>CM038146.1:462111437-462711437 GCA_021437245.1 Aegilops speltoides | reverse complement strand
GCTATCCCCCCTTTTTAGGGATCTTGATCTTATTCCTTGGGATATGATCTTATTCCTTCTAACGGGGGGTCTTGGTGCGCTTGACCAGGGGTGTGGGGCCTTTCCCCACTACCCACGTTCATGTGGGTCCCCATGCAGGTGGGCCCCACTCCGAACCTTCTAGAACCTTCCGTACAACAACACCGAAAAATCCGAACATTTTCGGTGGCCAAAATAGGACTTCCCATATATAAATCTTTACCTCCGGACCATTCCGAACTCCTCGTGACGTCCGGATCTCATCCGGACTCGAACAACATTCGTAACCACATACAAACTTCCTTTATAACCCTAGCATCATCGAACCTTAGTGTGTAGACCCTACGGTTCGGGAACCATGCGAACATGACCGAGACGTTCTCCGGCCAATAACCAACAGCGGATCTGGATACCCATGTTGGCTCCCACATGTTCCACGATGTTCTCATCGGATGAACCACGATGTCAAGGACTCAATCGATCTCAGTATACAATTCCCTTTGTCTAGCGGTATAGTACTTGCCCGAGATTCGATCGTCGGTATACCGATACCTTGTTCAATCTCGTTACGGCAAGTCTCTTTACTCGCTCAGTAACACATCATCACGTGATCAACCCCTTGGTCACATTGTGCACATTATGATGATGTCCTACCGAGTGGGCCTAGAGATACCTCTCCGTTATCGGAGTGACAAATCCAGCCTCGATTCGTACAACCCAAAAAACACTTTCAGAGATACCGTAGTGCACCTTTATAGCCACCCGATTCGTTAGACGTTTGGTACACCCAAAGCATTCCTACGGTATCCTGGAGTTGCACAATCTCATGGTCTAAGGAAATGATACTTGACATTAGAAAAGCTTTAGCATATGAACTACGATCTTTGTGCTAGGCTTAGGATTGGGTCTTGTACATCACATCATTCTCCTAATGATGTGATCCCGTTATCAAAGACATCCAATGTCCATGGTCAGGAAACCGTAACCATCTATTGATCAACGAGCTAGTCAATTAGAGGCTTACTAGGGACATGGTGTTGTCTATGTATCCACACATGTATCTGAGTTTCCTATCAATACAATTATAGCATGGATAATAAACGATTATCATGAACAAGGAAATATAGTAATAATAACTAGTTTATTATTGGCTCTAGGGCATATTTCCAACATCACGGTCCGCTCAGCCTACCACCTACGGATGAACCAGAAGAAGGGAAGATCCGGACGGCCGGAGTCTTCATTCTCGGGAGCGGATCACAAGTCTTGGCTGAGCCTGTGGGATACGATCGCACCGGGCAAAGTTAAAATCCACATGTGGAGGCTGATTAGGAATGGTCTTGCTATGGGTGCAGAACTACTACGAAGGAAGATCAAGCAGGGTGTCTTCTGTACGGCATGTGGGCGGGAGGAAACAAACTATCATAGATTCTGGGGTTGCTATCATTCTGCCAAGTTTTGGAAGGTAATGCAGTCGGAATTGGGGGCACCGGTGGCGATCCCGCCGGAGTCAGCTTGCTCCCAGAGTGCACTATCGAGATGGTTGATGTCGTGGTTCGCGGAGGCCACGAATGACGAGCGAGTGGTCATGGTTCAGGGTACATACGCGCTATGGCTCGCGAGGAATAATGCATGAGAAGGGTAGCGGATCGAGGAGGCGGAGTTGATAGCAAAGCGAGTCTTCCATCTAATGGGTGAGTGGAAATCGGTACATGGCCGGAAGATCAAGCTGAACATGCCGACAGTGATGGAGAAATGGAAGCCCCTGGAGGAGGGATGGGTGAAGGTGAACGTCGACGGAGCCACCTCGAAAGGAGGTGACAGCGGTGGCGCCGGGCTGGTTCTGCATAACCATGAAGGTGCTTTCATAGGAGGGTATAGCCATGTCCTTCCACTGGGAAGCGACCCTGCAAGGGCTGAGCTCCTAGTGTGCAAAAGGGCAGCACAAGTGGCCGAGGAGATGAACATCGACAAGCTTCACAACGAGATGGACTGTAAGGAGATTGTAGGCAAAATCCAAGGCACGCAAAAGGACTACTCACCGCTAGGGCTTGTCGTCGAGATTGCATGGCTGAGGAGAGCTAGAAGATTGCGTGGGTTAGGCGGGATGCTAATAAAGCTGCCCACATATTAGCTAGGGAAGCAGTTTCTACTAGGTTAAGCAAGGGGTGGCTGCATGTGCTCCCAGAGTTTATTCTGCAGACAATCGCGAACGAAATCCCTGGCTAGGATGACTAAAAAAACCTATGCATGAAGTTAAAAAAAAAAGAGAAACCGTTTGGGAGGCCAGCTTCCACTTCCAGTTGGTTAGTTGGGCTGATAGCCCAATAAACTTGCTTTAGGCCCGTTCAAAGGAAAGGCATGCCAGGTTTTGATGGAATAGCAACGTATCGAGGAGAAAGAACAAGTCGAGCGAACTAGTACGCTGCCCCCTGGTCACTTGGCGGTAGCATATCATGTAATAATCCCCAACTCCAGCTCCTTCGATTTGAGAGCGGGGCTCGACCAGCTTCTCTTTTTTGCACTACGAGGGGACTTCGCTCCGTGAAGCAGTCTTCTCGGAGCTGTGGCGTTCGGGCTGGCTCCAGCGCGGAGCCGAGGAAGCTAGGAGCAGGAGAAGATCCGAACGGGGCCTTAGTACTCTATATAGAACTTGTCCCTCATGTATGTGGATTATGTGAACTTTGACTAGCATTTTGAGAGCCGCTGGAGGTCTTTTGATGATCGGAATGTGCATATCTATGTCTGTTTCATCGTTTATGCGATGACCTACGCACTTTTTATTCATGTTGCATGCTTAGTATGGATATAGAGTATCGGATATGAGATACGCGGATGTGGAGGAAAGAAATTAAGGAGTGCCCTATCACTGCTCGTGGACGCGCCTGGGGGCGTCCACAGGCGTTTGTGGAGCCGGATTTGGTGACCGCGCCTGTAGATGCTCTTAGTGGCCAGAAGGGCATCTCCAATACTAGCCCCAAAACCTGGCAACACATTCTTCCGCAGACCGAAGGACCAATCCGCAGACACTAATGTGGAAGTCGGCCATCTACCCATAGTCGCATACATTTCAATCAGATTTCAACTAACCCAATAAATTACATGTAAACCAGATGATTTTTTCATATAAAGCGGAGCACATTCATTATGTTTTGCATATTTTTAATTTTATTTGCCAAATCAGACATATCAAATGTTCATGGACATTGATTTTAGAATAATTCAAGATGTATAGTTTACATCCGAAGACCCAACACTCGCACGAGGCAATACACTCAGTCTTGTTAACAAGGTTCACCAGTATGGTTATATGATACGTCTCCCTCGTATCTACTTTTCCAATCACTTTTGCCCTTGTTTTGGACTCTAACTTGTATGATTTGAATGGAACTAACCCGGATTGCTGCTTTCAAAGCAGAATTGCCATGATGTTGTTTATATGCGCGAAAACAAAAGTTCTCGGAATGACCTGAAACTCCACGGAACATCTTAGAAAAAATAATAAAAAATCCTCGCCAAAGATGAAGACCAGGGGGCCCACACCCTGTCCACGAGGGTGGAGGCGCGCCCCCCTCCAGGGCGCGCTCCCCTACCTCGTGGGCCCCCTGGAGACCGTCCGACGCCAAGTCCAACTCCATATATTGGCTTTCGGGGAGAGAAAAATCAAAGAGAAGAAATCATCGCGTTTTACGATATGGAGCCGCCGCCAAGCCCTAATCTCTCTCGGGAGGGCTGATCTAGAGTCCGTTCGGGGCTCCGAAGAGGGGGATTCATCGCCGTCGTCATGATCAACCATCCTCCATCACCAATTTCATGATGCTCACCGCCGTGCGTGAGTAATTCCATCGTAGGCTTGCTGGACGGTGATGGGTTGGATGAGATTTATCATGTAATTGAGTTAGTTTTGTTAGGGTTTGATCCCTAGTATCCACTATGTTCTGAGATTGATGTTGCTATGACTTTGCTATGCTTAATGCTTGTCACTAGGGCCCGAGTGCCATGATTTCAGATCTGAACCTATTATGTTTTCATGAATATATGTGAGTTCTTGATCCTATCTTGCAAGTCTATAGTCACCTACTATGTGTTATGATCCGGCAACCCCGAAGTGACAATAATCGGGACCACTCCCGGTGATGACCATAGTTTGAGGAGTTCATGTATTCACTATGTGCTAATGCTTTGTTCCGGTTCTCTATTAAAAGGAGGCCTTAATATCCCTTAGTTTCCAATAGGACCCGCTGCCACGGAGGGTAGGACAAAAGATGTCATGCAAGTTCTTTTCCATAAGCACACATGACTATATATGGAATACATGCCTACATTACATTGATGAATTGGAGCTAGTTCTGTGTCACCCTATGTTATGACTGTTACATGACGAACCACATCCGGCATAATTATCCATCACTAATCCGTGCCTACGAAGTTTTCCATATTGGTTCTCGCTTATTTATCGTTCGTTGCTATGTTACAATCACACAAAATACCAAAAACATTACTTTTGCTGTCTTTACTTTTGTTACCGTTACCACCACTATCATATTACTTTGCTACTAAACACTTTGCTGCAGATACTAAGTTTCCAGGTGTAGTTGAATTGAAAACTCAGCTGCTAATACTTGAGAATATTGTTTGGCTCCCCTTGTGTCGAATCAACAAATTTGGGTTGAATACTCTACCCTCGAAAACTGTTGCGATCCCCTATACTTGTGGGTTATCAAGACCTTTTTCTGGCGCCGTTACCGGGGAGCATAGCTCTATTATTTGAGTCACTTGGGATTTATATCTGCTGGACACTATGAAGAACTTGAAAGACGATCGAACTACTATTTTGCCCTCAACTACGAGGGGAGGTAAGGAACTGCCATCTAGCTCTGCACTAGATTCTCCTTCTATTATAAGTAAGCTTGCGACACCTAAACCTGCTACTGCTATGCATTCTGATATGTCGCATGTTATTGATGATGCCACTTCTGCTATGCATGATGCTTATGATGAAACTACTTCTATGCTTGATAATACTCTGCCCCTTGGTAAATTTCTTGATGAACAAATTGCTAGGTCTAGAGAAAGAGAAATTATTGAATCTGAATATGATGATGAGAGTGATGATGAGAATATGCCGCTATTCCCGAGGGTTATCTTTTGATGCGGAATCTTCGCAGCTATTTTTGCTTGCCGTGATAGATACTGAACTTAAGAGGCTGCTAGTTAAATGGAGTAAAGAATCTCTTAGAGATAGAATGAGACCCGACCGCTTTTGCTACTTCACCTATCGTGTTTCGATAAGGATTATTATGAATTTTCTGTTGATCCGGATATAATTACTTTGGTTGAATCTGATCCTTTCTATGGCTATGAGTCCTAAACTGTTGTGGCACATCTTACTAAGTTAAATGATATAGCATACTGTTTACTAATGATGAGAGATCGCGCTACCTTTATTTACTCAAAATATTTCCGTTCTCATTAAAGGGTGATGCTAAGATATGGTTTAATTCTCTTGATCCTGGTTGTGTGCGTAATCCCCAGGATATGATTTATTACTTCTCTGATAAATATTTCCCTGTTCATAAGAAACAAGCTGCTTTGAGGGAAATATACAACTTCGTGCAAATTGAAGAACAGAGTCTCCCACAAGCTTGTGGGAGGTTTCTCAAGTTACTTAATGCTTTACCTGATCATCCTCTTAAGAAACCTGAAATACTTGATATCTTTTATAATGGACTAACTGATGCTTCTAGACATTACCTGGATAGTTGTGCTAGTTCTATTTTCATGGAAAGAACACCAGATGAAGCTGAAATTCTATTGAATAATATGTTGACAAATGAAAATAATTGGGCACCTCCCGAGCCACCTCCTGAGCCAGCTCCTGAGCCAAGTACTGAGCCTATTCCTAAACCAACTCCGAAGAAGAGAGGTGTTCTATTTCTCAGTCCCGAAGATATGTAAGAGGCAAAGAAATCTATGAAAGAAAAAGGTATTAAAGCTGAAGATGTTAAGAATTTACCTCCTATTGAAGAAATACACTGTCTTAATTTACCGCCTGTTGAAGAAGTATATGATCTCAATTCCTTATTCACTGAAGAACCTCCTGATCCCGCTATCCCGACATAGGTAGTAACGGTAAATTCTCTCTATAGATATGATAAAGCTGAAGTCCCTCCTACTAAAATTTCTAGTCAGTGCTTGGATGAATTTGACGACTTTATGTTTAAGCAAGATGACTTTAAAATGCTTATTTTGGTAGACAATTAAAACAGAATACCTTTGTGATTAAACGCTTGGGTGATTTTATGGCTAATATTAGAGGTGAACTTAAACTTGTTAGCAAACATGCTTCTATGGTTACCACTCAAGTAGAACAAGTACTTAAAGCTCGTAAAGAAGTGCTTGATGAAATGAATAGTAAGAAAAATGATTATGCTGTTAGAGTGGCTACTAGAACTGGTAGAATGACTCAGGAACCTTTGTATCCTGAAGGCCACCCTAAGAGAATCGAGCAAGATTCTCAGTGAAATAATATTGACGTACCTAGTTCTTCTAAAAGGAAGAAAAAGAAAAATGATAGGACTTTGCAAACTTCTAGTGAACCTATTGCTAAACCACCTGAGAATCCAAATGATATCTCTATTTCTGATGCTGAAACACAATCAGGTGATGAACATGAACCTAGTGACAATGTTAATGATAATGTTCATGTTGATGCTCAACCTAGTAATGATAATGATGTAGAAGTTCAACCTGCTGTTGATCTTGATAACCCACAATCAAAGAATCAACGTTATGATAAAAGAGACTTCGTTGCTAGGAAACATGGTAAAGAAAGGGAACCATGGGTTCAGAAACCCATGCCTCTTCCTCCGAAACCATCCAAGAAAAAGGATGATGAGGATTTTGAGCGCTTTGCTGAAATCATTAGACCCATCTTTTTGCGTATGCGACTAAATGATGTGCTCAAAAGAAATCCTTATGCTAAGTATATGAAGGATATCATTACTAATAAAAGAAAGATACCAGGAGCTGAAATTTCCACCATGCTTGCTAATTATACTTTTAAGGGTGGAATACCAAAGAAACTTGGAGATCCAGAAGTACCTACTATACCATGCTCCATTAAAAGAAATTATGTTAAAACTGCTTTATGTGATCTTGGAGCCGGTGTTAGTGTTATGCCTCTCTCTTTATATCGTAGACTTGACTTGAATAAGTTGACACCTACTAAAATATCTTTGCAAATGGCTGATAAATCAACTGCTATACCTGTCGGTATTTGTGAGGATGTGCCTGTTGTAGTTGCAAACGTTACTATTTTAACGGACTTTGTTATTCTTGATATTCCCGAGGATGATAGTATGTCTATTATTCTTGGAAGACCTTTTATTAATACTGCAGGGCTATTATTGATTGCAACAAAGACAATGTCACTTTTCATGTTAATGGGAATGAGCACATGGTACACTTTCCGAGGAAACAACCTCAAGTTTATAGTATCAATTCTATTGGAAAAATTCCATCGATTATATTTGGAGGTTTTGAATTTCCTCTCCCTACTGTCAAGAAAAAGTATGATATTCTTATTGTTGGGGATTTTCATATCCCCGTTGAGGTAACTTAGTGTTATTCGAAATTTCTCCGGTTCCATGTTATTCGGAATGAGTTTGTTAACAAGACTTGATCAACCTTGTTAGTGGATTCTTTTTTATGAGCATGAGATGGATGAAACTAGAAGCACAACCTTCTGTACCCTCTCTATATTTTTTCTGTTATTTAGTAGAAATAAAGTAAAATAGTATTTTTTTGTCTGTTTCCTGACTTATCCATGCAATATAAAAATATCCCGAAAATAAAAGTCCTCAGAATGCCATGCCAATTTAATATGATTTTTTCGGGAATATTTGAGGATTTACTGTGCAAAAATTACCGCGGGGGGAGCTGCCACCTGGCCACGTGGTGGAGGGCGCGCCCTACCCCCTGGGTGCGCCCCCCTGCCTCGTGGGCCCATGGTGGCCCTCCTCCACTTATCCTTGCACCCATCCTCTTCCTCTGCCTCACACAAACATGAAAAATCAACTCAAGCACGAGTTCCAGCCCCTGTTGCTGTGATTTTCGATCTCCTTGCTCAAAGCACCTCTCGCAAAACTGCTTGGGGAGATTGTTCCTTGGTATGTAACTCCTCCATTGGTCCAATTAGTTTTTGTCCTAGTGCTTTATTCGTTGCAAATTTGTGCTGCATAGGTGACCATGTTCTTGAGCTTGTATGTCAAATTTATATGGTTCCAAGTAGTTCTAATGCTTGATATAGGCTCTACGCACTTGTGGGAGTTGTTGCTATCAATTTTATTGAAGTTGGTTCACTTTTATTTGAAGTTACTGAAAATTTCAGAATTTTTTTAGAGGAAACAATATGTTTAGGAAGATGTTCCAAGGTGGTTCTTCAAGGAAGCAAGGTCACAGGCTTGCAATGCGTGATGCTGACGAGGAACCACCAAGAGACGGTCCTGTGAGGCCCTGTGAATGGCCTTCGGAAAATTTTATGAATCAAGCAGGAATCAAAGAAGAATTTAGCGCATATTTGCGTAACGCCGGTCTTGAGGACTTTGAAGCTGACAAGTGCCCCCAGTATCATGATCTCACAAGTTCATTTGTGAGGAGGTTTGAGTTTTCATCTTCGCGTAATGCTCCTCCAGTCATGTTTGACCTTTATGACAAATCTTATACCATGGACTTAGAGGATTTCACTTCTGCTTGCAAACTTCCATCTTGGGGTAGTGTCAGGGATCCCCCTAAATCTGAATATAGAGACTTTCTTGCTAGAATAACTGTGGGGGAATCTAGAGATATAACACAAGCCACTATAGGGAGCGTTTAGTTTCCTGCTATACATTATTTTGCTCTCTTCATAGGTAGATGCATAAATGCTAAGGATGAAGCATGTCACATGTGTGCCCCTGATCTCAGCATTCTCAGAAGTGCTGTGTTAGGAGACCAATCTTATCATAAGGGAGCCATTGTAGCTCGTAGGTTGCATCATAATAGACATAACGGAGATTTCTTTGGAGGAATTTATGCAACCCGCTTAGCTAATTTTCTCGAGATAGACATTCGTGAGGGTGATATGGAGTTACCCCCTACTTATTTAGATTTTGATTCTATGGTTTCCCACCAGTTTGTTGAGAGGACTGAACCACCTCTCCAGTATCGATTAATCTATAACAAACGGCATGTAGTCCATATTACTCTTCCTGCTCCTGCCTTCTTTGATTCTCAGACAAAAGGAAGATATATTATTACCAGAGAGGAGGCAGATGAGTACGAGAGGAGAGTGGAGGTTGCTCGACGCCACGCGCTACACCAAAGCGCCGATAGCCATTTGATCGCAAAGATGACCCTGACTTCACCTATGGGTATCTACCAGGCTATCCCCGGCAATAGACCAACTTAGGCCAAAAGCCTAAGCTTGGGGGAGTACGTATTTCCCACCGACACTACATTCATGTTCACACACACTCATTGCTAGATGTCGTTGCTCTTACTCTTTCACTGTAATATCCATGCTAGTTTATTTTCTTTTTCCTGCTTTCATCTTTTGTATTTAATAAACCTTAAGAAAAAACCAAAAAAATTAGTAGTAGTTTATTTCCTTGCTGTAGTAATTAAAAAGAAAACCCAAAAATATTTCCTGTTCTTCTTTTGCCTGTTGGGAGCTTTCCCGTGTAAATAGTTTTTATTTCTTTTCTCTTCTTTGGGGGTCAGTAGGAGAAGACCATGATTAAATTGCTTAGTGGCTCTTATATGCATGATTGTTTATTTAATTTAGAGCCCATATTACTGAAGGAAATATGCCCTAGAGGCAATAATAAAGTTATTATTTATTTCCTTATTTCATGATAAATGTTTATCATTCATGCTAGAATTGTATTAACCGGAAACATGATACATGTGTGAATGCATAGACAAAACAATATGTCACTAGTATGCCTCTACTAGACTAGCTTGTTAATCAAAGATGGTTATGTTTCCTGACCATGAACAAGGAGTTGTTATTTGATTAACAAGGTCACATCATTAGTAGAATGATCTGATTGACATGACCCATTCCATTAGCTTAGCACACGATCGTTTAGTATGTTGCTACTGCTTTTATCCATGACATATACATGTTCCTGTAACTATGAGATTATGCAACTCCCGTTTACCGGAGGAACACTTTGGTGCTACCAAACGTCACAACGAATCGGGTGATTATAAAGGAGTACTACAGGTGTCTCCAAAGGTAGATGTTGGGTTGGCGATTTCGAGATTAGGTTTTGTCACTCCGATTGTCGGAGAGGTATCTCTCGGCCCTCTCGGTAATGCACATCACTTAAGCCTTGCAAGCACTACAACTAATGAGTTAGTTGTGAGATGATGTATTACGAACGAGTAAAGAGACTTGCGTAACGAGATTGAACTAGGTATTGGATACCGACGATCGAATCTCGGGCAAGTAACATACCGATGACAAAGGGAACAACGATGTTGTTATGCGGTCGACCGATAAAGATCTTCGTAGAATATGTAGGAACCAATATGGGCATCCAGGTCCCGCTATTGGTTATTGACCGTGAATAGTTCTAGGTCATGTCTACATTGTTCTCGAACCGTAGGGTCCGCACGCTTAAGGTTTCGATGATGCTTATTATGAGTTTATGTATTTTGATGTACCAAGAAGTTCGAGTCCCGGATGTGATCACGGACGTGACGAGGAGTCTCAAATGGTCGAGACATAAAGATTGATATATTGGAAGCCTATGTTTGGAGTTCGAATGGTTCCAAGTAAAACAGAATTTCTCGAGTACCGGAGGTTACCGGAACCCCCCGGGAGGTAAATGGGCCATAGTGGGCCTTAGTGGAAAGGAGAAGGGCCAGCCCTAGGTGGGCAAGGCCCCCTTCCCTAGTCCTACTAGGACTAGGAAAGGGGGCCGGCCCCCCTCTCTCTCTTTCCCCCCTCCGGGAATCCTAGTCCAACTAGGATTGGGGAATCCTACTCCCAGAGGGAGTAGGACTCCCTTGGCGCGCCACCCTTGGCCGGCCAGCCCCCTCCCCCTTGCTCCTTTATATACGGGGGCAGGGGGGCACCCTAGAACACACAAGTTTGATCTACGGATCGTTCCTTAGCCGTGTGCGGTGCCCCCCTCCACCATATTCCACCTCGGTTATACCGTCGCGAAGCTTAGGCGAAGCCCTGCGCCGGTGAAACATCAAGATCGTCACCACGCCGTCGGTCGACGAAACTCTCCTCAACACTCGGCTGGATCGAGTACGAGGGACGCCATCGAGCTGTACGTGTGTCAAGAACTCGGGCGCCCGAGTAACGGCGCCGGATCGGTCGGATCGCGAGGAGAACGTCGACTACTTCCTCTACGTTGTGATCGCTTCCGCCAGGTCTACAAGGGTATGTAGACAACACTCTTCCCTCGTTGCTATACATCATCATGATCTTGAGTGTGCGCGAGGAAATTTTTGAAATTACTACGTTCCCCATCGATGGCATCCGAGCCTAGGTTTTTTCTATGGTTTGATGTTTTGCACGAGTAGAACACAAGTGAGTTGTGGGCGATACAAGTCATACTACCTACCAAAGATGTCATACTTTGGTTCAGCGGTATTGTGAGATGAAGCGCCCAGACCGACATTACGCAGACGCTTACGCGAGACTGGTTTCACCGCCTGCGAGCACTCGCTGCTTAAAGGTGACTGGTGGGTGCTGTCTCTCTCACTTTAGTTGAACTGAGTGTGGCTACGCCCGTCCTTGAGAAGGTTAAACGGAGTCTATTTGACGAAGTATCGCTGTGGTTTTGATGCGAGGTGAGACTGGATCTTGCTTAAGCCCGTAGCAGCCACGTAAAATTTGCAACAACAAAGTAGAGGACGCCTAACTTGTTTTTGCAGGCATGTTGTGATGTGATATGGTCAAGACGTGATGCTATATTTTATTGTATGAGATGATCATGTTTTGTAACCGGTTATCGGCAATCGGCTGGAGCCATATGGTTGTCGCTTATTGTATGCAATGCAATCGCTTCGTAATGCTTTACTTTATCACTAAGCGGTAGCGATAGTCGAGAAGCATAAGTTTGGCGAGACAACAACGATGCTACGATGGAGATCAAGGTGTCGGCGCGGTGACGATGGTGATCATGGTGGTGCTCCGGAGATGAAGATCACGAAGCACAAGATGATGATGACCATATCATATCACTTATATTGATTTGCATGTGATGTTTATCCTTTTATGCATCTTATCTTGCTTTGATCGACGGTAGCATTATAAGATGATCTCTCACTAAATTATCAAGAAGTGTTCTCCCAGTATGCACCGCTGCCAAAGTTCGTCGTGCCTGGACACCACGTGATGATCGGGTGTGATAAGCTCTCACGTCCATCTACAACGGGTGCAAGCCAGTTTTGCACACGCAGAATACTCGGGTTATACTTGACGAGCCTAGCATATGCAGATATGGCCTCGGAACACGGAGACCGAAAGGTCGAGCGTGAATCATATAGTAGATATGATCAACATAAGATGTTCACCATTGAAAACTACTCCATTTCACGTGATGATCGGTTATGGTCTAGTTGATTTGGATCACGTGATCACTTAGATGACTAGAGAGATGTCTTTCTAAGTGGGAGTTCTTAAGTAATATGATTAATTGAACTTAAATTTATCATGAACTTAGTACCTGATAGTATCTTGCTTGTTTATGTTTGATTGTAGATAGATGGCTCGTGCTGTTGTTCCGTTGAATTTTAATGCGTTCCTTGAGAAAGCAAAGTTGAAAGATGATGGTAGCAATTACACGGATCGGGTCCGTAACTCGAGGATTATCCTCATTGCTGCACGTAAGAGTTACGCCCTGGATGCACCGCTGGGTGCGTGCCTGCTGCTGATCTAACCGACGACGTTAAGAACGTCTCGCGAGCAAAGCTGATGACTACTCTATAGTTCAGTGTGCCATGCTTTACGGCTTAGAACCGGGACTTCAACGACGTTTTGAACGTCATGGAGCATATGAGATGTTCCAGAGTTGAAGTTAATATTCCAACAGAATGCCCGGATTGAGAGATATGAAGTCTCCAATAAGTTCTATAGCTGCAAGATGGAGGAGAATAGTTACATTAGTGAGCACATACTCGTAATGTCCGGGTACTACAATCACTTGACACAATTGGGAGTTAATCTTCCGGATGATTGTGTCATTGACAAAATTCTTCAATCACCGCCACCAAGCTACAAAGGCTTCGTGATGAACTATAATATGCAAGGGTTAGTAAAGACTATGCCTGAGCTCTTCACAATGCTAAAGGCTGCGGAGGTAGAAATCAAGAAGAACAGCAAGCAAGTTGTTGCTCAGAGAAGAAACCCAAGTCCGGACCTAAGCACGAGGCGAGTGCTTCTACCGCAAGCGATGGTCTTTGGAAGCGGAACTGCCCCAAGTATTTGGCGGATAAGAAGGATGGCAAGGTGAACAAAGGTATATGTGATATACATGTTATTGATGTGTACCTTACTAGAGCTCGCAGAGCACTGGTATTTGATACTGGTTACATTGCTAATATTTGCAACTCAAACAGGACTACGGATTGCTTAACACTAGCAAAGGACGAGGTGACGATGCGGCGTGGAAATGGTTCCAAAGTCGATGTGATCGCGGTCGGCACGCTACCTCTACATCTACCTTCGGGATTAGTTTTAGACCTAAATAATTGTTATTTGGTGCCTGCATTGAGCATGAACATTATATCTGGATCTTGTTTGATGCGAGACGGTTATTCATTTAAATCGAGAATAATGGTTGTTCTATTTATATGAGTAATATCTTTTATGGTCATGCACCCTTGAGGAGTGGTCTATTTTGATGAATCTCGATAGTAGTGATACACATATTCATAATGTTGAAGCCAAAAGATGCAGAGTTGATAATGATAGTGCAACTTATTTGTGGCATCGCCGCTTAGGTCATATCGGTGTAAAGCGCATGAAGAAACTCCATACTGATGGACTTTTGGAGTCACTTGATTATGAATCACTTGGCACTTGCGAACCGTGCCTCATGGGCAAGATGACTAGAACACCGTTCTCCGGTTCTATGGAGAGAGCAACAGATTTGTTGGAAATCATACATATGTATGTATGTGGTCCGATGAATGTTGAGGCTCGTGGCGGATATCGTTCTTTTCTCACCTTCACAGATGACTTAAGCAGATATGGGTATATCTACTTAATGAAACATAAGTCTGAAACGTTTGAAAAGTTCAAAGAATTTCAGAGTGAAGTTGAAAATCATCGTAACAAGAAAATTAAATTTCTACGATCGATCGTGGAGGTGAATATTTGAGTTACGAGTTTGGTCTACATTTGAAACAATGCGAATAGTTTCGCAACTCACGCCACCCGAACACCACAACGTAATGGTGTGTCCGAACGTCGAATCGTACTTTACTAGATATGGTGCGATCTATGATGTCTCTTACAGATTTACCGCTATCGCTTTGGGGTTATGCTCTAGAGACGGCCGCATTCACACCTGAATAGAACACCGTCGAAACCGCTGAGACGACACCTTATGAACTGTGGTTTAGCAAGAAACCAAAGTTGTCGTTTCTTAAAGTTTGGGGCTGCGATGCTTATGTGAAAAAGCTTCAACCCGATAAGCTCGAACCCAAATCGAGAAATGTGTCTTCATAGGATACCCAAAGGAGACAGTTGGGTACACCTTCTATCACAGATCCGAAGGCAAGACATTCGTTGTTAAGAATGGATCCTTTCTAGAGAAGGAGTTTCTCTCGAAAGAAGTGAGTGGGAGGAAAGTGGAACTTGATGAGGTAATAGTACCTTCTCCCTTACTTGAAAGTAGTTCGTCGCAGTAAACCGGTTTCGAGACACCTACACCAAGTAGTGAGGAAGTTGATGATGTTGATCATGAAACTTCAGATCAAGTTACTACTGTAACCTCGTAGATCAACCAGAGTAAGATCCGCACTGAGTGGTACGGTAATCCTGTTCTGGAAATCATGCTACTAGATCATGATGAACCTACGAACTATGAAGAAGCGATGGTGAGCCCAGATTCCGCAAAATGGCTTGAGGCCATGAAATCTGAGATGGGATCCATGTATGAAAACAAAGTATGGACTTTGGTTGACTTGCCCGAGGGTAGGCAAGCAATAGAAAACAAGTGGATCTTCAAGAAGAAGACTGACGCTGACGGTAATGTTACTGTCTATAAAGCTCGACTTGTCGCAAAAGGTTTTCGACAAGTTCAAGGGATTGACTACGATGAGACCTTCTCACCCGTAGCGATGCTTAAGTCCGTCCGAATCATGTTAGCAATTGCCGCATTTTATGATTATGAAATTTGGCAAATGGATGTAAAGACTGCATTCCTGAATGGATTTCTGGAAGAAGAGTTGTATATGATGCAACCAGAAGGTTTTATCGATCCAAAAGGAGCTAACAAAGTGTGCAAGCTCCAGCGATCCATCTATGGACTGGTGCAAGCATCTCGGAGTTGGAATAAACGCTTTGATAGTGTGATCAAAGCATTTGGGTTTGTACAGACTTTTGGAGAAGCCTCAGATTTACAAGAAAGTGAGTGGGAGCTCAGTAGCATTTCGATATTATATGTAGATGACATATTGCTGATCGGAAATGATATAGAATTTCTGGATAGCATAAAGGGATACTTGAATAAGAGTTTTTCAATGAAAGACCTCGGTGAAGCTGCTTACATATTGGGCATTAAGATCTATAGAGATAGATCAAGACGCTTGATTGACTTTCACAAAGCACATACCTTGACAAAATTTTGAAGAAGTTCAAAATGGATCAAGCAAAGAAAGGGTTCTTGCTCGTGTTACAAGGTGTGAAGTTGAGTAAGACTCAATGCCCGACCACCGCAGAAGATAGAGAGAAAATGAAAGATGTTCCTATGCTTCAGCCATAGGCTCTATCATGTATGCAATGCTGTGTACTGACTGATGTGTGCCTTGCTATAAGCCTAGCAGGAGGTACCAAAGTAATCCAGAGTGGATCATCGGACAGCGGTCAAGAACATCTGAAATACCGAAAAGGACTAAGGATATGTTTCAGATATGGAGGTGACAAAGAGCTCATCGTAAACGGTTACGTTGATGCAAGCTTTGACACCGATCCGAACGATTCTAAATCGCAGACCGGATACGATTTACACTAAACGGAGGAGCTGTCGGTTGGTGCAGTTCTAAACAAAGCGTCGAAGCGGGATCTACATGTGAAGCGGAGTACATAGCAGCTTCGAAGCAGCTAATGAAGGAGTGCGGATGAAGGAGTTCATATCCGATCTAGGTGTCATACCTAGTGCATCGGGTCCAATGAAAATCTTCGTGACAATATCGAGCAATTGCCTTAGCGAAGGAATCCAGATTTCACAAGAGGACCAAGCACATCAAGAGACGCTTCAATTCCATCCGGACTTAGTCCGGTGGGAGACATAGAGATTTGCAAGATACATATGGATCTGAATGTTGCGAGACCGTTGACTAAGCCTCTTCCACGAGCAAAACATGATCAGCACCAAGACTCCATGGGTGTTAGAATCATTACTATGTAATCTAGATTATTGACTCTAGTGCAAGTGGGAGGCTGAAGGAAATATGCCCTAGAGGCAATAATAAAGTTATTATTTATTTCCTTATTTCATGATAAATGTTTATCATTCATGCTAGAATTGTATTAACGGAAACATGATACATGTGTGAATGCATAGACAAAACAATATGTCACTAGTATGCCTCTACTAGACTAGCTTGTTAATCAAAGATGGTTATGTTTCCGACCATGAACAAGGAGTTGTTATTTGATTAACAAGGTCACATCATTAGTAGAATGATCTGATTGACATGACCCATTCCATTAGCTTAGCACACGATCGCTTAGTATGTTGCTACCGCTTTTATCCATGACATATACATGTTCCTCGTAACTATGAGATTATGCAACTCCGTTTACGGAGGAACACTTTGGTGCTACCAAACGTCACAACGAATCGGGTGATTATAAAGGAGTACTACAGGTGTCTCCAAAGGTAGATGTTGGGTTGGCGATTTCGAGATTAGGTTTTGTCACTCCGATTGTCGGAGAGGTATCTCTGGGCCCTCTCGGTAATGCACATCACTTAAGCCCTGCAAGCACTACAACTAATGAGTTAGTTGTGAGATGATGTATTACGGAACGAGTAAAGAGACTTGCCGGTAACGAGATTGAACTAGGTATTGGATACCGACGATCGAATCTCGGGCAAGTAACATACCGATGACAAAGGAACAACGATGTTGTTATGCGGTCCGACCGATAAAGATCTTCGAGAATATGTAGGAACCAATATGGGCATCCAGGTCCCGCTGTTGGTTATTGACCGTGAATAGTTCTAGGTCATGTCTACATTGTTCTCGAACCGTAGGGTCCGCACGCTTAAGGTTTCGATGGATGTTATTATGAGTTTATGTATTTTGATGTACCGAAGAAGTTCGAGTCCGGATGTGATCACGGACGTGACGAGGAGTCTCAAAATGGTCGAGACATAAAGATTGATATATTGGAAGCCTATGTTTGGAGTTCGAATGGTTCCGGCGAAAACAGAATTTATCTGAGTAACGGAGGTTACCGGAACCCCGGGAGGTAAATGGGCCATAGTGGGCCTTAGTGGAAAGGAGAAGGGCCAGCCCTAGGTGGTCAAGGCCCCCCTTCCCTAGTCCTACTAGGACTAGGAAAGGGGGCCGGCCCCCCTCTCTCTCTTTCCCCCTCCGGGAATCCTATTCCAACTAGGATTGGGGAATCCTACTCCCAGAGGGAGTAGGACTCCCTGGCGCGCCACCCTTGGCCGGCCGGCCCCCTTCCCCTTGCTCCTTTATATACGGGGGCAGGGGGGCACCCTAGAACACACAAGTTTGATCTACGGATCGTTCCTTAGCCGTGTGCGGTGCCCCCCTCCACCATATTCCACCTCGGTTATACCGTCGCGAAGCTTAGGCGAAGCCCTGCGCCGGTGAAACATCAAGATCGTCACCACGCCGTCGTCGACGAAACTCTCCTCAACACTCGGCTGGATCGAGTACGAGGGACGCCATCGAGCTGTACGTGTGTCAAGAACTCGGGCGCCGGAGTAACGGCGCCGGATCGGTCGGATCGCGAGGAGAACGTCGACTACTTCCTCTACGTTGTGATCGCTTCGCTTCAGGTCTACAAGGGTATGTAGACAACACTCTTCCCTCTCGTTGCTATACATCACCATGATCTTGAGTGTGCGTAGGAAAATTTTTGAAATTACTACGTTCCCCATCAATTACTTGTCTTCTCTCTTGAGTTGAATGCTCGTAGATTCGAGCTTAGTCCAATGCACGTGCACTCTTATTATTATACACATCGTTCGGTCGTGCAAGTGAAAGGCAATAATGATGATATATGATGGACTTATTGGGATGAAAAAAGCTGGTATAAACTCGACCTCTCTTGTTTTTGTAAATATGATGATTCATCGTTCCTGAGTCAGCTATTATGAAGTAAACATATTTGCAATGACGTTTAGAGATTATAGTTGCTTGTGCCATGCTTGATTAGCTATGAGTTATAATGGTTTACCTTGCGTGCCAACATGCTATTAGAATGATTATGATGTGGTATGATGGGATGGTATCCTCCTTTGAATGTATTAAGTGACTCGACTTGGCACATGTTCACGCATGTAGTTGAATCAAATCAACATAGCCTTCATGATATTTATGTTCATTGTAGATTATATCCTACTCATGCTTGTATTCGGTATAAATTAATTTTAATGCATGTTTACGACTGTTGTCGCTCTCTCAATTGGTCGCTTCCCAGTCTTTTTGCTAGCCTTCACCTGTACTAAGAGGGAATACTGCTTGTGCATCCAAACTCCTTAAACCCCAAAGTTGTTCCATATGAGTCCACTATACCTACCTATATGCGGTATTTACCTGCCGTTCCAAGTAAATTTGTATGTGCCAAACTCTTAACCTTCAAATGAAATTCTGTTTTGTATGCTTGAGCAGCTCATGTTTCAACTAGGGCTGCCTATATCTTCCATGCTAGGTGGGTTATTCTCAAGAGGAGTGGACTCCGCTCCTCATTCACGAGAAAGGGCCGGTAACCGGGATGCCCAGTCCCATGATCCAAAAAGATCAAAGCAAATCAAAATAATCAAACAAAACCCTCCCAGGGTTGTTGTATGTTGGAGGCACTCATTGTTTCGAGTAAGCTATGGATTGATGCTTGTTGGTGGTTGGGGGAGTATAAACCTTTACCATTCTGTTTGGGAACTGCCTATAATGCATGTAGTATAAATGATACAGCCATCTCATAGTTGTAGCGTTGACAGCAAAAGTATGCCGCTCAAAATGTTATTCAATCTCTATTTTAAAATTGAGCTCTGGCACCTCTACAAATCCCTGCTTCCCTCTATGAAGGGCCTATCTATTTACTTTTATGTTGAGTCATCATCCTTCTTATTAAAAGCACCCGCTGGAGAGCACACTGTCGTTTGAATTCATTATAATTGGTTTATATTGGGTATGACTTGACTGGATCTCTTTTATCATGAATTACAATGTTTAGTCAGTCCTTGATCTTTAAAGGTGCTCTGCATTTATGTTTTGCGGTCTCAGAAAGGGCTAGCGAGATACCATTTTGTTATATCATGTTATGATTATTTTGAGAAAGTGTTTCATCCGAGTTTTGTTATTATAGCTCGCTAGCTGATTATTCTATTGATATGAGTAATTGTGAGACCTATGTGTTATTGTTAGTATGGTTAGTTCATAATATTTGCTGAAACTTGAATGCTGGCTTTTCATGTTACAACAACAAGAGCAAACATACTTTGTAAAAGTTTCCTTTTTCTCTTTCAGTTTGTCAACTGAATTGCTTGAGGACAAGCAAGGGTTTAAGCTTGGGGGAGTTGATACCTCTCAGTCGTATCTACTTTTCCAAACACTTTTGCCCTTGTTTTGGACTCTAACTTGTATGATTTGAATGGAACTAACCGGATCGACGCTGTTTTCAAAGAATTGCCATGATGTTGTTTTATGTGCAGAAAACAAAAGTTCTCGGAATGACCTGAAACTCCACGGAACATCTTAGAAAAAATAATAAAAAATCCTCGCCAAAGATGAAGACCAGGGGGCGCACACCCTGTCCACGAGGGTGGGGGGCGCGCCCCCTTCCCTCCTGGGCGCGCCCCCCTACCTCGTGGGCCCCCTGGAGACCCTCCGACGCAAACTCCAACTCCATATATTGGCTTTCGGGGAGAAAAAATCAGAGAGAAGAAATCATCGCGTTTTACGATACGGAGCCGCCGCCAAGCCCTAATCTCTCTCGGGAGGGCTGATCTGGAGTCCGTTCGGGGCTCCAGAGAGGGGGATTCGTCGCCGTCGTCATCATCAACCATCCTCCATCACCAATTTCATGATGCTCACTGCCGTGCGTGAGTAATTCCATCGTAGGCTTGCTGGACGGTGATGGGTTGGATGAGATTTATCATGTAATCGAGTTAGTTTTGTTAGGGTTCGATCCCTAGTATCCATCTGAGATTGATGTTGCTATGACTTTGCTATGCTTAATGCTTGTCACTAGGGCCCGAGTGCCATGATTTCAGATCTGAACCTATTATGTTTTCATGAATATATGTGAGTTCTTGATCCTATCTTGTAAGTCTATAGTCACCTACTATGTGTTATGATCCGGCAACTCTGAAGTGACAATAATCGGGACCACTCCCGGTGATGACCATAGTTTGAATAGTTCATGTATTCACTATGTGCTAATGCTTTGTTCCGGTTCTCTATTAAAAGGAGGCCTTAATATCCCTTAGTTTCCAATAGGACCTCGCTGCCACGGGAGGGTAGGACAAAAGATGTCATGCAAGTTCTTTTCCATAAGTACGTATGGCTATATACAAAATACATGCCTACATTACATTGATGAATTGGAGCTAGTTCTGTGTCACCCTATGTTATGACTGTTACATGACGAACCGCATCCGGCATAATTATCAATCACTATTCCGGTGCCTACGAGTTTTCCATATACTGATTCTCGCTTATTTACTTTTCCGTTGCTACTGTTACAATCACTACAAAATACCAAAAACATTACTTTTGCTATCTTTACTTTTGTTACCGTTGCCACCACTATCATATTACTTTGCTACTAAACACTTTGCTGCAGATACTAAGTTTTCAGGTGTGGTTGAATTGACAACTCAACTAGAATATTCTTTGGCTCCCCTTGTGTCGAATCAACAAATTTGGGCTGAATACTCTACCCTCGAAAACTGTTGCGATCCTCTATACTTGTGGGTTATCTTTATATCCCTGCCCCCCCCCCCCCAATTGATACCGCTACAATATTGCACACTGGCAACTTGGACGTCGCACACACCGTCAGATTTCCCCTGTGTGCTTGTTTGTGTGTGTACCCCCATACTCCGTATCCGTTCCATAATATAGTGAATATAGCTTTTTTTTTGAAAAATCAAACCCCACAAATTTGTGGAGAAAAACATTTACATCTAGAATGTCAAACATACATCATTAGAATCATCATAAGATGTATTTTAATAATATATTTTTTTGCATTGCAGATATAAATAGTATTTTCTAATAACTAGTAGGTCAAAGTTAGGCGCCGATGAACCAGTGGCCAGTGTAACCGATAATCTAGTAACTCTGTGTTATCTACTACAGTACTCCCTCCATTCCCTTATACAAGGCCATTATCAAAAATACATTTTGCATCAATATAAGGCCACCAACAGTAATCGAGGCAAAAATTAATGATGTTTCCTCATACTAGCAATTTTTAATATTTACATGCATGTAGTCATAATGACACTCAGCTGCTTCCTTCCCATTGATTCGTTGCATGCTTATAGTGTATTGATGATCCTGGTTAACAAGAAGAAAAATTGACTTGCAAAGCAGTCATTAAATTTTATCTTGCTACCTGTAATATGAGTTTGTGGCCTTGTATAAGGGAATGGAGGGAGTAATATTAGTGTGATCTCCTGAACCCGAGTATCTAGTCTATTCGTCTGCTATATGTGATTATTGCTGATGTTATGACCACACGAACAACTAGTAGAAATGTATAGGTAGATACATGGTTGGTACAGATAGCATAGCATTGGTGAACTGAACACAAGAGCAATGATCTCAGCTTCTCACACCACAGGAGACCCATCAGCATCAGCATCAGCATCCGCCACGTTGCCCTTGCCCACCAACCAAGGGTGGCGAGCGTTGTAGGCCTCCATGCGGCTCTCGAACCACGCCTTGCACTTGGCGTAGCGCGCATCCGGGCCTTCGTCCGAGTCGTAGTCGATCGAGTCGTCTGCCATGCACGCCTTGTAAAACTCATCCTCCGAGTCGGGGCGCAAGGGGAGGGGCCATGGCGGCGCTGGGAGAGGGAGCGACAGGGATGCTCGGGCGCTGGGAGAGGGAGCGACCGCGGCGCACGGGAACGAGGCGATGGTTCCGGCGGCGGATCCGCGAAGGCGACGGTGCAAGGAAGATCGCATCAGGGGATCGAGAGGAGAGGTGTTTTGTGCGTGGTGGTTTTTTTTGGTGCGTGCGTGGGGTGGGGTGCGAGAAGGGGACGAAAAAAAACCGGACGAAAGTGATGGGATGAAAATAAACCCGGAACGGAGACTACCAACTGAGTCATTAGAAGTAGAGATCATGTCCAAAAAGGATCTTATTTTATATTCCATCTATATGGCTTTTGTCGTCCAACAATTTTGAAAAGAAAAATCATGTGTTACCTTTTGCAATTTGAATAAGGATATTTCCTTAGAGTCTGCAATTTAAGTGTCACTATTTATGTCTAATATTGAACGATGAAACTATTTTAATACTTATAAAAAATTTTGGACGACGTGATTAATAGAAACAACACTTCTTTTCTTGGAACAACTACTACTACATTGATATTTCTTCTCACAAAATTGTCAATTCTTCAGTGTGTAAGTAGAGACAAATGAACAGCTGATAACACAACAGACAGGGCACGCCGTCCCATCTAGTATAGGTAGATACATGGTTGGTAGATAGCATAGCAGCATTGGTGAACTGAACCTCCTTCATCTCTATATATGCTGGTAAAATCACAAGAGCAATGAACTCAGCTTCTCACACCACAGGAGACTCGTCAGAATCAGCATTCGCCACCTTGCTCTTGCCCACCAACCAAGGGCAGCGAGCGTCGCAGGCCTCTATGAAGCGCTCGAACGACGCCTTGCACTTGGCGGCGCACACTTCCAGGTCATCGTCCGAGTCGTATTCGAACGAGTCGTCCGCCATGCACGCCTTGTAGAACTCGTCCTCCGAGTCATCCTCGCCTTTCCATGGCACCATCACGCTAACATCCGCCGGCGCCTCGTCGAGGTCCTCCTCCGCCTTCCTCTTGGAGCCGCACCCCGCATTGACGATCAGCGCCGCCTCCTTCTCCGCCTTGTCCTTGAGGATCGCCGCCTCCTTCTCTGGCCCCGTCCTGGTGCTCTGACGAACGCCTCCGCCTGCTCCTTCTCCGCCTGGAACGGGGTGAAGAGAAAACCCTCGTAGCCCATCGCTGGATCTCTCTCGCCGATCTCTCCTGGTTTAGGGTTTGGTTGTGGGTGGAGGATTTCTCTATCTCTCTCTTGCTGGATATGTTATGTCCAGGGCTCCAGGCGAACCTTAACCAAATCCAAGAGACGCCTCGGCTCGGACTCGTGTCCCGTCTCCGGACCGGCCTCGGCTGGTCTAGGCTAGGCTGGACCCACATCTCTTCTTAGCTTTTTTTTTAGGTGAAACTAGGGATTTTATTCAAAGTCCAAAACGGAAGGAATACAAATAATGTCTGGTAGGATTCCTAGCCACATGTGGCGACCCGCCGGGAGCGACGACGCTGCCTTAGCCCAAGCATGCGCCTCAAAGTTCGAAAGAAAAAAATATCTACCACATAGCTTTTGCCAGCGGCATTTATGGCTGTATTTTGTTATTTCCAAATGATCCTATTAAAGTACATTTCAAAACAGATAATTTTTGCTGGTTTCATTTTTTTCATGAAATTGGGGGAAAATCCCAGATTTTTAAAAATGTTTAAAGCTTAAATTTCTTATTTAAAAAACGTCTATGACAAAAAAATGTTTAAGATTTTGTTTTTTCTGAACTTCAACACAGCTTATGAAATTTTAAAAAATAATCATAATTTTTTTGAAGCATTAATAAATTTAAGAAGGTCACAAATTTATAATATGTTCATGGGTTCCAAAAATCTAGCAGCTAATTTTTTTTCGTGAATTCAAAATAATGTTAAGAATTTCACTAAATATTGACAAATTTAAAAACATGATTTTAGAAAAACATAATTCTGAATACTATTCATGAATCCGAAAAAAGTTCACAAATTCAAAATTGTTCATAAAATGAATTTAAAAAATATTAATGATTTTTATAAAATAATAAAGGAAGGAAAATGAAGGGAAATTTTTTAAAGAAAAATCAGGAGAAAACTTGTAATATCAGTAAAATAATTTTTTGTAAGAGGGAAGGTTCTAGAATCAAACCTTACCAAAACTGATTGGAAAAAGAAAAGTGGGCCGGCCCACGAAAGCCTAGGAGGGTACACGTGTGGTCGCTATCCGGCGACCCACGCTTACAATAGGAAATCCCACTAGTGAGCGTACATGAACAACAACTTCTCCGAGTGAGGCAAGGATGGGCTCAATATTACCCAATGTCACAATGATCAAGATGTGGCGGTATTTATTATTAAGTTGCAATGAGGTTGTAGTTCAGCTTGCTAAGCGTCAAAAACTCGTGTTTGTTTTTTCGAACACTTCGCTTTTTATTTGGTTTGTTTTTCGTTTTTTCTTTCACCGGTTGCAATTTCTTTCAAAATCCCAAAAAAGAATAAGTTTTGCTTTTCTCTAGAGAGACTTGGGTGTTGAGAAAATTATAGAGAAGATGATGCTAGAGATACTCAACCCCTTAGTGTTAATTTTAATAGACTCAATAACCCTTGTGGATAAATTTGGCCCTCAAACTAGCCCACGAACAGTTCCCTCGAACAAGAATCGAATGCACGATCCCTCTGTGAATTGCATGCATGCGACACCAGTGATCCAGCAATGTCCAGAGCTAGGCGATACCGGAGTAGAAGAGGACGGAGGAGCAGTCCTTCGAGAAGGAACTATTGTGGTGGGGAGAGAGAGAGAGAGAGAGAGAGAGAGAGAGAGAGAGAGAGAGAGAGAGAGAGAGAGAGAGAGAACCCTTGTGCAGGAACTTGTGTGCAAAAGAGGGGCATCCCTTGGTTATATACAAGTGGAGGGGAGGGCTGCCACCTTGGAGGATGAGCTCCCCCTAGGGATAGTGCACTAGGAGGGTAGGGCCTCCCCAAACCCTAACCACACCACTTGGCTTGGTGGCCAAGGCTAGGGGAGGTGCCCTCCCTTAATGGGCCCAAAGGACCATGTGAGTGCCCCCTACATAGGCATTGCCTATAGGGAAGGCCCAGAGCGCTCCCCTACACTTGCAGGAGGTTCTGAAAAATTTCGGAGCCCTTCCACATGTATTTTAACACCCTCCGGAACTTTTTCGATCTTCTGATTTAATCCGATTTTTCTTCATTGGGCGCATCTGCGGTCGTTTGAGAGGCCGGATTTGCCAAGTCCGGTTGTAGATGCTCTTATATAGCGCGCGCACACACATACACTGCACCTGAGCGATAGTTTATAATGGTGGACCGACCCATATAACCGCACACCCTCCGGTTTTGTGAAGCTTTCGACTGTTTCTATTACCCCAAGGAAAGGAAAAAAACTTCTGTTCAATCGGGGGATCTTTCTGCGCTCGTCAATCACCTTCGTGGCCGTCAATTTATCTTTAAACAGACGCCTCTTCTCATAGTCCAGATTTGCATCTGAGGTGTTGTTGCAATCTTCTCCTACTGCAACAACTAGTTTGTTGCAAGATCTAGGATCCCCGTAGTGGTGACTGAGAGACACACGCCACCAGATGCGTCGGTGCCGCCGCCAGTGAGCAAGCTCTCATGTTCACTTTCCTTGGTCAATCGGCCTTCCTCTCTCTCCTCATTCTCCCCCTTAGTCGTCGGCCCGCCCCTCTCCATTCATCCCTCTGCTCGGTCATTTGTCGCCTCCGCCACCATGGCCGCCACCGATCTCCTCCATGCCAGCCCCGACCATCACCGGCCACCTCCGCGACCATGGCTCTGGTGCGGAGCTCCCATGCTCGGCATGGCCACCGCTAATCTCCTCCACGCCGGCCCTGACCATCATCGGCTGCCTACGCCGCTGTGACCATCCCGGTGTTGCATTTTTTTCTGAAACATCACTGATGTTACAGAGGCGCGGGTCTTCTAGCTTGCCAGATTGCTACATCTCTGACGTTTCTGAAACATTGCCGTTGTTGTGGAGGTGCGGGAGCTGCGAGCTCGCCAGTTTGTAACGTCCCGACGTTTCCTGAAACATCACCGGGCCTGCGAGGTGACCGGATTGCAACATTGCTTGTGTTACTGAAACATAATCTATGTTGTGATATTGATGGTTCTGAAACAAAGCTTGAAGCAGCACAAAGGTTGTGGAGGAGCAACTCCACCTTGCTGCTACAATGTGTACAGCACAAGTGTTGAAGGAACAGCTTCAACGTGATGCGCTAGATATCGCTCTAGAGGCGAATGTAGGCTGATAGGGCAGCAAGAGTTCAATCCAGAACTCCTAGGGCACAAGATCTACTCCAAGATCTTAGATAAGAACAACAAGTTCTATTATAGGTAGGGGTACATAGTCTAGTTCCAAAGTAGAGGTGAGGACCTCTATTTATAGGGCTTTGGGAAGCCTTCACATACTTCTAATTATAGCTGGAATACTCTAGAAAACATTATGTAAGTTTCACCATTCTACTCATAGCTACTCACAACTAGAAGACTCTAGAAAATAGTAGGTAGGATAGAAAAGAAAAGGAAAGAAATACTACACTAGAGTGGAAGCATCTAGAAGTAGCCAAACAGATCTGGCATGTGTTTTCTTTCTTCTCATCTAGTGTTCCTCATCATTCTCCCCTGGTTGCTTGGAACTCGCCCTTGAGTTATCTTCATAGAGCACTTCTTCTGGATGGTAGAGAGTCAAGTCCGCAACATTGAAAGTGTTGGAGATACCCATGTCACTTGGAAGATCTATCACATAAGCATTATCATCTGTCTTCCTCACGATAGAGAAGGGCCCATACCATCGTTGCCTAAGTTCCTTTAACACCTAAAGGTAGCCTCTCTTTTCGGAGGTAGACCATCACCTTATCACCGACTTGGAATGATTTTGGCCTCCTTTTGCAATCAGCAAGTTGTTTATATTTCTGATTTTGTGCTTCCAAAGCGCCGCGAATCTCTTCAAATAACTCGGTGTAATTATCAGCAAAGGACAATGCTGATTTTGAGTTTCCCCTTGATGGCAGCTTCACCAGGTCCACCACATGTGTTGGAACTTTAGTGTAGACAATGGAAAAGGCTCCTTCCTGTGGATCTATGCTTGGAGTTATTGTAGGAGAACTCTGCAAGAGATAAAGCCAAATCCAATTGCCCTTTCTTTCTCCACAAATGCAACAGATTAGATTACCCAAAAACTTGTTCACCACTTCTGTTTGTACATCTGTTTGTGAATGAGAAGTGCTAGAAAGTTTCAATTCAATGTTGAATTGCTTCCACAAAGTGAGCCAAAATGCAGCAAGAAACTTGCTGTCACGGTCTGAGACAATGGACCTTGGAACTCCATGAAGTCTGACCACTTCTCGAAAGAATAGGTTTGCCACATGATGAGCATCTATTGTCTTGCAGCATGGGATGAAATGAGCCATCTTAGAGAATCTATCCACGACCACAAAATACAACATCACTTCCTTGTCTTGTTCTTGGCAAGCCCAAGACAAAGTCCATAGAAATGTCCTCCCGTGGAGCAACAGGAACAGGCAAAGTCATGTATAACCCTGTGTTATGGACTTGGCCTTTGCAGGTCTGACATACGGGGCACCGTTGAACGAACTTTCCAGCATCTCTCTTTAGTTGTGGCCAAAAGTAGCGAGCTTCCAGGTTAGCGATAGTCTTGTCCTGTCCAACATGGCCACTAAGATCACTTGAATGGAGCTCTCTAACCAGCTTGTCACGTAGAGAACTTCTTGGAATGCACAAACGGTCATTTTTGAAGAGATATCCATCTTGCATCAAATAGTCATCACCTAATGGTTGGCCCCTTGCGTGCTTTACCCAAACATGGCCAAAGTCTTCGTCACCCTCATACAACTCCTTTATTTGATCCATGCCCAGAAGTTCAGCTTCAAAAGAAGTCAAGAGGCATGCACGATGACTCAAAGCATCGGCCACTCTATTAGTTATTCTAGATTTATGCACGATGAGATAGTTAAATCTCTCCAGCTATGCTACCCATCTTGCTAGCATGCGGTCAACATGCCTTTGATTTCTAAAATGCTTCAAGGATTGATGGTCGCTATAAACAATGAACTCTTTAGGCAGCAAATAGACTTCCCAAGTTTTCAACGCTCTGAAAACGGCGTATAATTCTTGTTGATATGTACTCCATTTCTGTCTAGCTTCACTTAACTTCTCACTAAAGAAAGCAATGGGCTTCCTTTCTTGAGATAGGACAGCTCCAATGCCTACTCCACTTGCATCACACTCCAACTCAAAAGTCTTGTTGAAATCAGGTAGTACCAAGACAGGAGCTTGTGATAGCTTTTGTTTAATCTCATTGAAGGTAGCTTGAGCTGCTTCTGCCCATTGGAACTCAGAAATGGTCTTAGGAGTTTGCTATTCTCGGATTTTTTCAACCTTAGAATCATCAACACGAATGCCATCACATGTTATGACGAATCCTAGGAAAAGAAGTTGTGTTTGCAGGAAAACACATTTCTTCAAGTTGACATAGTGCTCATTTTCCCTTAGTACTTCTAGCACCTTCCAAATGTGATCAAAGTGTTCATTCTCATCCTTGCTATAGATCAAGATGTCATCGAAATAGACCACAACAAAGTGGGATAAGAAGGATCTAAGGACTTGATTTATTAAGTGCATAAAGGTACTTGGTGCATTTGAGAGTCCAAATGGCATGACTAGCCATTCAAACAACCCTTCCTTTGTCTTGAAGGCGGTCTTCCATTCATCCCCAGGTCTTATACGGATTTGATGATATCCATCTAGCTTTGTCAACACTCTTGCTCCACTAAGCTGATCCAACATATCATCCAGACGGGGAATAGGGAATCTATACCTTACGGTGATCTTGTTAACGGCTCTACTGTCCGTACACATGCACCAAGATCCATCTTTCTTTGGCACGAGTAGGGCTGGTACAGCACATGGGCTAATACTTTCTCGAATGTGCCCCTTTTGCAACAATTCCTACACTTTCTCCTTCAATATATCATGCTCCTTTGGGCTCATTCGATAATGTGGAAGATTAGGAAGACTTTCTCCCGGAATTAAGTCAATTCTATGTTGAATTCCTCTCATCGGTGGCAAGCCATGTGGCTCCCCAAGTATGTTCTGAAATTCTGCCAATAAACCACGTACCTTTGCTGGAATTTCAACAGACAGGTGCTCTTCTCCCTTTACAACAAGTGCAACACACAAATCTGCCTCCTTCAAGTCTTCCATAAACTCATGAGAGGTATGGGAGATAGTTAACATACTTTTTCCCTCCTCCTTAGAGGTATTACCTTTGGTTTTGTTTGGTAAGATAATGATCTTTCTCTTGTTCCAAATGAAAGAGTAAGAATTTTCCTTGCCCTTGTGTGTAGTATCCACATCAAATTGTAAGGCCTCCCAAGAAGAACATGGCTGGCATCCATGTCAACCACATCACACAACACATTTGAGCGATAATGCTTACCCAAAGAAAGTGGCAGGTTGCATTGTTTGGTGATCCTCATATTCACTCCTTTCTTAATCCATCCAATAGTGTAGGGATTTGGATGGTCATGGGTTTCAAGCTTTAAATGGTCCACCAGCTTCTGGGATATAAGATTCTCGCAGCTGCAACTATCGATCACTAGTTTGCATACCTTGCCATTCACCGTGCATTTGCTCTCAAATATTTTCTTCCATTGTGTGTCATCGAGTTGTGGTGTGGAACATAGGACACGCTGAATCACACATACCACCTCTTCACCTTCTTCTTGACAAACCTCTTGTGCATCTACATCTTGATTCAGATTCTTCCTCATCGCTTTCACCATCATGGATAGTCGTGTTAACAAATTTCCTTAGTGGGCAACCGCTGGATATGTGTCCCTCTTTACCACATTTATAGCACTTTGGGCCTTCATTTGCCTTACCATTGCCTCTAGTTTGCTTTGGGATGGGCTGTTTTGTCTTTGGTGGAGTGGTCTTTTCTTCCACTCTATTAGGTTGGCTCCTAGATCAGCCTTCGGTATGAGGATATGGAGGATATGGAGCCTTAGTTGTCTTTCTCATCCTCACAAACCTCCCGGCCTTTAAGGCTAGAGCTTGTGCTTGATCAACGGACCAGATTTGTTGCATCATCAATCGATCTTGAATAGCATCACTGAGACCATCGATGTACCTTGCGACTTGTTGCTCTTTAGTTTCAGCAAGGTTGCACCTCACTTGTAGCCTTAGAAACTCCTCCGTGTAATCTGAAACAGACCTATTTCCTTGAGCACAATTTTGAAATTGGATACATAGGATCTGGTCATAATCAGCGGGCAAAAATCTCCCTTTCAAGAGGCCTTTCATTTGTCGCCAAGTTCTAACACGAGGTTCTCCTCTCAGCCTGCGCTCCTCTTGAACGCGATGCCACCATGCACCAGCTCCTCCTTTCAGCTTGTATGCGACCAAAGGAACTCTACGATCTTTCGGAACCTCCATGACCTCAAAGAAAGTCTCCACTTCATATAACCAATCCAGGCGCCCTTCAATGTCAACATTTCCATTAAAACTTGGGATCTCAGCTTTCACCTTGTATGTATCTCTTGCATATGTAGGGTTGGGTGCTCTCCGATATGCATAGAGATTTGGTTCTTCAAGGGCATCATCATATTCTTCACCTTCAGAAGCCTCAACATAATTTGGCCTTCTTGAAGCATGTTGAACAACATGTTGTCGTGGTGGTCTTGCTCCAAGATTACCTCTCCTTCTTCCTTGATGAACATCTTCCTCTTCTTTAGATGAATCTCCTTCATTGGTAGCAGGGGGAAACCCTTTCTTATCATCTCAACCAGCTGGTCAAATCTCCTATTAAGATCTTCACGCAGCTCCTTGATTTGTTGTTCAGCAACATCCATCCTCTTCTCCAATTGCTCCATTGCTTGCTGCAACTTGCTCTCAAGAGGACAGCAAGAATGATTATGGGTCAACGAGGCTCTGATACCACCTGAAGCAACACAAAGGTTGTGGAGGAGCAACTCCACCTTGCTGCTACAATGTGTACAACACAAGTGTTGAAGGAACAGCTTCAATGTGTTGTGCTAGATATCGTTCTAGAGGCGAATGTAGGCTGATAGGGCAGGAAGAGTTCAATCCAGAACTCCTAGGACACAAGATCTACTCCAAGATCTTAGATAAGAACAACAAGTTCTATTATAGGTAGAGGTACATAGTCTGGTTCCAAAGTAGAGGTGAGGACCTCTATTTATAGGGCTTTGTGAAGCCTTCACATACTTCTACTTATAGCTGGAATACTCTAGAAAACATTATGTAAGTTTCACCATTCTACTCATAGCTACTCACAATTAGAAGACTCTAGAAAACAGTAGGTAGGATAGAAAAGAAAAGGAAAGAAATATTACACTAGAGTGGAAGCATCTAGAAGTAGCCAAACAGATCTGGCATGTGTTTTCTTTCTTCTCATCTAGTGTTCCTCATCAAAGCTTCTGTTGCAAGATCGGACGGCTCCCGACCCGGCCAATCCTTTAAAAAGATCAACCAGAGTGTTTCTGTTTTCTCGTTCTATTTTTCCGGCGTTGTTTCTAGCTTTTGGTTCTAAAATTTAAAATTTAGGAAAATTGTATGAAAAGTATGATCATTTTTCATGCCTATGAACTTTTAAAATTTATGAATATTTTTTAAAAATCTTGAACATTTTTTCATTCTTGATTTTTTGGTTCATGATTTATTTTTATATTCATGAACTTTTTTGTTTCTTTTGGCGAATACTTTTCAAATTCATGAACTTTTTTCAAATGTGTGTTATTTCATATTATTAAATTCAAATCTACGAACAGTCTGGATGTATATATTTCTAATCGATAAAAAGCCCAAAAATTTAATTTTTTTCATGAGCAGTGGGTGGCAGTTTTTGTCCAGACCGCTAGTGGGAGCAAATAATTAGATGGTTTCCCCTGGTGAAACCCAACAATCACTTTTGGTGGGCTGGGAGTGTACCAATTAGTGCGTCCAGCCGCCGCCATGTGTCGCGCGCTGGTATCTCTCAAACCAAAAAATGTATTTGGATTGGTGCACCCTCGGGATTTTGGTTTTGCTTTCTGCATGTGCTTTTTGGATTATTATTATTTTGCTTTTCGGCTTTGCGTGTTTTTTCGTTGGTTTTGGTGATTTTGTTTTTTGTATTTTTTTTGAAAGCAATGCTTGTGCTTTTCTTTTTCGCGAGAAGCATAACTTGTTCTTCTCAAAAGGAGAAGAACATAATTGTGTTTTTCGAAAAAGAAAAAAACTTAGTCGGTGCTTCCACGAGAAGCATATTGTGTTTCTAAAAAATGAAAAAGGCACAATCAAATACTCTCCGAAAAGGGAAAAGCACAACTACGCTTCAAAAATTTAAATGAAAAAAGGCGCAATTGTGCTTCCGGATTCCTGTGTTTTCCTTTATCTTTCTTTTGCCATTTGTTTTCAGTTTAGGATTTTTTTTTGTTTATTATGTTTTTTCTATTTTTTGTGCAAAAAGTTCGTCGTAACCTGTAAATATGGGATTCAATGAGAAAATACAATGACGAGAACAATTTATGATTTGGACACACAGTTTAAAAGATAAAACATTTTGAAAAAGCGATCTACAGAAAAGTCAAAACTCATATTATTATTTTCGGATCATGCGGAGCTGTTGGGCCACGGCCCGCTCAACACGCCTGCGAGCGCTGTAGCCCCCATCGGCGGTCGGCGCCTGAAGAGCCGAGGAGGCGCTCCCGTCGTCCGCCACGCCGCCGCCCTTCCTCCGTCTCTCCAAGCTCGTTTTTTGCTTCATTATATCTGGACCAGCTGGAGATAGGGTCGAGGGGGCCGATGGTGGCCGGCGAGCACCGGCGCCGGCAACGGGAGTGATGGAGGAGGCGGAGGGACAGGCGCCGTGGTGGACAGCGCGCGCGCGACGGAGCGGGCTGGGGCAGGCGCCGCCCGTCGCTCGGGCTCGGGTAAGAACGACCTGGACTGGAGCAGTCTGTACTACACTGAGATATATTCAGTCCCACATCGCCGATTTTCAGCGATTTCCACTGCTGTATACAAAATGTGCCTCCACACCGGCATCACCAAGTAGCAGTAGAGGATACCTGGAACTGGAATGCTAGTGGGGGATCGTTTTCTTCATGCATCGGTGCTCCTGATTTCTGGAACTTGGAGTAGATGTCCCTCTGTAGCATTTGGTGTGATGCAACGGCCAATGGATGACATTGGTAGCTTCTCAGAGAGGATTTGATACCACGCATCAGTATTCTCATGGCGCTGTCCGTGAGTTGCATGTGGACCTTTGTTTTTTTTCATCGACCCAGTGCCTTCCCCTGTTATCAGAACTTTTTAGGCTCCTTGGAGTTGTTCTGACCACGTATGTTGCCATCTAGGACCTCTTTGATGATTTTTCAATTGGAGTCTTCCGTTATTAACTCTCATGCTCTTCATAGAGTTACAAGTACAATATTGCAGTACTGGTGTATTGGATCCCAGAAAACACTGTTTCACATACCGAGTTTCCTCTGGCCATTTGGTTACTGATTGTGTAAAGAACAATCTTACTAATGTCGCTACGGTATATCATAACTGTCGCTGCCCGCGTCGCAGTTTCACACCACAATCGCAGCCAGTGTGTAAATGGGTTGGTTAAATCTGTAGATGATATGTGGCAGCATGACATACTCATTAGCTATTTGGTTGATTGGCATGCCCTTTTCTGTCTACATGTTTGCTTTCACAGAAGTATAACCTTTAAACTGATGAAACCCTATGTTTTCAGCTCAGATACTTTGGTGTAATGTTGTGGATAAACCAAAGGCATATGTATGCGTCATCAGAACTTTGTTATTGGTGAACATATTCTCACACCATCTTCAGGCATCAAGTCTCCAATTGAGGTAAATGTTTGTTTTCGTAATTTGGATGTATTGAATTCCTTTGTGGGCGATAGATCAGAACAACCTTTCTTGGAACTCAGAGGGTAAATGCCTAAGGATTCGTTTTCTTTATTGATAGGATTGTGCTATAAGAGCGAAGTGATAATTTTACTGTTTTGAGCACTGAAGCTGACAGGATTGAAATTTTGACAACTCAATTTCGATCTGTCTACATATCACCAGGTAATAGAGGATGTCCCAAACAAATGCAAGATGTGCACGAGAAACAAATTAATAAATATTCAGATTCACGAAGAATAAGCAATCACAAAACATTTTATGAAGAAACCACATAACTATGACATTTATATATTACAGACTTTATAGCTCTGCGGCTCAGGTGAGCCTCCTACCATAAACTCTTTATTCAGATGGTACTTATCATTCTACCAGACCTATCAATCTTGTTCATGAAGCAACAAATCTAGCTATCTAAGGTAAAAACGTATGTACATGCCTCATTACATATGCAATAGAGTAAGCACTCTGAGCACCATCAAACATAGTGCTCATCTTCCGCCTGAAATGCTTGATATTGTGCCAACACTCGTTGATGAACGATATGACATGATGTATGAATCGAACCCTTCATTTTGCATCAAGGCTAGTGCTTGGAAGCTCTGGTGTGCTGGTAGCTCTGGTGGTTCAATATGCCCATCTAGGTATTGGATCACTTGCCGCATGCTAGGCCTTGCACATGCAAATGGGTGTGAGCACAGTAGTCCTAGCTTCAGTGCCAGATGTGCCTCACTGACATTGTACTGCCCTTTAAGCCTTATATCTATTGCATCATCTAGTGACCCTTGTTGCACATGCTCAAGCGCCCAATCAACCAACATGACCTGCTCATCTTGTGTGCTCTGCATGATAGGTCTTTGTCCACAAGTGACCTCCAGAATAAACACACCAAAGGCAAATACGTCGGTAAGGGGAGTACCCTTCCCCGTGCGTGCTAGCTCCGGAGCAATGTATCCAATGGTGCCAACAACACGAGTAGTTTCTTGCTCAACACCATGATCATACAACCTTGCTAGACCGAAATCACCCAACCGTGCATTCAACTCATCATCGAGGAGCACGTTGCTTGCCTTGATGTCTCGGTGGATGACCACTTTCTCCCACTCCTCGTGGAGATAAATCAGTGCAGATGCAATGCCCCTGATGATCCAAATCCTTTGGTCCCAACTTAATGTGGAGTTGTCCACTTCACCATACAAGTACTTATCAAGGCTTCCTTTGGGCATGTACTCATACACTAACAGGAGCTCACCTTGACGCCTGCAATAGCCAAGTAGGTGCACAAGATTTGGATTCTGAAGGCGGCCAATGCTGACGATTTCTGCAATGAATTCCTTCATGCCTTGCCTGGAGTCATGTGACACCCTCTTCACAGCTATCTTTAGTTTGGACCTTGGCAGCTCTCCTCTGTATACTCTTCCAAATCCTCCAGCACCTAGGAGGTTTTTGTTGTCAAATCCTTCTGTTGCACGGAACAAATCCTTGTACGAGAAGCGGTGTGGGCCGAATTCGACCTCCCACTCGTCACGTACTTCTGCATACCTGAAATGCCTCCGCACAAGTAGGGAAACAACGGCAGCGACAGACAGGATGAGTGCTGCCGTTGCTAGTGGCAGAATGATCTCCAATACCTGGAGACGACGTCGACCACCCTTGGTACGAGGACCAGGGGGTAGTTTTGGCAGCATGGTGAGATTGATAGCTGGAGCAGGACTGTTCATGCCAAAACTCCAACCAAGCACATAATGCTTCGTTATCTTGCCTTCTGCAGATGAAAAGCCGATGTATGCCACATCTGTGAGCACACTTGAGAGGTTGTAGCTGGCTGATACTATTGGTCTTGTAGGTTTAGCCATGCCAAGAGGAGCCATGGTGGCATCAATCTGCATCTTCTCTCCATGGTAGTCCACCCACACCTGCATCACGTCTTGGCTATCGAGACTCAAACTCTGGAAGGTGCCATTCTTGTCATGGTAGAAACCGGCATCATGGGATTGTATGGAGCGGAGACTGTTGACGTCAATACCAACATGGTTGTCATTCATGTCTTGGAGCTCCCAGTTCTGGAAGGTGTCTAGCTCGACCGCGAAGATGTGGTTTGTTTGATTGCCGTCATTCTGATTGCTGAGAAGGCCCAGGTACTGCATCCGCATCGCCGAGGACAAATTCTTGCTCGGCGCAATGAACATGGCGATGCCGTTGCTGCTCAAGTCCTTGTAGATGGAGACCATGGCGAAGACAAACGAGACGGAGAAGGACTCTACAGCCCCATTGGACGAATTGTGGAAGTGCAGCGGATCAGGGTAGAAGGCACGCCCCATGCTCCTGGACGTGCCATTGGTAAGCATAAGCAACCCGTTGGGTGTGACCGAGGCCGCACCGTCGAGGGTAAGGTTAGTGTTGGAAAAGCCGGAGTAGCTGAACTGGTGCTCATCAGCGGCGACAAAGGGTGGTGCCACGCTAAGGCCAAGGGAGAGTAGTAGTAGCTTGAGTAGCAGAAAGGAGGCAGGCTTCATGCTGGGCATGAAGAATGGCTGGCATAGGCAGATGCGTGTATGGATGTTAATTATACTTGGGTAACGCCGGCCTTTTGCTCTACTCGGCCTTTTATCAGTCAGAGATTCTCAGCTCTGGAACACAGTTTTGATCCATATTTATCTGTCTAAGCTAATGCGTCACCGTTTTGCTTGCGTCACAGACAAAAACATTGATTTAGATTAGCTTGAACGTCGATGTGCGAGCAACCTTTTTATAGTCTTTTGTCATGTAAATTTGGTCAACTGTACCGAAAGTATATCGTTGAATTTAAAGATGGACAAGAACTGAAAAGGAAACGTATATATATTCCATGTGTGGATGCAGTGCATGATCTAAGACGGTGTGTATTAATACTCTCTGGCTGTGACTTTGGCCGACTAACTTGGGATGATGGGAAACTACCAGCTCACACTTCAGAGTGCCAGGTCCAGACTATCTCCACCAACCTTCCTAATCCTCTGTTGTTCATCTTGAAATTTGTTATGCCGTCACAGCAACGGCGGAGGATCTCAATCAACCTTTTCTAAGTATCTGTGTAGTAAATTTGGATCATTCAGACTTAAAGTAAACAGGTACACCTAAAGATGGACTGTTAGATGCAATTTTTTCAACATTCTACACCTATTGTTGACTTACCTATAGGCACTTGTTTTTAAAATATATATTGGAAATTTGTTGTTGAAAAATCCCGCAGAACAGTATTGTGTCAAACAAATTTTCCACAAACATCCAAATTTACTACACATAATACTCGAAAAGGGTTGATTGAGATCCTCTGCCGTTGCTGTAACGGCATAATAAATTTCAGCATCAGAATATTAGAAAGGTTGATGGAACTCTGAAGCGTGAGCTGACAATTTCATGTCATCCTAAGGTAATCGTCAAAAATCACATCTAGAGCACACTGTTCATCCACACGTGGAATTATGCATCAAGTTGATATTCCAGTTCTTGTCCATCTTTGAAATTCAACGGTATACATTCAGTTATTTTTCAGTTCTTGTCCATCTTTAAGATGCATCTTTAAAACTATTAACACATTTGATGTACTAATAGATGAGACCCTCGCATTTGTGAGGGCACCTTGCTAGTTACTAGAATAGTGTTGAGTGTCTATCTTCCTTTGTACAACAACAAATGACTGAATTTAGGTAACACTGACATATTTACTCAATGTACATGTACAATGAGTTTTCTTTTTTTGATAAATACTTTTTTGTAATTGGGATCACATACAACCATGATTACCCATGTATTTTCCATAAGGATGGATTCCTCTCAAACTCCTCAAAAAGAGATAGTTTTTCTCAATAACCCATCCAATAGATTGAAATTTATTTCTAGCTATACGAGTTATGAGCATAATGAAGAGATGTGAACATCTAATTGATCATCATACTCATATGTCAAGCTAGAATATCATCCGTGCTCTTTTTTACTTTTTCGATTCCTAAAAAATATGACCTAGAAAAAAGTGACAAGATTCAAATGAATAGTGTTCTGTACTTCTGTTTAATGACATGCACATGATATAAATTTGTCTTTTTTGTAAAGGTTACAAGATGTTATATTTTGTTATGAATTTTAGCAGAAGCAAATTATATAGCATAACTTACATCCATGAATTATTTCACAATTTCTGAGAACTTGAAAGTCCAAAAATAGAGAAAAGGAAACATGGGGTGCACAGGCAACTAGTTGCCAGAATTACTAACATCGTGGACATCATCGTCCTCCCGAGAGGTCGGACACTGTGCCGAAGCATGACATCAGCTGGGGATAAGACATGACAGAAGTGTTGAACCCGCTGTCCTGCATCAACCCCTGCATGTCCACGCTCAGCTGCGTCGGCTTCAGCTCAGGCAGCGGGGTCTCACCGTCGAGGTATTGCATGACTTCTCGCATGCTAGGTCTCGAACCAGGAAACGGGTGAAGGCACAGAAGTCCTATCTTCAGCACGAGGCATGCTTCATCAACGCCGTAGTCGCCTCGGAGCCTTGTGTCCACCATTCTGGTAAGCAGTCGATTGTGCCAGTGCTCTAGGACCCAGTCAACCAGGAAAACCTGATTTCCCTCTGCATCTTGCTTCATAGGCTTTTGCCCACATGTAACTTCAAGAAGAAACATGCCGAAGGCGTACACATCGGTAAGAGGAGATGCCTTGCCTGTGCGTACTAGCTCGGGGGCAAGGTATCCCATTGTGCCGACCATGTGTGTGCTTTGTGGATCGGTGCCATGATCATATAGCCGTGCAAGACCAAAATCACCGAGCCGCCCATTCATTTCATGGTCGAGGAGGACATTGCTTGCCTTGATGTCTCGGTGGACCACAACTTTCTCCCACTTCTCATGGAGGTAGAGCAAGCCGGTAGCGATACCCTTGATGACTTGAAACCTCTGAGCCCAATTTAAGGTGGGCTTGTCGTCCTCTTGGCAGTGTATATATTTGTCAAGGCTGCCATTTGACATGTAATCGTAGACCAACATCAGTTCACCTTTCCGCCTGCAATAACCAAGTAGTTGCACTAGGTTGCGATGCCGCAACCGGCCAATGCTAACAACCTCGGTGATGAACTCCTTCATCCCTTGTCTTGACTCATGGGACATCCTCTTCACGGCAATCTCCTTCTTGGACAGTTTAAGCACCCCTCTGTATACCTCCCCAAACCCTCCTGCTCCAACTAGGTTCTTGCTCTTAAATCCCTGAGTAGCCTTGAACAAATCCTTGTACGAGAACCGGTGTGGACCGAACTCGCTCTCCCAATCCTCACGCACCTCCCTGTACCTCCTCTTTCTTCGCACCATCAGAGTGACAACGGTGCCGATAGAGATTATCAGTGCCGCGGTGGCTATTGGGAGGATGATCGCCAAGAGCATGGACTGGGCCTTTTGTCGTAGACGAGGAACCTTTGGAAGCTTGGAGATGTCAATGGACGGAGCTGCTTGTCCGTTCATGCCAAAGCTCCATCCAAGAACATAATGACGGGTGTTCATAATTTCAGCCGTGGATGAGAAACCTATGTACGCCGTCTCCGTGAGCACGGTTGAGAGGTCATAGGTTGCGGACAACAGTGGCTTGGAGGGTTTTCCCACATGAACTGGAGCCAAGGTCACATTGATCCTTGTTTCCTCCTCCTCATAGTCCACCCACAACTGCAGTTCTATCTGGGTGTTGAGCGTCAAGTTCTTGAAGGCGCCATTAGAGTCTTCATAGAAGCCAGCCGCGTGAGATGGCAAGGAGAAAACACTGTTGATGTCGATGCCGATGTGGTTGTCGTTGATGTCTTGCATGTCTGGGTTCTGGAAGGTGTCAATCTCGATAACAAAGAGGTTGGCATTGTTTTGCTGCTTCAGGATACCAAAGTACTGCGTCGGCAACGCGTCCGAGAGGTTCCTGCTTGGGGCGATGAAGAAGGCCAAGCCATTGGCGCTCACGCCAGGGAATGCGCCGACGATGCAGAAAACGATGGCCGCCGAGAACGATTGCACTTTACCACCAGTGGATGAATTGCGGAAGCGCAGTGGAGTGGGGTAAAGAGCATGGCTCTTGACATTGTTTGTGCCGTTGGACATGTCGAGGAGGCCGCCTTGTGTGACCACGGCGCCGCCGTCGAGGACTAGGCTGGATTGTGTGAAGCCGGAGAAGATGAATTGATCATCGCCCGCGGCAAAGGCTGCGATGGTGAGACCAAATAAGAGGAGGAGGAGGAGGAGGAGGGACGGAAGGAACGAAGCACGCTTCCTATTTGTCATCGCCGGAAGCTGTTTGTGGCTCCGAAGTTCCAACTACTCAATGAGGTATGCTCGATCGAATGAGATTTTCGTTGCCCATTGCAACTCTGCAAGTTCGTTTTAAGGTTACACACAGCAGCGTGCTTTATAATTGAGCAATTTTACATCAAGCTCCCTTCAAAGTCTATGCTGCTATTTTTCAACATCCTACGCCCATTCTATGTACTACTGCAGTACTTTCAATATGCATAGGGTGGTCATTATCGATCAGTGCTTCTGTAGAGGAACATCATGGAAATTTATTCTAAAAAACACTAGAACCAGAGATTGGTCCAGCTTTACCTATCTAAGGACCAAGGTAGGTAGTTTGCTTGCATTACATACAAAACTATTGATTTGGATTAACTTGGAAATTAACGTGCCGGAGTTAAACAGAAAGACACCGGCAAGACAAGGCCCCGTACCCCTCTCATGAGGGTGACTCGGGCGGCGACCCAAACCCTAGTCTCCACTTCTTCCTTTACCACCCCCGAAGGATGCCACCGAGCGAAGCCCGTGCGGCTGATGGCAGCGGCAGGGTCCTTGCTTGTGGCAGAGGGTAGCTCTCGGGCACCGCGATATATAGGATCCTCAGGCGGAAAGCGGCGATGCTGGCGATGCGACTCTCCTAGTTCTGCAAGATGGAGAGTGATCATTGCACAAGCGGGTGACATTTTCTCTTCGTTTTTCTGGACATCGGGATACCTTTCGTGTGATCCAGCAACACTCATTCCTGCTTCTCGGCTTGTTTCCATGTTGTTGGGTGCTAAGTATAAGGCTTGGGGATGTCACTACGTACAGCTCATTTCCGGTAGACGTGTTGTAGTATTTGATTACTAATTGCCTTAAAAATTTAACGTGCTACTCCTTCCGTTCCATAATTCTTGTTGTGGTTTCAGCGGAGCATCTCGGACAAATTGACTGAAAGGGGAACTTGATGCATGATTCCATGCGTGTATGCACAATGCACTCTAAGTGTGACTTCTGACGATTACCATGGGATGGCAGGAAATTGGCAGCTCACACTTCATAGTTCCAAGTCCAGAGGATCGCCACCAACCTTCCGACCTTCTCGTGTTGAATTGTTATGCCGTTACAGCAACGGCGGAGGTTTGTCGATTTTTTTTTTCTTTTGTTGAAAAGCAATGGCAGACGATCTTATCCAACGCTGTTTTAAAACAGAGATCGTATCCACCCGTTTCCACCAGAGCTCCGTGGCAGCAACCACTGAGGATCTTAATAAACTTTGGGAGTGCTTCGGTACAACCCCCCTAAAACGTATAGTGGATAGTATGGTAATTTCACATTAGGTATAGGAATACCCACCCGACGCCGTACGTCCGCGCGCGACGGCATACGCCCGCCCGCGTATGCCGCAGCCGTCGCTGTACGTACGCCCGCCCGCGTATGCCGCACCCGTCGCTGTACGCACGCCCGCCCGCATACCCGCACGTCTCGACGTTGGCGTCGACACTTGTTCGAGGAAAAAAAAACTAAACCCTAACGCATCCACGCCGTCTCCACGTCGGCCCACGCCTGCGTTAAGTCGCCGCCGCCCGGGTCGCCGCCGTCCGGTCGCCGCCGCCGGTCGCCGCCGTCCGGTCGCCGCCGCCGGTCGCCACAGCGTGCTCAGCGCCGCATGATCGCCGCCGTGCTCGCCAGATCCGTTGCCGCCGCCGCGCGTTCCATTCCGTCGGCCGATGGCCGCCACCCACGATCTATGTCGCCGCCTCCCTCCGCGCAGTACGCCGGCTACGACCAGCCGTCGTCCTCACGCCGTCGAGACCTGCCTCCGCCGGCCAGCAACGTCAGCCCGTCGTCAGAAGAAATGGATCCGGCTGAAATCCTGGCCGCCGTGCAAGAGGTTGGTTAAAGACAACATTGTGCTTGATGAAATAATTATTTTAGGGATGATGTTACACGGTGTTTAATTGATCGTATAATTTTTTTAACTATGTATAGTTAGAGGAGGAGGGCGATTATGATGGCAATGATTACGACGAGGACAACGAAACCGAATCACTAAATATGAATGAACATGTTGAGGAGAACTACATGAGTTTGGATGAATCTTATAGTGGCAATGTAAGTGTGATCAAGATTGATAAAAATAATAATTATGGTGGACCGCACGGAAATTTTCATAATTTTTTGCATCATGCAGCGACATGGCGATGATGATGATGATATGGATATAGATGATTCATTTGCCCAAAGTGCACTCCGGTATGTCATAAATGAAATCAGAGAAGAAATGACATAATAACCATATTAGCGCTTACATGTTTTTTTGCAATGCGCAGATGAACGAGGACGGGAATTTCGAGGAATATTGTGGACGATGAAAGTGACAAATCGCACGTTGATCCATCTCATGATGACAGCTCTAGCAAAGTAAGTTTTTGAACTTACAGAACTACATTATTACATATTAAAATAATAACTGACTGACGTAAATGGTTTAATGCATTAATTAACAGGGAGATATAAATGGTACAAGTGGGAACGATGAGTATGTTGGTGATGATCTGTTTAATTTTGACATCGGATTTGATGAATATCAGCAAGAATCATTGGACATGCATTGGAAGGTCATGAGGAAGACGTTCAAATCACTAGGAGAGGCTTACATTTTCTATAACCAGTATGCTTACGAGCGTGGTTTCAACGTAAGAAAGGACTCACTGAAATATTCAAAAGGTCCTGAGGGAACTAAGCGTCTGAGAAAGTATCGGTGTGCGAGAGCTGAGAAACGACTGGCAAAACTTTGTACAATGGAAGGCAGGACCTGCAGACTGAGAGGGGAGACTCGTTGCTTCTGCGATGCGCATATAACTTTGAAACTTGATAAAGAGCGTGACCTTTGGTATGTCAGCAGTTTCAATGATGATCACAGTCACGTTCTAGCTAGACCAGATGGAGTCACGTTTCTTCGGTCTCATAATCAGATAAAAGAATATCAGAAAGCTGAGATCTTAACCATGGCAGGTGCTGGAATCAGGAAACATATGATTTATGATAATCTCGTCAGTAGGTATGGGTCATATGCAAAGGTTGGTTTTGGAAGAAAGAAACTTTATAACATGTGTTATAGAGAAAAAATGAAGTTGCTTGCACAAGGTGATGCAGACACTGCCATTGGGATCATGTTGACCAGAAAAGAGAGAGATCCAGATTTCTTCTTTGAGCACACCGTCGATGAGGAAGGAAGGCTGAAAAACATATTCTGGTGTGATTCTCAATCACGTCGAGACTATGTTGACTACGGTGATGTGACAGTCTTCGATAGCACATACAGGATGAATAGGTATGGCATGCCATTTATACCTTTTGTCGGTCTGAACAACCACCGTTGCACCACGGTATTCGGTTGTGCTCTTGTGTCTGACGAGACGGAGGATACATATGTCTGGCTGCTTCAGACTTTTTTGAGGGCTCATTGTCAGAAGAGGCCCAGTCGAGAATTACTGATGGAGATGCAGCTATGATTAAGGCCATAAGAAAGGTACTTTCAGAGGTTTGGCATCGTCTTTGCTCGTGGCATATTGAGAAGAACATGCAGAAACACCTTCACCATAAGTCTCTAAAGGAGTTCAGGTCTCTACTTTATTATGCCACTTCAAAGAAGGTATTTGAGGAGAGATGGGCAGCGTTTTGCGCCAAATGGCAGTCGGAGAAAACAAAAACATGGTTACGTCGGATGTACAAGAAGAAAAGGCTTTGGGCTGCATCATATTTGTCAGGTGGGTTTTTCTTAGGCATGCGAAGTAACCAGCAAAGTGAGAGTCTGAATTCATGCCTTCACTTGAATCTAGACTCCGGTATGACTATTGTTGATATGATTGTGCACTATGAGAACTGCATAGTTCGTCTTCGTGAGAACGAGGCGCATGACGATTACACAAACTCACAGACAGTTCCAGTACCAGTATTGGACGAGTGTAAAGATATTGAGAAATCAGCTGCCCGTCAGTTCACTGCGGCAAACTTTTATATTTTGCAGGAAGATATGAAGAAGGCACGGAGCTTGAGGTCCTTGAGAGACGAGAGGAGCAGACACTCACAGATTCATACCGACATGGAAGGAAAATAGGGATATAAAATTCATCGTGGAGTACACCCTGTAACTCAAGAAACTGTGAGGTGCAGATTGCAGAAGCATGTATCGGAAAGGACTTCCTTGCAAACATATTCTTCATGTTCGATTCAGCTACGCTACGTGAGATACCTAAGTGTTTAGTGCTGCGGAGGTTGAGCCAAGTTGCAAGGGTGGACTTCCCGTGAAGCGCTAGCAATCTGTTTGCGTGGGGATGGGCAGGTGCAGGTGTGAGCTAGGTACAGTGAGTTGACCATCTTATCTGCTGAAGCAACTCATAAAGCATGTCATAAACCATTTTTATTCGACAAGTTGAAGGCGGCTCGAGGGACATAATAGATACTGATTACACCGAGGAGGATGAGCCAGTGCGGGGTACAGTTTGTGAGCGACGATGCATTTGAGCCTAATCAAGATCATGGTCTTGTTCGTGATCCCGCTAAAGTGAACACCAAAGGCGCACCAAAACAGAATGTTAAAGGCCGCGGTAAGGATGGTCCTGATTTCACTAAAAACGGGCGACCTAAAGCTTTTGATGAGAAAAGCAAACGTCAATGTGGACAGTGCGGTCTTACGGGCCATTATAAGTCCACGTGCCCTCAAAATCCTAAGTACGATATTCTTATGTTATTGCAAATCTTATTGTTCAACCTAAATTTATTTGTTTATTGTGAGACTTATTGTTAATTAACACATATCTTATTGTTATGTAGGAATTTTGTTTGAATTGTGGAGTATGGAAGATTGCTATGGAAAATTGCTTCACCCTTTCATTGGAGACTGTTATTGATGTTCTACATATGTGATCTATAATAATTGTTGAAGTATGTTATATGAACTTATTTTACTTTGTTGATGTCAGACTATTTGCTACGATATACCGACATAAGTTGTAGTTTTGATGAAAGACTATGTAATGCAACAAGGAGTTTTTACTTTGTGATTATTTGCACAGAACTGCCGTCGCTGTTGTTTACTCTTATTCTGTGCTTTCCTGTACGGACGCCGTCGCTTAGAACCCCCGCCGTCGCTTACAACCCCGTCGGTTTTATTATTATTTGTAAAAAAAAATCTGACAAGTGCGCCGCGGCACTCGTCCAACAATCGGCCGTCTTCGGCTGGCGGCAGTACGAGGTAATAAGCTGGTTCGACAGCTCATTTGCCGCCGGGTATATAAGCCGGTCGTCGCGACCTCCGTCGGGCGAGGTGGGACTAAAAACTTGGCTGCCCGCAGCCGCTCGACCGCAGCGACGCGAGACCACGTGGGCCCGTCAAATAACAGGCGGCGGGACGACGGCCCAATTAGAAGCGGCGGGACGACGGCCCAAGTTCGGCGCGGGGCGACGGGAAATGTTTAGTCCCACCTCGCCCGACGGAGGGCGCGACGACCGGCTTATATACCCGGCGGCACATGAGCTGTCGAACGTCTTTGATAAATCTGCTATGCCACCCGTCGTCCGACGCTACCCTGTTGGACAGTGCCGTCGGTCCTGTCTGACCTTAGACTAGCCGGCGCACTTGTCAGGCAATTTTTTTCTTAGGATGGACAACTACGAACGTCGGTGTTATAAGCGACGTCGTCTGTGGTCATGTCGGTCGGTGTTACACCCACAAAATAATACATTTGCATTTTTATTAACGTTTAGCACTACAAGAAAACATGGACTGATGTATCCAAACAATTTGACGACGAAAGAACTATCAATATGCATATCAAGATTTTTCAAAATGAAAGACAATGGCTTGACGACAACATAATAATTCAAATGTCATTCTCGCATTCATAAAAGTTCTGTCATCTTCGACACATTATATCATAGTTGAAATAAATGTAAACATTATTTGAGCCTACAAAATTGTCTAGTACAAAAATGTTGCACATTTATTTCTTCTTTGCAAGCCGGGTAACTTTGTCCTTCACATCGTTGAGCGTATTTGCCTCCGCAAAAACAAGCTGCGCAATCATTAAGTCCCTCGATTTATCTATTGACTCATGTTAGAACTTCATATTAGTATAATTCAAATAGTATTACATTATGAATTTAATTTAATATAAGTATTTTAAATAAAACCAGACCTGAGAAAAATGGCTTGTCCATTTTTCACCGTTCCAATACTGAAAGCACCGAAGAACAAATAATCCACATGAATTGCTGGTCCATACAAACAATGGTTCATAAGTTCGCATTTCATGTAAGATATTACAACAACATAAAAGTATTTACTCACCCGTCTTCTTGTTGTGGCATCTCATACATTTTGATAGGCCATTTAGACACATCCGGATAATTCACAGCACCGCTAGCATTCGCATCACGTATGTCATATCCAATTTGTTTTCTCTGTTCATATAGATGATAGCACGAAAATATTTTAACATAGTTCATTTACTAAATGATAGTTTCAATATGCTCATGTAAATTTATGTCGTACCAGCTCCTCAACTTTTTCTCTAATTTCTTTGTCAAGTTCGGGTCCCATCAAAGAATCAAGAACCTGAAACTCTTCCTTGGAGCGATGCATGACAACCGAAACCCAGTGGGTATTTCCCTTATTAAGAGGAAAATAAAGCTGCATGACAACGCAAATATGATGCAATCAACACATACACTCTTATTATTATTTCTATCGCATAAATGCATACATTAAGGCAGTTGAAATTACCTTATCTTTTTTGAAATACTCATCGGTGCATCTATTGACGGGTCCATTCTTCTTCGCCACAACTTCATTCTCGTTTCTCCCTGGCTCGGTGTCCGATCTAATTTCAAGTAACCAGTTGACCAGATAGGTCGGCATTATATGATGATCGTCACCAACAACTCCCAACAGATACGACGAATAAGCATTGATAACCTGAAAATAATTTATATGACGTAAAATAAGATATTCCAATTTGCATTGAAAGGTAGCACAATAATAACTTACATCACCAGTTAGCCATTGATGGTCAAGAATTGTACAAGCCCTCTCTGCAGTGAGACCATCGCGCATGGCATCATTGAATATTTCCTTCTTTCTATGTTTTGCTGACCGCTCATAAGCACGAACAAACTTAACACTAGCTTTAATCACATCGTATTCATCTTGAATGACTTCTTTCTCGAATAGTTCTGCAATACAAGACGGTGATATGTTAAGAAGTCAATGATAACTACAAGGTTCAGCTAGAAAACAATATGATAAAACTTACTTGCTTTTGCTGTACGTTTTGCACGCTTTGTAGGTATAATAGGAATGTAAGGAGACTTCACATGGTTTGATAGCCTCCGCCTCGCTTCCCTACACCTCCTTTTGTACCTCATCTACTCCAATACAATCTACGGATCCACGTGATGCGATTTCATCTGTTCCTAAAGATGTAACGGATTCTCGTCGATACCTCCGAACTTCGATAGGATCTTCTTTATCACCCTTGAAACTATCCCAATATTCAGGTGTGCAATAATAAGGTCTTTTCTCTTCGTAATCATTACTACCATCTTCATCATCCTCTTGCACATTCTTTTTTGCTGGTGTTCTGAAATTGTCCACGCCAGATTATATACAAATTCTTTACGAGGTCTCCCATCATAGTTTCTACTTTCACTATTTTCACCATACTCATTCTCTTCTTCTTTTTCAATATCACCGCTTTGTAGAATACAGCACTTTTGTTCATTTTCTCTATGACCCTCTGTGATTAAAAATTAGTTGTAATTACTTATATCACACATCAAAAAACATAGTGAACGGCAAAATCAGAACACTTGTACTGTGCGCATAGCTCCGCATCTGAAGCATATCCTCACGAATGTGCTTCAGCTCAGTCAAAATCCGATCCATCATAGTGTTCGTAGCTGAAGCCTCGGATGTACCGACTCTGTTCTCCTTCCCGTAATGTTAGACTTTCTCATCTTTGGATCTCTTGTTCTTTTCAGCCTGTTCCATTCTAATTTTGTTTAAGCGGTACTCTTCAAGAATGGTGTCATCGATCTACAACATAAAGAATCATACAGTCATATTTAATTAATAATAAATTTCAGACTTTAAATGGACAAATATGTATGTAACCTATTACCATTCCAACACCACGACCATATTGAAAGTCGTACTTGTCTCTTTTCTCCGCTGCCGCTTCTGTCCAATTCCTCATCAAGGGCTCAACAGCGCTAAAGGATCATCTTGTGGACCGGTGCTTGGCTGCACCTTCTCCCAATATAGATACTGCAATGAAACAAAGAACCATTTAGCATGTGGTACAGTATTACTATATAAAACAACTATTTAATTTAAAAACAAATCATACCTGCGAAGTGCAAGGTTGCCACGTGGCCATTCCCTAACACGACCTGGTTGCAAGACCATACCAATCTCCGACAAACAAAACCGCAAAGTGAATGCATTCCAGTTGAACTTTTTTATCTGCCTGACATCTTGCACTAGTGCATAATAATTCTTCGGAATGTACTCATCAGACACTGGTGCAACCAGGTGGTTTCGGTACGGGCGGAGGGGACCCTCCGCCGTACTTCCCCCGGTCGCATCCACCAAAGTCGATCATTTTTTTTCCACGGGCAACAGTGACCATGCAGGCCGCGCACGCCAAAATTTGTCGCGTTCCGACGCTGTACGGATTTTCTATGATTTTCCGCACCGAAAACACCTAAAACACTACCCACACGTGACGCAACTTGCGTTCGTAGTCCGTTTTCGTTCATCTCTGGCGTGGGGTCCCCGGACGGGTCCTCACACACGCCGCCAAAAGTTGGGTGCATTCCGCTACCCTAATCGGCACTTGCTGTGCAACCGGTGGTTTGAGACGGGCGGAGGGACCCTCCGTCGTATTTCCCCGCCGCATCCACCAAAGTCGATCATTTTTTTTCCACGGGCAACAGTGACCATGCAGGCGCGCGACGTCAAAATTTGTCGCGTTCCGACGCTGACGGATTTTCTATGATTTTCCGCACCGAAAACACCTAAAACATCGCCGCGACGTGACGCAACTTGCGTTCAGAGTCCGTTTGTTCATCTTCGGCGTGGGGTCCCGGACGGGTCCCCACACGCCGCCGAAAGTTGGGTGCATTCCGCTACCCTAATCGGCACTTGCGTGCAACCGGTGGTTTGATGACGGCGGAGGGACCCTCCGTCGTATTTCCGGTCGCATCCACCAAAGTCGATCATTTTTTTTCACGGGCAACAGTGACCATGCAGGCCACGACGCCAAAATTTGTCGCGTTCGACGCTGCACGGATTTTCTATGATTTTCCGCACCGAAAACACCTAAAACATCGCCGCGACGCGTGACGCAACTTGCGTTCAGTAGTCCGTTGTTCATCTCGGCGTGGGGTCTCCGGACGGGTCCCCACACGCGCCGCCGAAAGTTGGGTGCATTCCGGCTACCCCAACTGGCACTTGCTGTGCAACCAGGTGGTTTCGGTACGGGCAGAGGGGACCCTCCGTCGTACTTCCCACGGTCGCATCCACCAAAGTCGATCATTTTTTTTTCCACGGGCAACAGTGACCATGCAGGCCGCGCACGCCAAAATTTGTCGCGTTCCGACGCTGACGGATTTTCTATGATTTTCCGCACCGAAAACACCTAAAACATCGCCCGCGACGTGACGCAACTTGCGTTCAGTAGTCCGTTTTGTTCATCTCGGCGTGGGGTCCCGGACGGGTCCCCACACGCGCCACCGAAAGTTGGGTGCATTCCGCTACCCTAATCGGCACTTGCTGTGCAACCGGTGGTTTGATGACGGCGGAGGGGACCCTCCGTCGATTTCCCGGTCGCATCCACCAAAGTCGATCATTTTTTCCACGGGCAACAGTGACCATGCAGGCCGCGCACGCCAAAATTTATCGTGTTCCGACGCTGCACGGATTTTCTATGATTTTCCGCACCGAAAACATCTAAAACATCGCCGCGACGTGACGCAACTTGCGCTCAGTAGTCGTTTTCGTTCATCTTCGGCGTGGGGTCCCGGACGGGTCCCCACACGCGCCGCCCAAAGTTGGGTGCATTCCGCTACCCTAATCGGCACTTGCTGTGCAACCAGGTGGTTTCGGTACGGGCGGAGGGGACCCTCCGTCGTACTTCCTCCGGTCGCATCCACCAAAGTCGATCATTCCACAAATATACGTGAAAATCTTCTGTTTTACATCTGTTTCATTGAGTCGGTTTTGTTTCGATTTTAAAAGATTTTACTAACTCAATTTTAATAATATTTCGATTTTAAAAGATTTTACATGTCGCAATATTGTCAAACGAATTTGATTTCTTTCCTCCATGGAAGCAAATTCACCTAAGCCGGGAGCAAAATTTTATTTCTGTACATACACATCTTCGGTTGAAGCATGTATGTTCCTCATAGTGAGAATAATTATTTTTTATGGAAACCAATTATTTGTTTCGTCGGGACAATATTGTGATTTTTTAGACCCAAAAAATAAACCTAGATCACACTGAAATCAAATTTTTCTATGGTCACATCTGAAACAATATTTGGTACCCCACTTAATTAAACATGTCTTAATTAAACATTAAAACATAAAAACTTAATTATACATGACTTAATTAAACTTAATTAAACATAACTAATTAGGGAGCCTAATCTACTACTTGGTTGAAAAAAAGTAAACCTAATCTACACGCCCTCCTCGGAGTCGGCGAGGTCCACAATCTCCCCGCCCGACGCGTCACCGTCGTCGTCACCGCCGCCGTCGTCGCTGCTCTTGGCGACGTCCTCCCGTGGTCGCCGCCGCTCGATCAAGCTGCGGCTGCGCTGCTGATGGCCGCCGCCTGCGCCGAGTGCGGCTCGCAGCTCGGCGGCCTCGCTGCCGCCGCCATAGCCGCCGCGCAGCGAAAAGCGGCTCGCAGCTCGGCGGCCTCTCTCGCCTCATGCCGCCAGCCGCCGCCGCTTCGCCGCGATGCCGCAGCAGCAATGATGAGGTAGCCGGGGCGTCGTCGGTCGCCGTCCTCGCAAGAAGGCGACCTGCTCCCGCGGATGTCGACGACCGGAGGGGAGGCGGGCCGGGCGATGGCGGGAACCAGACGGCGTGACGGCGCGGCTGCCGGAGGGGGACGACAGGAAGAGCTCGGAGACGACGGCGCGGCTGCCGGAGGGGGGCGGCGGGGCCGACGCGGGCGGACGACGAGCTGCCGGGGCCGACGACGAGCCGCCATCCGCATCTCCCGACGGGCTGCGCGACGACGCCCTGAAGTTTCGCCTTCCGAACCTCGCGGCGGCCGACGATGTTCCACCGCCGCCTCGTCTTTGGCGGAGCTTCGGCCGTCGTCGCGCGGGCCCCTCGTCGGTACCGTCGGCGGTCATGTGGAAGACGCGCGGCAGACGGCAGCCCGGCGGCATTATCACCGAGACGGACGAGCTCGTCTGTCTCCGTGTGTGCAGCTAGTCGGCCACGAGCTGCCGCCGCCGCCGCCGCCGTCGGACGCCATGGAGGCCGCCGGGGATAGGTGCTCGTCGGCGGTGGAAATGCGTCGGTGGGTGGGGTGAGCGGTCGAGGATCGTCGGTGGGTGTGGGGCGGTCGAGTGCGGGGAGGCAGACGGGCGACGGGGCGGTGTTTTAAAGGCAGCGTCGGTAGGTGGGGGCGCCGTCCGGTAGGTGACCGACGCCGCGGCGTAACGCCGGCATTAATGGCGCATCGGGCCGCCGCGCGTCGGAACCGTCTTTGACCGACGCCGAGACGGCACGCAACCGCCCGCCCGCACACGCCGCGTCGCCCAATTTTTTTTTTTTCGCCCCGCCGACGCCACGTCACCACGAGTACGCCGCTCGTCGTTTTTCGAGTGGTCGCCATCGACGCACGCTGCGTCGTTTTTTTTCTAGGATCGTCGTAATACGTACGCGGACGGACGCGTCTACGGTGTACTCGGCAGCCCGTCGCGCGGGCGGGGTGTTTTTATGTGCTGGGACGATCCTACCCTTTTTAATGAAGGGGTACGGGACGATCTCAGCCGTTGTTGTGTTTAGGGGGGTTGTACCGAAGAAGAAGTGATAAACTTTCTAGTCTTCACTCTTCAGTCAAGTAATTCCGAATAGTCAGACCAGCGGTAAACAGCGGCATCTTGACATGGATAAGAACTAAAAAAATTATGAATTTCAAACTTGAATCTGTCATATAATCTCGATGTTATTCTAGTAGTACTGCTCTCTGACTTGGACTTGTGGAAGATTACACAGGGATGTAAGAAACGTGGCAATTCACAGTTTCACACTTCAGGTTGCCAAAGTCATCCTAAGCCACAATTTTCTTCCCTTTAGTTAGTGTGTATAGAAATGCTATCAGCGAGAAGATGAGATGCAAGTTTCGGCATTGGATCTTATTTGCTTACTTTTCATGATGTCGTGTTCACTATTTTTCGCAATGGAAATTACAAGAAATGGACCATGAGAAACCGTCAGTTCGACAGTTTCTAACAAGATGATGTGGAAGATGTGACTTCAGGTAATACAGTAATACTGTTCTGCAGGGTTTCCTAGACCAAATTTGAGTTGGTGTAGAACGTTGAAAACCATGCGTCCAACGGTCTATCATTGGGTGTATCTGTTTACTTTTAAGTCGGGCGATCCAGACTTACCACGCAGAATAGTACTCCCTCCGTCCGGAAATACTTACTTGTCGGAGGAATGGATTCATCCATTCCTCCGACAAGTATTTCCGGACGGAGGGAGTACAAGTTTAACTGAGATCCTGCGCCGTTGCTGTAACGGCACAATAAATTTCAATACAACCGTCAGAGGACTAGGAAAGGTTGGTGGAGATTGTGTCAATTCTGAAGATTTGGCAATCTGAAGACTCAAGTGTGAGCTGCCAGTTTCCCATCATCCCAACTTAGTGGCTAAAAGTCAGTCAGAGAGTATCAGTAGTATTTACCACAAACTGTCACAGATCATATACAGTTATACACTAGTACATCCAAGCATGGAATTTTGCATCAAGTTTCTCTGTAACGCGAGCCGGGTTAAAGGTTTGGTGTTCCCCAAGTAAAATTACATCCATACACGCATAACCATTTTGCTTTCATGCCTACACCCATTCCCGGCATGAAGCCTGACTCCTTTCTGCTGCTCAAACTACTGCTCTCTCTTGGCCTTGCCGTGGCACCGCCCTTCGTCGCTGGCGATGAGCACCAGTTCAGCTTCTCCGGCTTCTCCAAAGCTAATCTCACCCTCGACGGTACGGCCTCGGCCACGCCTGACGGGTTACTTGTGCTCACCAATGGCACGGCCCTGAGCACGGGCCACGCCTTCTATCCGACCCCGCTTCACTTCCACAATTCGTCTGATGGGACTGTACAGTCCTTCTCTGTGTCCTTCGTCTTTGCCATCGCCTCCATCTACAACGACTACTTGAGCAGCAACGGCATGGCCATGTTCATCGCACCGAGCAAGAATTTATCAGCAGCGATGTCGATGTAGCTCTTGGGTCTTCTCAACCACCAGAACAATGGCAACGAAACAAACCACATCTTCGCAGTCGAGCTCGACACCTTCCGGAACTGGGAGTTCCAAGACATCAACGACAACCATATTGGTATTGACATCAACAGCCTCCAGTCCATACAGTCCCACGACGCTGGCTTCTACCACGACGAGAATGGCACCTTCCAGAGCTTGGGTCTCGATGACCAAAAGCCGATGCAGGTGTGGGTGGACTACCACAGAGAGAAGATACAGATCAACGCCACCATGGCTCCTCTCGGCATGGCCAAACCTACAAAACCAACAGTGTCAGCCAACTACAACCTCTCAAGTGTGCTCACAGATGTGGCGTACATCGGCTTCTCAACTGCACTAGGCAAGATAAACACGAAGCACTATGTGCTCGGTTGGAGTTTTGGCTTGAACAGTCCTGCTCCAGCCATCAATCTCACCATGCTGCCAAAACTACCTCCTGGTCCTCATACCAAGGATCCACGTGGTCTACCAGTATTGCAGATCATTCTACCACTCGCAACGGCAGCACTCGTCCTGTTTGTGGCTGCTGTTGTTTCCCTACTTGTGCGGAGGCATTTCAGGTATGCAGAGTTACGTGATGACTGGGAGGTCGAATTTGGCCCACACCGATTCTCGTATAAGGACTTGTTCCGCGCAACAGAAGGATTTGATAACAAAAACCTCCTAGGGACCGGAGGATTTGGAAGAGTATACAGAGGAGAGCTGCCAAGGTCCAAATTAAGGATAGCTGTGAAGAGGGTGTCGCATGACTCCAGGCAAGGTATGAAGGAATTCATCGCAGAAATTGTTAGCATTGGCCGCCTTCAGAATCCAAACCTCGTACACTTACTTGGCTATTGCAGGCGTCATGGTGAGCTCCTGTTAGTGTATGAGTACATGCCCAAAGGAAGCCTCGATAAGTACTTGTATGGTGAAGTGGACAACAACTCCACATTAAGTTGGGATCAAAGGTTTTGGATCATCAGGGGCATCGCATCTGCACTGATTTATCTCCACGAGGAGTGGGACAAAGTAGTTGTCCACCGAGACATCAAGGCAAGCAATGTTCTCCTTGATGATGAGTTGAATGCCCGGTTGGGTGATTTCGGTCTAGCAAGATTGTATGACCATGGTGTTGAGCAAGAAACTACTCATGTTGTTGGCACCATTGGCTACCTTGCTCCAGAGCTAGCACGCACGGGCAAGGGTACTCCTCTTACCGCTGTATTTGCCTTTGGTATATTTGTCCTTGAGGTCACTTGTGGCCAAAGACCTATCATGCAAAGCACACAAGATAAGCAGGTCATGTTGGTTGATTGGGTGCTTGAGCATGCGCAACAAGGATCACTCGCTGGTGCAATAGATGTGAGGCTTGAAGGGGACTACAATGTCGAAGAGGCATATCTGGCGCTGAAGCTAGGACTGCTCTGCTCACACCCATTTGCATGTGCAAGACCTAGCATGCGGCAAGTGATCCAATACCTAGATGGGCATATTGAACCACCAGAGCTACTAGCACACCAGAGCTTCCAAGCACTGGCCTTGATGCAAAATGAAGGGTTTGATTCATACATCGTGTCATATCCTTCATCAACGAGTGCAGGCACAATATCAAGCATTTCAGGTGGAAGATGAACACTATGTTTGATGGTGATCAGACTGCTTATTTATCTATGATGTACGCTAATGAGGCATTGATATGAAAGCCTGTATGTATGTCATTACCATCGATAGCTAGATTTTTTTGCCTCATGAACAAGATTGATAGGTCTGGTTACTCTGGTACAATGATAAGTACTACTCCCTCCATTAGCGTACATACCAGAAAACTAGTGTGAACTAGAGTTTTCTGGTATGCGCCGCAATGCATTGCAACATTCTATGCAAGTCTCTGTACAGACTTGTATCCCGGTGTAGTACAGTACAGACGGAAAGTCCCCAGCTGCTTGAAAGCTCAAATGAGCTCGCCATGAACAGTAAATTCGTTTTAAAAAAAACGCTTTTTTTTGTAAACTTTAACAGATGTTTTTGAGAGCTTGCAAAGTTTAATTTTGAAATGACATTCAGAAAAGCCTCAGCAATAAAAATAAAATCAGCACAGCATCGATTTATTTTTTTGCCACGATTTCCATACATCTGATTCCATGTTGAAATTATGTAGGCATTGAGAACATTTGTCAATGTTTCGCATAAAAAAAAGATTTTTTTTATTTTGTTTTAAAAAAATTATCATTTTACTGTCCATCCGAGCTCATTTGAGCTCAAGCTAAGAATAGTCATGTCCCCAACTCTGCGACTACTCTCTCCGTTACTTAGGCCCTGTTCGGAATCCCCACTGGCTCTGCGAAATACCGGGAGCTGAGGAGCCAGGATCCACGTTTTCCAACTGGAACTCCACCTGCTACAGGAGTGGACCTGTGGAGCGGAGGTCTTCCGAACAGAGCATTAGTTTCCTTCTTTTGCAGGTAAATTCATGAGCTTATAGTAACCTATTGGAAATCTCTAGAGTAGGGCTATGTTGTCTCCTGAGCACCCATTAACGTGTGCCAGATTACAGATTACCTGGAGCAAGCCACCCATCCGTGGCCGCCGCTCCTGCCATGCTTTACACAACCGTAATTGCCACCGTTACCGCCGGCCATGCCACTCATTTTCCTCGCCGTGATCTTCAAACCAAAGCACAAGAAAAGCTGCCTTGCCGCGTTTAGCAGCCTTAAACCCAAGCAATTGACTTTGCGAAAAGCAAACCTTCACTAGCAAGCACACCATGGAGACGGCGACCCCCTCCCGGCCCTATATAAACTGGTCTTCCTCCGCCGTGCCGTTGCACCAAGAGAGTCAGACCGGAGGCGAAATCACAGTTGAGACCACAGGCAAAATCACAGGAGTGCGACCAGAGGCGAAAGCAGAAGAAACCAAAGGCGGAATCCATGGAGGCCACCACCTCGCCGACCCATCTCTTGCAGCACTGCTCCGGCAGCGATGAGCTGGGACGGTCCATGAGGGTGTACTCCGCTGCGACCGGGAAGGTGCCGTTTGGGTGGGAGGATGAGCCGGGGAAGCCCAAGAGCCCGCCAAGGGAGGGCGCCCTCCCGCCGCTGTGCCCGTCGCCGGCGATGCAGAGCGCACGACTCACTGATGATAAAGACAGGCGGCGACGACGGAGTCTCAAGCGCCGGGCGGATCAAGGTGGGTTTGAAGGGTGCCTGCCTGTGAAGTTCCAGCTGGGGAGAGCCATGAGGAGGTGGGACATCGTTTGCTACTTCAGAGGAGAATGACTCTCCAAGGGCAAACGTTTACCTAGTGGAAATCTAACTATTCCTGTAAATTAACCAGCTGTAAGGAATAATGACTTCTTTTTTGCCATGTTGCATCGATGATTCACCGACATAGATCAATCCAATTTAGCACAAAAAAACAGGTAAAATGACACAGTTGTCCGGTGAAAACAATGATACCGCAGATACATAGAACTTCATAACTGTAATAATGCTGCAGCCACATATGCAATCATCACAAGAAGTTCCATTCCATGTGGTGCAAGCCTGAAAAACATACTAAGATAGAAACACAAATGTTAAGCACAGGCAACTAAGAAGCAGTTGAAATACACAAACATTGCTCTTGACGCTCACCAAATTATGTGCAGAAACATCATGTAAATTTCTAAACCACATTTCCAAAAATACGCCACCAATATCTATCTTTCCCTGGAATGTCGACAGAGCAAATGATGAAAACAAGAACTACATGTCTTTAGTCTTCAAAGTTTGGCAAAGTAACTAGCCATCAAGGTTATACATGCTTGGTAGACAGTAGAAGCTCAACCCTTGCTATGGCCGGCAAAGAAGTCAAGTAGTCCACCGCAAGTTTGCAATCTGGCAACGAGATATACTGCATTGATACATGATCCTGCAAAAAGGACATACGTTTTCATTAGCTAACCAGAAAATGAACAGTACTCGTTAACAATGTGCGCGTAGTTGTAGTACATATCCATGAGTTCAACAATTTTCTGAGTGGGCTAATTTGTAGGAGTGCAACTAATAAATAGTCCACATATTACTAGGGAGATCCTAACAATCTGAAACAAGCTTATCCCCATGGCAAAAGCATCAGGGCAAAATCCACTCACAGCATCAACCAGTTCCTTTTTTTTGAATTTCCCATGCATCAATCAGTTCTTGATAAAATAAATGTATAATCAACAAAGCAACTTTAAAAAAATCTACTTACAGACATTACATTCATTTGAGATCCTTACAATGAAGATGTGGATGTGGATGGGGCAGTGGCGCCAGCCCTTGAGGCGCCATGAGGCTAATCGCTTGGAACTGCCGGGGCTTGGATAGGGATCTCGGCAGTGAAAAATTGGGAATATCTTGACAATCTGATGTGCTCCACTAATGCTCAGGTAACCTACGTTTCAGGAATCAAATCTTCTAATGTTAATTCGGCTAATCTTGTTAACTGTTTCGATGTTGTTGAATGTTGATAGTGTAGTAGTTCCATCAGGGTGGCTCAGGAGGTCTATGGCCCATGTGGAATGATGATGTCCAAGTTAATGTTCATACTTCTAGCTTTCATAAGTATTAGCCTAGGTTGTAAGAATAGCTGCTAGGGTAGAGTTTGCGCTAGTTTGCATCTACGGTGCTCCCCCACCATCAGACTAGTCAGATCTGGGATCAAATTGCCTCTTTTGTGTATGATAACTTAGGCCAGCTTATCTATGGGAGATCTCAACAACACTCTCTATGATGTAGACAAAAGCTCTCCTAATCTTAATATATACCATATGCGTGCATTCTGTGACCTTGTTAAGCAGTGTGGCCTAATTGATTTAGTTTTTAGTGGTCCTGCTTATACTTGGACTAACAGGCATTACTCTTTAGAACCTATTTATGAAAATCTAGAGAGGTGCTTGGTTAATGCTGAATGATGTGGCTTCTTCCCAAACACTAATGTTTATAAGGTTCTATCATCATCAGTGATCATACCCCTATTTTGGTTTCTACTGATAATAATTTCACAAGCCCAAACTGGTGGCTTATAGAAAATTATTTTCAGTCTCATGCTAAATCTGTCTGGAGAGGTATTGCTCACAAGCCTTGGGGATTCCTAGTCCGATTGGGATTCTTATCAGACTATTTTTTACACGTTTTATATCTGAAATCATATTGTTCGATCTCAACAGAATATGAAAAACTCAATCAATGTAATAACAGACTAGAAGTACAGAGCCCTATACAGCAAACACTGAGTTGTGTCAAGGAACAATTGTAAAAAGAGAAGAGTTTTGTTCAGGAATAGATTTATGATAATAAGCTTCAAGGTAAGTGAAGGGTTTACAAATATGAGACATGCTGTCACGCTATTGCTCGGAACTAGTTAAAACTTAAAACATCTAATTTCCTATAGTCAGTAATCCTGTATAGCAATTAAGCATAACCTTGTCACTGACAAATAGGTGAAATAAGCATCATCATCCCTGGATCTGAAGGACTTTACTTGAATAGATTTACTAACAACACACCTGATTGGTAGGATTTCAACTACAGAGAAACAACAAAACGGTTTTGAAGTTGAATTTTGGAAAGCATACATGTTTCATAAAACTTTGACAGGTGAAGCAGACAGTAGGCCAGACCGATAAGCATACAGTAATGAAGATAGTCTACAAACAGAAAATGCTGAACTACTAGAAACGTGGGGATTCAATCAAATAGATGAACAAGAAATAAACTATGGTGTTAAGTTCAAAGTATGCCCAAGATGGTGTCTTCTATGGCTCTACAATTTCTAACCCCATTAACCGCATTTATAAGTACCCGAAAGAGAAGAAAGCAAACAGACATTTAACATATGAGTCAGAAATTAAGCATTTATATGGTGCAACCCCATTCAGTACAGAGTCAGGACTAGATAATCATTCGTTGCTCGTCACTATCAATTTGAGCTGTGCACTTGTTCTAGCTCAACTCAACATGCTTCTCCTCTCTATAACTTTTCGAGATAAAGAGCTCACTTTTCTTTGAGGCGATAAAGATCTCTAGCACAATAGTATAGTTCAAAATTCATAAACAGCGGAACAGGTTTAGCATAGTAACACTCCACGCATATTCAACAGATCTACAATACATGTTTTTCGCTGTTATTCAGATTGGGCCATAAACTCCAGGCAAGCAAATGCAGAACTGAAATCAATTACAGTAGAAACAGAAAAGTGCAAGGGAATCTCAAACCCTACCTCATCAGCGGTTGACCTCGGGCGGCAGGGGACGGTTGAACCCGCCCCTGCGGTTCATGTACTGCCGCGGCTGCCGCTTGGTGACGGCGCGCACGCCGCTGACGTCGGCGCCGGGGACATACTTGCCCTTGGTGGAGTCGAACCCGACGGGGATCCCCATCATCTTCATCATCTCCAGCTCCTCGGCGTCCACGTCCCCGTCGCCCACGGGGGCGGCCTCCTCCGCGGCCTTGGGGGCGGAGGGGGGATCCGGCTTCCCGTCCTCCTTTCGGTCGGCGACGACGGGGGACCCCTCGCGGCGGCGCTTGTGGCGGCCGGCGTCGGGGGAGCGGGACCGGTGGGGGTGGGAGTGGGAGTGGGAGCGGCGGCGGCGGGCGCGGTCCCTGTCGGCCGAGGGGGAGCGGGAGCGCGAGCGCTTGCGGGCGCGGCGGTAGTCCCGGTCGCGGTCCCGCTCCTTGTCCTGGCCGCGGTCCCGGTCCCGGTCGCGGTGGCGGTCGACGTCGCGGTCCCGGTCGCGGTGGCGGTCGGCGTCGCGCTCCCGCGGCTGGTCGTAGCCGCCGCGCTCGCGGGGCCTCTCCTTGTCCCGGCGGCGGTCGGACATTTGTTCGGCGAGGGGGGTGGATTCGGACGAGCTAGGGCTTGCTCCTTTGGATTTTCCAAAGAAAAAAAAAGGACGGTGTCGCGTGCGGCCGACTTTGGGGAAATTCATTTTGGGACAATTACATTCGAGCTTGGGGGCCAGACCTGGCCAGATGGGCCACCACGGCACGGCCTGGCCTAAACAGAACAGGCACGGTACTGCCCGGCCGAGACACGGCATAATAAGCAAAGAGGCCGGCCCAGCAGCCCGTCTGAGTTTGGGCTGTTTTGGGTGCTAATACAAGGAGCTCCTATGCGGTGCACCTATGAAAAAACAAGTGAGTTCACTTATCTCAAAACAGGGTTTGCGCCGCCGTCGTCGCTGCTAGGAACTTTTGGTCCCCCACCTCCAGCTGTCATCTTGGCACCTAGAGGTGAGGGACCTCGCATCTTCAGAGTAGTACGGTCTTCGTCATCGTCTGGTGATTATCGTACTTTGTGTGAATACATTTACTCTCGTTCTTTTGATGATGCCATGAGGTTAGAGAGTTTTTCTGTCCTCGCAGGTCCGATTATTCGGATCGGATGAGTTTAGGTTGGTGTGTCAGACTTTTTCTATTTGTTTGATTCTTTGTGAAGTTGAAGTGTCTGGCGAACAAGCCAACGGCATACCCGATTTGGCGTTAAAGGCATCTACTCTTTTCTGTATTTCAAAACAAAAAGAAGTGTGTGTGTGTGTGTGTGTGTGTGTTACGACTCGAACCGGCAACCTCATGCTTTGAACTAGAATGCAATAACCACCCCGCCACCAAACCTCACGTGGTTACTTTCATGTTTTCCTTCCTTCTTCCTATTTTCTTTTTCTTCTTACTGGTTCAATGAACTTTTTTAAAATTCGTGATTTTTTTATTGACTATCGATGATTTACTTATCAAAATTGATGAATTTTGTTTTCCAAATTCAATTTTGTTGTTTTCCAAAATTGATGACTTTTCTTCAAATTTGATTAAATTTTTGAAATAAGTGTATTTTTTCAATTTCGCTGAACTTTTTTTCAAATTGGATAAAAAAATCAAAAGTTGATGAACTTTTTCAAATTTGATGAATTTTTTTCAAAATCGATGATTTTTTACCCAAGTTTGTGAACTCTTCTTAGAAAATGATGAAATTTTCAAAATAGATGAACCTTTCAAATTCACAATGTTTTTCCCATATAATTCAAAAATATTAGTGTCACAGTAGAAGGTGTTGTAAAATAAATACCTCGGCCACAATTGTTATTATGTAATTGGCGCTATTCTCAGCCACTACAGTCCAGTAGTTGTAGTTGTTAGCCGAGCTAATATGAGAATGCGGCAGTGTGAGTCCGAATCCTAAAGAGAGCAACTTTTTGTGTGCTATAGGTTTGTTGCATCGCGCGTTCTTGGGCCGGCCGAACTGGGCGCTGCAGTGATCGCCAGTGGCTCCCTGACGCTAAAGACGCCTAGTAGGTGGTCCCTGAGCCCAACGCGCACCCTCCCATCTACTTTGGGCCGGCCCATTAGCGGGGCCAGACGCCCGCTGGTTTTGTTTTGTTATTTATTGTTATTTGTTCTTTAAATAATTCGAGATAACAAAAAGGTTTCAAAATTCCAAAATTATGAATTTTGAAAGAATAAAAGTTTAGGAATCATAAAATATTTACAAATTCAAAAAATGTTCGTGATTTTGAAAAACATTTCACATATTTAAAACATTGTTCATGAGTTTTAAAACAATTTTCACGAGTTTCAAAACCTGTTTGAGAATTTGTAGAAAAAATTTCAAGAATATGAAAATGTTCATGAATTTGTAAAAATGTTCCCGTATTCAGAAAATGTTCAATATTTCGTAAACAATGTTCGGGAAAACAAAAAACGTTCATGTATTTCAAAATATGTTATGTAATTTTAAAAAATATTCGTAATTTTCTATAAATAGTTTCAAAATGTTCATGAATTTAAAATAATATTCTTGATTTCTAAAACTGTTCATGAATTTGTAAAAAAATGTTCTTGAATTTGAAAAATAATCACAATTTTAAAGAACATGTTCACGAATTTGAAACATGTTCATGATTTCCAACAAAAGCATGATTTAATAATGAAAAGAAAAACTAAAAAGGAAAAGGAAAAGGAAAAAAACGAAAATGAAAAAAGAGAAAAAAACAAAAAACAAAAAAACATGTTTGGGAAGGTTCTAGAGAAGCGTGGGGGGGGGGCAATTTTCACCGGCGCTTTCGGAAGCAAAAAAAGTCTTCAGTCGTCTCTACAATGGCATCCGGTCCTACAGTAACTACTTCACTTTGAAGAAGGATGCCGTAGAAATGATTGGATTCTTTGTTTACCAGAAGTGCATGAACTGCATTGCAGATGCTTGCATACAACACGGCTGCGTATTCAAGTCATTATACTACATGATAGTTCTTTCACGGGGTTCCTCCGTGCCCATGTGGGAAATCTCACTTCACGATTAGTCACTTTTGGTGCAGGTTATAACAAGTTAATAGGCGGACTTCCGGTACAAATTTTTAACATAAGCAACCTTGAACAATGTGATCTTAGCAACAACCTATTCACCGAGCCAATTCCGGAATCTGTGGCCATGTTGGAAAATCTCGTGTTGCTTGATCTCTCCGGCAATAATAGGTTAGGCTGTATACCAACACAAATGGGTATGCTCGCGCATCTAAAGTGATTGTTTCTCTAAGCAAACAGCTCTCGGGCTCTATACCAAATAGTTTTGGTAATCTTAGCTCATTAGAAATCATCGACTTGTCAAATAACCAACTAAGTTCAACGATACCCGCGAGACTTTTCCACCTAGATAAACTTATCCTACCAATTTTTTCTCAGAATTCCTTTGTTGGTGCACTACCCACTGATGCTTCGCGTCTAAAGCAAACATATCAAATGGTCCTTTCTTCCAACTTCTTGTTAGGAAGTATCCCAGAAACATTTGGACAAGTCAATATGCTAGCCTACCTAAATCTATCTCATAACTCCTTCAAAGGCTCAATTCCAGGACATCTCGAAAATCTAAAAGGCTTAACATCATTAGACCTCTCATTTAACAATCTTTCTGGTACCATCCCCATGTTCCTTGCCGACTTCACTTACTTGACTACCTTGAACCTCTCATTCAATAGGCTAGAAGGGCAAACACCCGAGGGGGTGTTTTCTCAAATCTCACATTGCAATATTTGATTAGGAATTCTGAGTTATGTGGTGCTCCACATCTAGGATTTCCGCCATGCCTTGATAATACCACTCTCAAGTAATAGACACTTGCTACTGTTTCTACTCCCAACATTGACACTAGTTGTCGGCACCATTGCAATTTATTTATACCTATGGTTCATGAAGAAACTTAAGAAGGGAGATGACAACAGTTCTATTGATCTAACTAATGTCACAGGACATCAGATAGTCTCCTATCATGAACTCATTCGTGCCACCAATAATTTCAGTGCCAACAACATCTTGGGATCAGGAAGCTTTGGAAAAGTCTTCAATGGATAACTGAGTACTGACTTGATGGTTGCGGTAAAAGTTCTCGACCTACAACTGGAGCAGGACATCCGAAGTTTTGGTTCCGAGTGCCAAGTGCTTCGCATGGTGCGACATCGCAATCTAATAAAGATACTCAGCACGTGTTCCAACCTTGACTTCATATCACTAGTGCTTCAGTACATGCCAAATAGGCAGCTTAGAGAAGCTCCTACACAAGCCTCAGAGTTCATGGCGCCTAGGCTTCTTTGAGAGACTAGGCATCATGATCGACATGTCGGTGGCAATGGAGTACCTCCATCATGATCACAATGAGCTAATCTTGCACCATGACCTGAAGCCTAGCAACGTGCTATTTGACGAGGAGATGACGATGCATGTAGCAGACTTTGGCATTGCAAGGTTGATTCTAGATGACAACTCCATGATATGCGCGAGCATGCCAAGAACAGTTGGATACATGGCACCAGGTACCTAATTACCCAACTCTTGTTATCCTATTCGACCATGGTTTTGTTGAGCAGAGTATGGGTCTCTTTGAAAAGCATCGCGGAAGAGTGACGTGTTCAGCTACGGGGTCATGCTCCTAGAAGTCTTTACTCGGAGGAGACCCACGAATGCCACATCTGACCCTCCGACAGTGGGTTCATCAGGCATTCCCTGCGGAGCTTCTCCGGGTCGTGGACGGCCAACTACTGCAAGGATCCTGCCTTTCTAGCGGGAGCTCGGACGATGGCCTTCTCGCGCCCGTTTTCGAGATACGTTTGCTCTGCTCCAGCGACTCGGAGTGAGCAGAGGATGACGATGCGCGATGTGGTTGCGGCGCTGAAAAAGATCAGGGCCGAGTACACCAAACGGACAAGAACAATGCCGTTTACTGTTGCACAGTGATCGATCTCCCTTGCTATTTTTATTTTTATTTTTCGAGGATTATCTCCCTTGCTAAATGGGCTGGTGCGCTGTGGCCACCGGGGCGCTCCAGTCAGTCACAGCGTCGCAGCCCGACCGTTGTGTCTGGACGTGCACGCGGCTCTTAAAATATGCAAAAGTGACTTGGGAAATATAAAATCTGTGGAGAAGTTCCTGCAGCCAGGCTCCCATCATGCGAACCACCTCGGCCAAATCAGTTCAGCGGGGCAACGCCATAATTTTCCTACAACTGTAATGTCGGAGGACAATCGTATACTATTCTAATCACAAGGGAAAGAAAAGATGTCTTGGAATTGTACTGGCATCTCCAATGAACTCTTCTTGACGATGACAACAGCAACAGGAAAGCATGGCAACAATCATAAACAAGTGCTGCAGCAGTACGTGCAGCGCAGCACATGGAGCCATGGAGAGGACGGCGGACAGTTATCGGAGCCACCAAAGGCGCAGCAACATACAACATGCAGGGCTGTACCAACGGCCGGCGACCAGCGCCGCCCACCCCACCCTTTGTGCCGGCCACTCACAGCCATTCAACCACCGGTTCAAACAAAAGCGTTTCAAAAAGCAGTGCCACTGCATCTGCATTCCAATCGCTCGCCCAAAAAACACAAGGTTATTTACAAACCCAGGTATAGGTAGGAATAGTTCCATTTCCATATGTTGCTACAGCGCTACTCATGATATGATAGATACCAACAGGGGAGGGATTTCGACCGCCCCGCCGCGGTAAAAATAGATAGGAGGGGGGCAGCCAGCCAAACTAACAGGCAAAATAGGTCACCCTTTCGGAAAAAAAAGCCGCAAAAATGGCAGAAACCGGATGAGGTTCATCAGCTGCTGGTGGCGACGATGGGGCTGAATGTCACGGGCCACGCCCCTCGCCGGTTGGTCTCGCCGTGGGACGCCGACCGGCCCAGGCTCGACCCGAACCGCGAGCACCGGATGAGGCACGGGTTGGTGTCCATGGCGCCCATGCAGAACGACGGGTTCAGCTTCATCGCCTGGCAGCTCAGGGACCGGAACGACGACGACCCCATCGGCGGCATCCGCATGCCCCCGCCGCAGTGGAGCTCGCTGCTGGCCCGGTACGGGTGGCCTCCACCTGGGGCCGCCGAGTCGGAGCTCACCGCCGGGCACGTCGCACAGAACGACAGCGAGAGGCTGTTCCGGGGGAGCTGCTCCCTTATCGGGCTCGTGCCGGGGAGCGCCACGAAGGAGGTGATCGGGTGCCGGCACAGCGGGCACGGTATGGCGCCCGCGGGGTTCGCCGACGTGTAGCTGGTCGAGCAGAGGTACAGGGCGCATCTGGTGCAGAACTCATGTTTGCATCCTGCACAGGTGAAAAGGCTGGCAGTTATTGACCGAAAGCAAGAAACATGCTTCCTTTTTGTGCTCCCTGCGGTTGTTGAGTTACCAAGTGGATATGTGCCAGAACATAAAGTGTGAGCTGATTGATGAACTTCATATGTCACTCATGTTAGTAGTACTTTGATAGTTTCATGTCCTTTTGTGAAAGATCAAATTATTTCAGTAGACCGACAGTTTGCTTAAAGTACAATAGCATGTGATGTGGGTAAAATGTATATTTCACTGCGTACCTTCTGCGGCAACAGAGCAGCTCCCATCCAAGCAGACAGCACATGGGTCAATACATACAGGTGACTTGTTTAGGTACCTCCAACCACACTCCCTACAAAGCAAATAGACACCTAACCATCAGATGTTACCACTAACCAAAATAAACACTGGACAATAGTTTAATATGACAGTCTGTTAAAAAATAGAAGCCACAATATCTTCATGTTGCCAGGGTTAGGGACAACATAGTGGTCTGATCATACTATAAGAGACCAATAATTATGCAAGTCAATAATACATATATGAATAGCAACAGATGACAACTTATAAGGAATAATGTTCAGTTCTCTATTACATTTTTTCAAACGCAGACTACAGAAAAGGGAAGATAACCTATTTAGCAGCAGACTTTCTTGTTTTCGATAATGGAGATATTGTCCCTGGCCTTCTCAACCGAAGATACGGACAGCCTCAAAAACTTATTGCATACTTTTTTAAGAGCTAAACAAACCCAATTTGCACATGAGCAGGCCAACTGGAAAGCAGAAAGTTCAGCTTTTTGCAAGATTTAGTACGCACTGACCTGGCAATGCTCATGATACTCATAAGTGGGAGGCACAAATATGGAGAAGGAAGAGTACGTATTTGACCCCCTGGCTCATTACTCAAAATTTCCTCAATAGAGTTTCTATGCCATGAACGAGCTACCATTAACGCGGTCGAGCTTCATAAGGCAAATGAACAACCAAATCAAAATAATGACAAAACAATGACAGTTCTTTGTATGTATCAGGAATTCAAAATCATACCCACTAGCATTTTTGGCAGCAAGGTTTGCTCCTCGAGCAATAAGAAGCTGGATTCAACAGTGCATTGTTAGCGGATATTGAGAAAATCGCCATACATTTAAACAGAAAATCTCGCCTTCAGATTAGCAGAACATACTTGACAACATACAGCATTTCCACCACACGCAGCATAATGAAGTGGGGTGCTACCTGATCCTGTCAGATGAAAGCAAAAGAACTTATAAGTTATAACACCATCATATCAGCATCGAAGCACAAAGCTGAAAAATACAATACCTATTGAGTTAAAAAGCAGCAGGAGAAAAACAGTAGCAAAATACCTATAAGGTCGATAGTTGTTCCATCTTCAATGGTGACCTCAGAAACAGATGCTCCCAGGTCCAATAACAACTGTACACACTCTACATGGCCATTTAACGCTGCCATATGAAGTGGGGTTAGGCCACCATCTGCCTTCCAGTTTACCATCTTGACCAAACCACTGCCAAGACAGGTATGTCAGTACATGATCCGTGTAAGACATAAATGAGAAACAGGCAATGGACTCAACATACTCATCATCAAAATCAGCATCTGAAACTTCGTCAGACGATCTGTGATTCTTCTGGTTCAAGAAGTTTGGGATGCTTGGCACATAATCTGCAAGCACGAGACGAAGGCACCGGGCATGGCCATGCAGTGCAGCAAAATGGATAGCAGTCCCACCATTCAAATAATCTGTCCTGTGGATCTGAAAGACATTTCGCCGCCTCAGGACTACATATCCAAGCAGTAAAAAGAATCGCAGTGAAGATCAAGCAAAATGCTCACATTTGCATTGAAGAGCATCAGTGTCTGAACAACCTCCCAGTGGCCATATTGGCAGGCTTGCATCAGAGCAGTCTACACATAATCAGAAACATACAAGATTCAGTATAGGTTCCCGACCGGCTTCATCTCTGATGTCGAACTGAAAATTACAAAAATGTAGTATAGCAGAGATTGAGTTTACCTGCCCCCTGTAATTCCTGAGATTGATCTCCACACCGGATTCGAGCAACAGAGAAACAATCTAGACATGCCGCCAACAACAGATAAATGTAAGATGCAGTTCCTTTGCCCAATCAACACAAATGTCAACAGGTTATTTTGAATGCATGAATGTCAACATTTTAGCCAGTCTGGAAGACAAAATGGCATTACCTCATGGTGACCCTGCGCCGCGGCGTAGTGCAGCGGCGAGTTGCGGCCGCCGAATGTGGAGTAGCGGGCCAGCCGGGGGTTGTACTCGAGGAGCGCGCGCGCCTCCTGCAGGTCGCCGTCCCGGGCAGCGGAGACGAGGCGCTCGCCGGAGGCCGAGCACCCGAAGGAGTTGCCCACGATGCTGAGGAACCCCATGGATGCCCAAAGACGATGTCTTCACGGCACACCCCCTTCCTTGAGCGCACGGGAAGACCCCCTATCAAATGCTCCCCGAATTCCTCAAAAATTAGGGGGCGCCGTTGGGGAAAGCAAGAAGGCAAGAACCCGCCGTCCCCAAGAACCGCCGGGGTCGCTCGCTGGTCCCGATCGGGGCGAGCGGGGCCGAGACCGGCAATTTCCCTCCGAATCAGCCCCAAATCCCGGCAAGAAAAGCGGGAGACCGGAGGGGGGATCGCAGGCGGCCGCCGCCTCGAATCCTCGGAGCGCCCGCCCGCCCGGCCGCGATTCCAGCGATGGGGGGATGGATGCGGGGAATCTCGGGCGGGCAAAGCCGAGGCGATTTGCACGAACGCGGGCTTGCAATTCGGCGAGGGCGAGGCAGGTGGACGGAATAAATGATCTGATGGAGACGGAGACGGCGACGTCGACGTCGAGATGCAGAGAGAGGAGGAGGGTGGTGGTGGCAGGGAAATCTCCACGGCACGTCCCTCTCCGGCGTACACAGTGGTGCTTCCAAAAACTTTATATCGCTTTTGAAAAATAGAACAGCAACTAATCAACGAACGATAATGACTTGGACTTAAATTTAAATCACCACACACGACGATGTGAGATGGCGACTCTGATCTGATTGCAAATAAAAGGTACCGATAACGCTAGGGCGACCAAAGACCACGTCGGACTAATTATTATTTGCTACCACGTATATGTCATTGTATTTTAGAATGCAATTAGTGTCGACCTCGCGCGCAATTGATTGCAAATAAGGCGTATCGGTAACGCTACGTCAACCGAAAGACCGAGAGAGAAGACCTCGTCGACGTGGTTATTTGCTACTTGATATACCCCCGACGAATTTTAGAATACAATCAATGTCAACGTCGCGCGTGACGCATCGATGAATCACGATGCATAAAAATGTCGACGACGCGGCAAGACCCGCAAAGGTGATCTCAATGACGGAGTGGTTACGGTTGTGGAGCATAGTCGCCTCTAACACAGGAGCGGTGAAATTGCTTTAAAACATGATTGACATCAACCTAGCACACTATTCAATTGCAAAGTAAAAGTGTCACCGATGGTACATCAATTAGAGGTTGAGAGAGAAGAACTTGTCGAAGTGGTTGTTTGCAACTAGATGTTTTGCCCGTTGTCTTTTAGAGGTTCGGGAAAACTCCTATACAAGTGTGGTTATGGGTGCAAGCTCCGCAACAGTGGCAGATGTGAGCATCATTCCATTTCTTAGAGGCATCGTAGAGGAACTCCACTCGTATCCTTGTTGTGGTCCCTCTCCTCAATGATGGTGTTGATGGGGGGGGGGGGGTCGGCGCCGCTGCCGCTCGGGGTCGTAGAGCTATCATTTTGCTGCACCTCATTGTTCTTATGTGGACTTTGACTGGCTCTTTGTTTTGCCACCCAAGCTCATATGTGTCTGTTGGTGATGGTTGATGGCAATATAACGAGGTTCATGCTCTTGGTGCAGTCTCAGTTGATCAGCACCCTTTGAAGACATAGATATCCAAACCCTAGTTTGCAAAGTGCTCAACGTTGTCCTTGTGGTCAAGGTTCATGTTATGTTTGTTGGAATCTCAGTTGGAAGACCCTTCAATGGCGTCAGTAGATTACCACATGGCGATGGCATGAGATTGGCCGATGAGAGATGTGTTTGCACTATTGTCTTGATGGAGTAAGGCTCGTTTACATTGCCGACAACACTCGTTGTCTTGCATCTTGCTGCTTCTTAAGCCTGCATTGGTTTTTCCCTTGAAGAGGAAAGGGTGATGCAGAAAATTAGAGATAAGTATTTCCCTCAGTTAAAAACCAAGATATCAATCCAGTAGGAGGTACATCAAAGTCTCCAATAGTTGCACCTACACAAACAAATAAATACTTGCACCCAACGCGATAAAAGGGATTGTCAATCCCTTCACGATTAATTGCAAGGATGAGATCTGATAGAGATAGGTATAAAAGATAAATAAAAGTACAAAATAAAGTAAAGCTAAATAAATTGCAGCAAGGTATTTTGGGGGTTTTGGTTTTATATATCTGAAAATAATATGATAGGAAATAGACCCGGGGCCATAGTTTTCACTAGAGGCTTCTCTCTTGAAAGAACGCATACGTTGGGTAAACAATTACCGTTGAGTAATTGATAGAAAAGTGTATAGTTATGACGATGTCTAATGCAATGATCATTAATATAGGCATCACGTTCGTGACAAGTAGACCGAAACGATTCTGCATCTACTACTTTTAAGTTAACAAGAACGGAGTAACGCCTTAAGCAAAATGACATGATGTAGAGGGATAAATCCAATCAATATGATATAAACCACATCTTTTATCCTTAATGGCAACAATACAATACGCGCCTCGCAACTCCTACTGTCACTAGGTGAGGACACCGCAAGATTGAACCTATCACAAAGCACCTCTCCCATTGCAAGATAGATCAATCTAGTTGGCCAAACCAAATCATCAGAGAGAAATACAAAGCTATCTTAATCATGCATAAAAGAGTCGAGATAAGACTCAAATAATATTAATAGATAATCTGATCATAAATCCACACTTCGTCGGATCTCAACAAATGCACCGCAAAAGAATATTACATTGAATAGATCCCCAAGAACGTCAAGGAGAACATTGTATTGAAGAACAAAGAGATAGAAGAAGCCATCTAGGTACTAGCTATGGACCCATAGGTCTGTGGTAAACTACTCACACATCATTGGAAGGGTAGCAAGGTTGATGTAGCAGTCCTCCGTGATCGAATCCCCCTCCGGCAGAGTGCCAGAAAAGGCCCCAAGATGGGATCTCACGAGAACAGAGGCTTGCGGTGGTGAAAAACTATTTTTGGTGGGGCCTCTGGTATAACGGGAATATTTGGGTATTTATAGAGCTAAGATTAGGGTTAGAGGGGCTACGGGGGCCCCACAAGCTCATAGGACGCGCCTAGTGAGCCTGTGGCTCTTCTGGCCCGAAGCTTCATGGGTCTCTTATTGTCCAAAAAATCGTCAAAAAGTTTTGTTCCGTTTGGTATTGATTTTTTGTAGAAGACAAAAAAAAGGAAAAAACAGCAACTGGATTGGGCAGTAGGTTAATAGGTTATTCCCAAAAAGTGATATAAAATAGCACCATAATGCATATAAAACATCCAAGATGGATAATATAATAGTATGGAACAATAGAAAATTATAGATACCTTGGAAACATATCACATCTCCTCTTGGTAGACTCCTAATGGATGGCGGCTAAGCAAACTGGTGATGTTGTGGTTTGCAACGTCTTGGCTCATGATGCCCTCCAACGGCGCCAATGACACTTCTAATCGCACTTCTTGTGGCAGTCTCCTTTGTGATGGTCATATATTCAGGAAATATGCCCTAGAGGGAATAATAAAGTTATTATTTATTTCCTCATATCATGATAAATGTTTATTATTCATGCTAGAATTGTATTAACCGGAAACATGATACATGTGTGAATACATAGACAAACATATAGTCACTAGTATGCCTCTACTTGACTAGCTCATTAATCAAAGATGGTTATGTTTCCTAACCATAGACATGTGTTGTCATTTGATTAGTGGGATCACATCATTAGAAGAATGATGTGATTGACATGACCCATTCCGTTAGCCTAGCACTTGATCGCTTAGTATCTTGCTATTGCTTTCTTCATGACTTATACATGTTCCCGTAACTATGAGAATTATGCAACTCCCGTTACGGAGGAACACTTTGGTACTACCAAACGTCACAACGTAATCGGGTGATTATAAAGGAGTACTATGGTGTCTCCGAAAGTACATGTTGAGTTGGCGTATTTCGAGATTAGGTTTTGTCACTCCGATTGTCGGAGAGGTATCTCTGGGCCCACTCGGTAATGCACATCACTTAAGCCTTGCAAGCATTGTAACTAATGAGTTAGTTGCGGGATGATGTATTACGGAACGAGTAAAGAGACTTGCCGGTAACGAGATTGAACTAGGTATTGAGATACAGACGATCGAATCTCGGGCAAGTAACATACCGATGACAAAGGGAACAACGTATGTTGTTATGCGGTTTGACCGATAAAGATCTTCGTAGAATATGTGGGAGCCAATATGGGCATCCAGGTCCGGCTATTGGTTATTGACCGGAAACGTGTTTCGGTCATGTCTACATAGTTCTCGAACCCGTAGGGTCCGCACGCTTAAGGTTTCGATGACAATTATATTATGAGTTTATGAGTTTTGATGTACCGAAGGAGTTCGGAGTCCCGGATGAGATCGGGGACATGACGAGGAGTCTCGAAATGGTCGAGACATAAAGATCGATATATTGGACGACTATATTCGGAGTTCGGAAAGGTTCCGAGTGATTCGGGTATTTTTCGGAGTACCGAGAGTTACGGGAATTCGTCGGGGAGTGTATGGGCCTTATTGGGCCATACGGGAATAGAGGAAAGAGGCCGAAAGGAAGGAGGCGCGCAGCCCCCGTCTGGTCCGAATTGGACAAGGGGTGCGGCCCCCTTTTCCTTCCTCCTCTCCCCCTCTTTCCCGCTTCTCCTACTCCAACAAGGAAGGAGGGAGTTCTACTCCCGGTGGGAGTAGGACTCCCCTTGGCGCGCCTCCTCCTAGGCCGGCCGCCCCCTCCCCCTTACTCCTTTATATACGGGGGCAGGGGGCACCCCATGACACACAAGTTGATCTACGGATCGTTCCTTAGCCGTGTGCGGTGCCCCCCTCCACCATATTCCACCTCGGTCATATCGTCGCGGAGTTTAGGCGAAGCCCTGCGCCGGTAAAACATCATCATCGTCACCACGCCGTCGTGCTGATGGAACTCATCTCCGGAGCTCTGCTGGATCGAAGGCCGGAGATCGTCATCGAGCTTAACGTGTGCTGAACTCGGAGGCTCCGTACGTTCGGTGCTTGGATCGGTCGGATCGTGAAGACGTACGACTACATCAACCCCGTTGTGCTAACGCTTCCGCTTAAGGTCTACGAGGGTACGTGGACGAACACTCTCCCCTCTCGTTGCTATACCATCACCATGATCTTGCGTGTGCGTAGGAATTTTTTTGAAATTACTACGTTCCCAACAGTGGCATCCGAGCCTAGGTTTTATGCGTTGATGTTATATGCACGAGTAGAACACAAGTGAGTTGTGGGCGATACAAGTCATACTGCTTACCAGCATGTCATACTTTGATTCAGCGGTATTGTTGGATGAAGCGGCCCGGATCGACATTACGCGTACGCTTACGCGAGACTGGTTTTACCGCCGTGCTTTGCACACAGGTGACTAGCGGGTGTCTGTTTCTCCAACTTTAGTTGAACTGAGTATGGCTACGCCCGGTCCTTGCGAAGGTTAAAACAGCACCAACTTGACGAACTATCGTTGTGGTTTTGATGCGTAGGTAAGAACGGTTCTTGCTCAGCCCATAGCAGCCACGTAAAACTTGCAACAACAAAGTAGACGACGTCTAACTTGTTTTTGCAGGGCATGTTGTGATGTGATATGGTCAAGACGTGATGAGATATAAGTTGTTGTATGAGATGATCATGTTTTGTTAAAGTTATCGGCAATGGCGAAGCCCTATGGTTGTCTCTTTGTTGCATAAGATGCAAGTGCCAAATAATTGCTTTACTTTATCGCTATGCGATAGCAACATGATTAAGAGCAATAGTTGGCGAGACGACCATGTGACGACGACACATTGATATAGATCAAGATGATGAAGATCATGGTGTTGTGCGGTGACGATAGAGATCATGACGATACTTTGGAGATGGAGATCAAAGGCGCAAGATGATCATGGCCATATCATGTCACATATTTTGATTGCATATGATGTTTATCTATTATACATCTTATTCTGTTTTGTTTGACGGTAACATTTTAAGATGATCTCTCACTAATTATCGAGAAGTGTTCTCCCGAGTATGCACCGCTGCGAAAGTTCTTCGTCTTTGAGACACCACGTGATGATCGGGTGTGATAGGCTCTACGTTCAAATACAACGGGTGCAAAACAGTTGCACACGCGGAATACTCGGGTTAAACTTGACGAGCCTAGCATATACAGATATGGCCTCGGAACACGGAGACCGAAAGTTCGAACGTGAATCATATAGTAGATATGATCAACATGTTCACCATTGAAACTACTCCATCTCACGTGATGATCGGACATGGTTTAGTTGATTTGGATCACGTAATCACTTAGATGACTAGAGAGATGTCTGTCTAAGTGGGAGTTCTTAAGTAATATGATTAATTGAACTTAAATTTATCATGAACTTAGTCCTGGTAGTATTTTGCAAATTATGTTGTAGATCAATAGCTTGCGTTGTTGCTTTCATATGTTTATTTTGATATGTTCCTGGAGAAAACTGTGTTGAAAAATGTTAGTAGCAATGATGCGGATTGGATCCGTGATCTGAGGTTTATCCTCATTGCTGCACAGAAGAATTATGTCCTTGATGCACCGCTAGCTGACAGACCTATTGCAGAAGCAGATGCAGACGTTATGAACGTTTAGCTAGCATAATATGATGACTACTTGATAGTTTAGTGCACCATGCTTACCGGATTAGAATCGGGACTTCAAAGACGTTTTGAACATCATGGACCATATGAGATGTTCCAGGAACTGAAGTTAATATTTCAAGCAAATACCCGAGTTGAGAGATATGAAGTCTCCAACAAGTTCTATAGCTAAAATATGGAGGAGAATCGCTCAACTAGTGAGCATGTGCTCAGATTGTCTGGGTACTTCAATCGCTTGAATCAAGTGGGAGTTAATCTTCCCGATAAGATAGTGATTGACAGAATTCTCTAGTCACCATCACTAAGTTACTAGAACTTCGTGATGAACTATAGTATGCAAGGGATGACGAAAACGATTCCCGAGCTCTTCGTGATATTGAAATCGACGAAGGTAGAAATCAAGAAAGAGCATCAAGTGTTGATGATTGACAAGACCACTAGTTTCAAGAAAAGGGCAAAGGGAAAGAATGGGAACTTCAAGTGGAAAGACAAGCAAGTTGTCACTCCTGCGAAGAAGCCCAAAGCTGGACCATAGCCTGAAACTCAGTGCTTACACTGCAAAGGAAATGGTCACTGGAAGCGGAAATGCCCTAAATATTTGGTGGATAAGAAGGATGGCAAAGTGAACAAGGGTATATTTGATATACAGGTGTTTGATGTGTACCTTACTAGTGTTTATAGTAACCCCTGAGTATTTGATACTTGTTTGGTTGCTAAGATTAGTAACTCGAAATAGGAGTTACATAATAAACAGAGACTAGTTGAGGGGAAGTGACGATGAGTGTTAGAAGTAGTTCCAAGAATGATATGATCATCATCGCACACTCCCTATACTTTCGAGATTAGTATTGAACCTAAATAAATGTTATTTGGCATTTGCGTTGAGCATGAATATGATTTGATCATGTTTATTGCAATACGCTTATTCATTTAAAGTTAGAGAATAATTGTTATTCTGTTTACATGAATAAAGCCTTCGATGGTCATACACCCAATGAAAATAGTTTGTTGGATCTCGATCGTAGTGATACACATATTCATAATATTGATGCCAAAAGATGCAAAGTTAATAATGATAGTGCAATTTATTTGTGGCACTGCCGTTTGGGTCATATCGGTGTAAAGCGCATGAAGAAACTCCATAAAGATGGATTTTCGGAATCACTTGATTATGAATCATTTGATGCTTGCGAACCGTGCCTTTTGGGCAAGATGACTAAAACTTCGTTCTCAGGAACAATGGAACAAGCTACTGACTTATTGGAAATAATACATACCGATGTATGCGATTCAATGAGTGTTGATGCTCGTGGCAAGAATCGTTATTTTTTGACCTTCACAAGATAATTTGAGCAGATATGGGTATATCTACTTGATGAAACATAAATCTGAGATAGTTGAAAGGTTCAAAGAATTTCAGAGTGAAGTGGAAAAATCATCGTAACAAGAAAATAGAGTTTCTGCGATCTAATCGCGGAGACGAATATTTGAGTTACGAGTTTGGCCTTCATATAAAACAATGTGGAATAGTTTCACAGCTCACGCCACCTGGAACACCACAACGTTATTGTGTGTCCGAACGTCATAACCGCACTTTATTGGATATGGTGTGATCTATGATAACTCTTACTGATTTACCACTATTGTTTTGGGGTTATGCATTAGAGACAGCTACATTTAAATATATTATAACTGAGCACTTTTCCTGCCCTCTCAGGCTATTAGCATTCGTGGCCGTTGGATGTCACTTGCGGTCATTTTCTGACATCCGATTGTCTCTTAATCGCATCACGAGTCGTTTCGTTCGATCCTAACAAGCGCTAACCCGTTTTGGGCCGCTGCTCTGGTGGCTTTTTTCGGCTTCTGGGATTAAATTGGGCCTACCAGGCCTGGAATCATCCCTCGCGTCGCAGCACCTGGACCTGGGGCAAGCACGGCCTATCGGGAAAAGGAGCAGATGTGCGAGACGTCTCCTCTTCCCATCGTTGCTCCTCCCCGCAACCGCAACCACTCCTGCGCGTGGCGGCCAGGGTTAGTGATGTTCGATCCGCTAGCGAGGGAACCGGCGGTCGAGGGGATCTAGCGGACGCCAGCCGCACGAGGGATCCAGCGCTCGAGGTAGTCAGCGTCGTCTCTCCTGATCTGATGGCGGTGATGGAAGGAGGAGTAACGGGCCGGAGGGCTAGCGCCGACAAAAGACTTGCGGTGGCGGCGGTGGCGGTACTCAACAGATGACTTGGCAGCGAACTAGCAGGGTTGGGGCGGAGGACTCAACTTCTTTACTCAAGGTACGAATGAAACCAAGCGATCTCTCCCTTTGTTTCTCAATCTCCCGATCGCTCAGACGAATCCTTTCATAACTGCTTCATCCGATGTCTCTACTCTGTCAGATCCTCTGCACCCACCCCTAGCGCCGCCGGTAGAAACCCTAGCAACGACGGTCTCGCCTGGCCGCGCCCTTAATCTGTTGTAGGCACACCCGCGGCACTGAGGATGAGGCCTCCGCGAGGTTGCCCCGATGAATCCCACGCCAGCGTTCCATGTAGTACTACCTAAGGGGGCAGGGCCGAATTGCAGTGCCTCACGCACTCACCGGTGATAGCGAGGGAGCCGTCGGACACCAGGGTAGGAAAGCACCTCCGAGACAAGCAAGGGGAGTTGAGGCGCGCGAAGTAATCCAGAGGGTAGGTGCACGTAGGAAATCCAGCGCGACGCGCATCAGCCGAGGTGCGTGAGGGGAGCCGATCCAGCCGACGAGGACTACAAGTGCCATGGACTGGTTTTGATGTGTTGGTTTGGAGTATTCTTGCGGGCTATATATCCATAATTTTTACTACTCTGATGTTTCCTGAAGCATGGTTGTCAGCAACAGTGCCCCTGATGTTGCACGTGCTGGTAAAAGGTCATCCGAAAGACATTATTTGGATCTCCCATCATCCGCATCAAGTCACCAAACATATCGGCTAGGGATGCCAGGGATGCCCATCAAGCCATATATATTTATATCAGTACTAATATGCCGTATATTCAGCATTTGGATCTGACATAGGGAACACAAGACCTGTCCAATTAAGGCCAGATGGTTCATCAATAGACTCCATTGATCCTTATATTGTTCAAGAATTTCAGGATTTCTGATCTAACAATTGATTTGGCAAGTTTGGGATGTGATTTTCTGGCTTGGGTGGTTGTTTGTAGTATTTATTTTGACAACTAGCACTTCAAAACAATAAAAACATGATCTTCTCAGGCTGAAAGCATGGACGTGCATCCCACTTTAGTAGGTACTTCTGTGCCACTGATCGATGTCAAGTAATACAATAATTCTACTGTCATTTTTTTTCTTTTTGTGTCCAATTGCCCTATCATTCTAATCACACTGTCGGTATTTCATATTCCTGTTCAGACTTGCATACTCTTAAGAACTGCATGAGTATTTATTTTGTGCGTTCATACTCAGATCTCTTGATTCTCCAAACAATGATGGCATAGGTAATTTTAATTGTGTTTGTGATTTCTTCCATGGAAATTAAAATTATGTCCATAATATCTCCAATTAATTCATGGGTACCTTTACTACTTGATTCCCTATATTAATTTTAATTTCCCAGACAATTGACATTATGGCGTAGTTGATTTGTGGTCTGCCATATTATCTCCAGTTCAGAGCATTGTCGATGCAGTTGACGTGCCTCGGTCGAATGAAGAGAAGTCGCAGATAACATAATTAAATAGTCCGATTCAGATTTAGACTCGGACATGGTGTCATCTCATCAGTATATAATCTTACACTGCATACTGTGGAAAATCTGAACGTGTTTTCACCACATGTGTGTTGATAATCTGCAACACAAACAAAAAAGGTATAAAAAGGTTGATTGCCAATTCTTTTACTTTGCCTTTCTCCCCTTTTCTATGTTCTTTGTTTATGTCACTTCTAGATAGTAGTAAGTATAATAATTTTAGGGCATGGCTTCACCTTATGGATATAAATCTTTTGTAGAGAAAGATATTTCAACTGAGGTATCTGCTACAAAACTTTGGAGAAGAAGCATACCTGGAATATTGTGTTCTCTCCCTGAAAGTTTTCTCAAACTATTCATAGACAATGAAATGAAACTCAATTATTCAATTTCCATGCGATTCGGGATGATTGAAACAAGTACCGTTGTATCTTTGTTTTTTCCCATGTGATTCAGAATGATTGAAACTATTATATTTGACTGTGTCCTACCTTTCTTTTCAAATATTAGCTGGCTTAAATTCTTACTACTAGGCTTTCTTAGGGAAGAATATGATCTGGTGAATTTTTAGCTCTATCAAAAATATTTGTGGATGATAAAGTGGGTTTGAGACATAACATGTCACGATGTTTCTACTACTATTTCTTCAAGTGCCTTCATGTTGTAGGAATATGTAGTTTCAATGGTGCACTGCTTTTGCCTCAAATATTGGGAAATGATAATGCAACCAATGTCGAGCTCCAATATGGTTTCACGACTGTTTATTTTTGAACCAACACAAACTACACTCAACCATGTATGTTCATGTAAATATTACTTTCATACTTTCTGTCCTCACATATTTACAAAATTCCTATCATTATATTGTAAAAATGGACGGGCGCAGCAACGCGCGCCATCAGTGATCTAGTTCACGTTAAAAGGGCACCATCTAAATCCGTTGAGACGACACCGTGGTTTAGCAGTAAACCTAAGTTGTCGTTTCTTAAAGTTTAGGGCTGCGATGCTTATGTGTGAAAAAGTTTCATCGTGATAAGCTCAAACCCAAATCGGAGAAGTGCGTCTTCATAGAATACCCGAAGGAAATTGTTGGGTACACCTTTTATCACAGATCCGAAGGCAAGTTATTCGTTGCTAAAAATGGATCCTTTCTAGAGAAGGAGTTTCTCTCGAAAGAAGTGAGTGGGAGGAAAGTAGAACTAGATGAGGTAACTGTACCTTCTCCTCTAATTGGAAAATAGTTCATCATTGAAATCAGTTCGAGTGATTCCTACACCAATTAGTGAGGAAGCTAATGATGATGATCATGAAACATCAGATCAAGTTACTACAGAACCTCATAGGTCTTCCAGAGTATGGTCCGCACCAGTGTGGTACGGTAATCCTGTTCTGAAAGTCATGTTACTAGACCATGATAAACCTACGAACTATGAGGAAGCGATGATGAGCCCAGATTCCGCAAAATGGCTAGAGGCCATGAAATCTGAGATAGGATCCATGTATGAGAACAAAGTGTGGACTTTGGTGGATTTGCCCGATGATCGGCAAGCCATATTGTATAAATGGATCTTCAAGAGTAAGACAGATATTGATAGTAGTGTTACTATCTACAAAGCTTGACTTGTCGCAAAAAGGTTTTTTGACAAGTTCAAGGTGTTGAATACAATGAGATTTTCTCACTCGTATCGATGCTTAAGTCTGTCCGAATCATGTTAGCAATTTCCACATTTTATGAAATCTGGCAAATGGATGTCAAAACTGCATTCCTTAATGGATTTATTAAAGAAGAGTTGTATATGATGCAACCAGAAGGTTTTGTCAATCCAAAAGGTGCTAACAAATTGTGCAAGCTCCAATGATCCATCTATGGACTGGTGCAAGCCTCTCGAGTTGGAATATACGCTTTGATAAGTTGATCAAAGCATATAGTTTTCTGAGACTTACGGTGAAGCCTGTATTTACAAGAAAGTGAGTGGGAGCACTACAGCATTTCTGATAAGTATATGTGAATGACATATTGTTGATCGGAAATAATGTAGAATTATTCTGCAAAGCATAAAGGAGTGTTTGAAAGGAGTTATTTAAAAGAAAGACCTCAGTAAAGCTACTTACATATTGAGCATCAAGATCTATTGAGATAGATCGAGACGCTTGATAAGATTTTCAATGAGTACATACCTTGATAAATTTTTGAAATAGTTCAAAATGGAACAGTCAAAGAAGGAGTTCTTGCCTGTGATGCAAAGGTGTGAAGTTGAGTAAGACTCAAGACCCGACCATGGCAGAAAATAGAAAGAGAATAAAAAGTCATTCCCTATGCCTCAGTCATAGGTTCTATAAAGTATGCTATGCTGTAAACCGGACCTATTGTATACCTTGCTCTGAGTTTGACAAAGGAATACAATTTTGATCTAAGAGTAGATCACTGGACAGCGGTCAAGAATATCCTTAGTGAGGACTAAGGAGATGTTTCTCGATTATGGAGGTGATAAAAGAGCCCATCGTAAAAGGTTACAACGATGCAAGCTTTTACACCAATCTAGATGACTCTAAGTCTCAATCTGGATACATATTGAAAGTGGGAGCAATTAGCTAGAGTAGCTCCGTGCAAAGCATTGTAGACATAGAATATTTGCAAAATACATACGGCTCTGAATGTGACAGACCCGTTGACTAAGCTTCTCTCACGAGCAAAACATGATCACACCTTAGTACTCTTTGGGTGTTAATCACATAGCGATGTGAACTAGATTATTGACTCTAGTAAACCCTTTGGGTGTTGGTCACATGACGATGTGAACTATGGGTGTTAATCATATACAGATATGAATATTGGTGTTAAATCACATGGCGATGTGAACTAGATTATTGACTCTAGTGCAAGTCGGAGACTGAAGGAAATATGCCCTAGAGGGAATAATAAAGTTATTATTTATTTCCTCATATCATGATAAATGTTTATTATTCATGCTAGAATTGTATTAACCGGAAACATGATACATGTGTGAATACATAGACAAACATATAGTCACTAGTATGCCTCTACTTGACTAGCTCATTAATCAAAGATGGTTATGTTTCCTAATCATAGACATGTGTTGTCATTTGATTAGTGGGATCACATCATTAGAAGAATGATGTGATTGACATGACCCATTCCGTTAGCCTAGCACTTGATCGTTTAGTATACTGCTATTGCTTTCTTCATGACTTATACATGTTCCTGTAACTATGAGAATTATGCAACTCCGTTTACGGAGGAACACTTTGGGTACTACCAAACGTCACAACGTAACTGGGTGATTATAAAGGAGTACTACAGGTGTCTCCGAAAGTACATGTTGAGTTGGCGTATTTCGAGATTAGGTTTTGTCACTCCGATTGTCGGAGAGGTATCTCTGGGCCCACTCGGTAATGCACATCACTTAAGCCTTGCAAGCATTGTAACTAATGAGTTAGTTGCGGGATGATGTATTACGGAACGAGTAAATAGACTTGCCGGTAACGGGATTGAACTAGGTATTGAGATACCGACGATCGAATCTCGGGCAAGTAACATACCGATGACAAAGGGAACAACGTATGTTGTTATGCGGTTTGACCGATAAAGATCTTCGTAGAACGATAAAGATCTTCGTAGAATATGTGGGAGCCAATATGGGCATCCAGGTCCCGCTATTGGTTATTGACCGGAAACGTGTTTCGGTCATGTCTACATAGTTCTCGAACCCGTAGGGTCCGCACGCTTAAGGTTTCGGCGATGTTATATTATGAGTTTATGAGTTTTGATGTACCGAAGGAGTTCGAGTCCCGGATGAGATCGGGGACATGACGAGGAGTCTCGAAATGGTCGAGACGTAAATATCGATATATTGGACGACTATATTCGGAGTTCGGAAAGGTTCCGAGTGATTCGGTATTTTTCGGAGTCTGGGAGTTACGAGAATTCGCCGGGAGTATATGGGCCTTATTGGGCCATACAGAATAGAGGAAAGAGGCCGAAGGAAGGAGGCGCGCAGCCCCCTCTGGTCCGAATTGGACAAGGGTGCGCCCCTTTCCTTCCTCCTCTCCCCTCTTTCTCGCTTCTCCTACTCCAACAGGAAGGAGGAGTCCTACTCCGGTGGGAATAGGACTCCCCTTGGCGCGCCTCCTCCTAGGCCGGCCGCCCCTCCCCTTACTCCTTTATATCGGGGGCGGGGGCACCCCATGACACACAAGTTGATCTACGGATCGTTCCTTAGCCGTGTGCGGTGCCCCCCTCCACCATATTCCACCTCGGTCATATCGTCGCGGAGTTTAGGCGAAGCCCTGCGCCGGTAGAACATCATCATCGTCACCACGCCGTCCGTCGTGCTTGTGGAACTCATCTCCGGAGCTCTGCTGGATCGGAGGCCGGAGATCGTCATCGAGCTGAACGTGTGCTGAACTCGGAGGCTCCGTACGTTCGGTGCTTGGATCGGTCGGATCGTGAAGACGTACGACTACATCAACCGCGTTGTGCTAATGCTTCCGCTTACGGTCTACGAGGGTACGTGGACGAACACTCTCCCCTCTCGTTGCTATACCATCACCATGATCTTGCGTGTGCGTAGGAAATTTTTTGAAATTACTACGTTCCCAACAATATAGTACTCTAGCCCTATAGGGCTTCCTCCCATGTCTTCTTCATTCTTTTCATTTTTTTTGGATTTTCATATTTGTTGTAAGCTTGTGATGATCAAAGCACTTGATGTATTTGACTAATAACCTTCTACAAGGAAGGTTTGGAGCCTAGTACTGTAATACTTTTGAGCAATTTTATTTAGGTGCTGATACACCACCCTCCTTGCGACATAGTAATTCTTCAAACAAAATTGGTGAATGTACCCTCACACAGCAATGGAATTACAATGCGGAAGCACTGGCTATGTGGTGACGACTACATGGCTGAGAGAAGATTGCAAAGCATAGTCACTGACGACATGGGGGCGGCGGTGGCTCAACGTGCATGAAGCTTTGAAAGAATACATTTAAGAGTTGAGGGTTAGGATTTCGGGTGTTAGGTTATAGGTGTTTACCTGATCCCCATGGGAGTGTGCATTGATGCTTAACGTGGCGGTGAAAGCTACCGAAGACCCTCACGAGTCTAGTGGTAGTGAGCTTGGAATGAAGAGGTGGCGGTGGTTCGAAGAATACATACTATGGAAGAAAAAATGATCTAGTGGTTATACAACAATTTTGATCCTTTCACTTAAAATCTTAGGGCTCTTTTGATTCATAGGATGATTACATGATTTTCATTTTCATATAGGTGTTGTTTGATTTGTAGGCACGCAATCCTTAGGAATCATACCTAAGGAAATTGTCCTAGTCTATTTCATAGGAAATTTTGTATGATGTTTGAACTCTTGGAGAATCATATGCTTTCCATCAACCAAACAGTTGTTGCAATTCCTTTACTTTGCAAGTGCATAGGATTCAAATGGACAGACATAGCAACCACCCATGTTTCCAATTTCTCCATTTTCCTATCCTATGAATTAAAGGAGTAGTCTCCTTGGATTATGAAAATCAATGTATCACAACAAAACTTTGGTGAAAATGTAGGGTCTCTTTGATTCAAACATTTTTCATAGGATTTTTGGAGGATAGAATACTTAGGATTTTTTCCATTTTTCCAAGGAATAATATGTACTACATTTCATAAGAAAATGCAGCATCTACTCAAACATGTTGGAAAAAAAATATTTTTTTTCTTTGTGTCGCGATATAATAAATTCAAGTATGTATGATTCAAATGAGCATGACCTTTGAGCCTTCTGTTTTTCCTATCCTTATATTTTTACAATCCTACAAATTAAAGAGGCTAAATGCTCTGTAATTTACCATGTATCTATGTGTATCATTGGAGCAATGTGATTGTGTGTGACGAACAAATAAATCGTTGAAACGGCAAGCCAACACAAGACGATTTACCATGATATATGTTTCTTAGAAACACAAATGCTCACACAGTCACACTCATCCCTATGAACATATGAACTGGATGCACATCCTATCCTATGAACATTCCTGAGATAATGAACCAACAAATCTTAGGTTTAACGAAGTCTCCACAGATACCTTGCAGTCGACGAGAACGTCATCTTCCACTGAACGCAGACCGCCGAGATTCCAAAAATAAACTCTGGAAAACGTTGGCACCCATGCTAAATCTGAGACTTGAACTTGAGTGAATTGGTTCCACCACAAGGACATGATCATCCGAGCTATGCTATTTTGACAATAAAAGCTTTATTAGTCTATCTCGCAAAAAGAGCTTTATCTATAATACCTAAATAGTTGATCCCCACTATGTTATTTCTCTAGACATGCAAACTATCCACGTCAACAAGCCTGCCACATCAGCTGGTGATCCACGTCATGTTCTTTGGTTATCCATTCACGTAGACCCGATTCAATCAGGTTCAATTTAGTTCGGAAGCCGAACACTTAGGTTGGGTTGGACTCCTCTGCTTCCCTCCCTATGTAACTATCTCCCATTTATATGTTGATCCATTAATAATCTAGAAAAAGTATGCCACACCATAGTCTTCCCCTCCTCTCCACTTTCCCAATTTCAGGGCATCTTCTCCCCTTCCCTCCCTATGTGTATAAATCTTCACTTCCTCTCCCACTCTTCCTCCCACACCAGGCCACTGCTTCCCGTGCTACATGTCCTTCAATTGATGTCGCCTCCTCCTGATTGTAGGCACACTGGTGCTCTTGCCGTCCTTCCAACGGTGGCGATCGTGTCGGATTCGCACCATCGTTTCTGTGGAAGAAGAGGTCAACACCCCGAATCATCATGTACTCATCTTAGCTGCTGCAGGAGAACCCCATTGCTACTGCGCCTTTCTCCCTCATCCACCATTGCATCATGATGTTTCATCTCCAGCAATACCAACGTATGTGCAGGGCAGATGACTTCTTCCTATGCTATTTTTATTTTCTGACATTATGCATGCTACGTCATGATTGGTCAAGGGAAAGAATCAAACAAAGGGTTGTGCACATGCTTTATTATACTATACTCCCATGTTTTTTGAGGAGTTAGCAACTGATGCCTATTGGATGCTTGAAGAAATGCCTCAACCGCCTAACAAATTCTTAGTAAGTACTCCCTTCAGAATATTAGGGAGTTAGCTTTTGCTACTTGCTAGAGTTTGAATCCGCCTAATGTATTACTGCAAGTAATCCGCGTTGACCACAATTCTCAGAACTTGGAGCACTCTTTTCCATGATATCAAGGTCTGCACTTGGGCACCAATGGCTACTACTGATGGAGTGAATGGATGACTCAAATAAAATTTGTTCAGTACATGTTTTTCCCTTTTTCGTGAATGTGCTTCTACACTAAATGATAGAACTGCATTAGACTCTACCCAGTATACCACCCAATTCCGGTCACAGCAATAAGAATGCCACTGAATTTGTGAAATATACAGTTGAGAATACTATGAAACAATCACAATTGTATGATTATCCAGTTGTAACCCCTAATTGAGAATCCCATGAAGCAACCACATCTGTATGATTATCCAGTTGTAACTGTTGACATAGTAAGAAATGGTATAACACATTTCCTGTGATTTTACTAAGAGCATCGACCACATTTTAAAAGCACTATCAAACTCAGTTTTGAAAAACAATGCCGGTTTTTAAATTAAACAATCATCATGCAAAGGTTGTGAATTATATGTAATCATGTATCCATGTTTTTACTTCCTATTATATTGTGAGTCGAACTACTCTTCTTATATATTTTTTTCAAGAGTACGCCAAAGGCGTACCATATTTTTATAGAAGAAGAAGGAAGTATAATTACAAGACGTGTGGCTCGAATGCGAACATACGGCCCACACGAAAAACCCAACACCAACACCAACCAACTAAACCTAGGCTAACTCCTCACAAAACGTTGTAACCCACCAACACCGCATGCCGCTTGCCTCCACTCGACTATCTCAATTAATGTAGAGGTGACTAGCTCAAGCTGGTTTTTTTGTTGCTCCACCCTATTGAACACTCTCGCATTCCTTTGCTTCCACAAAGCCCAGAGGACCGCAGTGACCGTGGTGTCAAAGCCTCTCCTATCCGGCCCCTGAAAACTCTTCCTTGCTCGAAGCCACCACTCCAAGGTAGTCTCTGTTGGTGTCGAGGGTGGCGTGTTAATCTATAGAGTGTCCCATGTGTTGTACCACACCTCCCGGGCATACGGGCACTGCAAAAGGATGTGATCCACGTTGTCTTCGTCCTGCAGGCAAGTGTAGCAAGATGCACTCGCATCCTGTAGGCCATGTCTAGCCCTCCTGTCCGACGTCCAAATCCTGTACTGCATCGCCAGCCAGACAAAAAGCTTGCATTTCAGAGGTGCCCAACTCCTCCAAACACACTTCGCCAGGGGCGAATTAAGCCACCCATTACATAGGCTCTGATAGAAAGATTTGGCAGAGTATTGTCCAGAGCTAGAGCACGTCCAGGTGAATGTATCCTGCTCGGCCTCATTCCTGTGTACAGTCGCCACCGCATGACTCAAGTGCATGCATTGCATTAGAGCCATGAAGGAGTTCTCAGGTTGACAATCCTCCCTCCAACTATCATTGAGAAGCGCATGTTGCACCGTTCTATTATTGATCACCCTCTTGTGGACCGTTGCAAGTAGTAGCGGTGCTATATCCGCCACCGCAAATCCTTGAATCCACCGGTCTTGCCAAAACAGCACCTTGTCACCCACGCCAACAGAAATATGAACCAAGCTGTCGAACACTTCCCTTGCCATCGTCTCCTCGATCATCGGCAATCCTTGCCAAGGCCTGTTTGGCTCCGTACGCTTTAGCCATTCCCATCTGACCCAAAGCACTAGAGATTGATGTTGCAAGTTTTTGATCCCAAGCCCACCATAATCCTTGGGCCGACAAATCTTGTCCCACGCGACAAGGCATTGCCCTCCATTCACCTTATCCTTGCCAGCCCAAAAAAATGACCTCATCCACTTATTTATCTCCTCAAGCACCCAGGCCGGTGTTGGGGAACATAGTAATTTCAAAAAAATTCCTACGCACACGCAAGATCATGGTGATGCATAGCAACGAGAGGGGAGAGTGTTGTCCACGTACCCTCGTAGATCGTAAGCGGAAGCATTATGACAACGTGGTTGATGTAGTCGTACGTCTTCACAATCCGACCGATCCAAGTACCGAACGTACGGCACCTCTGAGTTCAGCACACGTTCAGCTCGATGACGATCCCCGGACTCCGATCCAGCAGCGTGTCGGGGATGAGTTCCGTCAGCACGACGGCGTGGTGACGATGATGATGTTCTACCGACGCAGGGCTTCGCCTAAGCACCGCTACGATATGACTGAGGTGGAATATGGTGGAGGGGGTACCGCACACGGCTAAGGAACGATCACGAAGATCAACTTGTGTCTAGAGGTACCCCCTGCCCCCGTATATAAAGGATCAAGGGGGGAGGCCGGCCGCCCCTAGGGGGCACGCCAAGAAGGGGGAGTCCTCCTCCTAGTGGGAATAAGACTCCCCTTTCCTAGTCCCACTAGGAAGGAGGAAGGGGGAAGGAAAGATAGGGAGAGGGAGAGGGAGAGGGAAAGAGGGGTCGCGCCCCCCTCCCCTAGTCCAATTTGGACTCCCCATGGGTAGGGGCACCTCCTGGGCTGCTGCCCTCTCTCTCCCCTCAGGCTCACTAAGGCCCAATACTTCCCCGGGGGGTTCCGGTAACCCTCTCGGCACTCTGTTTTCTCTCAAATCACCCGGAACACTTCCTGTGTCCGAATATAGTCGTCCAATATATCAATCTTTATGTCTCGACCATTTCGAGTCTCCTCGTCATGTCCGTGATCACATCCGGGACTCCGAACAACCTTCGGTACATCAAAATTTATAAACTCATAATAAAACTGTCATCGTAATGTTAAGCGTGCGGACCCTACGGGTTCGAGAACTATGTAGACATGACCTAGAACTGTTTCCGGTCAATAACCAATAGCGGAACCTAGATGCTCATATTGGCTCCTACATATTCTACGGAGATCTTTATCGGTCAAACCGCATAACAACATACGTTGTTCCCTTTGTCATTGGTATGTTAATTGCCCGAGATTCGATCGCCGGTATCCAATACCTAGTTCAATCTTGTTACCGGCAAGTCTCTTTACTCGTTACGTAATGCATCATTCCGTAACTAACTCATTAGCTACATTTCTTGCAAGGCTTATAGTGATGTGCATTATCAAGAGGGCCCAGAGATACCTCTCCGACAATCGGAGTGATAAATCTAATCTCGAAATACGCCAACTCAACATGTACCTTCGGAGACACCTGTAGAGCTCCTTTATAATCACCCAGTTACGTTGTGACGTTTGGTAGCACACAAAGTGTTCCTTCGGTAAACGGGAGTTGCACAATCTCATAGTTGTAGGAACTTTGTATAAGTCATGAAGAAAGCAATAGCAACATACTAAACGATCAAGTGCTAGGCTAATGGAATGGGTCAAGTCAATCACATCATTCTCCTAATGATGTGATCCCGTTAATCAAATGACAACTCATGTCTATGGCTAGGAAACTTAACCATCTTTGATTCACGAGCTAGTCAAGTAGAGGCATACTAGTGACACTATGTTTGTCTATGTATTCACACATGTATCATGTTTCCGGTTAATACAATTCTAGCATGAATAATAAACATTTATCATGAAATAAGGAAATAAATAATAACTTTGTTATTGCCTCTAGGGTATATTTCCTTCAGTCTCCCACTTGCACTAGAGTTAATAATCTAGATTTTACAGTAATGATTCTAACACCCATGGAGTCTTGGTGCTGATCATGTTTTGCTCGTGGAAGAGGCTTAGTCAACGGGTCTGCAACATTCATATCCGTATGTATCTTGCAAATCTCTATGTCTCCCACCTGGACTTGGTCCCTGATGGAATTGAAGCGTCTCTTGATGTGCTAGGTCCTCTTGTGAAATCTGGATTCCTTTGCTAAGGCAATTGCACCAGTATTGTCACAGAAGATCTTCATTGGTCCCGATGCACTAGGTATGACACCTAGATCGGAAATGAACTCCTTCATCCAGACTCCTTCATTTGCTGCTTTCGAAGCAGCTATGTACTCCGCTTCGCATGTAGATCCCGCCATATGACGCTTTGTTTAGAACTGCACCAACTTACAGCTCCACCGTTTAATAAAAACATGTATCCGGTTTGCGATTTAGAATCATCCGGATCAGTGTCAAAGCTTGCATCGACGTAACCATTTACGACTAGCTCTTTGTCACCTCCATAAACGAGAAACATATCCTTAGTCCTTTTCAGGTATTTTAGGATGTTCTTGACCGCAGTCCAGTGATCCACTCCTGGATTACTTTGGTACCTCCCTGCTAGACTTATTGCTAAGCATACGTCAGGTCTGGTACACAGCATTGCATACATGATAGAGCCTATGGCTGAAGCATAAGGAACATCTTTCATTTTCTCTCTATCTTCTGCTGTGGTCGGGCATTGAGTCTGACTCAACTTCACACCTTGTAATACAGGCAAGAACCGTTTCTTTGCCTGATCCATTTTGAACATTTTCAAAACTTTATCAAGGTATGTGCTTTGTGAAAGTCCAATTAAGCGTCTCGATCTATCTCTATAGATCTTGATGCCCAATATGTAAGCAGCTTCACCGAGGTCTTTCATTGAAAACTTTTATTCAAGTACCCCTTTATGCTATCCAGAAATTCTATATCATTTCCTATTAATAATATGTCATCTACATATAATATCAGAAATGCTACAGACCTCCCACTCACTTTCTTGTAAATACAGGCTTCTCCAAAAGTCTGTATAAAACCATATGCTTTGATTACACTATAAAAGCATTTATTCCAACTCCGAGATGCTTGCACCAGTCCATAGATGGATCGCTGGAGCTTGCACAGTTTGTTAGCACCTTTTGGATCGACAAAACCTTCTGGTTGCATCATATACAACTCTTCTTCCAGAAATCCATTCAGGAATGTAGTTTTGACATCCATTTGCCAAATTTCATAATCATAAAATGCGGAAATTGCTAACATGATTCGGACGGACTTAAGCATCGCTACGGGTGAGAAAGTCTCATCGTAGTCAACCCCTTGAACTTGTCGAAAACCTTTCGCAACAAGTCGAGCTTTGTAGACAGTTATATTACCATCTGCGTCAGTCTTCTTCTTGAAGATCCATTTATTCTCAATGGCTTGCCGATCATCAGGCAAGTCAACCAAAGTCCATACTTTGTTCTCATACATGGATCCCATCTCAGATTTCATGGCTTCAAGCCATTTTGCAGAATCTGGGCTCATCATCGCTTCCTCATAGTTCGTAGGTTCACCATGGTCAAGTAACATGACTTCCAGAATAGGATTACCATACCACTCTGGTGCGGATCTTAAACTGGTAGACCTACGAGGTTCAGTAGAAACTTGATCTGAAGTTTCATGATCAATATCATTAGCTTCCTCACTAATTGGTGTAGTTGTCACAGGAACCGGTTCTTGTGATGAACTACTTTCCAATAAGGGAGCAGGTACAGTTACCCCATCAAGTTCTACTTTCCTCCCACTCACTTCTTTCGAGGGAAACTCCTTCTCAAGAAAGGATCCGAATTTAGCAATGAAAATCTTGCCCTCAGATCTGTGATAGAAGGTGTACCCAATAGTCTCTTTTGGGTATCCTATGAAGACACATTTCTCCGATTTGGGTTCGAGCTTATCTGGTTGAAGTTTCTTCACATAAGCATCGCAGCTCCAAACTTTAAGAAACGACAACTTTGGTTTCTTGCCAAACCACAGTTCATAAGGCGTCGTCTCAACGGATTTTGATGGTGCCCTATTTAACGTGAATGCAGCCGTCTCTAAAGCATAACCCCAAAACGATAGCGGTAAATCAGTAAGAGACATCATAGATCACACCATATCTAGTAAAGTACGAGTACGATGTTCAGACACACCATTTCGTTGTGGTGTTCCGGGTGGCGTGAGTTGCGAAACTATTCCGCATTGTTTCAAATGTAAACCAAACTCGTAACTCAAATATTCTCCTCCACGATCAAATTGTAGAAATTTTATTTTCTTGTTACGATGATTTTCCACTTCACTCTGAAATTCTTTGAACTTTTCAAATGTTTCAGACTTGTGTTTCATTAAGTAGATATACCCATATCTGCTCAAATCACGTGTGAAGGTGAGAAAATATCTATACCCGCCGCGAGCCTCAATATTCATTGGACCACATACATCAGTATGTATGATTTCCAACAAATCAGTTGCTCGCTCCATAGTTCTGGAGAATGGCGTTTTAGTCATCTTGCCCATGAGGCACGGTTCGCAAGTACCAAGTGATTCATAATCAAGTGATTCCAAAAGTCCATTGGTATGGAGTTTCTTCATGTGTTTTATACCGATATGACCTAAACGGCAGTGCCACAAATAAGTTGCACTATCATTATCAACTTTGCATCTTTTGGCTTCAACATTATGAATATGTGTATCACTACTATCGAGATTCAAAAATAGACCACTCTTCAAGGGTGCATGACCATAAAAGATATTACTCATATAAATAGAACAACCATTATTCTCTGATTTAAATGAATAACCGTCTCGCATCAAACAAGATCCAGATATAATGTTCATGCTTAACGCTGGCACCAAATAACAAGTATTTAGGTCTAAAACTAATCCCGATGGTAGATGTAGAGGTAGCGTGCCGACCGCGATCACATCGACTTTGGAACCATTTCCCACGCGCATCGTCACCTCGTCCTTAGCCAATCTTCGCAATCCGTAGTCCTGTTTGAGTTGCAAATATTAGCAAGTAACCAGATCAAATACCTGGTACTCTGCGAGCATTAGTAAGGTACACATCAATAACATGTATATCGATATACCTTTGTTCACTTTGTCATCCTTCTTATCCGCCAAATACTTGGGGCAGTTCCGCTTCAATGTCCGATCTACTTGCAGAGAAGCACTCGATCTCGAGCTTAGGTCCAGACTTGGGTTTCTTCTCTTGAGCGACAACTTGTTTGCTGTTTTCCTTGAAGTTCCTTCTTCTTCCCTTTGCCCTTTTCTTGAAATTGGTGGTCTTCTTAACCATCAACACTTGATGCTCCTTCTTGATTTCTACCTCCGCAGCTTTTAGCATTGCGAGGAGCTCGAATAGTCTTGTCCATCCCTTGCATATTATAGTTCATCACGAAGCTCTTGTAGCTTGGTGGCGATGATTGAAGAATTCATCAATGACACTATCATCGGAAGATTAACTCCCAGTTGAATCAAGTGATTATTATACCCAGACATTTTGAGTATGTGTTCACTGATAGAACTATTCTCCTCCATCTTACAACTATAGAACTTATTGGAGACTTCATATCTCTCAATCCGGGCATTTGCTTGAAATATTAACTTCAACTCCTGGAACATCTCATATGCTCCATGACGTTCAAAACGGCGTTGAAGACCCGGTTCCAAGCCGTAAAGCATGGCACACTGAACTATCGAGTAGTCATCAGCTTTGCTCTGCCAGACGTTCTTAACGTCGTCAGTTGCATCAGCAGCAGGCCTGTCACCCAGCGGTGCTTCCAGGACGTAATTCTTTTGTGCAGCAATGAGGATAATCCTCAGGTTACGGACCCAGTCCGTGTAATTGCTACCATCATCTTTCAACTTATCTTTCTCAAGGAACGCATTAAAATTCAACGGAACAACAACACAAGCCATCTATCTACAACAAACATAGACAAGCAAAATACTATCAGGTACTAAGTTCATGATAATTTAAGTTCAATTAATCATATTACTTAAGAACTCCCACTTAGACAGACATCTCTCTAGTCATCTAAGTGATCACGTGATCCAAATCAACTAAACCATGTCCGATCATCACGTGAGATGGAGTAGTTTCAATGGTGAACATCTCTATGTCGATCATATCTACTATATGATTCATGTTCGACCTTTCGGTCTCCGTGTTCCGAGGCCATATCTGTATATGCTAGGCTCGTCAAGTTTAACCTGAGTATTCCGCGTGTGCAACTGTTTTGCACCCGTTTGTATTTGAACGTAGAGCCTATCACACCCGATCATCACGTGGTGTCTCAGCACGAAGAACTTTCACAACAGTGCATACTCAGGGAGAACACTTCTTGATAATTTAGTGAGAGATCATCTTAAAATGCTACCGTCAATCAAAGCAAGATAAGATGCATAAAGGATAAACATCACATGCAATCAATATAAGTGATATGATATGGCCATCATCATCTTGTGCTTGTGATCTCCATCTCCGAAGCACCGTCGTGATCACCATTGTCACCGGCGCGACACCTTGATCTCCATCGTAGCATCATTGTCGTTACGCCATCTATTGCTACTACGAATATCGCTACCGCTTAGTGATAAAGTAAAGCAATTACATGGCGTTTGCATTTCATACAATAAAGCGACAACCATATGGCTCTCGCCGATTGCCGATAACCGGTTACAAAACATGATCATCTCATACAATAAAATATAGCATCACGTATTGACCATATCACATCACAACATGCCCTGCAAAAACAAGTTAGACGTCCTCTACTTTGTTGTTGCAAAATTTTACGTGGCTGCTACGGGCTGAGCAAGAACCGTTCTTACCTATGCATCAAAACCACAACGATAGTTTGTGAAGTTAGTGCTGTTTTAACCTTCGCAAGGACCGGGCGTAGCCACACTCAGTTCAACTAAAGTGAGAGAGACAGACACCCACCAGTCACCTTTAAGCACGAGTGCTCGTAATGGTGAAACCAGCCTCGCGTAAGCGTACGCGTAATGTCGGTTCGGGCCGCTTCATCTCACAATACCGCTAAACCAAAGTATGACATGATGGTAAGCAGTATGACTTGTATCGCCCACAACTCACTTGTGTTCTACTCGTGCATATGACATCTACGCATAAAACCAGGCTCGGATGCCACTGTTGGGGAACATAGTAATTTCAAAAAAATTCCTACGCACACGCAAGATCATGGTGATGCATAGCAACGAGAGGGGAGAGTGTTGTCCACGTACCCTCGTAGACCGTAAGCGGAAGCGTTATGACAACGCGGTTGATGTAGTCGTACATCTTCACAATCCGACTGATCCAAGTACCGAACGTACGATACCTCCGAGTTCAGCACACGTTCAGCTCGATGACGATCCCCGGACTCTGATCCAGCAGGGTGTCGGGGATGAGTTCAGTCAGCACGACGGTGTGGTGATGGTGATGATATTCTACCAATGCAGGGCTTCGCCTAAGCACTGCTACGATATGACCGAGGTGGAATATGGTGGAGGGGGGCACCGCACACGGCTAAGGAACGAGCACGAAGATCAACTTGTGTCTAGAGATGCCCCCTACCCCCGAATATAAAGGAGCAAGGGGGAGGCCGGCCGGCCCTAGGGTGCGCGCCAAGGAGGGGGGAGTCCTCCTCCTAGTGGGAGTAGGACTTCCCTTTCCTAGTCCCACTGGGAAGGGGGAAGGAAAGAGAGGGAGAGGGAGAGGGAAAGAGGGGCCGCGCCCCCTCCCCTAGTCCAATTCGGACTACCCATGGGGGGGGGAGGGCGCCACGTCCTAGGCTGCTGCCCTCTCTCTCCCCTCAGGCCCACTAAGGCCCAATACTTCCCCGGGGGGTTCCGGTAACCCCTCCGGCACTCCGGTTTTCTCCGAAATCACCCGGAACACTTCCGGTGTCCGAATATATTCGTCCAATATATCAATCTTTATGTCTCGACCATTTCAAGACTCCTCGTCATGTCCGTGATCACATTCGGGACTCCGAACAACCTTCGGTACATCAAAACTTATAAACTCATAATAAAACTATCATCGTAACGTTAAGCGTGCGGACCCTACGGGTTCGAGAACTATGTAGACATGACCTAGAACTGTTTCCGGTCAATAACCAATAGCGGAACCTGGATGCTCATATTGGCTCCTACATATTCTACGAAGATCTTTATCGGTCAAACCGCATAACAACATACGTTGTTCCCTTTGTCATCGGTATGTTACTTGCCCGAGATTCGATCGTCGGTATCCAATACCTAGTTCAATCTCATTACCGGCAAGTCTCTTTACTCGTTACGTAATGCATCATTCCGTAACTAACTCATTAGCTACATTGCTTGCAAGGCTTATAGTGATGTGCATTATCGAGAGGGCCCAGAGATACCTCTCCGACAATCGGAGTGACAAATCCTAATCTCGAAATACGCCAACTCAACATGTACCTTCGGAGACACCTGTAGAGCTCCTTTATAATCACCCAGTTACGTTGTGATGTTTGGTAGCACACAAAGTGCTCCTCCGGTAAACGGGAGTTGCATAATCTCATAGTTGTAGGAACTTTGTATAAGTCATGAAGAAAGCAATAGCAACATACTAAACGATCAAGTGCTAGGCTAACGGAATGGGTCAAGTCAATCACATCATTCTCCTAATGATGTGATCCCGTTAATCAAATGACAACTCATGTCTATGGCTAGGAAACTTAACCATCTTTGATTCACGAGCTAGTCAAGTAGAGGCATACTGGTGACACTATGTTTGTCCATGTATTCACACATGTATCATGTTTCCGGTTAATACAATTCTAGCATGAATAACAAACATTTATCATGAAATAAGGAAATAAATAATAACTTTGTTATTGCCTCTAGGGCATATTTCCTTCAGCCGGGCCCTCCGCAATCATCAGATGATGTACAGGCCTAGCAGAGACAATGGATTGCACCAGGATGAGCCGACCAGGTCGTTGAATCAGCCCTCTTTGCCATGGTGGACCAAAGTACCTCACTTTGTCCAACATAGGCTGCCAATCTGCACGTGTCAAGCTCTTAACCGCCAGCTGTAGGCCCAGGTACCTACACGGGAACTCTGCAAGATCACACTGCAGTAACGTGGCCACCCTCTGTCTGTCCTCCAAATTGCCCTGATCACGATGGCTGAAGATTTCGGTAGTTCACCTGAAGCCCCAATGCTTTCCCAAACGCATCCAAGGCCTCCTTCACAAAGCATAGGTCCATGGCAGTGGGTTTAATGAACAGTGCCACGTCATCAGCGTATATGGAGATCCTTTGCATGGCCGTGATGCCATGGAAGGAGCTAAGCACACCAACCTCCATAGCTCTCTGTATTAGCTTCGTGAGAGCATCCATAGCGACGATGAAGAGTAGCGGGGAGATAGGGTCTCCCTGACGCAGCCCACACATGTGACCAAAACTCTTCCCGGCCACCCCATTGACTATCACCTTGGTTGTTGCGGATTGCAGTAAGATTGCCACCCAAGTCTTCCAGCGCGAGCCAAAACCTTTAGCAGTCATGATCTCAAAGAGGAATGGCCATGACAAGGAGTCAAAAGCCCGTGAGATATCAAGTTTCAGGAACACACCGGCCCTCTTCCTTGCATGGATCTTCCTGGCAACTTGTCGTATGAGGAGGAAATTGTCGTGAAGGTGCCTGCCCTTGATGAAAGCTGATTGGTTGGCCTCGACGATCAAGTGCATCTGTTTTCTGAGCCGGTTAGCAAGAACTTTGGCAAACAGCTTGGGCATGCTATGAGTCAAGCTGATAGGCCGAAAGTCCCAATCTCCTCAGCATCCGGCTTCTTGGGAATGAGAATAATATGTGCTTTGTTTAGCTTCCCAAATCCTCTACCATCTCCAACATAAAGCTTCAGCATTACCGCCATAACATCATTCTTGATGGTTGGCCAGGCCCTTTGGTAGAATGCAGCAACATACCCGTCCGGACCTGGAGCGCGGTCAGGGGGAAGCTCTTTTATGACTGCCCAAACTTCCTCCTCAGTGATTATTTCCTCCAACCCCCTAAGATCATGGCTCTGCATCCCCAGGAACTGCAGATCCAAAGCATGCTCTCTAGCCTTCTCCTACCCGAGAAGCCGCTCATAAGCCTGGAAGAAGGCCTCTTCCTTTTGCTCCTGTTCCGAAATAATGACTCCCTCTCTTTTGATGTGTGTAATGAAGTTCTTCGCTCGACGCCCATTAGCAAAATCCTGGAACAGTTTGGTGTTGGCATCACCCTCCCTCAAAAGCCTAGAACAGTTTGGTGTTGGAACAGTTTTGATGTGTGTAATGGTTCGCTCCAACGCGGCTAAGCCAAGTAGTGTCTGTTTCAAGCTACGACGCAGCCACAACTCCCCACTCTCCAGCATCCTCCCCTCTTGAGCAATATCCAACCTATGTATTGATACGTCTCCAATGTATCTATAATTTTTGATTGCTCCATGCTACTTTATCTACTGTTTTGGACTATATTGGGCTTTATTTTCCACTTTTATATTATTTTTGGGACTAACCTATTAACCGGAGGCCCAGCCCAGAATTGCTGTTTTTTGCCTATTTCAGTGTTTCGAAGAAATGGAATATCAAACGGAGTCCAAACGGAATGAAACCTTCGGGAACGTGATTTTCTCACCAAACGTGATCCAGGAGACTTGGACCCTGCTCCAAGGAACAAAAGAGGCGGTCACGAGGTTGGGGGCGCGCCCTCCCCCTGGGTGCGCGCCCTCCCCCCTGGGTGCGCCCCCTACCTCGTGGGCCCCATGTTGCTCCACCGACGTACTCCTTCCTCCTATATATACCTACGTACCCCCAAACGATCTGAACAGGAGCCAAAAACCTAATTCCACCGCTGCAACCTTCTGTATCCATGAGATCCCATCTTGGGGCCTGTTCCGGAGCTCCGCCGGAGGGGGCATCCACCACGGAGGGCTTCTACATCAACACCATAGCCCTTCCGATGAAGTGTGAGTAGTTTACTTCAGACCTTCGGGTCCATAGCTAGTAGCTAGATGGCTTCTTCTCTCTTTTTGGATCTCAATACAATGTTCTCCCCCTCTCTCGTGGAGATCTATTCGATGTAATCTTCTTCTTTTTGCGGTGTGTTTGTTGAGACCGATGAATTGTGGGTTTATGATCCAGTATTATCTATGAAAAATATTTGAATCTTCTCTGAATTCTTTTATGTATGATTGAGTTATCTTTGCAAGTCTCTTCGAATTATCCTTTTGGTTTGGCCAACTAGATTGGTAGTTCTTGCAATGGGAGAAGTGCTTAGCTTTGGGTTCAATCTTGCGGTGTCTAGTGACAGAAGGGGCAGCAAGTCACGTATTGTATTGTTGCCATCGAGGATAACAAGATGGTTTTTTTATCATATTGCATGAATTTATCCCTCTACATCATGTCATCTAGCTTAAGGTGTTACTCTGTTTTTAACTTAATACTCTAGATGCATGCAGGATAGCGGTCGATGAGTGGAGTAATAGTAGTAGATGCAGAATTGTTTCGATCTACTTGTCTCGGACGTGATGCCTATATACATGATCATTCTCTAGATATACTCATAACTATGCTCAATTCTGTCAATTGCTCAACAGTAATTTGTTCACCCACCGTAGAATATCTATGCTCTTAAGAGAAGCCACTAGTGAAACCTATGGCCCTCGGGTCTATTCTCATCATATCAATCTCCATTATTTATTTACTTGCTTTGTTTTTACTTTCCCTTTTACTTTTCACTTTGCATCTATCTATCAAAAATACCAAAAATATTATTTATCATCTCTATCATATCTCACTCTCGTAATTGACCATGAAGGGATTGACAACCCCTAATCGCGTTGGTTGCAAGTAGCTATCGTTTTGTGTAGGTACGAGGGACTTGTGCGTGGTCTCCTACTGGATTGATACCTTGGTTCTCAAAAACTGAGAGAAATACTTACGCTACTTTGCTGCATCATCCTCTCCTCTTCGGGGAAATCCAACGCAGTGCTCAAGAGGTAGCAAGAAGAATTTCTGGCACCGTTGCCGGGGAGGCTCACGCAAGCAAGTCAACAAAACCAAGTACCCATCACAATCCCTATCTCTCGCATTACATTATTTGCCATTTGCCTCTCGTTTTCCTCTCCCCCACTTCACCCTTGCCATTTTATTCGCCCTCTCTTTCCCAATCTCCTCCTCTCTTTCCCGTCTGCCTTTTTCCCGTTGCCTTTCTGTTTGCTTGTGTGTTGGATTACTTGTTGCCATGGCGCAAGATAATACCAAATTGTGTGACTTCTCGAATACCAATAATAATGATTTCCTTAGTACTCCGATTGCTCCTCTTAATAATGATGAGTCTTGTGAAATCAATACCGCCTTACTGAATCTTGTTATGAAAGATCAATTCGCCGGCCTTCCTAGTGAAGATGTCGCTACTCATCTAAACATTTTTTTTGATTTGTGTGATATGCAAAAGAAGAAAGATACGGATAACAATATTGTCAAATTGAAGTTATTTCCGTTTTCACTTAGAGATCGTGCTAAATTTTGGTTTTCGACTTTGCCTAAAAATAGTATTGATTCTTCGAACAAGTGCAAAGATGCTTTTATCTCTAAGTATTTTCCTCCTGCTAAGATCATCACTCTTAGGAACGATATTATGAATTTTAAACAACTTGATCATGAGCATGTTGCTCAATCTTGGGAAAGAATGAAATTGATGCTTCGCAATTGCCCTACTCATGGTTTGAATTTATGGATGATCATACAAATTTTTTATGCTGGATTGAATTTTGCTTCTAGAAATCTTTTAGATTTGGCCGCGGGAGGCACGTTTATGGAAAGTACGTTAGGAGATGCTACAAAATTTCTTGATAATATTATGGCTAATTATTCTCAATGGCACACCGAAAGATCTTCTAGTAAAAAAGTGCATGCTATAGAAGAAATCAATGTTTTGAGTGAAAAGATGGATGAACTTATGAAGATGTTTGCTCCTAAAAATACTCCTCTTGATCCCAATGATATGCCTTTGTCTACTTTTCTTGAGAATAATAATGAATCTATGGATGTGAATTTTGTTGGTAGGAATAGTTTTGGAAACAACGCGTATAGAGGGAATTTTAATCCTAGGCCTTATCCTAGTAATCCTTATAACAATTATGGAAATTCCTACAACAACCCTTATGGAAATTTTAATAAGATGCCCTCTGAATTTGAGAGTAGTGTTAAAGAGTTTATAAATTCACAAAAGAATTTTAATGCTTTGCTTGAAGAGAGATTGCTTAAAGTTGATGATTTGGATAGGAACGTTGATAGAATTTCTCTTGAAATTGATTCTTTAAAGCTTAGATCTATTCCTCCTAAGCATGATATCAATGAGTCTCTCAAAGCCATGAGAATTTCCATTGATGAGTGCAAGGAAAGAACCGCTAGGATGCGTGCTTCCAAAGATGCCTTTATTAAAGCGTGTTCTTCCAATTCCTATGAAAATCGAGATGAAGATCTAAAAGTTATTGATGTGTCCCCCATTAAATCTCTTTTTTGCAATATGAATCTTGATGAAACTGTAGATGATCTTCCTATACCTAGAAGGCGTTTTAAGAATTCGAAGTTTCTAGATCTTGATGATGAAATTGATAAAAGTGGGATTGAAAGAAATAAAAATCTAGATGTTGATAAACCCACTATTTTGGATCTCAAGGAATTTAATTATGAAAATTGCTCTTTAATTGGTTGTATTTCCTTGTTGCAATCCGTGCTAGATTCTCCTCATGCTTATAGTCAAAATAAAGCCTTTACCGAACACATTGTTGATGCCTTGATGCAATCTTATGAGAAAAACTTGAGTTGAAAGTTTCTATCCCTAGAAAACTCTATGATGAGTGGGAACCTACTATTAACATTAAAATTAAAGATTATGAGTTTCATGCTTTGTGTGATTTGGGTGCTAGTGTCTCTACTATTCCCAAAACTTTGTGTGATTTGCTAGATTTCCGTGACTTTGATGATTGCTCTCTAAACTTGCATCTTGCGGATTCCACTATTAAAAAACCTATGGGAAGAATTAATGATGTTCTTATTGTTGCAAATAGGAATTATGTGCCCGTAGATTTTATCGTTCTTGATATAGATTGCAATCCTTCATGTCCTATTATTCTTGGTAGACCTTTCCTTAGAACGATTAGTGCAATTATTGATATGAAGGAAGGAAATATTAGATTCCAATTTCCCTTAAAGAAGGGAATGGAACACTTCCCTAGAAAGAAAATAAAATTACCATATGAATCTATCATGAGAGCCACTTATGGCTTGCCTACCAAAGATGGGAATACCTAGATCTATCCTTGCTTTTATGCCTAGCTAGGGGCGTTAAACGATAGCGCTTGTTGGGAGGAAACCCAATTTTATTTTGTGTTTGTTTGTTTTTGCTTATGTTTAGGAATAAATAATCCATCTAGCCTCTGTTTGGATGTGGTTTTATGTTTTAATTAGTGTTTGTGCCAAGTAGAACCTATAGCCTACGATGATAGTTGATTTGATTCTGCTGAAAAACAGAAACTTTGCGCGCACGAATATAATTTTGTTAAATCACAGGAACGTGATTTTGCGTTTATTATTTTTTCTGCTGTTAAATAAACAAATTTTCCAGTACTTCCTATTTTGGTAGAATTTTTAGAGTTCCAGAAGTTTGCGTTAGTTACAGATTGCTACAGACTGTTCTGTTTTTGACAGATTCTGTTTTACGTGTGTTGTTTGCTTATTTTGATGAATCTATGTCTAATAAAATAGTTTATAATCCATAGAGAAGTTGGAATACAGTAGGTTTAACACCAATATAAATAAAGAATGAGTTCCTTACAGTACCTTGAAGTAGTCTTTTGTTTTCTTTCTCTAACGGAGCTCACGAGATTTCTGTTGAGTTTTGTGTTGTGAAGTTTTCAAGTTTTGGGTGAATTCTTTTGATGGATTATGGAACAAGGAGTGGCAAGAGCCTAAGCTTGGCACCCCCACGATAATCCAAGGACACCAAAAATTCAAAGCTTGGGGATGCCCCGTAAGGCATCCCTCTTTCGTCCACTTCCATCGGTAATTTACTTGGAGCTATATTTTTATTCACCACATGATATGTGTTTTGCTTGGAGTGTCTTGTATTATTTGCGTCTTTGCTTGTTAGTTTACCACAATCATCCTTGCTGTACACACCTTTTGAGAGATCCATACATGAATTGGAATTTGATAGAATACTCTATGTGCTTCACTTATATCTTTTGAGCTTGATAGTTTTGCTCATAGTGCTTCACTTATATCTTTTGAGCGTGATAATTTTTGCTCTAGTGCTTCATTTAGATCTTTTAGAGCACGGTGGTGGATTTGTTTTAAATAAACTATTGATCTCTCATGCTTCACTTAGATTATTTTGAGAGTCATTAATAGCATGGTAATTTGCTTAATGTTAATATACTAGGTATTCAAGATATGTGAAACTTTCTTTTGAGTGAATTGAATACTAAGATAAGTTTGATGCTTGATAATTGTTTTGAGATATGGAGGTGATAATATCAAAGTCGTGCTAGTTGAGTAATTATGAATTTGAGAAATGCTTGTGTTGAAGTTTGCAAGTCCCGTAGCATGCACGTATGGTTAAAGTTGTGTAACAAATTTGAAACATGAAGTGTACCTGGCTTGTGCATCCTTATGAGTGGCGGTCGGGGACGAGCGATGGTCTTTTCCTACCAATCTATCCCCCTAGGAGCATGCGCATAGTACTTGATTTTTGATGACTTCTAAATTTTTGTAATAAGTATATGAGTTCTTGTGACTAATGTTGAGTCCATGGATTATACGCACTCTCACCTTTCCGCCTTTGCTAGCCTCTTCGGTACCGTGCATTGCCCTTTCTCACCTTGAGAGTTGGTGCAAACTTCGCCGGTGCATCCAAACCCCGTGATACGATACGCTCTGTCACACATAAACCTCCTTATATCTTCCTCAAAACAGCCACCATACCTACCAATCATGGCATTTCCATAGCCATTCCGAGATATATTGCCATGTAACTTCCATCATCTTCATCCTGACATACATTACTTTTGTCATATTGCCATTGCATGATCATGTAGTTGACATCGTATTTGTGGCAAAGCCACCATGCATTATTTTTCATACATGTCACTCTTGATTCATTGCACCATCCCGGTACACCGTCGGAGGCATTCATATAGAGTCATATCTTGTTCTAAGTTTCGAGTTGTAATCCTTATGTTGTAATCAATAGAAGTGTGATGATCATCATTGTGGAGCATTGCCCAAAAAGAAAAAAAAGAAAAAAAGAAAGGCCAAAAAAAAGAGAAAGGCCCAAAAAAAAGAGAAAAAGAAAAAAAAGAGAAAAAAGGGGCAATGCTACTATCTCTTTTTCCACACCTGTGCTTCAAAGTAGCACCTTGTTCTTCATGTAGTGAGTCTCATATATTGTGCTTCAAAGTAGCACCTTGTTCTTCATATAGTGAGTCTCATAAGTTGTTTTTTTATACTAGTGGGAATTTTTCATTATAGAACTTGGCTTGTATATTCCTACGATGGGCTTCCTCAAATGCCCTAGGTCTTCATGAGCAAGCGAGTTGGATGCACACCCACTAGTTTTCTTTTGTTGAGCATTCATAGCTCTAGTGCATCCGTTGCATGGCAATCCCTACTCCTCATGTTGACATCAATTGATGGGCATCTCCATAGCCCATTGATTATCCTCGTCAATGTGAGACTTTCTCTTTTTTTGTCTTCTCCACACAATCCCCATCATCATATTCTATTCCACCCATAGTGCTATATCCATGGCTCACGCTCATGTATTGCGTGAAAGTTGAAAAAGTTTGAGATTATTTAAGTATGAAACAATTGCTTGGCTTGTCATCGGGGGTATAGAAGTTGGGAACATCTTTGTGTGACGAAAATGAAGCATAGCCTAACTATATGATTTTGTAGGGATGGACTTTCTTTTGCCATGTTATTTTGAGAAGACATGATTGCTTTGATTAATATGCTTGAAGTATTATTATTTTTGTGTCAATATGAACTTTTGTCTTGAATCTTTCGGATCTGAATATTCATGCCACAATTAAGAAGATTTACATTGAAATTATGCCAAAGTATCACTCCGCATCAAAATTCTTTTTTATCATTTACCTACTCCAGGACGAGCAGGAATTAAGCTTGGGGATGCCTGATACATCTCCAACGTATCTATAATTTTTGATTGCTCCATGCTACTTTATCTACTGTTTTGGACTATATTGGGCTTTATTTTCCACTTTTATATTATTTTTGGGACTAACCTATTAACCGGAGGCCCAGCCCAAAATTGTTGTTTTTTGCCTATTTCAGTGTTTCGAAGAAACTGAATATCAAACGGAGTCCAAACGGAATGAAACCTTCGGGAACGTGATTTTCTCACCGAACGTGATCCAGGAGACTTGGACCTTGCTCCAAGGAACAAAAGAGGCGGTCACGAGGGTGGGGGGCGCGCCCTCCCCCCTGGGCGCGCCCCCCTACCTCGTGGGCCCCATGTTGCTCCACCGACGTACTCCTTCCTCCTATATATACCTACGTACCCCCAAACAATCAGAACAGGAGCCAAAAACCTAATTCCACCGCCGCAACCTTCTGTATCCACGAGATCCCATCTTGGGGACGGTTCCGGAGCTCCACCGGAGGGGGCATCCACCATGGAGGGCTTCTACATCAACACCATAGCCCTCCGATGAAGTGTGAGTAGTTTACTTGAGACCTTGGGTCCATAGCTAGTAGCTAGATGGCTTCTTCTCTCTTTTGGATCTCAATACAATGTTCTCCCCTCTCGTGGAGATCTATTCGATGTAATCTTCTTCTTTTTGCGGTGTGTTTGTTGAGACCGATGAATTGTGGGTTTATGATCCAAGATTATCTATGAAAAATATTTGAATCTTCTCTGAATTCTTTTATGTATGATTGAGTTATCTTTGCAAGTCTCTTCGAATTATCCTTTTGGTTTGGCCAACTAGATTGGTAGTTCTTGCAATGGGAGAAGTGCTTAGCTTTGGGTTCAATCTTGCGGTGTCCTTTCCCAGTGACAGAAGGGGCAGCAAGGCACGTATTGTATTGTTGCCATCGAGGATAACAAGATGGGGTTTTTATCATATTGCATGAATTTATCCCTCTACATCATGTTATCTTGCTTAAGGCGTTACTCTGTTTTTAACTTAATACTCTAGATGCATGCTGGATAGTGGTCGATGAGTGGAGTAATAGTAGTAGATGCAGAATCGTTTCGATCTACTTGTCTCGGACGTGATGCCTATATACATGATCATTCTCTAGATATACTCATAACTATGCTCAATTCTGTCAATTGCTCAACAGTAATTTGTTCACCCACCGTAGAATATCTATGCTCTTGAGAGAAGCCACTAGTGAAACCTATGGCCCCCGGGTCTATTCTCATCATATCAATCTCCATTATTTATTTACTCGCTTTGTTTTTACTTTCCCTTTTACTTTTCACTTTGCATCTATCTATCAAAAATACCAAAAATATTATTTATCATCTCTATCAGATCTCACTCTCGTAAGTGACCGTGAAGGGATTGACAACCCCTAATCGCGTTGGTTGCGAGTAGCTATCATTTGTGTAGGTACGAGGGACTTGTGCGTGGTCTCCTACTGGATTGATACCTTGGTTATCAAAAACTGAGGGAAATACTTACGCTACTTTGCTGCATCATCCTCTCCTCTTCGGGGAAATCCAATGCAGTGCTCAAGAGGTAGCATGTATCACCCAGCTAGCCACCCTCATCAGCACTTTTACATTGCGCACCCTCTTTTGGCCCCAAGCTTGCAGGTAACTCGCGGTGTTTCTAAGCAGGGCATCTAGTCTCTTGTACGGGTCGACAATATCATCATTGCACTTCCAAGCTTCCTTGACCACAGCCTCAAACCCTTCAAGCTTGGTCCAAAACATCTCGAAACGAAATCACCGCTTGGTGCAAAAACTAACGCTAGTAGTGAGTAGTAATGGCGCGTGATCCGAGACACCTGTAGAAAGCGCCTGAAGGAGGTACTCAGTGTTTTGCAGCTCCCAATCCACGGTCGTGAAGACCCTGTCGATTTTAGTCAACGTGGGTGTATCCCTCTCGCTCGACCACGTGTATCTCATGCCATGCATGTACATCTCCTTTAGCTCATGATCATCCACAAAGTCTCGGAAACTACCCGTCATCCTTCTGTTAACATTGGAGTTGTTTTTGTCCGTGGCCCTAATGATCATGTTAAAGTCGCCAAGTAGCATCCAAGGCCCCGGGCACCCCACCCGCCATTCCTTAATTTCATGCAATAACTGAGTTTTCCTCTCATCCCCTTGTGGTCCATATACCACAGAGATCCACCATGGGTCCCCCAGCTTGGCATGCACCCTGCCTGTGAGGAAGCTAGTATTGAGCATGATGTTATCTACCAGTAGCACCGAGCTATCCCACGCCAAGAGTATACCTCCACAAGTATCCACCGCTGGCACATACGCAAAACCATCAAACGATGGCCCCAAGCATTGCATTACAACATAGTGGTCCATTACATCCATTTTTGTTTCCTGGAAGCAAACTAGGTTCACCTTAACCGTATCCACAAACTCCCGAACGGCCTTCCTTTTGGCTGGATTGTTGAGGCCCCTCACATTCCAGCACAACACCTGCGGGTGTATATCCATTGAAAGGAGACATACACCAACCACCCGTGCTGGCACGCTAGTGCGAGCACAACATCACCGTGTTCCGTTCCTCCGCGTCAGCACTTGCCGGCACAGCCTTGCCAAACAGCCCCGCGATGATCCGTATGTGTTGCTCACGTAATGGCGAATCAAACAAAGCCTGCAGCTCGTGCACCATCCCATCATCCACCACCATATCTTTCGGCACCAACCCAAGTGCGTGCAACAAGATGTTCTCAGCCGGGCTGTCCTTGGTGCGGCTCGCAGCAGATTTCTTTGTTGCCTGGGTTGTACGCTTGGCGGCGAAAGGCATCGCTTCCGGCCTCAACTTGGCTGCTTGCACTTCCTTAAGCAAAGGCGGCGCCAGTTTCTTGATGATGTTGGAGCAGAATCCCTTCAGCTTGTTGTATGCCACTGCCTCCTGTGCTAACATGCCCGCTATTTCCTCCGTGCAATTATGCAGAACCAGGGCTTGAAGCTTCGGGTTTTCTGGCGCCAAATGAGAATTTACGTGGTTGCTACCCATGCATGGGGACGTCCCATCCTACATGGCCACGCATGCAGCGCCCAGTGGTGGTTGCGCTGGCGCAGAATCCCCCATCTCCTGTTGCACGGGCCCACAAACGTTGGCCTCATCCATAGCATTTTCCTGTTCCTCCACCGAACCTGCCCCTTGCTTGTCCTGATCCCCCTGCATCAAATCCTGGTCCGTCCCCATAGAGAGAGGGTAGGCTGGCGCGTCCACCAAGGGAGATGTTGTCCAGCCCGCGGGGTCCACCACGCGCCCTACCGGATCCGCTTGCCCGCCCAATAGCACCGGCTCTTTTGGAGTAGTCACCACGGCCCCACCAATCGCACTGATGGGGGTCTCACATCTGCCCACCAACCGCACAGTCCTCGAGGCCGCTTCCCTGTCGTTGTCAGCTGGACCATCCACTGCCTAGCCCGCCTCTTTTTCCTGGTTTGCCCCCTCCTACCTCATTGGGCGTTCTGCCTCCTGCACAACGGCCAAATCCTGGCTGGCGGCCGCAATGATTGGAGCACTCAGCGTCCCGCCCTCGAAACTCTGTTCCGCACGTCCCATCCCAACATTTAAACTCTGATCCTGCCTGAGCAGCTCCGTTGGCTGCATCGCCACCTGTCTAGTCGAACGGCCAAAGCCGATGTTCTGATGGAGATCCGGTCATGCACTGTCCCAAACTTGGAAAGTGTACCCTCAGGCGTAAGCTGCATGTGGGGTAGCTTCCAATCCTGCCCAACTCCGGTCATCACCATGGCGGCCGACACCGCTCCTGCGCTGCCGCCATGGACGTTACCACCGCTGGCTCCGCCACTTCCCCTCTCATCCCGCATTCCGAAACGCCAGTCTCTGCGAACTGTGGTGGCTCCTCTTCCTCTGCCCATGTCCATCGCACTCGGATCATCAGGCAGCCTGCTCTGATCACTACCAGAGGATGACCTCAAGAACAGAGGCTCGTCGGCGGCAGTGTAGTCAGAGACCTCGTCGACGTGAATCAGCACTTTATATTGCGGAAGGGTCGGCTCCATCAACGGCGACCTCAAACCTGGCTCCAGCACGGCCAACCAACGCAGTGACGGTATCTCCTCTGGCTGCGCCGCCCACGCAGTCAGCCTGAATGCCGAAAGATCCGAACGGGAACTCGTTTCTTGCTCAATCATGTCCACTAGGCACGCCGACCCCAACAGTGTCTCTGCGACCTCCCGCTCCCAGGCATTGGGCGGGATCCCTTCCATCACAATCTTGACCTTGAACTACATGGCCGCATGAACAGCCTGGGCATGCCGGATCCACTGCCTGAAGTACAGCCGAACTCCCCTGTGCTCCATCACCGGCATGGCGCTTACCCTGTTCCTGTCCTCCGCCTGCGCGAAGACGACGAGGAAGTCCTCCGGCCGGTGGCGATGGATCGACATCCTCTCTGGCAAAACCCCCACCTTGTCCTGAATTGCTTCAATCACGAACTCCGGCGACATCACCCTCCGGGCTCCACCCGCGTACACCACCATGGCTAGCTGAAGGCGCCTCTCCAGGTCGTCCATGGCCGTAGTACGACGAACGACGCACAACTCTGACGGACCCATGGCCGCAGTACGACGAACGACGCACAACTCTGACGGACCCATGGCCGCATCCATCTGCATCTGAAGCCGAGGGGCCGAGGGAGGAGGGTGCTGCGCACCAAGCCTTGGCCATGCCTGCGCCGGGGCCGTCGGTGGTGGCGGCGGCGGCGGTGGAAGCGAGCTGCTTGGAGAAGATGCCACCCGGGAAATGTGCCGCGCCACCATGGCCACCGCTTGACGCCGAAGCTCCGCTTCTGACGAAGGACTGCGAGGCCGCTTGCAGCCCCTGGTGCCGTGCCCCTCCTCGCCACATCTGATGCAGACGATTGGGTTGGTGCGGTCATGCCGAAAGTGGCCCTCACGAAGACACCGGAAGCAGAGCCCATCCATGTCCGGAGACATCTCACGGCGTAGGGAAGACGAAGGAGGACGGGGGCGCTGCTGCAGGGCCTGAAGATCACGGTCATGGCGCCACCTCCACAGGGTCTTCTTGGACGGCGGTGCCGGAGCCCAAGGCGCCACCTGCCGGTGACCGCTCGGCCCCGCGCCCGCAGCCACAGGTCTGGCGCCCAGACCCTCGACGCACCGCGCCCCCGACGAGACCTCATGGCCGCCCGCGGCCCCCGACGACTCCGAGCATGAGGAGATGCCGAGCCCGGACACCACCGGCCGCTCCCCTGCCCGGCGGGAAGGCGCAGCCACAGAGTTGGGGCTAGAAGCCATGGGGGGAGGGGGAGAGAGGGAGGGAAGGGGTGGCCGACGTCGCCGGAGTGGCCGCGTCGCCGGAGTGGCCGACGGCGGGTGGGAGGTGGACGCCGGCGTCGGAGTGACGCACGGCGGAAGCGCTCGCTCTCGCTTTTGCTCTCGGGATTCCCCCTCTTTTTTACCAATAATCCTGATGAAACTTATCCGAACTACTCTTCATTTCTAACGTTTATCCTATACAATGCTATGATCCCGTAGCAACGCGCGGGGAATTGTCTAGTTAGTTTAATAAGCCGATACAACCGCATAAGAGTTTAATCTCCGGTCTCCACATGCTAGTTAGTGGTCTATCATTGTTGTATAGTGTACTCTTCTCCTTGACAAAATTATCTAGAAAATCCATTAGATCCAACATGGGATCGGGTTCCATTACCAATGGATATAATAGAACAAAAAGCAAAACCACGTCCAAATTCGCAAGTGTCCTACCAAAGGAAACAATAAACCATAACAAATGGTGCCCTTCTTAGCTCGAGCTCATATGAGCTGGCGTAAACAATAACATCCGAAAAAAATTAAAACATAAAACAATTGATTTTTTTGTAACAAATGTTTTAAAAAATTGGAAGTGTTGATTTATTTATTTTTTCCACGACTTTCACTAATGTCATTTCATAATGAAACTTTGCAAGCATTTAAAACATTTATCAAATGTTAATCGGGGTCCACATCAGTGGCGGAGCCAGAACTTTTGTGGAGCCTGGGCAAGTTGAGGCTATGTGTATAATCTTGAAATAAAAATCAGGTATTCTGATACACAACATATAATATACCACCAAACTTTCAAATCACAAATCTCCATTAATAATGAAGTGAAAACATAACCATAATTTTCATACAAAATTAATTTTTAAAGTGATCTAATATATCAATATCCGCTTCATAGACCAAATAATGTTGAGACATGACAACAGAAGATACATAACCAACCTTGCATAGAGGCAAACTCACCATGTTGCCAACAAATTAAAGCTATCCATATCATATGTCACCAGATGTGATTGTGCAATTTCTTCCACCGCGGTCAAAAGCATCTCTCACTTGTTCATTTTTGGCAAAAGAAAAACATAAAATGAATCTTGCATAGAGGCAAACTCGCCATGTTGCCAAAGTCCTAGAAGGCACTGCAATATAAAAGAAAAGATTCGCAATTAAAATAAATTAAGTTGTGAGATGTGAATATATTCAAAATCGAAAGCTTGCAAGAATAGTGATGGTCAGAATGAACAGTACCGACAGTGCACTAAAGAAAATCACGAGGCAAATGCCCCTTCTGAGAGCTCATTGCAGTAAACTTCCAAATTCAGTATGAGGAAATTTAGCCAAATCTGGTTGCATTGGGCGTTTCTTCTTTCATGAATCACGCTCAATCTCGTTTGGATTAAAGTCATTGGTAATGTTACGAGGTGGTTGTGCCTCCACTTATATTTCCGGTTGCACACCATTCACATTTCACATTTTCAATGCTTGCTCGACCTCCTCATATCTGAAATTTAATGATAATGTTTGAAGTTAGTTGTTAAACAAGTGAATAATAAATGAGCTACAACAAGAAGCAAGTTCATAGTACAAAACTACTTGCATCAAAGAAATATTGTATTCCGAGTAAGCAACTAGAAAGTAATAAATACTGCATGAATACAAGTTACCTACTTCAATTTTCTAGTTTCCAGCAGCGAACAAAGACAATTTATCTCTAGTCACGAATTCATGATCGTTCCCAATGAAAAATTCCCTAAATTTAAGATAGGGTTCAACGAACATGACAAACAAATTTCTCCAATACAAATCAGATGTACAAAACAGTTGCTAGTTATTTAGTTCTACTATGGATTAATTGCCTGAAATAAATACTTATACATGAGAAAAATTATATGAGGATCAAAAACTTTTGGAGGCCCTGACCTGAAAATAAGCACAGAGTAATCTGTAATCTGTTTTCTTTTCTCTACTTAAGGAAGTGCAGTGAGATGTGAGCTGGCGCACGAAGCTCTCCTTCCAATTAATTTTGCAAGATCAAATTATTCAGAGACATGGGATCCCTAGCCGGCTAACCCTAATTCTGATGGAGGATTCTCAGTTTCTTACCGAACGAAGCCGAACTGGAAGCCGAATGCGAGGAAGGAGGGGGTTGAGGGACGACCGGACGAGTAGACTTCCTGGTGCGCCTTGCGTCCGTTGGCAGCCGGCCGTGGGTCTAGCCATCTAGGGCTTTAGCGCCAGCCGCCAGTCCCTGCGCTCGCTGCTTGTGTGGAAACGAAGAGACAAGGAGTTCTAGCGATCGAGCCATACATCCCAAGTATTCCCTCGCGTGTCTTCTGTATCCGCATGGGCTGCAAACTCCTGTTGGGACCGTGAAAATATGAGAATCGAAGGCCCAATTGATTTTTGCCCGGGTAAACAAGCTACTGAACATGTTTAGCGCTTCATTAATTTGGATCGATCGCTGCTGTCGAGGCCTAGCGAGCCCGGGCAAGTGCCCAGGGTCGCTGGGCGGTGGCTCCGCCACTGGTCCACATGCACCACTAGCAGAGTAGCAGTTACCTACACACAGACCAAAAGATAGACCAGCGTAACCTACAGCTAGCCTATTACGTTCTGGCAAACCGCCAAACAGGAAACAGATAGACATCAAGTAATCAGCATTTCTGATCTTCATTGCTGTCCGCCAGATTCATCACCATCAGCCTGATCTTGGTCTTCTAGCATTCTTCTGATCCTTCTTTGCCCTTCTCCGTTGGCATGCATCTCAAGGACTTGGATTGGAAGGCAGCCGCACCTTGCTCCAGCTTCTGTGGGGGAGCAAGTATAACGGAAGAATTCAGCACAAGATGAAAATTATCTAGAAAAAAGGGCAATTAGTTGCAGAGGACCACCGATGGTTTATACACCGTTTTTACCAATTCTGATTGCAAAGTTTTGATTCGTTCTGGCCGCTTGTTGTGATTTTTACAAATCTTCTACGCTTGTAAACTGCAAGGCCTCCGCTACTAGTGCGGTCAGACAGTGAATATACTGCAGCAGCCTCACTCCACCGGATACATCGACCCCCTTCATACCAATCCTCGACAAAACTGCACTGCAGATCATTGGGTTCTGCACTGCACATTGTCACTGTGGCAGCCTGCCCAGAAGATCACCTTGTTTAACACTATGGCTACAGCCATTGTGGCGCTAGGTGCGTCTGTGGGGGAGACAAGTGCAGGCCTTTTCTCTCTCTTGAGAATTCATGCTGATGGACTTACTCGGTACAAGAACTCGCCAGGAAGAAAAATACCGACCTGGGCTTTGATGGGCTCACAGGACGTCCACCACCGGGCCGAGCCGGACAGAAGCACTGGGTGCGTGGACCTGCTCGGACCTGCTCCAATAAGAGCACGGTTAATAGTATAGCCAGCAGCTAGCTATAAGCGTGTGTCATGTCATCTACAGCCCATTTTATAGCCAAGATATACAATAATAGATGAATAGAGTGTACTATTTTTTTATTACGTGGCCCATCTTTCATTCTCACAAAGTGCCTAGGAGCACGTGCTAGAGCTGGCTCTTCACGAAGAGCCCGCTTACCTTCTCTCTCCCCTTCTCTTTCCTCCAACTAAGCAGAAATATACTAGTTTATTCCTTATAGCCCGCTGACTCAGTTCTATTGTACTTGCTCTAAGAAGAGCCAATACCATCCATGGCGCCATGAGCCACGCACAGTTCTCTAACAACTCCTCTTGTGTCCTGTCCCTTGCCTTAACAGTTTGCACGTAGTACTATCCGTCCTCGAGAAAACGAATGATGATGAAGATGATGATGATGATCCATCCGGACTCCGCTGGTTATAGTCATACTGTTTGTTCCCTTGGACTGGCATGGCGTGGCCGCAACTCCTTCACTAGTGGAAAAACAGGCTTTCCGTCCAGCCCATAAGTCGCGAAGCTGTAGGAACCGCGACCAATGGGACCTTTAGTCGCGGTTCTGGAGGTGAACCGCGACCAAAGGCCTGGGCCAGGCGCTCGGTGGCCGGTGGTGCGTGAGGGGCTTTAGTCGCGGTTGGCAGACAACCGCGACTAAAGGCCTTCGGCACCTTTTTAGTCACGGTTTGCTGTGCCAACCGTGACTAAAGCCCTCCCCTATATATACCCATCCAAGAGCCAACACTTAGCCATTTGGAGCCATTCTCTTCACAAGTGGGTGTAGGTTTGCTTTTGGTTCCTCTTATGCACATAAGGTGTTTGATGAAATGCCCCAAGAGCATGAAACAAACATGACATGAAGTGTTGGAGCCACACTCTTCGATCGCGGTTAGCAACTTGATGAACCTTTGATGTGTCAATATGCATGTGTGTAGTTCATAACAAATGCATGATGGTTAATTATATATTTTATATTATAATAATGCAGATGAATCGGCAATGGATGTACGGTAACCGACTCTCCGCGAGTTCACTACGGGTTTGAAAGATTTCCTCGTAGTGGCTAATGCGAACAAGCGGGGGTTTTGTTATCTGTCCATGTGTTATCTGTAAGAATGAGAAGGGTTACTCTTCCTCAAGAGTTGTTCACATGCATCCGCTTGAAGGGTTTCATGCCAAGCTATAATTGTTGGACCAAGCATGGAGAAAGAGGGGTTATAATGGAAGAAGATGAAGAAGGGATGATTTCATCGATGAAAGCTATCTTGCTCATTTCGGTGATACTTTCATGGAGGATGTCAAGGTGAAGGGAAGGTGAAGAAGAGGCACGTGATGATCCCGCTGATGATCTTGGTCGGACCATTGCCGATGCACGGAGACGCTGCTAAACCGAAAAGGAGAGGAGAATTTGGATCGCATGTTAGAGGATCACGTAAAGGCGCTGTACCCGGATGCGATGATGGTGCGAAAAAGCTGGGCTGCTAATCGGATTTGCTGAAATGGAAGGCGAGGCGGTGTAGCTGACTCGGCATTTGAAAACTTGCTGAAAATGTTGAAGAATATGTTTCAAAGGATAACGAGTTGCGCCAAGACGCGTCTGAAGCAAAGAAGGTTATCGCCCTCTAGGTTTAGAGGTTACGAAGATACATGCATGCATCAACGATCGCATCCTCTACCGCGTGAATACGAGAATTTGAATGAATGCCGGTATGCACCTTGCATTGCGTTATAAGATCGAGGCGATGACCCGGTGACGATGTTGAGGGCCGAAACCGTGAAGAGGGTTCCGCCAAGGTGATGTGGTATGCTCCTATAATACCACGGTTGAAACGTCTGCTCATGAACAAAAGCATGCCAAGTTGTTGCGATGGCACAAAGAGAAACGTAAGTCGGACGGGAGTTGAGACACACCGCAGATGGAACATAATGGAGAAAGATCGACGATGGTTCACAGATTTTGCGGTGACGCAAGGAACATAAGATTTGCTCTAAGCACGGATGGCATGAACCCTTTTGGCGAAAGCGAGCTCCACCATAGCACTGCCCGTGACTCTATGCATCTACAACCTTCCTCCTTGGTTGTGCATGAAGCGGAAGTTCATTATGATGCCGTGCTCATCCAAGGTCGAAGCAACCCGCAACGACATCGATGTGTACCTAAGGCCATTAGTTGATGAACTTTTACAGCTGTGGGGTGGTGTCCGTGTGTGGGATGAGCACAAACAAGAGGAATTTGACCACGGCGTTGCTTTTCGAACCATCAACGATTGGCCTGCTCTTAGTAACCTTTCGGACTGTCAAATAAGGGATACAATGCATGCACGCACCGCTTACATGAGACCGAAAGTGTACATTTGCCAAATTGTAAGAAGAACGTGTACCTTGGGCATCGTCGATTTCTTCCGAAAATTCATCCAAGAAGAAAGAAAGGCAAGCATTACAACGGCAAGGCAGATCACCGGCGAAGCTGCGGAACGCTTGGTGCTTGAGGTATTTGATATGGTCAAGGATTTGAAAGTCATCTTTGGAAAGGGTCTGGCGGACGATCGGTTCGAAGGGAGCCGACGGGCACGCAGCCATGTGGAAGAAGAAATCTATATTCTGGGAGCTAGAATATTGGAAAGTCCTAGAAGTCCGCTCTGCAATCGACGTGATGCACGTTACGAAGAATATTTGCGTGAACCTCCTAAGCTTCTTGGGCGTGTATGGGAAGACAAATGATACAAAGGAAGCACGGCAGACCAGAACGTTTGAAAGACCACGATGACCGGCATCCGGAATGGTTTCAAGGTCGTGCCGACTACGCTCGACCAAAGAAGAGAAGGTCATCTTTTTGAATGCCCGAAAGATGAAGGTCCCGTCCTCGATTCTCGCCCAATATAAAGGGAATAATAAACATGGCGGAGAAAAAGTTCCAAAAACTCAAGTCTCACGACCGCCACGTGATTATGACGCAATTGCTTCCGATTGCTTTGAGGGGCTCTGCCGGAAAATGTTCGATTAGCCATTGTGAAGCTATGTGCATTCCTCAATGCAATCTCTCGAAGGTAATCAATTCGAAGTTCTACCACGGTTACTGAACGATGTGATCCAATGTCTTGTCGGTTTGAGTTGGTGTTCCGCCATCCTTCTTCAATATTATGACGCACCTCCTGGTTCACCTAGTCGAAGAGATTTCCGTTCTCGGTCTGTATTTCTACACAATATGTTCCCCTCGAGAGGTTCATGGGAGTATTAAAGAAATATGTTCAGAACGTGCTAGGCTGAAGGAAGCATCGCCAAGGGCTATGGAAATGAGGAGGTAATTGAGTTTTGTGTTGACTTTGTTCCGACCTTAAGCCGATTGGTCTTCCTCGATCGCGGCACGAGGGGAGACTAAGTGGAAAAGGCACGATCGGAAGGAAATCAACGATATGTATGGACGGCCATTCTCGATCAAGCACACCACACTGTGCTGGCCAATTCCAACTTGGTGGCTCCGCACTTTGAGAAACACAAGAATATTTTACGCTCGGACAACCCGGGAAGCTGAATCTGGATTAGGAAGGCCCACATGGAGACTTTCGGCGGTTGGTTGAGAAAACATTTAATGAATGACAATGATGTTGTAGATCAGCTGTACATGTTGGCCAAGACACCATCTTCGACTATAACGACTTTCCAAGGGTACGAGATAAATGGGAATACATTTTACACGATCGCCCAAGATAAAAAGAGCACCAACCAAAACAGTGGTGTCCGCTTTGATGTAGCAACCGAGAATGGGCAAAAGGTCACATATTATGGTTACATAGAGGAGATATGGGAACTTGACTATGGACCCTCCTTTAAGGTCCCTTTGTTCGGTGCAAATGGTTCAAGCTAACGGGAGGTGGGGTAAAGGTGGACCAGCAATACGGAATGACAATGGTGGATTTCAACAATCTTGGTTACCTTGACGAACCATTCGTCCTAGCGAAAGATGTCGCTCAGGTTTTCTATGTGAAGGACATGAGTAGCAAACCGAGGAAACGGAAAGATAAGAAAACGATCAAGACATCATGCGATGATTCAAAGCGCCACATTGTTCTTTCGGGGAAAAGAAACATCGTGGGAGTGGAGGACAAGATGAAATGTCGGAAGATTATAATATGTTTGCTGAAATTCCGCCCTTCAAAGTGAACACCGACCCAAGCATTAAGTTAAATGATGAGGATGCTCCATGGATACGGCACAATCGTAAGCAAGCGAGGACACAAGGAAGAATTGATGTGTAATAATTTATTGTACCAAACTTTGTATTTGGTCGATGAACTGAATGATGTATCAAACCTTTTGTCAAATCTTCAAGGGATTAGTTTTATTTTTCTGATTTTTTGATATATAATTGTATTTTTAAGATTTTAAAATGAATTAGTTTTATTTTTCGATTTTAAAAGGAAAAAGGAAGAAGAAGAAAGAAGGAAAAGGAAAAAAACAGAAGAAAAAACAGAAGAAAAAAGGAAAAACAGAAGAAAAAAACAAGCAGAAGAAAAAAGGAAAACAGAAGAAAAAAACAAACAGAAGAAAAACATAAGAAAAAAACAAGCAGAAGAAAAGCAGAAGAAAAAGGAAAAAGGAAGAAAGGAAGAAAAAAAGAAGAAAAACAAGAAAAGGAAGAAACAAAGAAGAAAAAAAAAAAGAAGAAAAAGGAAGAAAAAAGCAGAAGAAAAACAAGAATTTAAAATGAATTAGTTTTATTTTCTGATTTTTTGATATATAATTGTATTTTTAAGATTTTAATAACATAAATAAATAAGTAATTAGAAACTTTAATAGCAAAAATAATTATCATAAAGTAAAATAAATAAGTAATTAGAAACAAAATAAAATAAAATAAATAAGTTTTTTGTTGTAAGTAGAAACAAAACAAAATAAATAAAGCAAAAATGAAAACAATACAAATTAAGCAGAAAACAATACAAATTAAAAAGAAAACAATACAAATTAAGCAGAAAACAGGGTACCCTTTAGTCGCGGTTGGCGGCGAGACCCATGACTAAAAGGTACCCTTTAGTCATATTTGGCAAGACAAGCCGCGACTAAAGGTGGGGGCGCTGAAGCATAAAAAACCCTTTAGTCGCTGCAGTGGGCGGGCAACCCGCGACTAAAGGGTACCCTTTAGTCGCGGCTCTCGCCGCCAACCGCGACTAAAGTGGGGGCTATAAATACTCGATTCTCGTCTTCTCCGATTCCCTTTGTTAAATGCCTCGCCCTCGGACTTGAAGCGCCTCGACGCCGATCGACGCTTGACGCTTGACGCTGAAAGCCGCCTTGACGCCAAGCCCTGCCTGACGCTGAAGTCCTGCCGCCGCCCGTCCCAGTGCGCCGCCTCCGCCTGCCGCCCCTGCCTCGCCCGTGCCCGTGCCGCCAAGCTTGCCTCACGCCGCCACGCCTGCCGCCGCGCGCCGTGCCTCGCGCCCTTCACGCCGCCCGCCCGCGCCGCCGGCCGCCGCCGCCCTGGCCACGCTGCCCGTCCTCGCGTGGCATCCAGAAGAAGAAGAAAGAAGAAGAAAAAGGAAGAAGAAGAAGAAAGAAAAAGGAAAAAGGAAGAAGAAGAAAGAAGAAGAAAGAAGAAGAAAGGAAAAAGGAAGAAGAAGAAAGAAAAAGAAAAAGGAAAAGGAAGAAGAAGAAAAGGAAAAGGAAAAGGAATTTTTTTTTTTTTTTTTTTGTTCTTTTAATTTAACTAGTTAATTAGTTTAACAAAAGCGGTAAATAACTTAAAACCCTAAACCCCAAAAACAAAAAAAAAACAGAAAACCGCCAAAGAAAAACAAAAAGGAAAAGGAAGAAGAAGAAAGAAGAAGAAAGAAGAAGAAAGGAAAAAGGAAGAAGAAGAAAGAAAAAGAAAAAGGAAAAAGGAAGAAGAAGAAAAAGGAAAAAGGAAAAAGGAATTTTTTTTTTTTTTTTGTTCTTTTTAATTTTAACTAGTTAATTAGTTTAACAAAAACGGTAAATAACTTAAAACCCTAAACCCCAAAAACAAAAAACAACAGAAAACCGGCCAAAGAAAAACAAAAAGGAAAAAGGAAGAAGAAGAAAGAAGAAGAAAGAAGAAGAAAGGAAAAGGAAGAAGAAGAAAGAAAAGAAAAGGAAAAGGAAGAAGAAGAAAAGGAAAAGGAAAAGGAATTTTTTTTTTTTTTTTGTTCTTTTAATTTTAACTAGTTAATTAGTTTAACAAAAACGGTAAATAACTTAAAACCCTAAACCCCAAAAAAAAAAAACAATGAAAACCGCCAAAGAAAAACAAAAGGAAAAAGGAAGAAGAAGAAAGAAGAAGAAAGAAGAAGAAAGGGGCGGCGATGCGCTGTGTTTTTTTGGGATCGAGAGGCGGCGAGGTTATACATGTGTGTTGTCCTCGCCTCCTCTCCGTGACGCCGCTCGTCTGCCGCCCGTCTCGCGCTCTCTGCGACACCTCTCCCACCCTTCCTCCCCTCCTTTTGCCACCGCCTTCGCCACCGCCACCGCCACCGCCCCTTCTTCACTTAATTAATTTGTTTTACTACATGTTTTTGGGGTGACATAATGGCGACGATAGAGTGACCCGATTATGGACAACTATGATCCGGACGGTGAAGCACATATGTTTGGCATCATAAACGGCGATATTCAATATGTGCCGACCGGAGAAGAAGAAGATGATATCTCTTCTTATCCGAACCTTGACGGTGAAGATGAAGGCGCCGTCAAGAAGATGATGCCGAAGAAACATCGATAAACGACGATCTTCAAATGGAAGTAGCAACCACCTCCGCCGAGGTATATATATACATTGAGCCTCGGTGATACAAACTAACCGATTTGAATAAATATGTGTGTACTAACGCGCGACTCTCTTTCTTATTTTAGCCCTCGGCGGATCGTCGAAACAATCGAGTACGTCGTCAAAGCGTGGCGCAACCAAGACGATGAAACCAGGAGAAACATGCACCATCGGGTTGTCGATCGTGAAACCGGCAGGTCACTGGAGCCCCGCAAGAACGCCACCAAGTTTGTCACCAATGCGGAGCCATTGTTAGAGACAACGCCTCGATCACCGTCAGAGTGGAATGAGCCAAAGAAGGCACGAATTGATGGTTTCACTTTTGTCGATAAGAGAACAAAAAAGATTGCTTCAAGAAGCTTATGGAACATTTCGCTCTACCTCCGAATACAACAAATTCGATGAGGAGGGTAACAAGATTGAGGAAAACAAGGAGAGGAGGAGGCTAGTCAAACAGTTCGCTCTTCATAAGATGGCCGACGATTCGGAAATTCAAGCAAAATCTAGCCCGTGACTTTGTCAAGCGTAACAAGACTCCGGATTTCAAAGGAAAATATGAGAAACGAAAGATGATTGGCCAGAATTTGTGAAGCAAAAGAAATCGGAGCAGTTCATTCAAATATCGAAACAAAATAAGGAAAATCGGCTAAGAAGGAGTACAATCATGTTATGGGGCCAGGAGGGTATCGCATTTGGGTGCCTAGGTTCGAGAAGATGGAGAACGAAATGAGGGCGCGAGGAATCCGCCCAGCACGGAGGATGGGACCCAAGGGCCAAAAGCTGGTGGTACGGGCATGGGGAACGCTGAACCCGGAGGCGGGGGTGTGTTTACTGTGGCAAATTAATTAAACCCACCCAAGCCCTTATTGACGCAATGAAGGATGCTCAAGAGGGAAGATCAAGTTCAACAGAGAGAACGACGCTACCGACAAAAGCCCTCGAATCCCGAACACGGAGGACGTGTACGAGGCATGGGGCACATTCCGTGGAAAATAGGGTTCCCCGTAAGCGATGACCCGACTGATTCTGAAGCCGTAAGAGAAAGATGGATCGGGAAGCGGATGTTGTGGCGCGGTTGGCATCGGAAATGGAAGTGATGAAGAAAACCATGAGTGTACTAGTAGCGAAAGAGATTCAGCTCGGTGCAAGATGAAGATCATCCAGCGGATCTCGGAAGCCAGCAGCGAGAAGCAGCGTGGCTTCCACGGAGGCCCCACCGGCTCGTGCGGATGCACCGACGATCGAAATTACTGCACGGAGCCTCGGTGGTCGAAATTACTGCACCGGAGCCTCCTCGCTACCCGTGGGCGATATAAAGGAGATGAAAGAATGTCATCTCAGATATCCTATCGGGAACATGTCCGTGAAGGTAGCCATCGGCAGTGCTTTACCATGTTTACTCGAGCACTCCACCACAACAACCCCATTAAAGATGGCTATGCTCGTGTCACGGTGGAGGACATAGTCCAAGGGTTTGAGGACACGGAGATTGAAATTGCTACACCAAGGGGAGAAAAGACTTGAGATGTCAAGCGCCATTACATTCTATGGCAAAAGAAGTTTATCAAGTTTCAGGCGAGGCGCCAAGGACAACAAGTCCACCCCTCACGGTGGTGGTGGTGGCGGTGGCGGTGGTGGTGGTGGTGGTGGTGGTGGCGGTTCACCTACACCTCCGTCACATCGGCCGACGCCGCCCCGATCCACAACGTCCGGTGGTGATCATCCGCCGCCCCGATCCTCGTCCGGCGGGTGATCGACGCCGCCCCTAATCCACCTATGGCAAAGAAGCGTATAGTCTCGATTATTAACCCGGACCCTTATGTACCTAAGACCAAAAGGTACCGGAGCCATCATCAAGCCTCTCCCCACAAGGCCTTGGGAACGAGTGCCGAGGAAGTCGACGCGGCGCTGCTGCTGATTTGGAGAAATGGAAGGCGGACTGCAAGAAGAAAAGAGAGCCCGAGCCCAAGCCAAGATTTTTCGATGAGCAAAAGAAGTGGGCTAAGTCATTTTGAGCACACCGTCCCAAGTCACAAGAATCGCCACCGACTATGCACGTGAACTTCAGCAGGCATTCATGTTCAAGGAGAACAAAGAGCGGAGAAGGCCGAAGTAAAAAAGCGGAAACAAGTTGCCCAGCTCGGGAACAAAGTAAACAATCGATTGCCCGCTTATAGTGGAAGCCTTCGTCCGGATGCCCCGAGATCATACAAGCTGCGGCAAAGACAGGATTGACTATAACGAGTGCGGAGAACAAGCGCCAACTTAGGTATTACTCTTCGTGAACTATTAGACCTTGATGAGTTGCCGTGAAGGAGGTAGTAATTACATATGTCAAGAATGGGCCTCTCGTCGAGCCTGCAAGCAGAAAAGGATCTACCGACCAAATGAAACGTCTGCTGAATTGGTACAAGGGTTACATAAAAATAAAACGCCAAAGAATATATTTATGCGGAAGTTAGACATGAGCATCACTTCAAACATTACTATGTACAAGTTGAACTGAGTGAATTGTTCCACTTTTCAATCTGCTTGCGAGCTCGACAAATCTATCATCGGTTGCTACGCTCGTAAGTGATTTATTAATTTCTACCCCATCTCGTTCATATTGCCTCGCACTATATATATGTCCTAACTATATTGTTGTGTCCTCTATTATACATGCGTAATGAAGATTAAGGAATGCGAGTAAGGAACATCCATGATGTTGGGTTCATTGACCCACACATCGTTAATGATATTGTGTTGAAGCATTACCCCGACGACGTGGAGGCGCACTGTGGCGATTTCTTACAAAGCAGGAACTCAAAAGTGATATTCTATTTCCTTACCATTTTGGGTGAGTGTTTCATCTTGAGCACATTCTCTTTTGTTTACTCCATGCATGGTATGTGGCCGCTAATCGATGAGTTATGCATGACGATGTGCATGTATCGTGTCCGCAGTTCCTTTGGATTCGCTAGTAATTAAAGTTAACACCTCGTAATGTCTCGCCCACGACTCTCGAATAAGGATCCAAAGCTTTGGGCCGACATGAGAAAAATGCTGCGAAGTAATTATTTTCATTCATTTGCGCCTATATCGATCGGCCTATTTCGTTCATTTCCTAATATCAAGTAACTAATAACTCTCTTGTTCATTTAATTTTCTTTGCCTCGTAGGGTTTGGAGACGGTTCAGAGATACAAAGGTCGGTGAATTCAAAAAGAGCTAGAATTCAAATTGTTAAAGCCTAAGAATGTGGGGATATTCAGCCACCGTTGACCAATCTATGTGCATACTATGTTCGTGAGAGGATCCGAGATACACCTCGAGCGGGTTGATCCGAGTGATACCAATGCTCAGAGGAATAACCTCCGGTGGATGCTTAGTCCAAGCTCGCTTCCGACCACTTCAAGAGGAACTAGCTGGATGGTTCTGCAGGAAGTCCTCCATCCTAAAGGAGAACACTATCACGAGGACGTAGAACTTTATATGGATTAAATCATGTATGGAAACTTGTTCAAAATTGTATATGGTCATCCGATGATATTGAATATATATTGTATATTCCTCTTGAATTTTTTTGGTTCTAATTTCAAATTTATTTGAAATTGTACATTCATATGCATGTATGTAGTACCGTAGAATATATGAAACTCCTTCAAAATTAAAATAAAGCACAAAAGAAATAAAACAATACAAATTAAGCAGAAAACATGTTTAGGGGGTGGGGCTAAACCCTAAACCTGCGGCAGCCTTTAGTCATGGTTGGCGGAAGAACCGCGACTAAAGGTCCTCCGCCGACGGTCACTGGCGCCGCGTGGACGGGCCTTTAGTCGCGGTTCTTAGCAGCCGCGACTAAAGGTGGCTTTAATCGCGCTTATCTGTCATGATTCTTGCAGCCGCGACTAATGGCAGTTGCGAACCGCGACCAAAGGCCTTTTTTCCACCAGTGCTTGGAACTGTTCCTGTGACGGGGAGCTCGTCGAACGACGTCGTAGCAAACCACTCGGTCCCTGTGCGGCTGTGCTGTGCAGAACAAGCAGTTGCTGGGTGGATTAAGTCCATTATTAATATACACACTGAGCTAGCGCCAACTGCTAATTAGTTCGGGGCTCCACTGTCACTAACCACCATCTTTGTTGCTTCTTGCTTGTAGTACGTACTGCTTAAGTACTATGGGAGCAGAGGTGAGTGAGGAGGGACGCATCAGATTTGTCCCGGCGTCAATGGTTGGTTGTGTGTGTGTGTGTGTGTGTGTGTGTGTGTGTGTGTGTGTGTTTGGCCACTTTGTCAGGCGTGGCGTGTGGTGTGGTTGATCATGGATGATGGATCCAGTAGCACGTACAATTTCAAGAACAAGCAACAGTTTTCATTAAGGTAGAATAGAGAATATCGTCTAGGTGCAGAGAACAGACTGTAGCAAGAACACATCGACTAAAACTGCACACAGATAAGAAGCTACGTTTCCTCTCTAGTCCCTGCCTCCGTCCGTCTAGCTAGTCTCCAACTCCATTGCTTGTGCCCCCTGCACACTTGACTGAAATTTGGTTTTAGTAGAAATGAAGTCTGGAGCACAAGTGATGGATTTTTGGTACGATGGGCTCCTCTTTGGCACGCATTGACATGTAGGAGCAGTGAACTCTAGTTTATCCACGAATATGACAGCTTGATCGAAGCTTCGAAAGGCGGAGCAGGCAGAGAATCCCGACGGAGACCATTATAAACAAGCAAGCCTCGTGTCACGGAGGAGAAGAACAATTAACGTTGACCCATCAAGCGGAACACGGTTCCCATTCCCCGAGACCGCATGGGTGGTGGGGGTAGAGAAGACGAGGCCGGCCGGCCGGCCAGCAGAACAGAACACTTCGGAAGGGCCCGACGCCGATCGGCAACGCCTCGGGTGCCAAACCCCTCCGCAAATCGATCCCCCGGCGCGCGGGGACGTCCCGGCCGGCGGGAAGTGGGCACTCGCACTTGCGCATGCATGCAGCACCGACGCGCGCGCCATCGAAGGGCGGGGCGCTAGCTGCGAGCGTGTGTCATGTGTGTGCCTCCCGCCGTGACGGACAGCTACTATACGCTGTCGGCCCGTCGGTCAATGGCGCTGCTGGCACCTGCCAGTACGTACAGTACGTACGCACGGCCTCTCTAGTCTCTACTAGTCGGTAGGTACGGCCGGGAGATGTGGACGACCTCATTTCGCTTCCATTTTTCCCATCTATCAGTTTGGCGCTATAGGATGGAGCAGCACGTACGTACGTACGTGTTGCTTTGGTGCTACTTCTAGCCCGTCGGCGTACGCGGCTTCGGCCATGCGTCGCTGTCAGGCCGGGGCACCTTGCAATAATCCTAGACGTACAGGTGTTTTACGCGTCTGTAACGGACCTCCTCTCGCTAATTCGCTCGCCCCCCTGATTTCAGGGATAGGACCCTGCTGCTAATCCTAAGCTAATCAGTTTGCTCCACATCAGCATGTACGATAAACCCTGTAAAACAAGCCTGTAGCTCTAGCATTACTGGGCACCTTGGCTGTCGGTCGCAAGGGTACAAAGAAGCTAGCAGGACGACCAAAGCCGACGTGTCACTTTCCTCCATGCTAGCTGCCTGTACTCCAGAATCGACCGTGCATTTGACTCCCGCGAGCTGCTCTACGACTCTGCCAGACGCCCAGACCAGTGAGCAGAGGTGAGTGTCACGGGACGGCCGCGGGCTTTTTATGGTGATGGACACGCGGTGCATTGCATTGCATGCACGGTCAGGGGACTTCAATGGCGCGTTTCAGGGTCCTGCTAAACATTTCTTATGGCCCTGCCGCACCATAAAAGGTCTTCTTCATCAGGAAATAAAAAGGAAAACCTGGCAGAGTCAAACCATCACCATCGGTACCACAATGGACATCGCATCACAGCAAGCGGCATCATCTTCATCATCTGAAAATCTGCCTCGGGATTCACGTGCACCTGCCTGTTCCTTTCTTCCTCCTCCAGCACCGGAGTCGACGAGGAAGAAAACGCCATCGCCTGTCACAGGCCTGTGCCAGACCGTGACTGCGTTTTGTCTGAACCGACCCCGCAGTGTTGATAATCAAGCTAGGAAGACGGCTGGTTCCATTAGGGCAACTTCAACGCGCCGACCCAAACGGACGGCGTTTTTGTCCGCTTTTCGTTCGTTTGGATCGGTCTGGCAGACACCAACGTCTGCTTTCATCTTTGGGTCAGTGCATGCGCTCAACACTGGCCCGACCCGTTTTGACGGCGCGCATAAAAAAAGAACACAAATATTTCAAAAATGATAAAACATTAATGCCGGCCAGAAAAGCCGGCGAGAGTCTACGCTTCCACATTTACAACAATTCAAACATTAAATAAAACTGAACTATGAGGCGCGCGATGCCCTAGGCGTCCTTGTCGTCGTCGTCGGGGCCAGTGAGGTCGCTCAGCGTCGACGCAGGGCAGGCCCAGGGGAACGCCGCGTTCCAGGCGTTGGCGATGTCGTCCGCCGCAGGCTGGGCACGGCGCGCCTCCTTCACAGCGTCGCGCTCCAACTGCTCGAGGTACTCGCACTGGCGGCGCTCCTCAGTCAGCCTTCGATGGCGTCACTGTTCGAGGTAGGCCGCCTCCTGGGCCTCCGTTGCCCCCCAACCAGACCGGCGACACGCCGAGCCATTCGTGCACTACCCCGATCCAGGAGTAGCGCTCGATGGGGGTTGGCTCCCCCTCGGCCTTGGCTAGAGACAGCGGTACCAGCGACGGCACCATGCAGTCGCCGACTGCTGACAGCGCCATGGCCTCCGCTATGCCTGCCTCGTACGCCACCTTCTCCTCCTCCTTCCTGCGCCGCTCCTTCTCCTTGCTCTCCCGGAGGACAGCCGCTAGGGCCGCCTGGTACGCATTCTCCGACGCCTAGTCCTCGTCACAAACAACGACGGCCGGCGACGGGTACCCACGCGAGACGTCGCGGACACTGTGCCGCCTGGCCTCCTCATGCCCGAAGGCAAACCAACGCGCCCAATAGGGCGAGTCGATGTCGTAGGCGCCAGTGGTGGCGGCAGGTGTATGCCTCTGTATTCACAGGAATACCCAAGATTTAGACTAAAAACAATATACAGAGCAAACGAGCAAGCCCAGGCGCCCAGCCCACGAGTTGACTCGTCTCCGCTCGTTCCAGTTCACACCACGCCTCCACTAATCCATCGTCTCGGACTCTCCTCGCACCGTTCCCAGGCACGCAACGCTCGCCCTAGCCGACACGCAGGCACGCAGCACCGCCGGAGGCCGATGTCAACCGTCGGAGGCGACCACTGGCGGCGGCGCCCCGTCCCCCACGCCGGCGGCGCCGGCCCCCACCAGCCCTCCTCTTCCGCGGGGCGCAGCGGTGAAAGCAGAACGAGCAAACCGGCGGCGGCGCCCGCCACCCAAGACCGGCGGCGCCCGCCCCACCGCCCTCCTCTTGGCTCGGTGGGAGCGGCGAATGGCGAGGACGAGCAACCTGTCGTGGCGCCCGCCCCGTGGCACGTAAATGAAGGTGCGAATCGCGACGTCGCCCTCTCCCCCAGAAGCAAGCCTCGTGTCACGGAGGAGAAGAACAATTAACGTTGACCGATCGAGCGGAACACGGTCCCCGTCCCCCGAGGTCGCATGGCTGGTGAGGGCAGAGGGGACGAGGCCGGGCTGCCAGGTAGGTACTAGAAGAGAAGACTTTGGAAGGGCCCGCCATGCCATGCACCCACCGATCGCCGTCGCCTCGAACACGTCGGATGAGACCGACTACCAAAACTCAGCTGCAAACCAACTCCGCCCATAGCCGCCATCGTTGCCACACAAGAACCCGCGTCTACCACCCACATTGCCAGCCCGGCACCTACCGACTGCGATGTCGTGCATGTCCAGCTCTAGGAAAGCGCGAAGGGGATCGATGACCTTCAAGGCCACGCCCCCAAGGGGGTCGTGACGTTGCAGAACGACGCCGTCACCCGACTCACACCGGAGTCTTGGGCTTTCGCTCTTTTGGCCATGGTCCGAAGGTGTTAGGAAAGGAGAGGCTCCACGACGACCCCCCAAGGAGGAAGAACGACGTCCACGGACGCCGCGCTGTCTAGGCTTTCGCTCGAAGCCCCCTCACCGAGCACCCCCATGCAACCGGTGATGCAGTACCACCGGACCGCAAACCTGCTGTCCCACACACCTCCTACGCGACGATGGCACCACCATCACGCGGGAGCCACCATCCTCACCGCCAGCTACCGCCGGCGAGCCAGAGCCGGCCAAACCAGCCCGATCTGGTGCCCACCACCGCACTGCCACGGAGACCACCAAGCTTGACTTGAGCAGGGAGCTGGGCTGCCATCACACCCCCACACGCATCGACTAACACCGCCCAATTAAGAAGCTACTACGTTTCCTCTCTAGTCCCTGCGTCCGTCCGTCTAGCTAGCCTCCAACTCCATTGCTTGTGCTCCACAATCGCCACCGTCGCCACCCCCTGCACAGTTGACTGAAATTTTGTTTTAGTAGAAATGAACCCTGGAGCACAAGCGATGGACTTTTTTGGTACGATGAGCTCCTCTTTGGCACGCATGGACATGTAGGAGAAGTGAACTCTAGTTTATCCACGAATATGACAGCTCAGAAGCTTCGAACGCCGGAGCAGGCAGAGAATCCCGATGGAGGCCATTATAAACAAGCAAGCCTCGGGTCACGGACGAGAAGGACAATTAACGTTGACCGATTGAGCGGAACACGGTTCCCGTCCCCCGAGGTCGCATGGGTGGTGAGGGTAGAGGAGCCGAGGCCGGGCGGCCGGGCAGGTAGGAGAAGACTTTTGAAGGGCCCGCTGCCATGCACCCACCGATCGCCGTCGCCTCGGGTCTGAGGTCTCCCTCTCCCATGTCAAACCCCTCCGGCCAATGCCAATCGATCCGCGCGCGCCGGCCGGGGTTTAGCCCGAAGTGGCACTCGCACTTGCACCGGCCGCACGACCGGAGGCGCTGGCCCTGCGGCTCTGCCTCCCTCCGCGACAGTCATTTTAGTCGGGAGCATATGTAGACGAGCTCATTTTGATTTGATTTCCACCCATGTTCAGGCGCTACTTTGCCGTCGGAGAAGTATATACTAGTACGTGCTAGGAGGAGTATTGCTTTGGTGCTACTGCTAGCCCGTCAGCGTATTCACTATCGGGCTGATAGTCGGCCATGCGTCGCCGTCAGTCGCAACGGTACAAAGAAGCTAGCAGAGTAGGACGACCAAAGCCAACGTCGCTCCGGTCTTCGCGCGCTCACCTTCTTCCACGCTGTACTCCAGAATTTGACAGTGCGTTTGACTCGCCGACCCTGCGACTGTGAGACTAGTGAGCAGAGGAGTATAGTACTCACGGGACGGAGGGTGGGCATTTTTATGGTGATGGCCACGCGCCACGCGGTTCATTGCATGCATGGGCACCGGAGTTCAATGCCGCTATCCAGTCCAGACTAGCTTCTGCCTCGTGCCGCACCATAAAAGGCCTTGTGGGAAGAAAAAAAATGCCTGGCAAGTCAACCATAAGTCCATAACCCTGACCCGTCAGCCAACTCCACCGCGCGACCCCATCCTATCCGTGCGCGTTCATTTGGGGTAAAATAGATGAACCAGACGGCCCAGCGTGCGGGAGCAAACGGACTTTTGTCCTCTTTGTGTCCGCTTTCGACCCATCCCCGGCCAAAGTTTGCGCCAATTTTGAGGTGAAACGGACAGCGCACGGACGGACGGGACGCGCACGCTTGTCCACCCCTGGCCCGCCTGTCGGTGGCACAAAGCAACCCTCCCCGCCCCTTTGGCGCCATTTCCCCCCAAACCCTCCCACGTTCCGCCGTCCCCCTCCCTCCCCCGTCCATGGCCGACACCCAACCGAACTCCGGCGACCTAGCCGTCAATCCGCCCGGAATGGCCAAGAAGAAGAAGGGCAAGGCGCCAAGGAAGCCGCGATCGGAGTGCACGCTGGAGGGGATCGCCAAGTTGGATGCGGAATCGACGAAGAGGAGGAACCAGAGGGCGGTCGTCAAGGACAACGCCGCCGCGGCCAAGTTCGCCGCCGAGAACGATGCGATGGAGGCCGCGCGGCGCAAGGCCGAGGTCAAGGAGAAGGAGGCCATCGTCAACAAAGCGCACACCCTCCTCATGCTTGGCATTTGTCGTCCGGCCGGTTTCTCTGCAGCGGTCGTCGGCCCGGCGAGCACAGGCTCGTCGGTCGCCCGGCCTCCGCACTGCCAGTCGCTGACGTCGCGGACCACGCCTATGTCACCCGACTTCCCCTCGCCAAGGCACGACAGCCAGAGCCGTTTCTCGAGGTCCCCGGACGTGAGCATGATTGCGCCGCCCACCCCCCGCCCCTCGGCCGTCATCGACCTCAACGTCACACCTGGGTTCAGCAGCGGCGGCCGGCCTTCCGTCGAGATGCAAAGAAAGCAAGTACGGCCGCCGTTTACGGGCACCATGTCGTCCCCCGCGTCTTGTTCGACGGAATGCCAACACCAATGCCACCGGTCGACGACCCCTACTACAACCAATTCATGGAGGATGTGATCTACGACGGTGGGCATGTCCCTGCCTATGATCCTGAGGAGACCCAAAGTCAGGATGGTCGCGCCCAGTTCGTTGCCGATGAAGAGCCCGACGACCGTGATGACTACGACCATGGTGACTCGTGGCATGAAGACGATGCCATCTATGTCGAAGGTGATGGTGATGAAGAAGAAGGCAATGACATTGATATTAGTGGCGAGCCATTGTTTATCGACGAGCTCACCCAAGGAGCGGAAGCACAAAAGAGGAGGAAGAGCATTCACACAGGTTCATATACATAAGAGGAGTACAAGTTGATTTGTCAATGTTGGATGGAGATTAGCCAAGATCCGAGGACGGGCGCGCAACAAAAGGGCCTAGTTTTTTGGACGAGATTCCACAAAACTTTCCATGAAAGGAAGATGTTTGAGCCCTACCAAATTACAAGCAACCGTGGCATCACCTCGATTCAAAATAGGTGGTTGTTCATCCAACAAGAGCGCAACAAGAGTTTGGACGGCAGATAGATTGGCAAAGCGTGGGTGGCCAAATTGCGATCTCTGCCCTCTTTGCAGGACGGTGCAAGAATGCGGACCTCACCTCTTCTACAAGTGCCGCTACACCCGGCGTCTTTGGTCTTTGGTCATTGAGAAATTCCTCATGCACGGGCTTGACACTTCCGCTTGGCCCCTGTTCGACTCGGTGGACGAGTGGTGGGCAAGCACCTACGCCGATGGTACGCCGAACCGCCAAGCCAAGGCCTCCCTCACTATGCTCGTCTCATGGATGATTTGGAACGAACGTAATGCAAGAGTGTTTAAGCATAAGAGTGCTCCACCACCAATCTTGCTCGCCTCCATCTCTGCCGAGCCCAACCTTTGGGTCATCGCCGGCGCAAAGAAGCTAGGGTCTTTTATTTCACGCGAATAATCCGCATGCCGTGTTTGTTGGGTGTCATGTAAAAAGCTCTTTTCTATCTTAATTAATGGATGAGGCAAAGCTTTTGCCTCCGTTTCAAAAAAAAGTCATAGAAATGGCAACCCAACACAATGATTTACCATGATATATCTTGTTTAGAAACACAATACAAACACAAATGACGTCCGACAGATTCTTCACTGATGTCCAACACATAGGCATCAAGTAATCTGCAATACTAATCTCCACTATTGACCGCCAGATTCTTCATCACCACCTTGATTTTGGTTTTCCAGCATTATTCCTCAGATCCTTCTTTCCCCTCCTCCATTGGCAAGCATCTCAAGGGCTTCAGACGGTAAGGTAGCTGCACCTTGCTCCAGCGCTCCACGTTCCTCCTCGTTCTGAAGACTCGCCCAGTCACTACTAGGAAAAAGGCTACTAGCAGCGCGGGTAAAATGGCTACTAGCAACGCGGGTACCCGCGCTCCTAGTATCGCGCTACAGCTAATAGGTAGTAGTAGCGCGGGTTACCCCGCGCTACTACTAACAATTTACTAGTAGCGCGGATGTCAACCGCGCTACTACTAACGAAATAGTAGTAGCGCGTCTACAGTACCACATGCTACTAGTATCCTGAATACTAGTAGCGCTCCATTTCACCCCCACGCTACTACTAACTAATTAAGAATTAAAAAAATCCATCAATTCCATTTTATGCATACAATTCTAACAACTAAAACAAGCCCAGATTTATAATAAACCAGCAGCATTCCACATCATTCCAAATCGAAGATTTATAGTAAACCAGGAGCATTAGAGCATATCCATACACCTACACTTATTGCCTAGTCACTTATTCCCAGCAAGTGCAAACACAGTTCAAAGCAAACAAAAATGCATAAAAACACCAAACAGTGGCATTCTATCCCTCCAAATGATTTGCTCCCTCTCCATCCTTGCAATCATCTTCTTCTCCCTTATGTGCTTCTCCCATTTATGAATCCAAGATTTCTGTAAAGAGCAAAGAACAAATTAAATTAAATTTCAGCAGACATATATTCAGATACTACAATTGAACAGTGAAGCAAATGGGCAATGATACTATCTTAAACCATTCTCATGTTGACATTACAAATCAGTAGAGCCAAAACAAATGTGACCAAAATAATGATCCTTAAATTTCAGCCAAACGCAAAGAGATACACTAATATCCGAGATAAAAGCAACGAGTGATGTAACATTGTCATTGGTGTGAAGAAGCAATAAAATGTCAGCATAGAAGCATGGAGAAGCATACAGAAAGTAGAAATTACCATTAACAGAAAAACGAGGTCGACAATATTTGTATAAGTGATAACAGTTTCTCTGATATAGTCAGCCTACCTCTTATTTTGAAGAGACAAAAAGCTCAAACCCAATATATTAGTTAGATACGACACAAACACCAATTTCTAGCTACAAGGTATTGTAGCACTCATATTGTGGGATTGTGGCACACTACTGTCACCTACTGTCGCCTACTAAGGTGACTAACATATTTGTGGGATTGTGGCACACTACTGTCACCTACTCCCTCCGTCCAAAGCTATAAGATCATCTTTGACAATATCATAGTGTCAAAAATGATCTTACAGTTTGGGCCGGAGGGAGTAGATGACAAGTTTATGGTTTATCATTAATGTCACACAACTGACTACACAAACATCAGTCCAAAGATGGTTTTCATGCCCTTGCAGGCTTGCACACTCGCCTTTTGAGAACATACCTCACAATGTCCTTGCCCATGCATGTTCTACCTTTCTAAATTAGCAATATGACCACTTTTTTTATACATGACTAAAAATGCAAGTTCTATGAGATAAATCCGTAGTGATCTAAAATATCTGAAACTAATGGAAGTACTTCAGATGTGTAAAAGGCAATGCCCAAGATGTACATCAAACAGATCTGCTTTTCTTTTATCCAATCATGAACCATTCTAACTTTTTAGCCCAGTACACATTATATATATATATATATATATATATATATATATATATATATATATATATATATATATATATATATATATATATATATAGCAAATTTGATGACTAATTGGAACCAAAGTTGAACTAGCCTGGTATGTAGAGTTCAACTAAGCTAGGCAAATTACTCCCTCCTCCAATGGAATCAATCAAGCGAGTAAACAAACACCTCACTTGACAACCAAGCAAGCAGTAAACCAATCAATTGTATGGTATGGATGGGGAACGCCTAATGATTTGATTAACATAACAACCACCATATATAGCTCCAACTAGTGAATCTGCTCGTGCTCATGTCTGAATCAGAAAGGGAGAAAGCAAAAAACATTTTTTTAAATCAGGCTAGAACCAGACCCGAGCAAGACAGAGAGATGGAGGAGAAGGAGGGTGCTCTCCTCTGCCAGAGCTTCCTTTGGCGTCGGCGTCGTCTCGTTCCTTGGTGCTGTTCATCCTACCTCAGTCACCTACAGAGAAGAGATGAGAGGAGAGATGGGGGTCAGAAAGAGACGGAGAAGTAGAAGAGAAGGGGAGGAGGGATTCATACCATAGCACCGTTGTCGAGGTCTTGGAGGGTCGCCATGGCCGGGCTTCGTGTCATCGCTGGTTGCCGTTCCTCCTACCTAAAGATGCAGAGACATAGACTGAGACGTGTGTGAGAGAGAAAGGGAGATTGATGGAGAAGAAGTGGAGGAGGAGGAGGGATTCATACCATACCATACCATACCACCATGAAGGAGGTCTTGGAGTGCTACGATGGGTCGCCATGGACGGGCGGCTAGGGTTTTCGGCGAGGAGGTAGGTAGGGAGGGAGGGCGGTCAGATCTGACTGCCGGGTGAGCTGCTCCGCGAGTGGATCTGCGGCCAGGGAGGGGTCGCCGGCGGTGGAGTGGCGGCCTGGATTGGGGGAGGTCGGCGGCGGCGGCTGGGTTAGAGGGGATCGAGAGAGGAGGAAGAAGGAGCGGCGGGTGAGGTTGGAGAGAGAGAGTTTGGTGGGGTGGGAGTGAATTTTTTTTATTTAGGATCGGGGTGGGAGTGGTGCGGCAAGGGAGGGATACCCTCAGTAGTAGCGTGGGTATTTTACCTGCGCTATAGCTATTTACTTAGTAGTAGCGCGGGTTTATACCCCTCGCTACTACTATGGCATATCCCGGGGAGGCACGGTAGAGACCGCTTAGTAGTAGCGAGGGTTAAAAACCAGCGCTACTACTATCAATTTAGCAGTAGCGAGGGTTAAAAACCTACGCTACTAGTAAGTAGCAGTAGCGAGGTGTATAAACCCGCACTGCTAGTAAGCGTCTGTGTATAAGCTTTTCCCTAGTAGTGAGTACCGGACAAAGGAGCGAGCATAACAAACGAGTTCAGCAGGAGATCAAAATTATCTAGAAAAAAATGGTAAATTACATGCATAGGACCACACTTTGTTTATATATTGATTCTACCAATTCTGATTGCAAAGTTTTGATGATAGCTGACCAAGCTGGCCGCTTGTTGTGATTTTTACAAATCTTCTACGCTTGTAAACTACAAGGCCTCCGCTACTAGTGCCGTCAGACAGTGAATATACTGCAGCAGCCTCACTCCACCGGATACATCGACCTCCGGCCAGATTTCGTGTTTTGAACCTTTTGGAAAACAAAATCGAGATCTGACCCCAGTCTGAAATATTTTCAAAATCTGACCCTTTTGCTACCGCCAGACCCTCAGGCGGTAGGGTTGCACAGCCTACCGCCGCAGGTTCCGGCGGTAGGTGTGCCTGACGGCCGTCAATTCGTTAACGATGCTGACATACCTACCGCCATAGACCACGGCGGTAGCCGGCCACGACCTACCGCCACCCTGCCCGGCGGTAGGATGCCTCCCCCCACGCCAAACTTCTGTGACCAAAAAAACGAGCAACGCAGCGGTAGGGGTGCGCCTCCTACCGCCAAGGCTCTGGGCGGTAGGGTGCTACCGCCGAGCACCCTGGCGGTAGGCTGCGCAACCCTACCGCTGCGTTGCTCGATTTTTTGGTCACAGAAGATCGGCGTGGGGGGGAGGTACCCTACCGCCGGGCCGAATGGCGGTAGGTCGTGGTCGGCTACCGCCGCACACTATGGCGGTAGGGTGCCTTTGTGTGCAATTTTTTGCACCTAGTAACTTCTGTTGGCTTCAATTTTTGGAATACAACATTTAAACAGCATATGTATGACATATAAAGCACACAATGTATGATATATGATGCACACACCACAGAACTATAAATAAGGTAGGTTCGATACACCACAAATCTAAAAATAAGGTAGGTTCGGTACATAGCAAGTTAACAAAACAGTTTCACGAGCAAATTCATATGGTTCACGAAGCAAATATGCAAGTTTTTAGTTCAACGACATGGCAGCAACTTCAGTTCTTCCTTCCCCTCTTCGACGTTCGGTCCTTGTTATCCTTGGATCGCTTCTCGGCCGCCGTCTTCTTGCGGGCTGTAGGACGTGCTTTCTGAAAGGGGGATGGACTCTTCCAGTCCTTCTTCGGCACATTCCTCTTCTCACGCTGGGTTTGCTGAGTTGGTGGAGGTCCATCGTCATCATCCTCCTCCTCCTCCTCCTCCTCCTCCTCCTCATCCTCATTGTGCTCTTACTCTTCGTGCTCTTCCTCTTCGTCATCATGTTCTTCTCCTGCGCCCTCTTCTTCCTCTTCCTCTGCATCATCATCATCGTCGTCGACATCTTGAACCACCCTAGACGATGAGGGTGCATGGCTCGATGAAGCGAGGTTATGCATCGGTGCAGGAGGAAAAACATCCTCGGTGTTTGTAGCGCACCCAAGCAGGCCCACAAGCCGGCGTGCTTTGTTGACGTATTTCTGCAATGATAACAGAAGAATGTGTTAACTTCTCGAATGTCCAATGATAACAAAAATGAACTCCGTATTACCTTCACCGTTTCCCTCAACTTGTTCTTGCTAGCTCGAGTCCCAGGGACACCACTAAGCGCATCTGAGGCATGAAAAATGCTTTTGTTCAGCTTCGAAGACTGCAAAGTAATAAAATGAGTCAATAGCATGAAAAGCTGATTTCATCCAACCGTCGGTTCGAAAGAGGTAAAAACAACATACCACTCTGTTCATGAGGGTTCCATACTCCCTAAACCCGCCTTTGAAGCCGCCTCGACGCTCGTTGTAGGCTTCATTCTCGAGGCGTCATCAAGCAGGTCTTCGCATCCGTTGTCGCCCATTGGGGCCTCGAGACGCAGACGATGCTTGATGCCATCGTCGTACCACAGCATGTGATCCTCGAGTCGCCCCACCAATCACTCTCCTCTCCGTGTCTTTGCGCCCTTTCCACTCGCTCCATTCTCGCACGATTTCGCATGTTCGGCTTCCCAATCCGTGATTGATTGATTCTTCTGCCTGCTCATCCTGTAATGCATAAGAAAGAATGTAAAACATCCTTCTTGTATGAATGTAAAACATCAAAATAAGAACTTAGAAATGAAGGCGGCTTGTGGTACTCGCTGGTGTAGGTCGTAGCCACCGGTATCGTTGCCGGCTGGTGGTGTGTGTTGCACCTTACCAAATTGTGCGGCAATGCGCTGTGGCAAGTGGTACTCCACGACATAGACACAAATCATGGGCACGATGCACCGGAAGAGCAGCCGGTCCTGCTTGCACATGCTGTTCAGCTCGAACCCCCACTGTCGATCATCACTATACGGCCGCCAAGTAACCTATAACGAAACAATGGTAAGCTCAAGTGAAAGTGGTCTCGAAACAATGGTAAGCTCAAGTGAACATGTAGTTCTCATACCTGGAAAGGCATGAGAGCATCAAGCTCGTTGCTGAAGACCTTGTACAAGGCCTTCGATTTGCCCGTGTAGACACGCACCACGTCCCAAGCGTATGCGACGGTCAGGTTCCGATCATCTTCGTCATCTCCTCCATAGTCCGTCCATGCACGCGAAGCGCATCTTCTCCGGACGCCCATCGGGATTCGCTCCCACATCCAAATGGAGAGGCCCCACACATCCACACATACCGGACGAGACTTCCGCTCTCTGGATCGCGTTGTCAAGCTACCAACCAAGTATAGATGATAAGATGTCAAAATATAAAGCAACACACGTCTGATATTTGAAATAAAGTGATATTCACTTACCGAACGGTATAGGTAGGCAAGTCCAATGGGCCCCCATTGTACCCGCATCCCAAATCCTTGAGGAAGTCGAGATACATCCATAGGGCAGAGTTCCCGGAGCAGTCCGGAAACACTACCTCCGGGAGAATGTACCACAGGTAGGCCCTGGCGTACTGCTCCACCACACGGGGCTCGGCATCTTCCGAGCACTTCCTCCGGTGCTCGAGGAGCCATATCAGCGGTATGCCGGAAGTCCGGTTGCTCTTAGCGGCGGGGCAGTCGCCGATGAGGCTGACAACCCTCTCGGGCCAGTTTGCCCTCTCCACTCTTCCTGTGAGAGGACGACCCTCCAGCGGTAGTGCCATAATCATCGCCCAATCCTCGAGGGTCACGGTCATCTCCCCGCATGGAAGATGAAAGCTGTGCCGTAATCAAATATTTGCATCATCCAATAATTGCATCATAGCATCCAATACTTGCATCATAGCATAGGAACATGCATCATCCATCATATAAAAAAAACCATTCAAATCAATTATGAACTAGGGTTCATCTTAACACAATCATAGCATAGGAACACGCATCATCCATCATATAGTTTAAATCTAACACAATATAACATCTAGAATCAACCTAAATCAATCCTAGGGTTAATTTTTTTTTCAAATATGAGTGATTTCAAATGAATAATGCGACGAATCGGAAGGTGTTTGATTAAAACTAGTTGGAGGGATTGAAAGAGCTTACTTTTCTTTCTTCGGGGCCATCTCGATCCGCAAAATCCGTCAAGAAACGAGGAAGATCGGAGGGGGGGAGTGGATGGGATGAGAGAGGGCGACACAGAGCAAAACTGCTCTGTTCTTCGTGGTGGGGGCGGCTGGGTGGTGGAGAAGGGGGTGGGGGCGGCGGTCCGCGGTTTTATATATGCCCACACCCTACCGCCAGGCAGGGCGGCGGTAGGTGTTGGGGAACGTAGTAATTTCAAAAAAAATTCCTACGCACACGCAAGATCATGGTGATGATATAGCAACGAGAGGGAGAGTGTTCGCCCACGCACTCGTGAGACCGTAAGCGAAGCGTTAGCACAACGCTGTTGATGTAGTCGACGCCTTCACGATCCGACCGATCCAAGCACCGAACGACGGGCCTCCGAGTTCAGCACACGCTCAGCTCGATGACGATCTCGGTCCTCCGATCCAGCAAAGGCTCCGGAGATGAGTTCTCACAAGACGACGGCGCAGGACGATGATGATGTTCTATCGGCGCAGGGCTTCGCCTAAACTCCGCGACGATATGACCGAGGTGGAATATGGTGGAAGGGGGCACCGCACACGGCTAAGGAACAATCCGTAGATCAACTTGTGTGTCTTTGGGATGCCCCCCGCCCCCGTATATAAAGGAGCCAGGGGGAGGAGGCCGCCGTCCTAGGGGGCTCGCCAAGGGGGGAGTCCTACTCCCACCGGGAGTAGGACTCCCTCTTTCCTAGTAGGATTAGGAGAAGGGGAAAGAGGAGGAAGAGGGAAGGAAAGGGGGGCGCCGCCTCTTCCCTTGTCCTATTCGGACTAGGAGGGGAGGCGCGCCCCTCCTGGCTCCTTCCTCTTCTCCTCTTGGCCCATGTAGGACCATTAACCCCGCTGGGTTCCAGTAACCTCCTAAGACTCGGTAAAATGCCGATTTCACTCGGAACCATTCCGATGTCCAAACATAGGCTTCCAATATATCAATCTTTATGTCTCGACCATTCCGAGACTCCTCGTCATGTTCATGATCACATCCGGGACTACGAACAAACTTTGGTACATCAAAACTTATAAACTCATAATAAAACTGTCATCGAAACGTTAAGCGTGCGGACCCTACGGGTTCGAGAACTATGTAGACATGACCTAAAACCATTCTCGGTCAATAACCAATAGCGGGACCTGGATGCCCATATTGGTTCCTACATATTCTACGAAGATCTTTATCGGTCAAACCGCATAACAACATACGTTGTTCCCTTTTTCATCGGTATGTTACTTGCCCGAGATTTGATCGTCGGTATCCAATACCTAGTTCAATCTCGTTATCGCAAGTCTCTTTACTCGCTCAGAATACGTCATCTCATAACTAACTCATTAGTTATAATGCTTGCAAGGCTTAAGTGATGAGTATTACCGAGAGGGCCCAGAGATACCTCTCCGACAATCGGAGGACAAAACCTAATCTCGAATACGCCAACTCAACATGTACCTTCAGAGACACTGTAGTACTCCTTTATAATCACCCAGTTACGTTGTGACGTTTGGTAGTACCCAAAGTGTTCCTCCGGTAAACGGGAGTTGCATAATTCTCATAGTTACAGGAACATGTATAAGTCATGAAGAAAGCAATAGCAGAATACTAAACGATCAAGTGCTAAGCTAACGGGATGGGTCATGTCAATCACATCATTCTCCTAATGATGTGATCCCATTAATCAAATGACAACACATGTCTATGGTTGGGAAACATAACCATCTTTGATTAATGAGCTAGTCAAGTAGAGGCAAACTAGTGACTATATGTTTGTCTCTGTATTCACACATGTATCATGTTTCCGGTTAATAAAATTCTAGCATGAATAATAAACATTTATCATGATATGAGGAAATAAATAATAACTTTATTATTGCCTCTAGGGCATATTTCCTTCAGTCTCCCACTTGCACTAGAGTCAATAATCTAGATTACATAGTAATGATTCTAACACCCATGGAGTCTTGGTGCTGATCATGTTTTGCTCGTGAGAGAGGCTTAGTCAACGGGTCTGCAATATTCAGATCCGTATGTATCTTGCAAATCTCTATGTCTCCCACTTGGACTTGGCCCCAAATGGAATTGAAGCGTCTCTTGATGTGCTTGGTCCTCTTGTGTAATCTGGATTCCTTTGCCAAGGCAATTGCACCAGTATTGTCACAGAAGATCTTCATTGGTTCCGATGCACTAGGTATGACACCTAGATCGGAAATGAACTCCTTCATCCAGACTCCTTCATTCGCTGCTTCAGAAGCAGCTATGTACTCCGCTTCACATGTAGATCCCGCCACAACGCTTTGTTTAGAATGCACCAACTTACAGCTCCACTGTTTAATATAAACACGTATCCGGTTTGCGATTTAGAATCGTCCGGATCAGTGTCAAAGCTTGCATCGACGTAACCATTTACGACTAGCTCTTTGTCACCTCCATATACGAGAAACATATCCTTAGTCCTTTTCGTATTTCAGATGTTCTTGACCGCTATCCAAATGATCCACTCTGGATTACTTTGGTACCTTCTGCTAAGCTTATTGCTAAGCATACGTCAGGCCTGGTACACAGCATTGCATACATGATAGAGCCTATGGCTGAAGCATAGGGAACATCTTTCATTTTCTCTCTATCTTCTGCTGTGGTCAGGCATTGAGTTTGACTCAACTTCACACCTTTCTTTGCCTGATCCATTTTGAACTTTTTCAAAATCTTGTCAAGGTATGTGCTTTGTGAAAGTCCTATTAAGCGTCTTGATCTATCTCTATAGATCTTGATGCCCAATATATAAGCAGCTTCACACAGGTCTTTCATTGAAAACTTTTATTCAAGTATCCCTTTATGCTATCCAGAAATTCTATATCATTTCCAATTAACAATATGGCATCTACATATAAAACTAGAAATGCTACAGAGCTCCCACTCACTTTCTTGTAAATCTGAGTTTCTCCAAAAGTCTCAGATAAAACCATATGCTTGGATCACACTATCAAAGCGTTTATTCCAACTCCGAGATGCTTGCACCAGTCCATAAATGGAACGCTGGAGCTTGCACACTTTGTTAGCACCTTTTGGATCAACAAAACCTTCCGGCTGCATCATATACAACTCTTCTTCTAGAAATCCATTCAAGAATGCAGTCTTGACATCCATTTGCCAAATTTCATAATCATGAAATGCAGCAATAGCTAAACATGATTCGGACAGACTTAAGCATCGCTACGGGTGAGAAAGTCTCATCGTAGTCAACCCCTTGAACTTGTCGAAAACCTTTTGCAACAAGTCGAGCTTTATAGACAGTTACATTACCATCAGCGTCAGTCTTCTTCTTAAAGATCCATTTATTCTCAATAGCTTGCCGATCATCGGGCAAGTCAACCAAAGTCCATACTTTGTTTTCATACATGGATCCCATCTCAGATTTCATGGCCTCTAGCCATTTTGCGGAATCTGGGATCATCATCGCTTCCTCATAGTTCGAGGTTCATCATGGTCAAGTAACATGACTTCCGAATAGGATTACCGTACCACTGTGCGGATCTTACTCGTAGACCCACGAGGTTCAGAGAAACTTGATCTGAAGTTTCATGATCAATATCATTAGCTTCCTCACCGATTGGTGTACTTGTCACAGAACCGGTTCTTGTGATGAACTACTTTCCAATAAGGGGTAGATACTGATTATCTCATCAAGTTCTACTTTCCTCCCACTCACTTCTTTTGAGAGAAACTCCTTCTCTAGAAAGGATCCGAATTTAGCAATGAAAATCTTGCCCTCAGATCTGTGATAGAAGGTGTACCCAATAGTCTCCTTTGGGTATCCTATGAAGACACATTTCTCCGATTTGGGTTCGAGCTTATCTGGTTGAAGTTTCTTCACATAAGCATTGCAACCCAAACTTTAAGAAACGACAACTTTGGTTTCTTGCCAAACCACAGTTCATAAGGTGTCGTCTCAACGGATTTTGATGGTGCCCTATTTAACGTGAATGCGGCCGTCTCTAAAGCATAACCCCAAAACGATAGCGGTAAATCAGTAAGAGACATCATAGATCGCACGATTTCAAGTAAAGTACGATTACGACGTTCGGACACACCATTTCGTTGTGGTGTTCCAGGTGGCGTGAGTTGCGAGACTATCCCGCATTGTTTCAAGTGCGGACCAAACTCGTAACTCAAATATTCTCCTCCACGATCAGATCGTAGAAATTTTATTTTCTTGTTACGATGATTTTCCACTTCACTCTGAAATTCTTTGAACTTTTCAAATGTTTCAGACTTGTGTTTCATTAAGTAGATATACCCATATCTACTCAAATCATCTGTGAAGGTGAGAAAATAACGATATCCGCCACGAGCCTCAACATTCATTGGACCACATACATCTGTTTGTATGATTTCCAATAAATCTGTTGCTCTCTCCATAGTACCGGAGAACGGTGTTTTAGTCATCTTGCCCATAAGGCACGGTTCGCAAGTACCAAGTGATTCATAATCAGGTGATTCCAAAAGCCCATCAGTATGGAGTTTCTTCATGCGCTTTATACCGATATGACCTAAACGGCAGTGCCACAAATAAGTTGCACTATCATTATCAACTCTGCATCTTTTGGTTTCAACACTGTGAATATGTGTATCACTACTATCGAGATTCAATAAAAATAGACCACTCTTCAAGGGTGCATGACCATAAAAGATATTACTCATATAAATAGAACAACTATTATTCTCTGATTTAAATGAATAACCGTCTCGCGTTAGACAAGATCCAGATATAATGTTCATGCTCAACGCTGGCACCAAATAACAATTATTTAGGTCTAATACTAATCCCGATGGTAGATGTAGAGGTAGCGTGCCGACCGCGATCACATCGACTTTGGAACCATTTCCCACGCGCATCGTCACCTCGTCCTTAGCTAATCTTTGCTTAATCCGTAGTCCCTGTTTTGAGTTGCAAATATTAGCAATGTAACCAAGATCAAATACCGTGTGCTCTGCGAGCATTAGTAAGGTACACATCAATAACATGTATATCACATATACCTTTGTTCACTTTGCCATCCTTCTTATCCGCCAAATACTTGGGGCTGTTCCGCTTAGTGTCCGTCGCGCTTGCAGAGAAGCACTCGGTTTGTGCTTAGGTCCGGACTTGGGTTTCTTCTCTTGAGCAGCAACTTGCTTGCCGTTCTTTTGAATTCCCTTCTTCTTCCCTTTGCCCTTCTTCTTGAAACTAGTGGTCTTGTTAACCATCAACACTTGATGCTCCTTCTTGATTTCTACCTCTGCGGCTTTTAGCATCGCGAAGAGCTCAGGAATAGTCTTGTTCATCCTTTGCATATTGTAGTTCATCACGAAGCTCTTGTAGCTTGGTGGCAGTGATTGGAAAATTTCATCATCGACACTATCATCGTGAAGATTAACTCCCAGTTGAATCAAGTGATTATTATACCCGACATTTTGAGTATGTGTTCACCGACGTAACTATTCTCCTCCATCTTGCAGCTATAGAACTTATTGGAGACTTCATATCTCTCAATCCGGGCATTTGCTTGAAATATTAACTTCAACTCTGGAACATCTCATATGCTCCATGACGCTCAAAACGTCGTTGAAGGCCCGGTTCTAAGCCGTAAAGCATGGCATGCTGAACTATAGAGTAGTCATCGACTTTGCTCGCCAGACGTTCTTAACGTTGTCAGTTGCAAGAATAAAGTTCTGGCACCCAGCGGTGCTTCGGGACGTAACTTTTACGTGCAGCAAGGAGGATAATCCTCGAGTTACGGACCCAATCCGTGTAGTTGCTACCATCATCTTTCAACTTTGCTTTTCAAGGAACACATTAAAATTCAACGGAACAACAAAGACGAGCCATATATCTACAAACAAACATAGACAAGCAAGATACTATTAGGTACTAAGTTCATGATAAATTTAAGTTCAATTAATCATATTACTTAAGAACTCCCACTTAGACAGACATCTCTCTAGTCATCTAAGTGATCACGTGATCCAAATCAACCAAACCATGTCCGATCATCACGTGAGATGGAGTAGTTTCAATGGTGAACATCGCTATGTTGATCATATCTACTATATGATTCACGCCGACCTTTCGGTCTCCGTGTTCCGAGGCCATATCAGATATGCTAGGCTCGTCAAGTATAACTGAGTATTCGCGTGTGCAACTGTTTTGCACCCGTTGTATTTGAACGTAGAGCCTATCACACCCGATCATCACGTGGTGTCTCAAAGACGAAGAACTTTCACAACGGTGCATACTCGGGAGAACACTTCTTGATAATTAGTGAGAGATCATCTTAAAATGCTACCGTCAATCAAAGCAAGATAAGATGCATAAAGGATAAACATCACATGCAGTCAATATAAGTGATATGATATGGCCATCATCATCTTGTGCTTGTGATCTCCATCTTCGAAGCACCGTCATGATCACCATCGTCACCGGCGCGACACCTTAATCTCCATCATAGCATCGTTGTCGTTACGCCATCTATTGCTTCTACGACTATCGCTACCGCTTAGTGATAAAGTAAAGCAATTACGAGCGCTTGCATTTCATACAATAAAGCGACAACCATATGGCTCCCGCCGATTGCCGGTAACCGGTTACAAAACATGATCATCTCATACAATAAAATATAGCATCATGTCTTGACCATATCACATCACAACATGCCCTGCAAAAACAAGTTAGACGTCCTCTACTTTGTTGTTGCAAATTTTACGTGGCTGCTACGGGCTTTAGCAAGAACCGTTCTTACCTACGCATCAAAAACCACAACGATAGTTCGTCAAGTTGGTGTTGTTTTAACCTTCGCAAGGACCGGGCGTAGCCACACTCGATTCAGCTAAAGTGAGAGAGACAGACATCCGCCAGTCACCTTTAAGCACGAGTGCTTGTAACGGTGAAACCAGTCTCGCGTAAGCGTACGCGTAATGTCGGTCCGGGCCGCTTCATCTCACAATACCGCTGAACCAAAGTATAACATGCTGGTAAGCAGTATGACTTGTATCGCCCACAACTCACTTGTGTTCTACTCGTGCATATAACATCAACACATAAAACCTAGGCTCGGATGCCACTGTTGGGGAACGTAGTAATTTCAAAAAAAAATCCTACGCACACGCAAGATCATGGTGATGATATAGCAACGAGAGGGGAGATTGTTCGCCCACGCACTGTGAGACCGAAGCGGACGTTAACTAGCACAACGCGGTTGATGTAGTCGACGCCTTCACGATCCGACCGATCCAAGCACCGAACGTCACGGGCCTCCGAGTTCAGCACACGCTCAGCTCGATGGCGATCTCCGGTCCTCCGATCCAGCAAAGGCTCCGGAGATGAGTTTCACAAGACGACGGCGTGCAGGACGATGATGATGTTCTATCGGCGCAGGCTTCGCCTAAACTCCGCGACGATATGACCGAGGTGGAATATGGTGGAAGGGGCACGCTGACACGGCTAAGGAACGATCCGTAGATCAACTTGTGTGTCTTTGGGGTGCCCCCGCCCGTGATATAAAGGAGCTAGGGGAGGAGGCCGCCGCCTAGGGGGCGCCAAGGGGGAGTCCTACTCCCACGGGAGTAGGACTCCTCTTTCCTAGTAGGATTAGGAGAAGGGGAAAGAGGAGGAAGAGGGGAAGGAAAGGGGGCGCCGCCCCCCTTCCCTTGTCCTATTCGGACTAGGAGGGGAGGGCGCGGCCCCCTCCTGGCTCCTTCCTCTTCTCCCTCTTGGCCCATGTAGGCCCATTAACCCCCGCTGGGTTCCGTAACCTCCGGTACTCGGTAAAATGCCGATTTCACCCGAACCATTCCGATGTCCAAACATAGGCTTCCAATATATCAATCTTTATGTCTCGACCATTCGAGACTCCTCGTCATGTCCGTGATCACATCCGGGACATCAACAAACTTCGTACATCAAAACTTATAAACTCATAATAAAACTGTCATCAAACGTTAAGCGTGCGGACCCTACGGGTTCGAGAACTATGTAGACATGACCTAAAACCATTCTCGGTCAATAACCAATAGCGGGACCGGATGCCCATATTGGTTCCTACATATTCTACGAAGATCTTTATCGGTCAAACCGCATAACAACATACGTTGTTCCCTTTGTCATCGGTATGTTACTTGCCCGAGATTTGATCGTCGGTATCCAATACCTAGTTCAATCTCGTTACCGCAAGTCTCTTTACTCGCTCAGAATACGTCATCTCATAACTAACTCATTAGTTATAATGCTTGCAAGGCTTAAGTGATGAGTATTACCGAGAGGGCCCAGAGATACCTCTCCGACAATCGGAGTGACAAAACCTAATCTCAAATACGCCAACTCAACATGTACCTTGAGAGACACTGTAGTACTCCTTTATAATCACCCGATTACGTTGTGACGTTTGGTAGTACCAAAGTGTTCCTCCGTAAACGGAGTTGCATAATTCTCATAGTTAGTGAACATGTATAAGTCATGAAGAAAGCAATAGCAGAATACTAAACGATCAAGTGCTAAGCTAACGGATGGGTCATGTCAATCACATCATTCTCCTAATGATGTGATCCCATTAATCAAATGACAACACATGTCTATGGTTAGGAAACATAACCATCTTTGATTAATGAGCTAGTCAAGTAGAGGCATACTAGTGACTATATGTTTGTCTATGTATTCACACATGTATCATGTTTCCGGTTAATACAATTCTAGCATGAATAATAAACATTTATCATGATATGAGGAAATAAATGATAACTTTATTATTGCCTCTAGGGCATATTTCCTTCAGTAGGTTCAGACAACCTACCGCCGACAACCTACCGCCAGGCAGGGCGGCGGTAGGGTGTGACGGAGGGGGAACGGCGGCAGTTATCGTTGCTGGCGTGGAAAGTTTGCTACCGCCGCAGGGCTCGGCGGTAGGCTATACGATCTTACCGCCGGGCCTCTCGGCGGTAGGCAAAAGGGTCAAATCCCGAAAAAATTTCAGACTGGGGTCAGATCTCGATTTTGTTTTCCAAAAGGGTCAAAACACAAAATTTGGCCTCGACCTCCTCCATACCAATCCTCGACAAGCTGCACTGCAGATCATTGGCTTCTGCCTGCACATTGTCACTGTGGCAGCCTGCTCAGAAGATCACCTTGTTTAACACTGGCTACAGCCCACTGTGGCGCTAGTTTCGTCTGTGGGGGAGACAAGTGCTGGCCTTTTTCTCTCTTGAGAATTCATGCTGATGGACTTACTCGATACAGCAACTCGCCAGGAAAAACATACCGACCTGGGCTTTGATGGGTTCACAGGACGCCCACCACCGGGCCGAGCCGGACGGAACAACTGCGTGCGTGGACCACAACGTCGGGCCGTCGTCGGCTCGGCCCTGCTCCAATAAGAAGAAGCCAATACCATCCATGGCGCCATCAGCAACGCACAGTTCTCTAACAGCAACTCCAACGGATTGACCCAAACGGACGGCCATTTCGTCCGCTTTTTGTCCGTTTGGGTCGGCCAGGCGGACGTGCGCGTCTGCATTTTCAAATTGGTCGGCTTGACCGCCTAACGGGGAGGCCGACCCAAATATGCCGGCGTGAAAAAAGGAGGTTTACACGAAATAAACATAATCAAACATAATGTGGCCGGTCAAACGCCGGCCAAAGTCCACCTAAATCTAATAAACATTAAATAAAACATTAAAAAAAGTCTGCGCCCGCCTGCTGCCGCCCCGCACGCTGCCCTAGACATCGTCGGCCTTGCCCTTGCCCTTGCCCTCGACGCCGTCGTCGGTGAGGTCGATGAAGACCGGAGCAGGGCCAGCCCACCCGAACGTCGCCTGGTACGCTGCCAGGGCAGCCTCCTCCGGTGTCTCCTGGGGCGGCGGCATTGCGGCAAGCCGCGCGCGCTCCTCCTCCTCCACCTCTAGACGGAGCGCCTCCGCGTCGCGTTCGAGCATGGCGTCGTAGCGCATCTGCTCCTCGCCGTCGACTGCCCTAGCGGAGCGCGTGCTCCTTCCATCGCCGTGGTGGGCCGCCTCCTCCGTGGTGTGGCGGCGAAGTGGAAGGGCGCTACGACCCACTCATGGCTTCGCCCGCCCACAGTAGGGCTCCTTCGCCAAGTGGGTGGAGGTGGAGCGCCTGCGACGACCCGGCCCGGCCCGGCTTGGGCTGGACCAGGCGGCGGCGGTGAGGCGGCGGCACGAAGAGCGGGGAGTGGACGGAGTCCCCCGCCGCCGACAGGGCAAGGGCTTGCTCCAGCCCATCCTAGTTCGCGTCCTCGTCGATGCGGCTAGCCTCCAGCGCGTGCTGCAGGGCCTCCATGTCCTGCGGCTCTACATCCGGGGGCGGCGGCGGGAACGGCGGCGGGACGGCGTCGACACCCGAGCGCCTCTGCTCCTCGTGTTTGAGGGCGAACCAAGCCTCCCAGTTGGAGAGTCGGCGGCGTACTCTGGCATCCGACGCTGCTCACGCCGCGTCGGCGCACCTCGTCGTCGTGCGCCCGCTGGGTCCGCGGGACCGCCGGCACCGGGATCCAGTTTGGATCCAAATGCCAATGGTGTGGCAGCGTCACGTCAGGGAAGGGGAGGGGCTGCCTGTACTCCTAGTGCCACCGCACTTTGTGCACCGGGATGTGCAGGCGCCGGCGTTCAGGGCGGAAACGCGCCGGTGGTGGAGGGGAGGGGAAGCTCGGGATGATGAGGCGCCGGGAGTGCCCTTGCCCTTGCCCTTGCTGCTGCCGAAGAGGCCCATGGCCGCGCTAGGGTTTGCGGTCGTCGGCGAGGAAGCAAAGGGAGTGGTGGTGGGTCGATGTGGACGGGAGAAGTGGATGAGGCCAACCCCGCTGCACGCGTGGTTAAAAAGGACGCGCGACACAGCCGACGTGGGCTCATTGTCGGTGGTCGCTATAAATAAGACGACCGGTGGCGGTTAGTGGCCGCCAGTGGGACATCGGCGGCGACAATGAGGAGACGCGCGGCGCGTCCGCTTCGCGTCCGCGGCGACACATTCCAGGCGCAAATTTAGGCAGCAAATGCATCGACGCGGACGTGAAATGGGTTTGGGTCGGCGCGTTGGACCGTCACTTTTGTCCGCGCCGACCCAAACAGACGCGGACGGACGAAATGGGTCTGCCCATTGGAGTTGCTCTAACAACTCCTCTTGCGTCCTGTCCCTTGCCTTAGCAGTTTGCACGTAGTACTATCCGTCCTCGAGAAAACGAACGGTGATGGTGATGATCCGTCCGGTTGTAGTTATAATGTTTGTTCCCTTGGACTGGCATGGCGTGGCCGCAACTCCTTGGAACTGTTCCTGTGACCGTAGTAGTAGCAAACCACTCGGTCCCTGTGCTCTGCAGAACAGCTGCTGCTGGGCGGGTTCAAGTCCATTATTAAAACACACTCCTAATTAGTTCAGGGCTCGCTCCACTGTCACTAACTACCATTTGCTTGTACGTACTGCTTAAATACTACGGGAGCACAGGTGAGCGAGGAGGGACGCAACAGATTTGTCCCGACGTAATGGTGGTTGTGTATGTGCGTGTGTGTGTTTGGCCACTTTGCCAGGCGTGGCGTGTGGTGTGGTTGATCATGCATCCATTAGCACGTACATTTTCAAGAACAAGCAACAGTTTTCATCAAGGTAGAATAGGGAACATCATTTACAAGGCTCTAGTTCCTGCTTCAGTCCGTCTAGCTAGTCTCCATTGCTTGTGCTCGGCAATCGCCATGGACACGTAGGAGCAGTAAACTCTAGTTTAGCCACGGATATGACTGCTCAGAAGCTTCGAAAGCAGGAGCAGGCAGGGAATCCCGATGGAGACCATTAAACAAGCAAGCCTCGCGTCGCGGACGAAAACAACAATTAACGTTGACCGATCGAGCGGAATACGGTTCCCGTCTCCCGAGGTCGCATGGGTGGCGGGGGCAGAGCAGCCGATCGAGGCCGGGCGGCCGTCCGGGTAGGGTAGGTAGGAGAAGACTTTGGAAGGGCCCGCCATCGCCATGCACCCACCGGTCGCTATCGCGGGATGTCAAACCCACCCCACCGCATATCGATCCCCGCGCGCGGGGGAAGTTCCGATGCGCTTTGGTATACTCCCTCCTGTCCTTTTTACTCTGCACATTGAATTTGCCGAAACTCAAACTTTGCTAAGTTTGACCAAATTTATATTACAAATTATTAGCATATATAATATCTAATAAATATAATACGAAAATATATTCCGAGATGAATCCAATAATATTGGTATTGTTATGTGAATGTTAATAAATTTTTTTATAAACTTGGTCAAAGTTCGATGAGATTGATTTCAGACAAAATTAATACTCCCTCCTTTCCGGTTTATAAGGCTCAATTCAAAAATCTCACAAACCAAGGTAAATGGTGAGTGGTGGAATACTTTTTGTAGTTTGCAAAAGCACCCAATTAATGCTCTTGTTTTCCTCAAAAAAGTATGTTTACCAATGCATTAATTGCAATGCATGCATGCATAAATTACATGCATTGGTCAATTTTCTCTTAATACTTGCATGCAATGATTTAATGCATCTTGGAATCTGAACATGTGATGGGGAACAACCAAATTGAGCCTTATAAAATGGAAAAACTAAAATTTTGAGATAAGCCCTATAAACCGGAAAGGAGGGAGTATGCAGAGTAAAAAGGACCAGAAGGAGTACGATGGAGCAGCACGTACGTATTGCTTTGGTGCTACTGCTAGACCGTCGGGGTAAGTGGCTTTGGCCATGCTTCACTATCAGGCTGATAGCCGGCCATGCGTCACCGTCAATCGCAACGGTACAAAGAAGGACGACCAAAGCCGACGTCGCTCTGGTTTCCGCGCGCTCACCTTCTTCCACGCTGTACTCCAGAACTTGACCGTGCGTTTGACTCGCCGACACTGCGACTGTGAGACTAGTGAGCAGAGTAGTGTAGTACTCACGGGACGGAGGGTGGACATTTTATGGCGGTTATGCTACACGCACGGACGGATTAGGCCCTTCCCAGTGCTTCACGGTGGACAAATGCTAAGCATGCCACATAAGTGAAAAATGACATGGCACAACATTTAATGAGGGGAGAGAGCACTTTGGTGACCCAGGAAGAACCAATGCCGAGCGCGAGAACCTAGACAAACCACTTAAATGAAACAACTTGACCAATGCATAAAAGACTTTAGGTGCTAACTCATTAAATAAAGTGTGCTTAGCAACAACAAGTTAATCACCTATGCATTGGGAAGATGAGTTGCTAAGATATTTAATGCACTTAGCACTTCATCTAAGCACCTTTGCATTGGGAGAGGTCTTAATACGGGATTTACGGGAAGGCTCAGTTGCGAGAGTTTAATTGGATAGAAATCAGGGTTAGGGCCCACATCCCCTGAAAATTGGGGGGGGGGGGATGGGGGGTGAAGATTAGTTGTGGAAGAAGCCTCGTAAAGCCTCGTGAAGCTCCGTGAGTATAGAATTTTCGTTTTTATGGTGATGGCCACGCGCCACGCGGTGCATTGCATGCATGGGCACCGAAGTTCAATGGCGCTATCCAGTCCAGACTAGCTTCTGCCTCGTGCCGCACCATAAAAGTCCTTGTGGGGAAGAAAAATATGACTGGCAAAGTCAACCATAACCCTGACCCATCACCGTCGGTACCCCCAAGGCAACCGTATCTCATGGTAGTAGAAGCAAGCATCTGGATTTGAAAGTACTTTACCCATGAAATATCTAGGATTGCCAGTTGATAAGAACAGAATTAGAAATAAACACTGGAAACCTCCTGAAACTAAGATGGAGAAAAAATGTGGAACCTGGCAAGGGAGGCTATTAGCTAGTGCTGGAAGAGTTACTCTGATTCAATCTGCCTTGACAGGAATTCCTTATTTCATGATGTCCTTTATGGACTTCCAAAGAGGGTCGAGAAACGAATGGATTTCTTGTGGCTAGGTTGTTGTGGCAAGAGAATGAACAAAAAGGAAATATCATTTGGTGAAATGGTGCAAGTTTGCACCAAAAGATATGGGGGCTTGGGATTCATAATCTAGCTCACATGAACAAAGCTCTTTTGTGTAAGTGGTGGTGGAAGTTGTACACAACAGAGGGTTGTGGCAAGATATAATTGTAGGAAAATATGTTAAAAATAAATGTATGGCTAATGTCTTGACAGACGGGGTGATTCTCGCCGGAAGGGTATATTGAAACACGTAGATCACTTTCTCTCTCGTGTAAATTTAAGATTGGAAATGGGGAAAGAGCTCGTTTCTGGGAAGACTGGTGGATTGGTAGTGCTCCTTTAAAAAAGAACTTTCCTAGACTTTATGATCTATGCTTTGATAAAAGAAAAACGGTTAAAGAAATGTTTGATAATGGATTAGATAATATCCAGTTTAGGAGAACATTGATGGGGGATGCAAAAGAACTTTGGGGACATGTCAAAGAAGCTTGTACTGGGGTAACTCTAAACAAAGAGATGGATGAGATCAAGTGGACCCTGGATAAGAAAGGTGTATATACAGTAAAGTCCTTTTATAGGCATCTGATTGAAAATGGGATTAAATATCCACATTTATATATGTGGAAAATTAAAATGCCACCCAGGATTAAGGTCTTTATGTGGCTGGCCCTCAGGGGGAGCATACTCACAAAAGACAACCTGGTTCGCAGGGGGTGGAAGGGAGATGATAAATGCCCCTTTTGTGGAAGAAAGGAGGCCATCAATCATCACTTTTTGAATTGTTCAGTTGCTAGACTGCTTTGGAATATCCTAAAATGTGCCTTTAATCTTAAGGACATACCAGTCACTTTAGATGAGGTCATGAAAACATGGATTAACACATTTTGCAAAGATGAAAAAAATTTGGTGGTGATAGGAGTTTCAGCAATCTGCTGGACTTTATGGAAAATTAGAAATAGTGTCATTTTTGAGGACAAGAGGGTGAATGACCCCTGTGTCCTTGTGTCTTTGTTCCTTAAAAATCTAAATGACTGGAATATTTTGCAGACAAATCCCGTAAGAAGTAAGATGATGGAATTTGGAGGAAGCTGATTAATGAGGTGGCGGAGGAGATTTTCAAAGCAGCGTATGGGTGGCGTCTGAAGACTGGGCGGATTGAAGGATGACACCCCACTCTGCTGTGATGGATCTATTCCAAACCTCAAAGCTGGCTTCATCTCAGTCGTTCTGATGTTGATTTTGGGCTTAGTAGATGTTTCCTGTATTCGCAAACTTATGTGCTTTCTGGTCGTTCTGCTGGGTTTGTTGCCTCTGTTTGTTCAACAGAGGTTAAAAAAGCTGATCCCGAGGCTAGATCGTTAGGTCTATACTTTGGAACACCCTCTCCAGAAATTCCCCCTTGTAGGGATTAGCTGGAATAGGGTGGTTTATCTAGTTTGGGGTGTGTTGCTGTCTTCTATTTCTTTTCTTGTAGCAAAGACATGTTGATTTCTGGTAATGGAAATCGGAGAGGTAGCTCTCTTTTATAAAAAAAAAATCTGGATTTGAAAATCTGCCTCGGGATCACGTGCTGCTGTTTGTTTCTCCCTTCCTCATCGGTGCTTCTTTTCTTCCTTCTTCGCCGGGTTGCCACGGTGTCGATCGAAGAGGGAGTAAACACCGTGCAAAAGCTTCCGCCTCGATGAGCTCATGATTTCGTTTTGTCTGAACCGGATCTGGCATGGCCATGGCCGTGGTGCGGAGACGCCCAGCGTATCATTACATCAAAATTTTAGTAATAAACATTTCCAGCCTCTGACTTTCGCTGAAGCAAAAGGAATTAAATTGCAGCGACCAAGTGGGGCTGCAGGTCAACCGGAGTTTCTGCCTATGCGAAGATGCAACCCAATCAACAAAACTACTCTACCGCTAATAAGCAGAGTACTCTGCTGTACTCTGCTTTCGTTTACGAGAAAAGCAGAGCACCTCTTCGTAGACAGGGCACGCACCGCAAACGTCATTTTACTACTTAAATAAATAACAAATCCTGCAGAATTAAATACCCCATCCATTCCGTAATATAGCGTATATAAATTTTTGTGAAAAGTCAAAGCTCACAGAATTTGACCAAGTTTTTAGGCAAAAACATTTACATCTAAAATGCCAAACATATATTATTAGATTCATCAGAAGAATTAGTTTCATATTTTATATTTTTGATATTATAGATATAAATAGTTTTCTTTATAAACATGGTCAAAGTTTATAAAGTTTGACTTTTCAAAAATATCTATATGCATTACATTAATACTCCCTCCGTTCCTAAATATTTAACTTTCTAGAGATTTCAACAAGTGACTACATACGGAGCAAAATGAGTGAATCTACACTCTAAAATATGTCTATATACATCCGTATGTGATAGTCTATTTGGAGTCTGTAAAAAGACAAATATTTAGGAACGGAGAGAGTACTACTCTATTCTATTTTCAAATGAGGCAGTCCTGCCTTTTGCATGTATATGCTAAATATATAGAAATAAGAACCACTATATATTTTGGTTGGAAATTTATCCATTTCAATGTATTTTGTTTTTCAGATTTAAAAGCATGCTTTAGCTAATGCATAAAAATGTAAAGAAAAATAATGATACGTGGAAATTTTACCATGTTGTGCGCTCCAGTATCTATCACCCCATTGTACCCCAGGCATTATATATGTTTACATATTTCTAGTAATTTTTAGGAATAGTTATGGATAAGTAAAAAATGTTTTTGTAACAATAACTCATATCCAATATTAATTGGACAAATGTTCTTTTTAATTTGGTAAAAATAAAATAAACAAAATTATTGTTTGAGCTAAGATTTGAACGAAAGACTTGTCGATTAAAGACTATATATGATAACCACTAAACTCGAGAATGGTTGGATAGTTGATTGCCAAAGCCTGATGCGGAGGAGATGCTCCTCAGGATTGTTCTCTGCCGCTCTCTAAAGACGGTAGAGCCGGACGCCCGCCAACTCCGTCGGATGAATGCCAACGCAATCCGGCTCCATGCCGAGCGGTCGAAGCGTAAAGCGGCAAACAAGGCGGTGGTGGCGGCGAAGCAGCAGAACGTCGTCTAGAGGATGGTCGGCTACATCGACTCATCTTTCGACGACTTCGACATCAACCACGGCTCCGACGACCCCTCTCCCCTCTCTCTCACATCATCGATGCCACACCGACGGCTACATCCGCTCTGGTGACCGAAAGGGCGAAGGACTGGCGAGGAAGGGTGAAGACGCTCGGCCCTCTCCCTCTCCTTTTGCATTTTGGGATCTTTGTCCGTTCATACAACTGAGCTGTGATGTTTAAACACTGTCAGTCTTTTGGTCAGGATAATTGTCATATGCGGTTTGTTCTATGTTTCGGAATTTCGTTGATCACCTACATAGTTTCTTTCGCGTTGCATGCACGACATGGATTAATGTACACGACTGTGAAAATGACAATTTGACTATTGACCAGTCATCGTCTGCGGCCGCACTCGGGCGCGTCCGCGAAATTATAGGGTGATGTATTTAATATATCGAGTTGTAGATGCTCTTAGGTGTGTCAAATTGCTCCAGCTAGGCATTTTTGCTGAGTTGACACACAATCAAATAAGAAAGAGAAGATTGAGTATCATGACACGATACCGTATTATATTATGTGATGTACAACTATGTGTCATGCATGACAGTAAGTGAGGTTACTACGATACCAAACTATGATATTGTGCACTGTAGAGTCAGTATCATACACTATTATTATCATACTTCTGATAGTGACCGGCTAACTATTGTACGTGGTGACTATAAGGCTGGCTATAGATAACCGGACAACATCGTATGAGCGGCAGGTGCCTATACCATTAACCATGCTCTTATTGTACTTGCTCTCAGATTGGACGAATATTGGAAGAAAAAAAAACAGAAAAAACCTATTTTTGCGATAAACTTTGATAAATATTTTGTGTGCTTGAATTTTTTTACCACGAAGGAACATCCGTGGATGTCGTGTGGAGTGTTGATGTTGGTTTTTGCCACGATTTTCATTGGATGTCATTTAGTGATAAAAAACTGTTAAGCATACACAACATTTGTCGATGTTTGCCACAACAAAACATTTAGTTTCTTTTATTTGATTTTACTGATTTAATTTGAGCCCGGGAGGAGAACAGGACTCTAGTATACGTACGGGGTACGAATATGACAGCTTGAGCGAAGCTTCGAAGGACGGAGCAGGTAGAGAATCCCGATGGAGACTATCTAAAAAAAAAGGGCTCCTGTCACGGACAAGAAGAACAATTAACGTTGACCGATAGAGCAGAACACGGTTCCCGTTCCGCATGGGTGGTGGGGCAGAGAGGCCGAGGCCGGCCGGGCGGGCAGCAGAAGAGAAGACTTTGGAAGGGCCCGCCACCATGCACGGACGCACCGATCGCCATCGCCTCGGTCTCCGATGTCAAACCCCTTCCGCGCATCGATCGATCCGTGCGCGCGCGGCCCGGGGTGGCTCACCAGCTGGTAGCTCGATGTGGCACCCGCGCACTTGCGCACGCAGCACCGACCGCATTGCATGAACCGCGCGCCATCGAAGGCAGGCGACGACGCGCGCTAGCTGTGCGACGACAGAAGAGCTGCCGGCCCGTCCGGCAATGCTGGCCGCGCCAGACCGGCGCCTGGCGTGGGCTCTGTTAATCAGCCGCACAGTGCGTGGTCACTAAGTATACTGCGGGTTAGAGGAGCTTTGGCACATCTACTGTGCCTGGCGGGCTGTACTTGGGCAGGTGCACGTAACTCATGCCGCCGCTACCCCGTCGGCGTACGTGGATTCGGCCACGGTTCGCCATCAGGACGGGGTCTGCTGCTGCCGGCCTTGCTTCCCCGTCGCTCTGCTCTCGTCCCCGCGCGCCCGCTTTCGTCCGTAGAGAATTGACCGTGCGTTTGACTCCGCGAGCTGCTCCGCGCGAGCACGACACGAGCAGAGAGTGTCACCTGTCACGGGACGGACCGCGGGCGTTTTATGGGGAAGGACACGCGGTGCACTGCATGCACGGGCATGGGGAGTTCAATGCCGCTAGCGGCTGGGTCGGTCCTGCCGCGCCATAAAAGGCCTTGTGGAGAAGAAGAGATGAAACCTGGCAGAGTCAACCGAAACCCCGACCCGTCACCGTCAGTACCGCCATGGCCACCGTATCACGTGACAGCAAGCAGGCGTCTGGTCTGGATTTGAAAATCTGCCCCGGGATTCGCGTGCTTGTGCTTGTTTCTTCCTTTCTTCCTCATCGGTGCTTCACTGCTTCTTTCCTTCGTTGCTGTAGAGAGAGATTATGGGCTGTGCAATCGCGATGTACATTTCGGTGCTGCTGTGCACGTATATATAAGACAGAGGTGGGCCACAACCTCAACTATACAGGAAAACAGGAGGTGGGCCCTACACACACATATACACGCACACAATATACTCAACACCCCCGCAATCGAAGCGGCGCCAATGACGCAGAGATCGAACGAAACTCCTCAAAGGTGGAAGTCGGCGGTCCCTTCGTCATCACATCAATCGCCGAAAGCGGTGGGCACATGGAGAACCCGCATGCGCCCAAGGGCTGCTCGCCGCGCACGGGTGAATATCCACTCGATGTGTTTCGTCTGACGATGATGAACGGGTTGGCGGAGAGGTACACCGCAGACGTTGTCACGAAGAGACAACCGTAGCTCGGGAAACATCGTGATGTAGCTCTCAAGTAGCTGTCGGCTGTGTGCACTCGGCGGCGCGTTAGCCCACAGCGGATTACTCGACCTCGGCGCTAGAGCGCGACACCGTGGGTCGCCGCTGACGACCACGAGACGAGCGAGGGATCGAGGTAGACGCAGAGCGAGGTGGACCGCGAGTGTCGGACAGCCCGCCCATCAGACGGAGTAGGCCACCATCTCCAAAGAGGCGACGCCGTGAGTGTCAACCCAAGGGCCATCGTGCCGCGGATGTAGCGGCGATCCGCTTCACGAGAGTCGATGAGAGTCACGAGGCGCGTATGTGGAGACACACCGCCGGACCGACAGATATCAAGATCCGGTCGGGTGAGAGTGGCATCAAGAGCGCCGACAATAGACCGTAGAACGGAGCATCCGACGCAGCGAACCTCAAGAGCGGAGACCTTGGCCTTCGTGTCAACAGGAGTAGCAACCGGATGGCGATTGAGCATGCCAAAGACGCCAAGAAGCTCATGGGCATACTTGCTGATGAAGAAAGAAGCCGTCCGGCGCCGAACGACCTCAATGCCAAGGAAGTAGTGGAGAGCACCCAAATCCTTGATAGCGAACTCGTCACGCAGCCGCAGAGTGATCTGGCCAAGAACGGCCGCGGAGGAGGCTGTCAGATGATGTCGCCGACGAGAGCAGCAAATATGCGAGTGTCACCGTGGCGATAGACAAACGGTGAGGCGCCCGAGCGAGTGACGCTGAAGCCCAATGTCTCAAGAAACCCGGCGATCCGCCGGTACCAGCGCGGGTGCTCGCTTGAGCCCATAGAGAGAGCGCGACAAACAGTACACGTGGCGGGCAAGGAGGCGCCGACGAAACCGTGGGTTGCTCACAAAACACTGCTCCTCAAGGTGGCCGTGGAGGAAGGCGCGGAGACATCCATCGGTGAACGGGCCAGCCGCGAGAGACGGCAAGCCGGAGGACAAGCAGGATCGTGCCGGTTTGACAACCGGGCAACGTCTCCGGAAATCAACTCCATACATTGGCGAAAACCGCGACCACCCAACGAGCCTTATAGCGCTCAAGTGAACCGCCCGAGCGGGTCTTATGGCGGAAGACCCACTTGCCGGTGATGACGTTGGCGCTGGGAGGCCGGGCACCAGAGTCTGTGTGCGGTTCCACCGAGAGCGTCGAACTCTTCTCGCATCGCCGCGAGCCGCTGAGGATCACGAGGGCGGCGCGCGGCGGACGCAGAATGGGTGACGGCCCGCGGCAGAGGCGGCGAGGACATACTCATCACGCGAGTACGGAGGCTCGGCAGTGAATGCCGCACGAAGCTCGGGTGACAGGCCGGACGGGCCACCGGGCCGGCGAGTCCGGGCGCGGCAGCCGGGCGAGGAGGCCAGCGCCGAGGCGGCCGGGCGAGGAGCCGGGAAGCGGCGGGCGGCGATGCCGACGAGGCGCCCGGCGAGGCCGGGCGAGGCTCCGGCGGCGGGGCCGAGGCGGGCGAGGCTTCCGACGGCGAGGCCGGGCGAGGCAGCCGGGACGGCGGCGACGAAGAGGTCGACGGCGAGGCCGACGGTGAGGCCGGGCGAGGCAGCCGGGACGGCGGCGACGAAGAGCGCCCGACCCATGGGCGCCGAAGTCGGGGCGGCGGGCGACGGCGGGCGCTGCCGCGAGGGCGCCAGAAGAGGGCCCGTGGACCGCCAAAGCCCGGAGGCGGTCCACGAGCGACGCTGGCTCGCCCACTGACGAGGTCGTTGGCGAGCGCCGGTGGCGGCGGTGACGAGACGACGAGGGTGCTCGCTGCTGAAACGGGAAGACCATCTCATCAAAGTAAACATGTCTCGAGGTGAAAACACGGTGAGAGATCGGATCGAGCAGCGATAACCCTTAGTGTTAGGTGGGTAGCCGAGGAAGATGCAAAGCGACGGAGCGGGTGCAAGCTTATGAGGCGCATGGCAGCGATGCTAGGGTAGCACAGCAACCAAGATGCGAAGCCCTTCATAAGAGGGAGGTGCACCAAGAGAAGATGGTGAGGTGTAAAGTTCCCGCGAGTACGACACGGACGGATGTTGACAAGAAGAGAAGCGGTGGCAAGAGCGCCGTGCCAAAAGCGCGGGGCACGCTGGCGTGAAAGAGAAGAGTCCGAACGCAGTCATTAAGAGTGCGGCGATGCGCCAAGACGACCGCTCGCCGCGAGGTGTACGGCAAGTGAGACGAAAAATCGTGCCATGTGTGGCGAGAAGATCGCGACAGCGGTGTTGTCGAACTCCTTCCGTTGTGTGTTCGCAACGCAAGAATGGGCCGCCAAACCGCGTGCGTAACATAAGAGTAAAACCGACAAGCGCGGAGATGACGTCCGACGGCGGCGAACGGGAAGGTCCACACATAATGCGAAAAATCATCAAGGATAACAAGATAATAAAGAAAACCCAGACATCGGCAACAGGAGATGTCCAAACATCACTATGAATCAACTCAAACGGGTACGATGCAACAAAGGAAGAAGGCCTAAACGAAGGCGAGCATGTTTGCCAAGGCGGCATGCATGACACGAGTGATCCTCGTTTTATTACACGTGAAAGAAAAACTCAAGTATGTGGCGAAGGGTGGCGTGGTTAGGATGACCCAGCGAAGCGTGCAAAGATCCACTCCGTGGCGAGAGCGACGGGCGGCGGAAGTGGTGGAGGTGGCGGAGTGAACCGGTAGAGCTCGTCGGGCTGTCACATCGGTGGAGCACCATCCGCGGCGAAGCGCCCTTAATGTAAAAACCACAATCGCCAAATTCAACGGTCACCGGATTTTCACGTAAGAGAACGAACGGAAACAAGATTTTTAATAAGATCAGAGAAACAAGGATATTAGACATGGATATAGGAGTGGAGTTAGACGGAAAAATGCATGTCCAATATGGGTGATAGGGAGAGAAGAGCTGCCACCGACGGTGATGCGTTGGAGGTGTGGACGGGATGAGCAAGATGGAGGTTACCGGGCACGCCGCCATATGAGCGGTGGCGCCGATGTCCATGTACCACCGCCCGCCGTGTAGGTGGACGGAGAGGGGCGGTGTGGAGAGCCGCTAGGAGAGCCGGGTCCCACGGCGCGGTGGGAGGGTCGGCGCAGACGACGGGGCAAGAAGGCGGCCGCGGCGGCGGCGGTTGCCGTAGGGCGCCGATAGGCTGCGGCGCGCGTAGTACGCCTGGTGTGACGGAGGTCGGGCCAAGAAGGCCGAGCAGAGCCCGTGGAACCGGCATAGAGTAGGCGTGGACGACGCCGTCCACGGGTTTCGACCGGCGACCACGGGCCGCCGGCCGAGGCGCCGCCGCTCGCTGCCGGTGCTCCTCGAGCACCGCCGCCCACCTCCTCGCTGCGGCCACCCCGGCAGCCGCCGCGCGACGCCTCCTCTCCGTTGGCCGCCGGGCGGCGGAAGGTGGCCGTGGGCGGGCGGAAGCCCGCTCGAAGGGCGCCGCCGCGGGGCGGCGGCCGACGGGCGGTGGCGGGCCGAACCCGCGGTGCCGCAACGAGGGCGGTGTGGGTGGCGCGTCCGGGCCGCCCGCATCCGGCGTTCCTCCAGCTTGAGGTACGCGACCACCTTGCCAAAGGCGGGCTCCGGATGAGGGTGAGGTTGAGGCGGCGTTTCAAGTCCTCGCTGAGGCCGCCGGAGAGGGTGCCGATGAGGAGCTCGTCACGATCTTCTCTCCCGGATCACGGAGCTCATCGGCGAGCTTGAGGCGCATGCAAAAATCATCGATGGACGAGTCAAGTTGCCGGCACCCGTAAAACTCACCATAGAGGAGGACCTTGCGCCGCAGCACCGATTGTCGGTGAAGAGGCCGCTGAGCTTGGTCCAGATCGCATGGGCATCGCCCTCGCTGCTCACCACGGTGTGGAAGATGTCGCCGGAGATGGTGAGGTAGAACCAGCGGATGATGGTGGCGCCGAGGATCATCCACTCGCCGTGAATCATGAGCGCGAGTCGACGGTGCCGCCCACGTGGCCGTGAAGGAGGTACTCACGAACACGAAGCGAAAAGTACCGCTTCCACGCGAGTAGGAGGCGGTGGTGTGGTCGAGCCGACCGGGACGCGCCATGGATGTTGAGATCACGGACGAGGGTGACGCTGGACCGCGAACGGGTTGGAGACGGTGGAGGAGGAGGAGCTCATGATGATGGCGGTGTTGGGGTTAGGGCGCGCGGTAAGGTAAGGGCGGCGGGCGGCGGCGCGGGCTTGGGCGCGGTAGGGAGAGCGCGCGATGGGGAGAGAGCGGCGGCGGCAGCGCTATGAAGGGGGCGGCGGAGCGCGCGGTGGTGGAGTATGGAAGCGGGATGCCGCGCGCCTCGACGGAGGCGCGACGGCGGCGGCGGGCGCGCGGCGGCGGTGACGAGCGGCGGCGGCGGCTCGAGTGAGGGCGGCGGCGGCGGCGGGCGGTGACGGCGGCGGCGGAGGCGGCGCGGCGGCGGCGGCGGCGGGCGCTGGCGTGCGGGCGGCGGCGGGGCGGGCGGCGGGTTAGGGCTAGGAACGTACGCGATAGATACCATGTAGAGAGAGATTATGGGTCAGGTAATCGCGATGTATTACTCGGTGCACTGTGCACGTATATATATAGACAGAGGTGGGCCACAACCTCAACTATACAGGGAAAACAGGAGGTGGGCCCTACACACACATATACACGTACACAATATACTCAACAGTTGCCAACTTGCCACGGTGGTACGTACACAAGAAAAGAAGCCGGTTCCATACTTGCATTAACTTCCTCACAACAGCGCCATGCTGGGCGGCAATGATGGACGCAAAGCTCGACGCGACGCATGCCGGGCTGACTGAGTTCTCTCGATCCACCCATTTTACTTCCTTTCCGGCATGGCCGTGGTGTGGAGTCGCCAGCAGCATACGCATCATCATCTCATCAACGTCAATAGTACAGTACTCTACTGCAACTTGGCTTCTGACTCCCATCATTTCATTTCATTTCATTAAAGCCAAAAGAAATGAAATTGTACTATGTTCGTAGCAACCAAGTGGAGAGATTCAGAATGCAGGTCAAACAGAGCCTCTCCTCTCCGCCTAGACGGCCCAACGGACACCGTATATCGTACAATGCACAAAACTACGACTAAGTAAGAGTACAGTACTCTGCTGTTGTTTAAGAGAGAAAAACAGAGTACCCAGCACGTTACTTGGTAGGCAGAGCACGCATCGCACACGTCATTAAGAGCAACTCCGATGAGGCGCCCCATTTCGTCCGCTGCCGTCTGATTGCGTCGGCGCGGACAAAAGGGGAGGCCCAACGCGCCGACCCAAATCCAAATCGTGTCCGCTTCGCTTCTGCGCCGATGCATTTGCGCCCCATATGTGTCGGCGCGGACGCGGAACGGACGACACGCACGCCTTCTCGGTGTCCGCCGCGTCCCTACCTGACGGTCGTTCAACTGCCCGCGACCTATCTGGTCAACCTTGGATAATTTTCTGAAGACTTTTTTTTAATATGGCTTAGATTGGAATTTTTTTAGCATCCCCCACCCCAAATACTAGTGATTTCTATTTCACCCCCCATGGATTGTCGGCTAGCTCCGCCACTGCCATCTAGCACTTTCTGCTCCCCCGTCGCCGGCAAACTCTAGCCACCCCAGCGAAGCCAGATGAGGCTCTTCTCCAGCGCCGGAAGCAGCAAGGCCAAGGGCGTGTGCCCCGCCATTCCTTTTCCCACGGAGTTCCTCCCACCTCCGCCGGTGCTGGCTCGTCGGCAGAGGCAACGTGTCAACGTGCTAGTGCACCAGGCGAGTGGCATCGGCAAGATGCTGCGTGCCTCTCCTGTACTCGACGCCACCTTGCCGCGACGATCGCACTGGATCCGAAGAGATCCGAGCACGGGCGGCGCTTACTGATCGGCTTAGGGCGCAGACGAATGAGGTGCGGCGCCGGTGGGCGCTCCTGACACTGGAGCAGCGCCGCGCCCCTGCTGACGCAACCGACTTGTCCAACTGGGAGAGATGGTTCGCTTTCGAGCACGAGGAGGCGAGGGCGACGCGACGCTCGCGAGGTCGACCGCACCGTGCCTCCGCCCCCGCTCATCGTCCACGAGGAGGACTAGGCGGCCCTTGCGGCGGTCTATCTGGAGAGTGAGGAGGACGAGCGGCGCAGGGCGGTGGCGGCCGAGGAAGAGGAGGCGGCGTACGAGGCGGCCATGGCCCACTCCGCGGCGGGCGACTGCGTCCTGCCGATGGTGGCCCTGTCGTCAAAGCCGAGCTGGAGGCCATCGAGCGTACACCTGGACGGGACTAGTGCGCAAGCGGGTCAGCGCGCTGGGTGGGGCGACGCCGGCGCAGGAGGCGGCGTACCTCGAGATGTGACACCAGCGACGGCTGGCCGAGGAGCGCCGCCATGGCGAATACCTCGAGATGCTCCAGTGTGATCTTGAGGACGAGCAGCGCGAGCCCAAGGAGGAGGCGCGCCAGTCACAGCGGCAAGACAAAGCGTCAAGATCGCCTTGGCAAGCGGCACAGCCCGCGCCCAACATGAACGCCCTCTGGAACATGGCGCTCCCCTGGGCCGGCCCTGCGCCGACGCTCATCGACCTCACGGACCCCGAGGATGATGACGATGACGCCTAGGCAGCGCACCGCCTCGTAGTTTAGTTTGTTTTTAGTTTTCTTTAATGTAAATGTGGACGCGTGGACTCTCGCCGGCCTTCCTGGCCGGCTTTAATGTTTAACTAGGTGTTGGGGCGCGCCCGTGGCGCGCCTCTTGAGGGGGAGCTGGGCGTTGCCTTGTTATACTCGCCCCTTGGACTCTGCTTTTTATTCTAATTAGCGTTTGGGATGGTATCTTCATTGAACAAACTTAGCAACAGGAAAAGAAATATACAGTGTAGAGAGAAAGCCCATTATGGATCTGGACATGAAACACCTGACTGATAACAGTGCTCTTAACATAAGTAGTAGGTCTTGAAAAGCATGATATAAGAGTGCACAAAAGAGGACCATAGGTCATGACAGGATATAGCATAATTAGGAGTACTTAGTAGTACATTATATTAGATTATATTGACACAGGGGCTGTAGCGTCTTCGATTGTGCATCTAGACGCGATGCACGATGAGAACCAGGCGGCGCTTTGAAGTGATCCTGAAACAAAATGCAAAGATGTTTCCTTCACGAATGTTGGCGCGGCGACGAATCTTAGACCAGTTGGTGGTTATAGTGGCCCTCTTGTCAGTTGCTACCATGATGCGACACTCGGCGAGCAAATGGCCATCTGCAAGTTTGACCATGAGTGTATCATTGTTTGGATCAATGCAGTCGAGTAGGTTCTCTTCAGTATAGTTAACCTGGAAATACTGGTAAAAGAAAGTAGGTTATTTACATGGATATTTTTATATGGAAGATAATTTTGAATGCTCAAGTAGAAAGAGCAAAGAGAAGTGAATATTTGTGCTGTCCAATTGATGATTCGAGTATGTACAGCCTAGTGTGTGAACAGACAACAAACGAATGAAAAAATGGTAAGCTAGAAAAGATAAAGTAGAAATTTTGAAAGTAGCAGGAGAAAGTTAAGAACAGAGCAGGTGTTGATGTATGTGCTATACAGTGAGAAAGGGAACATAATTGTTATTTGTAAGTTGAGTAAAGTGGTGAGTGTTAAGTGGTATGAACAGAGCAGGATTAATTTTTATCTTAAGCATGGATAGAACAATAGCATAAATAAGAAAATCTGTATGCAAGTTCCGTTTATATCATCACAAACTTACAGCTGTTAAGGTAAGTAAAATGCATAACAAAAGGGCATTGTATATTCTATAAAATGGCTGGTGAAGCACATGAAAACAGTGAAGCAGTAAAGGAACATGAAGAAGTAAAAGTAAATGTGCTTGTAATTGAATAGTCGACTACAGAGTAATATTGTAAATGTGAGTTGAATGAATGTCAGTGAGTATAAAAAAGTATGAGAGTGGGAAAGAATGGCGATGAAAGAAAATTGGGCTTAGACAAGGCAATCTTGTCATTTTCATATACAGTGTGTGCATGGCATTAAAGCATTAGTAGTGGTGTTGACAAGATAAATTTAAAAGCACAGTTACTCGTTTAGAATGAGTGAGCGTCATTTCTGTGAAAAAGATAATTAAAAGTGGGAGTTGTACAGTATGGAAATACAATTTGCTGTATTATAAAGTTAGTAAACATTGAATAGGCTGTGCATTTGAGCATACCATGCGCTGGCCTGGTTTGGCAAACGTCTTGTTGATTGTGCAGACGTAGTAGTTGATGTCCGGCTTTTTGCGCCAAATCATAGCAAAGAGAGTGTCTACTTGCTGCTCATAGAGCTTGACCTCATTGCCCCAGTAACAGTTGTCGTCAAGCTCACCAACGTACTGGACGCCGCCCGGTGTTCCTGCATTCAGTTAGAAGTGGGTGAAAAGCAAGTTAAGTATTGGTTGCAACAACCGTAAATGTGAGAATTTGTTTGGGGAAGGAAATTCTAGTTATATAAGATAGCAGGGTGGGTGTTAGGGGCTGTTTGGAGCGAAGCCAAAGCAGCTATACAAAAAGGATGGGGCGGCAGAATTTTGGCAAACAAAACAATTGAGGTGCAGGTTGGTTGTGTGGTAGTATAGGGAGGCACACAAGAACTATATATATTGTAATGACATAGCCTCACTCTTTCTTTTTTCACAGGAAGAGGAGAAAAAGGCTTCGAATTAAGAAGCATAATAATACATATGGACACCAAGGTAAGCATGAACAGAAGAAGAAGAAAAACACAAATGCAGTCTGATTGTTCCTATCATTATCATATATAAATATAATTTCTCCTTATGAGGTCAACTCCAGGAAGGATTACAGCCTTGACCTTGAGGCCAGCATCGGCCGATCGGTTACCCAAACTCCCATATATACCTTACCACTGCTTAATCTGGCCACGCTGTGGTGAATGGCGAGAATTTTGGAAGGGTAGTCTTTGGCAGCCATCCAAATAGGCTTTTAGACATGGTTTCATATAATGAAACTAAAGATTAACTTTAAAGATTAACTTTTAAAATAAGAGAAGTGAAGTTGTAAAATATAGCAGATGGTGAAAGCAGATTTTAAAATAGAGAAAGCATCAAATTCAGATTACCATTGTGTGACATGGTGAAGCTAATGACTACAAAAGAAAACAAACATTGAGCAAGCAAGAGTAGAACAGAGCAGTGTGATTCACAACTTTATAACAGAAGTATCATGAGACCAATCAGTAGGAAAGGATATAAATATGAATCTAACAGATGCAATGAGTAAATGAAGGCGGTTGATAAAGAAATAGACAGAGGCATGCTTTGTTATGTAGCTGTGAGCTTGATGTTTAACATATTGTAAAGAAAGAAATAGGTTAAGTGCTCACCGCGAATGATGTACTCTTGCTGCTCATTCTCATTCTCTTGAGTCTGTTCATCGAAATATAAAACACAGTTAGAATTATGAAATGGGATCCATCTTCCAAAGAGGAGTAAAACGGGATGCTGGAGCGCTGAATCTTAAAAATGTTTTGTTGCGGAGCGATGAATCTTAAAAATGTTTTGTTGCTTATAAAACTTGCGCAAGCTAGTGAGGTACGTTCTGGGTCTTGTATGGCGGCCAGAGGAGGAGGTAACGCTTCTCTAGTCATACAAGTCAAGCGATTGAACTATGGAATTTTGCCATAGTTGTAAGCAAACAATATAATCTTTGCATTTGAACCTTTAGTGAATATTGTGAAAAATTATTAAGTTTAGCTAATCAAACTAAAATGATGAGATATTTCGTGCGAAGCACATTTCATAATTCTGTAATGTATATGCTCTTTGTACTACTACATTGGTATAAAAAATAACTATCGATGCCACGTCTTGGAGATCATCATGGGTCGAGTGTCAGCATGCTCTTGTTGAGAAGTTTTGGAAGGCTAAAGAATAACGAACTGAAGAATCTCGCTTGAAATCTCATACAAGAAAAGGTACAGTAAACTGGTATTTGCTGTTTCTTTGCACATAACTGAATTTTAAACAGCACAAACATGTCCACTTGGGTTGATCTCGTTTTAAAGCATATAACACAGCAGAATTGATCTCAAATTTATGTTTGTACACATAAAAATTCTCATCAGAATCTCTAAGAAGAAGAAGAAGGATGAACTTGCTTCAAATCTCATACAAGAAAAAGCACAATAAACTGAAGCGGCAAGGAAAAGCGCTGAAAATCGAACCTGAAGAGAAAGATGATCCTTTGAGCAGATGAAACAGCAAGGCAAATCTGACGACGAACCGATTAGTGCAATTTCTGAAATAAGAAAAACAAATTTAACGTCTCAGAGTGAGGGGACATAAGATCAAACAGTTCATGAGCGTTAATGGAGTGACACAGGCACGAACCAAAAATCGACACAGAAACATCCATCGATACGCATCAGTAGAACACAAACCATACCTTGGCGACGATGACAAGCGCAGAATTCATTGACGAACAAGATCAGAGATCGATGAAGGACCACAACTCTCACACTCAACCAAAAACCACCTGCAAGGACAGAACATCCAGGACCACTAAGCACAGCAGCAATAGATCCGAAAAAGAGAAGAGGGAATTTCTTAGTTCAACACCCTCCTAGACACATACACCATATGACCACCATGGTTTCTAGTGAAGCCAAATCTGCATGTAATATGTGCAAAATAATTTGAACAATGTGTAAACAAACATTGTATTATTCTTCGTTCCTTTTAACATAACGGATCAAAGTGGTTTGTGGGCCACAAAAAATGAATTATTTGTTTCAAAGGGATTCCACATAATTTTGGGGGGGATTTAAATCCTTACAAACTTTTCATATGGGGTTGTTTTGGTTGCAGGATTGAAATATTTAGGAGTTTAATTACCTAAGAATTTCTTTGCACTACCAAATTTCTAGGTCAAGGACTTTAGTACTCTTCAGGCGTGTCAAACACTCTTTGTTGCTAATCCTATAGGATTGAGGAGTATATGACATTCAAATCAAGTGTTTTTCTATTCTCGCATCTATGAAATCCCACAATCAAAGAGGTATTGAAATCATGAGGTCCCTTCTCCGTAGAAATAAAACGAGGCGTTCAACTAATGCCATTAGAAATCTTCAGCATGGGCGAAAAGGCCCCAGGGAAGGAAGAGGACAAAGCAAATCCCATCGGCTTTTAGAAGCAGCAAACAATAGATCCATGACACACACGCATTCATGACTCAAGCAACACAGGAAAGATCCCACATTGAAAAGAAGAAACAGTCACGCATTTCATCGAGCAGTTTACAAGCAGGGGAACGGACAGAACCTCACCTCGGAAAGAATGAAGAAACAGCCGCATGGACGCACGACAAAACAGCCGCAGGCACCCTACAGACGAAAAGAAAGCGCAAGGAAGAAAAATGAACAGCTGAGTGGAGAGCGGAAGCAGCGGAAATTAATTAACTGAAGGAAAGAAGGAGCTCACCCTAACCAATTGCAACAGCAGCAGCGAGAGGAGCCATGAGGAAGTACAGCGGCGACGCGGCAATCAGGCAGCAAGCAAGGCGATGGCGAGAGGCGGAGCGAGGAACAGAGGACGAGAGGCGGCGGCTGGAGCGAGGCGGAAGGACGAACAGAGGACAAGAGCGACGGCCGTATATAGAAGGAGCAGATAGCACGCAAGGAAGCGATCGTTACGTGGGGTGCGTCCACTACACCGCAGGGACGTATCAGAATTTATCTTACTCGAACGACCAGTGCGCCGAGCGCACTACAACCTCCAAGAGCGAATCGCTGACTAGCTCTCGACCATGCCACGTCTTCACCGCGGGATTTGTTACCGGAGCAAAACTGGTAATCGGTGCTGCCTGTTGCAGTGCATGGCTGGGGTGCAGCTACGAGCAGCTGGCTGTGGGTCATATCTTAGTCTGGTCCCGCATGTAAGCCTGTCAGATTCGTTTTGATCTGGTGCACGTGATTATCGATGGGAGGCCTTCCTCTCGTCAGCGTGCATCGAGGCCCTCGCCAGTCTTTCTCTACGCACGCATGCTACCTCCACGTCATCCCGGTGGGGCTCGATGGAATCGCTTCTTTTTTTTACCGCAGCCGCTCGATGGCTCCGTCGCTTCGTTTTTTTTACTGCAGCCGGTCGATGGCATCCTCTGCTATGTGGGCCGTGCTTCAACTGGGGCCTCGCTGTCAGTCTGCTCGTGGGTTCTTCCTGTGGTACTCGTTCCGCTATATGGTGGGTTTTCTTGCCGTGCGGTTCTTCATATCTGCTGCCTCTCCTTCAAGTCGAACGGTAACTGACATCGCTCGGCACGAGGTACAGCCCACCTGCGCCTGCAGCCCTGCACGCACTCAACTCGGGTGCGCACCACGCTTCCTACGCCCCATGCGCACAACCAACCACTGCTATCCACTTGGCGATGCAATACAACAAGAACGAACGCGATTGGCCAGGCGCATATCTCTTGTGATTGGAGCATAACACCAGGGAACGGAGCCGATTGGGCAGCGGCATATCTCTCTGCCAACGTGGATGTCGCGAGCAGCCGCACATTGCGCGACTCTTATTGGGTTTAATTATTGTTGATTTTTATTTTAAATACGCATGTATTTTTTTCTCGCGCCGTCAAAATTGGTCGGGCCAGCGTTGGGCGCATGCGCCAACCCAAACGTGAAAGCGGACGTTTGTGTCCGCTTGGCCGACCCAAACGGACAAAAAACGGATAAAATCACCGTCCGTTTGGGTCGGCCAGTTGGAGTTGCTCTGACTGACTAGATAGTCTGTTACAAATTGTATAGCTAGTTCTTTTTTGCTAGTTCTTTCTTTTCATTTCTTTTCTTTTTTGTTCCTGGCTTATTTCTAGACTGCTTGCTTATTTTAATAAAAATCAATGTGTACATTAAAGAAACAACACAAAAAATAAAAGTTAGAAAAGAAGGCAGCAAAAGGTGGCACCTTACTGCGAGCCGATGTAGCCATTCTCGTCCCAGGCAATTAATTGGCGGGTATGCTGGAAATTTAGGCTAGTAGCGCATCTTGTGCGGATTCTTTGGGTCTGCTGGAACAATCTGAACTTTTTTGGGGCGATAGCGAACAACTGGTTCTGGAGGTAGTTCTGGCTGGCCTTGTGTTCTTTTCGGCGATTTGGGTAATGCCCATTTTATGGGAAAATGATTGTTGCGTGGCCGTGGTACTGACGGCTGCACATAATGGATTAAAATGTTAAATTTGAAGGAACAAGCAATTCGAGAGTTGGCAGGTAGGATGAGCAAAGCTCTTTATTGAATTCTATTCCAGAAGCTGGCGCGCTCTCCGCTAGGCCCCGCGCCCCTCCTGCTGCGCCGGCGGCCACCTCTCGCGTCGTGCTCCACTCCGAAGTCGGCGGCCACCCCCTCCCCCACGCCATGGCCTCGCGGGTCTCGCTCTCCGGCTCGTCTTCGTCTGAGCTCTCCTCTCCTGCCATGTCTTCGGCGCCGCGCCAGGGGTCCCCCTCCCCTGCTTCGGCGCCCCCTCGTCTGCAGCTTCGGTCCATCATCGTCACCCCCATGGTGGGCACGACCTTTGGTCCGCTCGTCCAGGGTGGCGGAGCGGGGCCTTCTCGCCCACCTCGGGTGGAGGGTGGATGGCAAACCAAGAGGGGCTGCCGTCCAAGGGGTCCGCCTGTTCGCCGTTTTCTTCCCGAGCGGCATCACCACGACCAGCGCGCTGGTCGCGCCTCGTCCGCCGTCGGAATCCCGGGTGCCGACGGCTCTGTTTGGGTGTTGCTACAACTGTGGAAAGGATGACGGCCACATCTCCGCGGAGTGCCGGAATCCGAGCTTCTGTGTCCGGTGTCGTGGAGAAGGACACATCTCGCGCGGGTGCACTCGTCCCTGCTACATCTTGAGCTTGCGTTGGTTTTCCTTGAATAGGAAAGGGTGATGCAGCAATAGTAGCGTAAGTATTTCCCTCAATTTTTGAGAACCAAGGTATCAATCCAATAGGAGGCTACTCAGAAGTCCCACGCACCTACACAAACAAACAAACAAGAACTCGCAACCAACGCAATAAAAGGGTTGTCAATCCCTTCACGGCCACTTGCGAAAGTGAGATCTGACAAGATAATATGATAAGATAAATATATTTTTGGTATTTTATAATATAGATTGGACCCGAAGATCTGTGGTAAACTACTCATAACTCATCGAAAAGGCCTTGGAGATCATGTAGAGGCCCTCCGTGGCCGATTCCCCCTCCGGCGGAGCGCCGACGAAGACTTCAAGATGGGATCTCGCGGATACAGAAGGTTACGGCGGTGGAAAAAGTTTTTCGTGGTCTATTCTAATGTTTTAGGGGTACATGGGTATATATAGGAGGAAGAAGTAGGTCGGTGGACGCTCGAGGGGCCCACGAGGGTGGGGGCGCACCCACCTGTAGGGGGTGCGTCGGGCACCCTCGTGGTCGTCTTGCTTGTTTCTTGACTTCCACTCCAAGTCCTCTGGATCACGTTTGTTCCAAAAAGATCGCTCCCAAAGGTTTCATTCCGTTTGGACTCCGTTTGATATTCCTTTTTTTCGAAACACTGAAATAGGCAAAAAAACAGCAATTCGGGCCGGGCCTCTGGTTAGTAGGTTAGTCACAAGAATGATATAAAAGTGTAAAGTAAAGCCCATAAACATCCAAAACAAGTAATATAATAGCATGGAACAATAAAAAATTATAGATCTGTTTGGAGACGTGACGGTCCCCGCAGTTATCGCCGGCCGAGCGGCGCGCCCCCCGCCCTTTGGCCTTAGGGTCCTTCTTCTTTGTGGTGCCGGTCTCCTCGTCCCCTGCCTTGCCGAGGTGCTCAGCCACTGTCCTACCGCCACCACCCCCGCCCCCCCGCCGCCTGGCGTTGTTCACCTGTGGACTGATGTGGTGCGGGCTTCGTCGGCTTCTGCGGCGCCTGCACGGCCGGTGGCTCCTGGATCTGCTCCCGGCCCGAGGTTGTATGTTCCCTTCAGCCCGTCTAACATGGTGTATGCGTTGGGGCAGTGTGTCCCCGTGGAGCCGGTGGAAGTGTGCTTCCTGGAGGCGTCCGACGACATCTGGTGGATGGAGGCGGAGCTCTCCCGCGCCGTGCTCGTCACCGTCATCGGTACGCGCCCCTTGGTGGACCAGACTTCGGCGACGTAGGCGCTCCATGCTGAGTTCGGCATCGGCCCGGAGGCCATGTCCATACGGTCGTTCTATCCTGAGGACTTCCTGGTGCTCTGCCAGGACGGGGCCGTTCGTGAGCGCATGGTGTGCGCGGGCAGGGTGTCTGCCTCCTAGTTCGAGCTTAAGCTTCGCCCTTGGCTCCGGCAGACGCAGGCCACGGCGGCGCACTTGCCGTTCCTCGTCCCTGTCTCGCTGCGTGGTGTCCCTGGACATGCCTGGTCCCAGAGGACGACATGTGTGATCTTGCGGGGTCTTGGCTATGTGGTGGGCGTGGATGAAAGCACGGTGCATCGCCATGACATGGTGGACTTCAGAGTTTGGTTGCGCACGGATCGACTGAGGCAAATTCCGTGGCGCCGGATGCTCTTCATCGATGAGCCGCGCTAGAATCTGTGGGCGGGCGTGGCGGCCGGCCATGCGGCTGTGGGTAAATGTGCGAGCACCCTTTGGTATCTGATCGACATTACAGTTCTTGGGGAGCCAGTTCTGGTGGATTCTGATGCTGTGAATGTGCCACCACCACCGCCGCCCTCGCTGCCAACGGGAGATGACGACCTGCGTACTAATATGGATGGAGGTGGGCCTTGGGCCGGTGGAGATTGTGGCCATGGTGGCTCCGGTTGCGGTGGCTCTGTTGGAGCAACGGCAAACATGGCCGGGTCTTCGAAGGCGAAGCCACCGCCGGGCAGGCAGGTGCGGATTCAAACTGCTTCGGAGCTGGCCGCGGGGTACGTCAGCAATAGCTGCGTGGCTGTCGTTGCTGGGCCAGCCTTGGTAGTTGGGCCATGCCAAAAGGAGGGCGCTAGTGGCTTCCAGCCACTTGCCAGTGAGCACGTGCAGCCCAAAGTGGAGGCCGGTCAAGAGGAGGGGATGGAAAGTTCGGTCTTTCCTACCACCCCTCATTCGTTTGTGGGATCGCGTGCGGCTTCCCGACCAAAACCGCAGGCGGCGGAGCCTCCTTCTTCCCAGGCTTTGGTACAACTTTCCAGGTGGCACGCGACGATTGGAGCTGTGGACTCCAACCGCGTGATCATGGACGGCAGCGGGTCTCGGGATCTAGGACCTTGCAGCGGGCTGAGATGTGGTGGGGCTGTCCAGGTCGGTGATACATTTGCAAGGTATCTATAATTTTTGATTGTTCCATGCTATTATATTATCTGTTTTGGATGTTTTATATGCATTAATATGCTACTCCCTCCGTCCAGAAATACTTGTCGGACAAATGGATCAAAATAGATGTATCTAAGACTGAAATATGTCTAGATACATCCATTTCTCCGACAAGTATTTTCGGACAGAGGGAGTATTTTATATTATTTTTGGGACTAACTTATTAACCTAGAGCCCAGTGCCAGTTTCTGTTTTTTTTTTGCCTATTTTAGAGTTTTGGGGAAAAGGAATACCAAATGGAGTCCAAATGGAAAAAAACTTCCGCGATGATCTTTCTTGGACCAGAAGAAAACCAGGAGACTTGGAGATGAAGTTGGAGGAGCCACGAGGCGACCACGAGGGTGGATGGCGTGCCCAGGGGGTAGGGCGTGCCCCCTACCTCATGGGCCCCTCGTGGGTCTCCTGGCCTAACTCCTTCACCCATATATACTCTTATACCCCAAAACCACCAGGGGGAGCCACAAAAACACTTTTCCACCGCCGCAACCTTTTGTACCCGTGAGATCCCATCTAGGGGCCTTTTCCGGCGTCCTGCCGGAGGGGGATTCGATCATGGAGGGCATCTACATCAACACCATTGCCCTTTCGATGAAGCATGAGTAGTTTACCAGACCTACAGGTCCATAGCTAGTAGCTAGATGGCTTCTTCTCTCTCTTTGATTCTCAATACCATGTTGTTAAGGCATATCTCTCTCGATGTAGTGTTGGTGATTGATGACAACATGTTTGCGGACTAATCGTGTGCTTTGAGCATTTCAGAGATTCATCATTTGGCACGAGACGATTCCTTCCCCTCGGAGTTTTAATCAAAGATGGTGTAGCTCTTTCGTTTCTGTTTTGGTGGACTGGTTTCGTAGGAGTCACCGTACTATCAAGAGGGGATCCGCTTTGGTATGGCTAGGGTGGAATCAACACGTACACATCCTCTTCGCACCCTCCGAGCCTTCCCGCTTCGATGGAGCTTACATTTCCTTCCTTTGTGCATATTTTGGTCCCATCGGTAGTCTGCGCGCCAATGAGTAGTACCACTCAAGAGCCACAGTGGCAAGATGCCCGCTCTGCAGTAGTACCGCTGGGGTCCTCACCATAGTATCGGCTGCAGACAGGGCTCCTACCGCCTCGACTCTAGGGGTCGCCTCTCGTGTCGGATTATGCGGCACTAAGCGTGGCGAGAGAAGCGGTAGTACCGCCATGAGCGGTAGTACCGCCTACCACCGCTGTAGTAATCTTGACTGGGTCCGATATCTGCCCATTTGCTAGCTCCTCCCAGATCAAGACAAAGAAGATCATGAGGGGGCGGTAGGATCATTGGGCCCAGTGGTAGTACCGCTGCCCCTCAGATAGTACCGCCCTCATGGGCTGTTTTGGGGGTAACGGTTGGATTGTTCCCCCCTCTATAAAAGGAGGTCTTCTTCTCCAAAGTTGACCTACCTATTCCCCCAAAGCTCCATTGTTGCTCCAAGCTCCATTTTCGCCCGATCTCTCTCCCTAGCCAATCAAACTTGTTGATTTGCTCGGGATTGGTTGAGAAGGCCCCGATCTACACTTCCACCCAGAGAAATTTGATTCCCCCCACTAATCCCTTGTGGATCTTGTTACTCTTGGGTGTTTGAGCACCCTAGACGGTTGAGGTCACCGCAGAGCCATAGTCCATTGTGGTGAAGCTTCATGGTGTCGTTGGGAGCCTCCAATTAAGTTGTGGAGATTGCCCCAACCTTGTTTGTAAAGGTTCGGTCGCCGCCTCCAAGGGCACCAATAGTGGAATCACGGCATCTCGCATTGTGTGAGGGCGCGAGGAGAATACGATGGCCCTAGTGGCTTCATGGGGAGCATTGTGCCTCCACACCGCTCTAACGGAGACATACTTCCCTTAAAAAGGAAGGAACTTCGGTAACACAACATCGTCTCCATCGGTTCCTCTTTTGGTTATCTCTCACCATTACTAGTGCAAGCTTATATTGTGTTGCATCTCTTGCTTGCTTGTGTGCTTGTTGTTACCGCATCATATAGGTTGCTCACCTAGTTGCATATCTAGACAACCTACTTTGTTGCAAAGTTGAAATTGGTAAAGAAAAGCTAAAAATTGTTAGTTGCCTATTCACCCCCCTCTAGTCAACTATATCGATCCTTTCAATTGGTATTCCTTTCAATTGGTATCAGAGCCTCGTCTGTTTATCAAGGACTTTGCCGTCTGAAGAGTATGGTTGACACCGTAGACGGTGGGGAGGAGCACTCTGGTGTGAATCCGAGCTCGTCTACGGCCGATGGGGGAACCGCGGTCTCTCGTGAGGAATTCAATGTGGCTTTGGACACATTGAAAACCTCCATGACAACCGAGGTTGAAAGCATGTTTAATAAATTCTTAGAAGGACTTAAACTATCTACCCCGCCGATGAAAGTGATCCCACTAACAAGGTGACGGATGCTAACTCCGACAATGGGGAAGCTACTAGTGAAAAGGGTCCTTCTACTAGTGGTAGAAATGGCACCGGCATCTTTGCCCATGTGGAACCTCCAATTTATGGAGGACCGATTCCCTCTACTCATTTAAATCATGTCGGTCCTCCTCCTAAGATTGTGAAAAATGAAAATTTTGATGCTTGGGTCTATCGCTTTAAGCGTCATTTAAAACATGTTAACACTAATCTTTGGAGAATTATTGAAGAAGGTTTCTATCCGCATGACCCAAGCAACTTCACTCCAAGAGAAGCTGCGGATAATCAATTCAACGAGAATGCTCTCTTCATCATTCAAGATGCAATTCCACCCGAAGACATTGCTCATCTCCGACCATTAACCATGGCCAAGGAAGCATGGCACCATGTTGTTTCCCTCTACAAGGGAAGCGCTAGCATTCAACGCTCCAACTATGATGTGGTGCAAGATGAAGCCGATGAGTTTGCAATGAATGAAGATGAAGAACCTCGTGTGCTTTACCGGAGATTGACCACTCTCGTGGAATTACTCCGAGATCATCGGAGTAAGGATACGGATGACAATTAGATCAAGCGCAAGTTCCTCAAGGCCATGATGCCCTACCACAAGGCCATGTCCTCTGTCATCCGTCAAACACCGGACTTCCACTCCTTGTCCTCAAATGAAGTGTTGGATGAGTTTGTGGCAATGAGGATCTTGGACAAGACCGCCGACAACACGGTGTTGCGTTCTCAAAGAGTAAAAAAGCCCAACCTTGCCTTGAAGGCCAAGGTTATTGTGGAAGAAGAGGAAGAAGAGGAAGATGAGGAGAGCAACCCTGAAGATACAAAATATGATTATCATGAGCACATGGCTCTTGCTTCAAGGAAATTTTGGAGCAAGAAGAACACAAGGCCCAACTTCAACACGAACAACTCAAGTGGGTTCAAGGGTAAGAAACGTGTGAGAACATGTTACAATTGTGGCAATGTGAGCCACTTTGTTGTGGATTGCCCTTACGAGAAGCGGGAAGACAATGGTGGCAAGCTCATCCGAAAAGACAAAGCCAAGTCCTTCCCCAACAAGAACAACTTCACCAAAATAACTCCTACTTGAGGGTTGGTGGTTCAAGAAGAATACCATGAGTATGGCGATGATGATGAAGATAGTGAAGCCATGGCCATGGCCTCCGTTGCCATTGCCACAACTCCACGGGTGTCCCTCTTCGACTCACCCAATGAGAACATCACCTCCAAGTGTCTCATGGCTAAAGCCACCAACAAGGTGTTTGCTTCCGGTAGGGGATCATGGTTTCTCGATAGTGGAGCAACAAATCATATGACCGGAAGCAAGGACTTGGTGGTGGACGTGCACAAGATCCCTTCTATGCCCACCAACGTCGAGTGGGGTGATGCATCGTCTTCTAAGGTATTGGGTCTTGGCAAGGTTGTCATTTCTCATGATCTAATGATCGAGAAAGTCATGCTTGTTGAGTCCCTTGCTTACAATCTACTTTCCATTTGTCAACTTGCACTCATGGGCTTTGCCACTTTCTTTGATATTGATATCGTGGCCCTCTTGTGGAGCAAGAGTCTTAAAGTAGACTTTGTTGGGCATGTCGAGAATGGTCTTTATGTGATTAACTTTTCGGAGCGACCCACTAAGACCGCGACATGCCTAATGGCTAAAGTTGATGTGGGATGGCTTTGGCATCGCCGTTTAGCCCACGTCAATATGAGATCTTTGCAAAGTCTTCTCAAGGGGGACCATGTCTGTGGACTAACAAATGTTAGTTTTGCCAAAGATCGTGCTTGCAGTGCTTGTATCGAAGGAAATCTACATGATAAGGCCCACCCTCCCACGACTATCATCTACTCGAAGAGACCCTTGGAGCTCCTTCACATGGATCTCTTTGGGCCTCCATCCTTTGATAGTCTTGGAGGTAGAAAGTATTGCTTGGTGATTGTGGATGATTATTCAAGATACACTTGGGTATATTTCTTCAAGAGGAAGAGTGAGACTCAACAAACCGTCATCGACTTTCCAAATGAAGCTCAACATCAACATGATGCAAAGATCTTGATAATAAGGAGTGACAACGGCATGAGTTCAAGAACTACACCTTGGATGAGTTTCTTAGTGATGAGGGGATCAAGCATCAATATTCTGCACCTTATACCCCTCAACAAAATGGTGTCACGGAGAGGAACAACCGGACGTTGATGGATGCGGCAAGGACCATGATGGCGGAGTTCAAGTCTCCATACAACTTTTGGTCCGAAGCCATCAACACAGCCTGTCATGCATCCAATCGGCTCTATCTCCGCGAAGGCTTGAACAAGACTCCTTAGGAAATACTTACCGGTAACAAGCCCAACCTCAAGTACTTCCGGGTGTTTGGGTGTAAGTGTTTCATTCTCAAGAAAGGTGTTCGTTTGTCTAAATTTGAGGCTAGAGCTCATGAGGGCATATTTGTTGGTTATGCTACAAACTCTCATGCTTACCGTGTCCTCAACAAGTCCACTGGACTCATTGAGGATACATGTAACGTGGAGTTTGACGAGAATAACGGCTCCCAAGTGGAGCAAAGTGGTACTTGTGATGTAGGTGATGAAATTCCTCCCCAAGCCATAAGAAGAATGGGTGTTGGTCATATCCTACCCATTGAGGAACCACTTGTGGCCGAAGGAGAAGGAAAACGATCCACTCAAGTGGATCCATCACCAACCCAAGACCCACACACTTCCGAAGAACAAAGTGAAGGCCCTCAACCTCATGAACAAGATCAAGGGCAAGATCAACCTCAAGATGGTGGTGAACCACCAAATGATGCCCAAGGTCAAGTTCTCCCCTTTGAGCAAGTTCAAGATCAAGAGCAAGCTCAAGATCAAGAACAAGCTCAAGACGGCACTCAAGATGATCAAGTTACTCCTCTTTTCACATCCGAGGAGGAAATAGAGCGTCGTGCCGCGAAGATCGCTTCCAAGCTCACCACCAAAGGTCATCTTATGGAGAATGTGGTTGGAAGCCTAAGAAAGGGGGTAAGCACTTGTAGACAATTAGCAAACTATTGTGAACATCATGCGTTTGTTTCTTGTGTCGAACCCCAAAAGGTTTATGAGGCGCTCGAGGACCCGGATTGGCTCAATGCCATGCATGAAGAACTCAACAACTTTGAGCATAACCAAGTGTGGAAATTAGTGCCAAGGCCAACTGGGTCATAATGTCATTGGAACCAAGTGGATATTCAAGAACAAGCAAGATGCTCATGGGATCATTGTTCGCAACAAGGATCGTTTGGTGACACAAGGCTACTCCCAAGTCGAGGGTATCGACTACGGTGAAACCTTTGCTCCTGTTGCTCGCCTTGAATCTATTCATTTGTTGATTGCTTATGCTTCTCATCATAATTTCACGTTGCAACAAATGGATGTGAAGAGTGCTTTTCTTAATGGTCCCATTAATGAGTTGGTGTATGTCAAACAACCCCCAGGGTTCGAAGATCCCTATTTCCCCGATCTTGTGTACCAAATCCACAAGGCGCTCTATGGCCTTAAACAAGCTCCACGTGCGTGGTATGATCATCTTACGGAGTTGTTACAAGATCGTGGGTTCGAAATCGGGAAAATCGACCCCACTCTTTTTACTAAGAAGGTCAAAGGGGAGTTGTTTGTGTGCCAACTATATGTTGATGATATTATCTTTGGTTCCCCTAACAAAGCTTTCAATGAAGAATTTGCCGCTCTCATGACCTCAAAGTTCAAGATGTCTATGATGGAAGAGTTGAAGTTCTTTCTCGGGTTCGAAATCAAGCAAAGAAGAGAAGGACCTTCATCAACCAAGCCAAATACACTCAAGACATGCTCAAGAGATTGAAGCTAAGTGATGTCAAGCCGGCCTCCACTCCTATGCCCGTCAATGCCAACTTGACATTGATCCCAATGGTAAAGCGGTGGATCAAAAGGTATATCGCTCCATGATTGGATCCCTACTTTACTTTTGTGTATCTAGACCGGATATCATGTTGAGTGTGGGAATTTGTGCACGGTTTCAAGCCGCACCTAAGGAAAGCCACTTTGTGGCGGTCAAGCAAATATTTCAATATTTGGCTCATACCCCAAACTTTGGCTTATGGTACCCAAGAGGAGCCAACTTTGATCTTTTGGGCTATACAGATTCAGATTGGGCGGGAGACAAAGTGGATAGGAAGTCCACCTCCGGAGGGTGCCAATTACTTGGTTGCTCTTTAGTGAGTTGATCTTCTAAGAAGCAAAATTGTGTATCTCTCTCGTCCACCGAAGCAGAGTATGTGGCTGTCGGTAGTTGTTGTGCTCAACTCCTATGGATGAGGCAAACTTTGAAGGATTACGATGTCACTTGTGATGAAGTGCCTCTTTGGTGTGACAATGAAAGTGCCATCAGGATCTCTCTCAACCGGGTGCAACACTACAAGACGAAGCATATTGAGATTCGGTATCACTTTGTCGGGGATCACATTAGGCGAAGGGAGATCAAGCTCAAGTATGTCAACACTCATGATAACCTTGTAGATATTTTCACGAAGCCCTTGGATGAAGCAAGATTTCGCGAGTTAAGGCATGAGCTAAATATCATTGATTCGAGCAATGTGGCTTGAACCCTTGCACACCCCACCATACTCATCATGCTTTCTTGTCTAGGTGTAGGCATGGACATAGGGGGAGATGTTCTATCAATGAACTTTCCCTCCCCCATTATTCATAAACTAATCAAACTCTTTCACATTAGCCATTTTTGAAGGTACTTGTGCTTCAAAGATGAGTTTTGGTCATGGGCCCAAGGTTAAAATCTTCGCGGCGCCATACCTCCGGACTCAAACATAGGTGGCCTCGGCCACCGCCCTTTCTTGGAGATGAGTGTGTTTCTCGTCTCCCTTGTGTTTGTTTTGCATGTGTTTTCTCTCTTTTCTAGTTGATTTCTTTTTTTTGAGCTAAGCCATTTGGGCATGTCTTTTTGTGGCTAAGCGGTACTACCCTGGTGGTGCGCGGTACTACCGCTGATGTTCATCAAGCAGTACTACCGCCCACCCCAGCGGCACTACCGCTACGGGGTGGGCGATGGGGGGTTATGTTGGGGCAGGGGGAGTTGCCTTTCTCCCCCATACCCATTCGCTCCACCCGCTCGTGCTCTTGGTCTCTCCAGCGACGTCTCGCCGCAGGAGGGCTTCGGCAGGCCACCGTCTACGTGTCGTCCCTCTCCAGTTCCTATGGTTGAGTAGATCCCCACCGTGTCCTCTTGCCATGGATGCCGGTATTGCCCCAGTTCCCGTTCTCTCTTTGCCTAGATTTCACATCTAGTTGCTAGGGGCAATAGGCATTGCTTTTCTCGTTTTTTGGCTAAGTCGAGGCTTGAGCAGGATGGAGATGGCATCTAGACCTTTTGGATTGATGTTTGATAGGATTATTTTTGAATTTGGCATCTCGGTAGTGCCGGATCTACCCACGGCAGTAGGGAACCGCCGTTCCCCATCTAGAGCGGTACGACCGCTCATCTGGCACGGTACTACCGCTCGAGCGGTACTGCCGCTTTTGGTCCGTAGTACTACCGCTGGATGCCCAGTTCCATCATTTTCCTCTCACATTTTGATCCGTGGCTTTGTTTGGAGGCTTATGCTCTTTCTTTCGTGTTGTTTCTTCTGCTCGTATGTTTGGTTCCAGGTGATGAACATCTTGAGCAGCAAGTCCGCCGTGTCAACCCCGGTCATTCAACGTCAAAGTGCTACCGCACCTCTGAGACAGCGGGTGCTTCCTCAAGTGCTCAACCTCCGTCTCAACACAAGAAGTCGACTGCCAACAAGCCGAAGCCGAGGGGAAAGGCTGTGACAGAGATGACTGCCAAGGAATTCTGGGAAAGGCGTCGCCGCAACCCCTATGCGAAAGACCAAGAACTCACTTTGGTCAACCGCCCGTTCTGGAACCGCTTTTAGTTTGCCATCTACTTTGATGTGATCAAGGCCAAGAAGAATCTCTATGTTGATGTGCGCTCCATCGACACAGATGCTATGGAAAAGGACCTTGAGTACTTTGGCGAAGCCCTTCAGATGTGCTCTCAGCTGAACATTCTCGGAATCATGCAGTTCAACAAGGAATTTGATGCAGATTTAGTGGCTCAATTATTTGCCACTGTCCATCTTGGAACTGATGAAGAAAGGACTCTGACTTGGATGACAAATGGCAAGTTGCTTTCTGTCAAGTGGAAGGCCTTCATGGAGTTACTTGGGGTGGAAGATCACGGGCTTGAGACTCCAGTCGGCTTCCTCCCTCACCGCAATGCAACCTACACTCACAAGCAAGCCCTCTGGCCCTACTGTACTGTGAAGATTCACCCCGTGGCTGAGAAGGGGACCCATGAGCTGCCTGCCTTTCTGGACATCCTTCATCGTGTTTTCCGAGAGACTCTCTTCCCTCGTATCGGGAATATGGATATGGTCCACTCCTATCTCATGGACATGCTTCTCTTCTGCTAGCATGAGAAGGAAGCAAACACTAGCGAGCCCCTGGACATTTCCCATGTTATGTGGTCTGAAGTTCTCTCTGCCGTTTCTGAGCGCAAGTGCCCGATCTATGGTCCGTTTATCATGTTGCTCATTGAGAAGGCCTGGGCACATGTCTATCCTAGGGTGGTGTTGGAAACTGGAGAGTTGGTTTCTCATGAGATCAAGCATCTGAGGAAGAAGGACAATTGGGGCACCCCGGCTCCTAAGTCTGGAGTTCCATCTAAAGCTGCTGACATGGATACCGAGGGCGAGGCTGAGGCTGATGATGATGAGGACTATGAGCCCTCCGAAGTGGAGCCCTCTTGGGCAAAGAAGATTAAGCGCAAGATGAAGAAACTCTTCTGCATGGAGTCTCATGGCCAGTACATGTCTCATGTCTCGGAGAAGAAGGCCCACAGCCGTTACAAGGAGCTCATGTGTCAGTTGGGTGCAACTGTTAACAGCGGATCTGAGGGAAGGATCACTGATGAGGAGGAGTGGGTTCAGCAGCACTACCCGTGGACCGACTCAGACACCGAGCAGTTTCCTACCAATGACGACGGTGCAGACGATCCCGCTGGGATGTGATGCTCGAGATCCTCAGTTTGCTATCACCTAGAGCCGTAGCAACGCTCTTTGCCTTTTTGGTGTCTCGATGCCAAAGGGGGAGAAAGTCTAGGGATTTATGTCGTTGCCGAGTTGCGAGTGTGTCTTTGTGGTTTGATTGTGTCGTTGCCGAGTTGTTTCTTTTCTCTCATCGTTTTATTTGGTTTTGTGCCCGTGAGACCTAGTTCCAGTTCATATGGTGCGAGACATATGCTACCTTATCCATTATTATCTATGTCCTTCAAGTAATTTGGTAAATTGTGAGTTGCATGCTTATCCAGTTATATAGCTTGCTCACACGTACCCTTCTGCTTAAGTTGTTGGACTATAAAATATAGGGGGAGTGTTGATCCTAATGTGTGTGCCTTGCATTCCAAAGGCACCACTAATTAGGTGCACACATTCAGGGGGAGCCCGTCTATATTTTTTAGTTCTAAGTTTATCTTTACTTTCATGTCCTATCCTTGTGCAAATCCCACCAAAAAGGGGGAGACTGTTAAGACATATCTCTCTCGATGTAGTTTTGGTGATTGATGACAACACATTTGCAGACTAATCGTGTGCTTTGAGCATTTCAGAGATTCATCCTTTGGCACGAGCCGATTCCTTCCCCTCGGAGTTTTAATCAAAGACGGTGTAGCTCTTTCGTTTCTATTTTGGTGGACTGGTTTCGTAGGAGTCACTGGACTATCAAGAGGGGATCCGCTTTGGTATGGCTAGGGTGGAATCAACACGTACACATCCTCTTCGCACCCTCTGAGCCTTCCCGCTTCGATGGAGCTTACATTTCCTTCCTTTGTGCATATTTTCGTCCCATCGGTAGTACCGCGGTGCCCAACGGTAGTACCACTCAAGAGCCACAAGTGGCAGTACCGCTCTGCAGCGGTAGTACTGCCTGGGGGTCCTCAGCCGTAGTACCACTGCGGTACTGGGCTCCTACCGCCTCGACTCTAGGGGGTCGCCTCTCGTGTCGGATTGTGCGGCACTAAGCATTGGCAGTATAAGCGGTAGTACCGTTCATGAGCGGTAGTACCGCCCTACCACCACGGTAGTACCGCACTGGGTCCGATATCTTCCCATTTGCTAGCCCTCTCAGACTGCACAGCAGTACCGCGAGGGGGAGCGGTAGGACCGTTGGGCCCAGCGGTAGTACCGCCCTCTGCGGGGCTGTTTTGGGGGGTAACGGTTGGATTGTTTCCCCCTCTATAAAAGGAGGTCTTCTTCTCCAAAGTTGACCTACCTCTTCCCCCAAAGCCCCATTGTTGCTCCAAGCTCCATTTTCGCCTGATCTCTCTCCCTAGCCAATCAAACTTGTTGATTTGCTCGGGATTGGTTGAGAAGGCCCCGATCTACACTTCCACCCAGAGAAATTTGATTCCTCCCCACTAATCCCTTGCGGATCTTGTTACTCTTGGGTGTTTGAGCACCCTAGACGGTTGAGGTCACCGCAGAGCCATAGTCCATTGTGGTGAAGCTTCATGGTGTCGTTGGGAGCCTCCAATTAAGTTGTGGAGATTGCCCCAACCTTGTTTGTAAAGGTTCGGTCGCCGCCTCCAAGGGCACCAATAGTGGAATCATGGCATCTCGCATTGTGCGAGGGCGTGAGGAGAATACGATGGCCCTAGTGGCTTCTTGGGGAGCATTGTGCCTCCACACCGCTCTAACGGAGACGTACTTGCCTTAAAAAGGAAGGAACTTCGGTAACACAACATCGTCTCCATCAGTTCCTCTTTTGGTTATCTCTCACCATTACTTGTGCAAGCTTATATTGTGCTGCATCTCTTGCTTGCTTGTGTGCTTGTTGTTAACGCATCATATAGGTTGCTCACCTAGTTGCATATCTAGACAACCTACTTTGTTGCAAAGTTGAAATTGGTAAAGAAAAGCTAAAAATTGTTAGTTGCCTATTCACCCCCCCTCTAGTCAACTATATCGATCCTTTCAATTGGTATCAGAGCCTCGTCTGTTTATTAAGGACTTTGCCGTCTGAAGAGTATGGTTGACACCATAGACGGTGAGGAGGAGCACTCCAGTGTGAATCCGAGCTCGTCTACGGCCGATGGGGGAACCACGGTCTCTCGTGAGGAATTCAATGTGGCTTTGGACACATTGAAAACCTCCATGACAACCGAGGTTGAAAGCATGTTTAATAAATTCTTAGAAGGACTTAAACTATCTACCCGCCGATGAAAGTGGGTGATCCCACTAACAAGGTGACGGATGCTAACTCCGACAAGGGGGAAGCTACTAGTGAAAAGGGTCCTTCTACTAGTGGTAGAAATGGCACCGGCATCTTTGCCCATGTGGAACCTCCAATTTATGGAGGACCGATTCCCTCTACTCATTTAAATCATGTCGGTCCTCCTCCTAAGATTGTGAAAAATGAAGATTTTGATGCTTGGGTCTATCGCTTTAAGCATCATTTAAAACATGTTAACACTAATCTTTGGAGAAGTATTGAAGAAGGTTTCTATCCGCATGACCTAAGCAACTTCACTCCAAGAGAAGCTGCGGATAATTAATTCAACAAGAATGCTCTCTTCATCATTCAAGATGCAATTCCACCCGAAGACATTGCTCATCTCCGACCATTAACCATGGCCAAGGAAGCGTGGCACCATGTTGTTTCCCTCTACAAGGGAAGCGCTAGCATTCAACGCTCCAACTATGAAGTGGTGCAAGATGAAGTCAATGAGTTTGCAATGAATGAAGATGAAGAACCTCGTGTGCTTTACTGGAGATTGACCACTCTCGCGGAATTACTCCGAGATCATGGGAGTAAGGATACGGATGACAATTGCATCAAGCGCAAGTTCCTCAAGGCCATGATGCCCTACCACAAGGTCATGTCCTCCGTCATCCGTCAAACACCAGACTTCCACTCCTTGTCCTCAAATGAAGTGTTGGATGAGTTTGTGGCAATGAGGATCTTGGACAAGACCGCCGACAACACGGTGTTGCGTTCTCAAAGAGTAAAGAAGCCCAACCTTGCCTTGAAGGCCAAGGTTATTGTGGAAGAAGAGGAAGATGAGGAGAGCAATCCCGAAGATACAAAATATGATTATCATGAGCCCATGGCTCTTGCTTCAAGGCAATTTTGGAGCAAGAAGAACAGAAGGCCCAACTTCAACAAGAACAACTCAAGTGGGTTCAAGGGCAAGAAACGTGTGAGAACATGTTACAATTGTGGCAATGTGAGCCACTTTGTTGTGGATTGCCCTTACGAGAAGCGGGAAGACAATGGTGGCAAGCTCATCCGAAAAGACAAAGCCAAGTCCTTCCCCAACAAGAACAACTTCACCAAAAAGACTCCTACTTGAGGGTTGGTGGTTCAAGAAGAATACCATGAGGATGACGATAATGATGAAGATAGTGAAGCCATGGCCATGGCCTCCGTTGCCATTGCCACAACTCCACGGGTGTCCCTCTTCGACTCACCCAATGAGAACATCACCTCCAAGTGTCTCATGGCTAAAGCCACCGACAAGGTGTTTGCTTCCGGTAGGGGATCATGGTTTCTCGATAGTGGAGCAACAAATCATATGACCGGAAGCAAGGACTTGGTGGTGGATGTGCACAAGATCCCTTCTATGCCCACCAACGTCGAGTGGGGTGATGCCTAGTCTTCTAAGGTATTGGGTCTTGGCAAATTTGTCATTTCTCATGATCTAACGATCGAGAAAGTCATGCTTGTTGAGTCCCTTGCTTACAATCTACTTTCCATTTGTCAACTTGCACTCATGGGCTTTGCCACTTTCTTTGATATTGATATCGTGGCCCTCTTGTGGAGCAAGAGTCTTAAAGTAGACTTTGTTGGGCATGCCGAGAACGGTCTTTATGTGATTAACTTTTCGGAGCAACCCACAAAGACCGCGACATGCCTAATGGCTAAAGTTGATGTGGGATGGCTTTGGCATCGCCGTTTAGCCCACGTCAATATGAGATCTTTGCAAAGTCTTCTCAAGGGGGACCATGTCTGTGGACTAACAAATGTTAGTTTTGCCAAAGATCGTGCTTGCAGTGCTTGTATCGAAGGAAATCTACATGAGAAGGCTCACCCTCCCACGACTATCATCTACTCGAAGAGACCCTTGGAGCTCCTTCACATGGATCTCTTTGGGCCTCCATCCTTTGATAGTCTTGGAGGTAGAAAGTATTGCTTGGTGATTATGGATGATTATTCAAGATACACTTGGGTATATTTCTTCAAGAGGAAGAGTGAGACTCAACAAACCGTCATCGACTTTCCAAATGAAGCTCAATATCAACATGATGCAAAGATCTTGATCATAAGGAGTGACAACGGCATGAGTTCAAGAACTACACCTTGGATGAGTTTCTTAGTGATGAGGGGATCAAGCATCAATATTCTGCACCTTATACCCCTCAACAAAATGGTGTCACAGAGAGGAACAACCGGACGTTGATGGATGCGGCAAGGACCATGATGGCGGAGTTCAAGTCTCCATACAACTTTTGGGATGAAGCCATCAACACAACATGTCATGCATCCAATCGGCTCTATCTCCGCAAAGTCTTGAACAAGACTCCTTAGGAAATACTTATCGGTAACAAGCCCAACCTCAAGTACTTCCGGGTGTTTGGGTGTAAGTGTTTCATTTTCAAGAAAGGTGTTCGTTTGTCTAAATTTGAGGCTAGAGCTCATGAGGGCATATTTGTTGGTTATGCTACAAACTCTCATGCTTACCGGGTCCTCAACAAGTACACCGGATTCATTGAGGATACATGTAACATGGAGTTTGACGAGAATAACGGCTCCCAAGTGGAGCAAAGTGGTACTTGTGATGTAGGTGATGAAATTCCTCCCCAAGCCATAATAAGAATGGGTGTTGGTCATATCCTACCCATTGAGTGTCGGAGTAATGGGCCATGGGTAGGCAGACCCAGGACCCAGGATCTTTCAAGACATCGGGGCAGGCCGCGCCCCTCAGCCGAGTCCCAGCAGGGCGACCTTCGAGAAGGCTGAGGCCCAGCTGGCGACCTCCGAAGAAACCGAGTCCCCAGACGGCGACTCCAGACCAAGCCGACTCCGGGCTTGCGACCTCCCAAGGGGCCGACTCTGAGAGTCGGCCCGCAACCTTCCACGAAGACCAACGCAGGGTACAGCCCGTCGTGGCTGTCCCCTCGGGCCCACGGGAGGGGGGCATGGCTCTGATGAGCAGCGTCATCGAGATCTCCGTGAGGCGCAGATCGTACCATGCCCCCGACCTCACCACAGTACATGCAGATTGTACCACGACGGCGGGCCAGACGTCTGGCCGGAGATCGCCGGGCCCTCCGTCAGTGAGATAGAAGAGCTCGGCTGGAGAGTCCGAAGACGGCCCTACAGGAGTCGGCCTCCCCAGAGTCGGCCGCATCCTGGCCAGGGCCCCACAAGCCATAAACCAGATTGGACGGGGAGTGGCAACAGCGATCACCTGACAGGCGGCGACACTGTTCCCACGACCCCATGACCGCGCCTGCGTCATCGAGTGTTTGACAGTCTTCTCGGTTTGTTCATGAGACCCGCCATCAGCGGGGCCCTGTGAGTCGGCGGAGAAGACGGCAGAAGAGAGATCGACGATCGGGGCCACGCCCGATCGGATTACTGTTATACCGGGTAGGCCTATATAAACCCGGGGCACCCATGCAAAGGGTTCGCCTCGATAGGTTTTTAGATACATAGCAAGAGGGAAAGAGCTAGCCTTGCTCCTTCCTCGCCTCCACACAGCTCGAGGAGCACCACTGCATTATCACCCCATAGTGATCATGCGGAGACCCATGAGCAGCGATGGGGTATTATCTCCTCGGAGAGCCCAAGCTGGGTAAGATTAGCGGCGTGCATGTCTTCGCCTCATCCGTTTCGAGCACCGCGACGTTCTACTCGCCCCCACCATGATAAGCCACCCGTTGGCATATGTCGCATCCAACCCCCGACATTTGGCGCCCACCGTGGGGCCTGGTGCACCGTCGTCCGGAGATCTGCGGGACGGAACCCTCTTCCTCCTCTGGCGAAGCGCAGCCAGCCCGGCTTCGCTGATGGGTGCAGACGACCTTGTTGTCGGCGTCGAAGCCGCCTGCGCAGCGAGAGGCCTCGCCGAACTCCTCGGTGAGGTGCGCCTCTCCGACGAGCCCGCGCTGAAGCGGTGTGAGTGGCCCGAGAGCCTTCGCGGGCCTCCTTGATCAGCTTCAGTCGCCGGCGAGCCCCGTGAGACTTGGAGTCCGTGAGGCTCCTCCGACCCGATGCTGGTCGACTCGACGCCAGTATCACTTGATACCTTCCCACCAACGTGGTGGTTCACGACGAGCCGCTTCCGTGCGAGGAGAGCGGCGGAAGCGCCGCCACGGAGGTGCTAAATCATCGCCATGGCGAAGCGCCCGGTGAAAACACCCAGACCCGCTGCTGCGCGCCTCAGAAGACCTGTCCGCGCCCCTCCCGGAGGACGCGGACGCAGATCTTGGAAGAGCGCCGCCTTCAGCTCATTGAAAGCGCCAAAGTTGGCGAGCATGAGACGCCTGTTTGAAGCGCACCGGCGAGGTGGATCGCGCTGTAGGTGGCTCGCCGGCTCCAAGCGGGCCGAGCCGTCTTGGCACGGTCGAGCTTGCGCGCCATCGCCGATCTGTTCGGGCGGCGCCCGTATCGCCACCCCGTGGAGAACATCCGCGCCGCCAGCGGCAATCGAGGAAGCGAGGAACCTCGAGGGCAAAAGCGCCGCGAGATGAGCGGAGCGAGTCCAAAGCAGCTCCTCGGCGTTCTTGCTGCTGAACGCAGGTAGCGGCGGCACCGACGCGCCGCAATGTAAGAATGACGACTTACCCCCTCGCCGAGATCAAGGCGCGACCTCCCGGACGCCGACTGGCGGAGTCCGCGGGAGGAGGGAGAAAGAGCCGGCTGCAAGCCACAGTCGGACTCGCGTCTCCATCGAGCGAGACCAAGATGGCCGCCCCAGAGCAGTGGAGAGGCGAGATGATTATCTGCCTCCCCCGCCTCGGAGAGAACGACGAGTCTCCCCGCCGCCTGTCGAGCATCCGACTCTCGGAGATCGCCTTGGTCGCCGAGAGGGAGTCGGAGAGAACGACGCCCGCCACCGGATCGACCGACTCCACAGATCCCTGGCGTTAGAAGAAGAAGACGAACTGGGTCCGCCTTGCTTCGGGCCCCGCATCAGAGACGAGCCCTTCCCCAGGGGGTTCACGCTCCCTCGAGACACGCCCAAATACACCGGCTCCGTGAAGCCGGAAGATTGGCTGATAGACTACTCCACGGCTGTTAACATCGCCAACGGTAACAAGCGAGTCGCCGTCAAGTATGTTCCCCTCATGCTCCAGGGCACGGCCCGGACATGGCTGAACAGCCTGAAGCCCCGCAAAGCATCAACAGCTGGGTCGACTTCACGAAGCCTTCATTCGCAACTTCACCAAAGACATTACAAGCGACCTCGCCGCCGCGACTCTCCCCAGCGTACAAGGCCCTCGAGGAGTCGACGCGACTATCTCACGCTATTTGGGCGAGCTCGAAACTCCTGCGAGGGCGTGCACGAGGTGCAGCCATCGAGTACTTTTTACGGCCGGGTGCCGAGAGGGCACCCTCCTCAAGCACAAGCTCCTCTGCGGCGAGCCCGAAACCCTCGACGAGCTGCTAGTCATAGCATAACATCGCCACGGCCGACTCCTCTATGAAGACGGAGATCCAAGTCAATCTGGTGGCAAGGTGATTCCCAGGCTCCGTAGCGCCGGCCGAGACGCCGCCGACGGCAGCAGCAGAACGACAACAAGCGCAAGGCCCCCACCGACTTCCAACGGTCGGCGGTCGCGGCGAGAGAAGACCGGCAGCCGAGGGCAGCCTCCGCCAAGCGGCGTAAGGCGGCAAGTCCAACGGCTGCCGCTTTTTCCTATGAGCGGACTGGATGGTCCTTGCAAGTTCCACAGCGCCGGGCCGTCGAACCATACCACCGAAAGTGCCGCTGGCTCGTCAGATCGCCAAGGAGACGGCCTCGCCCTCCGCCGCTCTTGGCCGCCGCCGCCGCCGCCGCCGCCTCCGCAGCCGGCGGCTCGGCCAGTCGGCGCGGTCCAAGATGAGTTCCCAGAAGAGCACGGAGCATATGTAGTGTTCACCAGTCTGACAGATGACCGGCGCAGCAGGCGCCAGCAGCAGCAAGAAGTTAACGCAGTGGCAGCAGAAGCCCCTGAGTTCATGCATTGGTCCGAGAAGCCTATCAGCTGGAGTCGGGCAGATCACCCAGAGGTGATGCCGAGTCCGGGCTCTTACGCCTTGGTCCTTGGAGCAACCTTGGCCACTGACAAGCGGGCCGCCCGCTTCTCGCGAGTCCTGATAGACGGAGGCAGCAGCATAAACATCCTGTACAAGGATACCATGGAAAAGCTCGGAATCAGACGGAGGCAGTTGCAGAGCAGCCGCACTGTGTTCCATGGGATTGTACCCGGCCTCTCCTGCTCGCCGATCGGCAAGATTTTGATAGATGTCCTCTTCGGAGACAAAGATCACTTCCGCCGAGAACCGATCTGGTTCGAGGTGGTGGACTTGGTGAGCCCGTACCACGCTCTGCTTGGCCGGCCTGCCCTGGCCAAGTTCATGGCGGTTCCCCACTACGCCTATCTCAAGATGAAGATGCCGACTTCGAAGGGGATCCTGACCGTTGCCGGCGACTACAAGAAGTCGTCCGCGCTTGCTGCCGAGAGCAATCGGCTGGCCGAGTCTCCGTGATCGCGCGAAGCGGCTCCTTGACCGTGTCGTGGCGATGGCTGGGAAGCAGCCGGAGATGTTGCCAGACCCCAAGGAGTCGGAGGTAGAAGGATCATTCAAGCCGGCCAAAGAGACCAAGAAGATACCCTTGGACCCGGAGCACCGGAGAGGTACTGTCATGGGCACCGCCTAGACAAAGCAAATAGAAGGCGAGCTCGTCGATTTCCTCCGTGAGAATCGGGACATCTTCGCATGGTCCCCCAAGGACATGCCAGGTGTACCAACGGAATTCGCCGAGCACAAGTTACATGTCAGGCCAGATGTGAAGCCCGTCAGGCAGCCCTTGCGCCGCTTGTCAGAAGAGAAGAGGAGAGTAGTTGGAGAAGAGATAGCCCGGCTCCTGGCAGCCGGCTTCATCATGGAGGTGTTTTTTCCGGAGTGGTTGGCGAACCCTGTGCTAGTGCTGAAGAAAAACAAGCAGTGGCGGATGTGCATCGACTACACCAGCCTCAACAAAGCCTGCCCGAAGGATCCATTCGCTCTGCCAAGGATAGATCAGGTGATAGACTCCACAGCCGGATGCGAGCTGTTGAGCTTCTTGGATGCATACTCAGGATATCACCAGATCAAGCTGAATCCAGCAGACAGACTGAAGACCGCATTCATCACGCCGTTTGGAGCCTTCTGCTACCTGACGATGACGTTCGGCTTGAGGAATGCCGGCGCCACCTTTCAGCGTTGCATGCAGAAATGCCTCCTCAAGCAACTCGGCAGGAATGCCCATGTTTATGTGGATGATGTAGTGGTGAAGACGGAGAAGTGTGGGACGCTGCTCGAGGATCTTAAGGAGACCTTTGAGAATCTGCGCCGATTCCAGATCAAGCTCAACCCAGAGAAGTGCGTGTTCGGAGTCCCAGCCGGCCAGCTCCTTGGTTTTCTGGTCTCCGAACGCGGCATAGAGTGCAACCCTGTGAAGATCAAGGCCATTGAGAGGATGGAGGTACCCAGCCGACTGCTGGACGTGCAGAAGTTCACTGGCTGCTTGGCTTCCATAAGCCGATTCATCATCGGTGGCAGAAAGCTCGCCATTGTATCAACTAATGAAGAAGACCACTTTTTCGAGTGGAACCACAAGGCGATGAGGCATTTCTCCAATGAAGAAGATCTTGACGTCTCCCCTGTCAGGCCGGGCGGCTCCGACTCCCAAAGAGCCCATGCTTTTGTACATTGCCGCCACCGGTCGGGTAGTCAAGACAGTTATTGTAGTCGGCGCAAGGAGGAAGGCAAGGCGCCCCGATCCGAGACCGATATATTACCCGAGCGAGGTAATCGTCGACCTCCAAGCAAAACTACCCTCACTACGGAAGATGTGCTACGCGTGCATTTCGCCGCCAAGAAGTCAAGCCCTACTTCCAAGAGCATCCGACATCTTGTGTCGTGACCGCCCCACTCGCCGAGATCATCGGAAGCCGAGACGCTTCGGACGAGTGGCCAAGTGGGCTATCGATCTAGCCCCCTACACGATCTACTACCAACCTCGCACCGCCATCAAGTCGCAGCGCCGCCGACTTCCTCGTCGACCGGGCGAGACCAAGATTTGCCGCTGCGCTGATTCTACTCATTGGCGACTACACCCGACGGCTCCAAGATGCGCTCGGCCTCGGGCGGCGTCGTCCTCACCTCCCCAAAGGCGACAAGCTCAAATCGTCTTGCAAATCCACCGCCGCCTCCAACAATGTCGCCGAATATGAGGCACTCATTCACGGGCTCCGGCTTGCCAAGGAACTCGGCATTCGCGGATCACGTGCTCTGGCGACTCCGACTTGGTGGTTCAGCAATCATCTGGCGACTGGGACGCCAAGGACGCAAACATGGCAAGCTACCGTTTCTTGGTGCAGCAGCTCAGCGGATATTTGAAGGATGCGAGTTCCTCCATGTACCAAGAAGCGACAACGACCAGCGGATGCTTTGGCACGAGTCGATTCTACTCGCTTGAGCGATTCCCTCGATGTCGCCCTTGGCGCCTCCTCAAGCCGTCTATCAAGCCTTCACCAGAGTCCGACTCCATTTTCGTGCCAGCTCCCCCAGAGATAGTCGGATCCGACTCCAAGACCCCAGCAAGCGACCTCAAGAAAGCCACAGTCGGCCCGGGGACTGCGCCAGTCGGCCCAGAGATGCCCTCGATTCAGCAAGCGGCAGCAGAGTCCAACCCGCCGCCTCCCAGCCCAGCCGCCCTCGTCCAAGTGGCTGTGGTAGCAGTCGAAGAGATAGCAGCACCCTCATGGGCACAGCCCATCCTCAAGTTTTTAGTCAACAAGGAGCTGCCTGCAGATGAGACTCTGGCTCGGCAAGTGCAACGCCGAGCGACAGCCTACACCATAGTCAACAGAGAGTTAGTCGACGCGGCGTCATGGTGTCCACCGGCGCTGCGTGGAATCGTAACAAGGCAGGCGATCCTCAAAGACATCCATCGAGGCGAGTGTGGCCACCATGCGGCCTCGAGGCGCTCGTGGCCAAAGCTTTTTGACACGGTTTCTTTTGGCCGATCGCCTGGAAGAAGCTAAAAATTAGTCAAGAAGTGCAAGGGGTGCGGTGTTCGCTCCAAGCCCCTTCACCGGCTCAGATCAAGACGATCCCCATCGCTGGCCCTTCGCAGTTTGGGGCCTAGACATGGTGGGACCTTTCAAGACGGCCCGAGGCGGCTCGACTCATTTACTCGTCGCGATGGACAAGTTCACCAAGTGGGTGGAAGCAAAGCCCATCAAGAAATTCGCGGGCCTGGCGGTGACTTTCATTGCCGACATCACGATGCGGTATGGCATACCACACAGCATCATCACGGACAACGGCACCAATTTCGCCAAGGCGCGATTGGCTCATTTCTGCGCGACGCAGGGCATCCGACTGGACTTAGCGTCCGTTGCCCATCCGCATCAAGCGGCCAGTGGAGCGAGCCAACGGCCTCATCCTATCCGGCATCAAGCCTCGATTGGTCAAACCACTCGGCGCTCGGCGGCTGTTAGGTGGAAGAGCCGCTGCCGTCCTCTGGAGTCTGCGCGACGACTCGAACAGATCAACCGGCTTCACGCCGTTCTTCCTCGTCACGGTGCGAAGCCGTCATCCCAAGCGGATATACAATTCGACTCTCCACGAGTCTCCATGTACACCAAGAGGAGGTGAAGAAGCACGCCAAGGCGGCGTCGACCTCTTTGGAAGAGGGCGGCTGTTGGCACTCAGCCGGTCCGGCATCTACCAGCAGAGTCTGCGGCGATACTACAACCGCAAGGTCAAGCCACGATCATTCCAAGAGGCGACCTTGTGCTCCGCTGATTCGAGAGAACAGCCGGCCAGCACAAGTTGTCGGCGCCTTGGGAGGGTCCTTCATCATCGGCAAGGTCTTTGAAGCAGCGCCTACTACGATCGACACTCGAAGCCTCGAGCACGCAAGAGAGACGACTCGGCAAAGAGACAGAGTGCCGTGGAATGAAAATCTTCTTGAAGATTTTTACGGTGATCTGATATGTATCGCGCTTACCCCTTTACGTATTAGAGTACTAAGACCTCGGGCCCCCGAGCCGAGCTCGGGACTGCCTTTTGATTATCTCGTATGATATGAATCTCGCTCAAATGCTTCCCCATTTTTATCATACCGTCCGGCACTGGTCCGACAAGTCGGCCCGGGACTCGCCGCTTTGTGCTATAAACGCCCCGAGGTCGGACAAGTAATGTGCAGCGCTCAAAGCCGTCTCCTCTGAAGCCACGATTCGCAGAGCGATAGCCGTAAAGCGGAGGCGGAAGGAGAGCGCACACATGAAAAACGGCTAAGGACTTAAGAGCTACGCATAGCCCAAGCTGGCTCCCGGTTCCCCCCTACTAAGCCGACTCACGAGCGATCGGCTCATAGTTTTAACCTTTATTAAGAACGGTGACTCGAGAGTCGGCGGCCGATTCAGCTAAACTTGCTCGACACTTTAAACGACTAAGTACTTGCCCCAAGGTAGCGAGCGCTTGACCCAGCGGCGATCCGCAGAGCGGCTGCCAGATGGCAAGGCGACAACCAAAGGAAGCGACAAAGGAAAACAGTCTAAAAAGCGAAGCAAGCAAAAGCGAAACCGATAAATATTTACATAAGGCCCTTGGCGAATACACCCTGCTGGTGGAATTGTTCTAACTAACAAGTTTTTCAAAGAACAAAAAAAGCAGGTAAGGCCGATGCATCCTAGGGGCGGCCTCCGAGCCGGAGGGCTGGAGGTGGCGGCGCCAGCGCCGGGCGATCGGGCAGGCGGTCTCGGCAGTCGCCCTCGGTGACGATGCCTTGTCTTTCGAGGCTCGTTCTTTGGAGGCGCGATCAGCTGAGGCTGGTCGCCTTCTTTGCGCTCTGGCGCCTCTTCCTCCTCGCCTCCAGTCCTCCGACTCGCCTCCCCTCGGTCTTTGGAGACAATAACCTCCGCCGAGTCCTCCTCGTAGTCTGGGTGCATCCCGAACCACTCAGGCGGAGCCTCCTCGCCGTCGGCGGTCCGCTCGGGCACAAAGACACTAGTGTCCGTGTACTCGGCGATGGCCGCCAAGCCTTCGGCAGGGCGCCTTCCACGGCTCCCAGCTCGGCTGGACCTCCGACCGAAGCGCGCCAGCGGTCCAGTCCAGCCGGGTACCAGCCCTTGCGAACTCCGGGGCCAGGCGCTCGGCGCGGGCCGAGGAGCCCTTCCAAGCCTCGAGGCGACCGACGGCGACCTCCAGCCAGTCGGCCGTCCGACTGGAGGTGCGAAGAGCTGGCACCTCCGGCCACAGGGCAGTGACGACTTGGGTGCCGGCGCGTTGAAGGCGGCGCATCAGACGGTGAGCAGGGCGAAGGCGAGCCCCGATGCTCAGAATCTGCTCGTCAACGGTCCGAGGGGCGTTGGCAGCGATCACTTCGCCCTGCGCCCTCCGCTCCTCCCGATCCGCCTCGATGGCCGGAGGGACGGCCTGCGAGTGGCCGGGGAAGAAGTCTGCCAAAGGCAAGAAAAGGAAATAGTCGGCAAAATCGGAAAACGATTCGACAAAGAGTCGAAAGCCCAAAAAAGAGAAGACAGGAGTTACCGTCGACGACGTCCTCGAGCACGTGGTAGCCGGAGGTCAGCATCATCTCGCGGTCGGTCCAGGCGGCCCGCTCCATCTCGAACTCGCCCAGAAGGGCCTCCTCCCGCGACTTGGCGTCCTCCTGTGCCTTCCGAAGCAGATCCTTCTGCTCGGCCAGTTGCGCCGCCAGAAGGTCGCGCTCTTGAGCGAGCTTGTCGCACTCTTCCACCTTAGCGCGACGGGCGGCGTTGGCCTCATCCAGCTGCCCTTGAAGGGCGGCGTTGGCATCTAAATCCCAAAGAAAGATAAACATCATCAGAAAAGAAGGTCGCCGGGAGATCCGGCCCGACTGCGCAGCAGTCGGCCCGAATCTCGGGGACTACAGCCATGGTAGAAGCGCTTCATGGAGAAGAAAAAAGGAAAATCGCGGAGAGATCCGGCCCGATCACTGCAAGCGATCGGCCCGAATCTCGGGGACTACAGCCCGCGAGTGCGCCAGCGCGCCCCCGCGAAGAAGAAGAATCCGCTCACCTCGACTCTCCGCCGGATCGGTGATCCGCTTCTCGGCTCTTCAGCGTTGCGGTTGAAGGCGGTAGCCTGGAGGTTGTGGTACTCTGCAAGGCCGGCAAAGCAAAGTCAGCCTTGAAGATCGCTAAAAGGAGTTCGAGCCGCTTTGCTCAGCAGCCGACTCGAACTCGGGACTACACTCACCAGGTGCTGGTGGCCTCACGAGAAAGAGACAAGAGAAAGAGACAAATCGCATCGGTTGAGGCCCACATGGCGGATCGTCTGGTGTAGAGTGGAGGGCCGCCTTCCTTGCGCAACTTGGACCAACGTCGAAGCGCTGGTTCAGCGGCCGTTGCCGCCTTCGCGCACCAGCCCGATGGGCGCGGCATGGAAACCTCGGCGTCGGATTCGCCATCTTTGGCGGCGTCCGTCTCCGAGCCAGGGCGCTGAGTTTCGTCCTTCGACTTCGGCGGCGAAGTCGGCTGCGACGACTGCGAAGCAGCTGCGGCGTCGGCGTCGCCCGCAGCGGGCGGATCTGAGTCCGCAGCTGCTTGCCGTGGCGACCTCGTAGACGGAGGCGGCGGAGGTGGCGGAGGCGGCGAGAGTGTCCGGAAACCCGAAGCGTCGCCGCCTTCCTCGGCGAAGGTTGGCGGTGCCGACCTCCCGGTCTCGCCCGTAAAGTCGAGGCGGCGGCGCTGGCGACGGCGGGGACAAGCATCGCTGGCGGCGAATGGCCGCCTCGGCGTCCCGTTTGACGCGGCGCGGCGCGCCACGGCCTCGCCCGGATGTCATTTGGCGTTGGCGGCGCTGGTCGGCTGCGCCTTCTCCAGCGCTTGGCCTCCTCCTCGCGCTTCTCCAGCGTTCGCTCCGTCGCCTCCGGAGATCGGGCGGCGGGTCGACCCGCCGCGTGTTGGAGGACGTCGCCCCCGACCCCATGACGGAGGGCGCGGCGACTCTCTCAAGGGAGAGGGGGGCGCTGGAGAGGAAAGGGGCGAGAGTCAGAGCAATTCAAGCGAAGTCAGAAAAAAGCAAAGAGTAAAGGACTTACGAAGAGATAAGCGGCGGCCTTTTCACTTCCTTCCGGAAGCGGTTGGCCTTTGCGGCCGCCTCCTCCCGCTTGGTCGCGGCGGCGGTCCCCCTAGGTTTCTTTGGCCGGCCGCCGTGCGCACTCGGCCCGGCGTGGCGCTTCTTCGACCTGGCCTGGTTGGGAGGGCCGGCTCTCGGTTGGCGGCGCGGGACGACTTCTGCGTCGATGTCATCCTCGGGCCAGTCGGCGAAGGTCGCCGACGGCTTGAGGCCGCCCTCCTCCTCCTCCCGCCGCCTTGGCGTCGGCCTCAGCGTCGCGGCTCCTGTGTCGGGTCGTCGATGTCGCCGACCTCATGATCGTGGGCGTACTCACGTGGCTCCCTCTGGGCGCCGGCAGCGGGCGCCAAGAGGGGGTTCTGCTCAAAGAAGCCGACAAGGTCAGAGCTCGAGGTCGGACACAAGCAAGATCGGAGCACAGATGGAAAACTTACCACCGGCGGAGGGTTGTCGCGCGAGTACGGCTCCTTGCCGAACTGCCACTCGTCGGTGAACTTGTAGTGGGCGATGAGGTTCACCATGTTCGCCACTTCCACGCGCGGCATGTCTTTGGTGCACAGCCGGCTGGGATCGTGCCGGCCGCTCATCTGGCAGATGAGATGGGGCCGGCCTTGGAGCGGAAGCACCCGGCGCGCCACAAAGGCGGCCAGGAGGTCGGAGGCGACGAGCCCCTCCGACTGCGTCAAGACTCGGAGGCGCGCCACGGCGCCGACTCCGGAGGCCGAAAGCGTCTTCGACCGTTGGGACCAGTGGCGGCCGCCGTCGGCGGCTTCGGGTCGAAGGCGGCAAGTTGACCCGATCGCCGTCGGTGGCGGCGTTCTTCACGTAAGTCGTCTTCGCCACATCTTCACCGACTTAATCAGTGGATGGGCGGGAAGGGGTTGTCGGCCGTCGTCGCCGCGGACGCGATGAGCGTACCACACTGCGCGGCGTGCGGCAGCCGTGTGCCGAGCCGAGGAGAAGAACTCTCCCACAGCTCGATAGTGGGGAAACGCCGATGTAAGCCTCGCCTGAGGTGGCGGCGAGAGGAGCACCACCGCGTTGGGGGTGAGGTGGTGCGGCAGTAGCTGGTACAGCCGCTCGAGCAGCGGAGAAACCCGCTCGCCGGGAGGCCCATCCAGCGCATGAGGTGCGGCGGAAGATGACCCTTCGCCTTTGCCTCCGGCGCTGGCGGATTCCCCCGGCGCTGGGCGGGCTCTGCACCAGTCGGCCTTCGGAAGGCGGCGGGTCCAGCGGAAGAACTCGATGTCCTCCGCGTCCACATCTGAGCCGTCCCATTCGCCGGAGCGCGAGGCAGTGGGCGCGGCGGAGGAGGAGCTCATTGTCGACGAAGAGGAAAAAGCAACGGAGCGATGGAGCGACAGAGCAAGAAGAAGGGCAAGGAGGCAGAGGAGGGAGTGTGCGCGCTGCGCCACCGCTCCCCCATGGGCTGAGAAGCCGAGGGGGCGACGTGGGGATTAACTGCGCCCACGACCCCACGACCCCCCACGGCTAAAACCCCACGAAGTTACTGCCCGCAGTAACCACGTGGGGATACCAACCGCCCTCGACCGCAGCGGATCTTGGCAAATTTGTCATTTCTCATGATCTAACGATCGAGAAAGTCATGCTTGTTGAGTCCCTTGCTTACAATCTACTTTCCATTTGTCAACTTGCACTCATGGGCTTTGCCACTTTCTTTGATATTGATATCGTGGCCCTCTTGTGGAGCAAGAGTCTTAAAGTAGACTTTGTTGGGCATGCCGAGAACGGTCTTTATGTGATTAACTTTTCGGAGCAACCCACAAAGACCGCGACATGCCTAATGGCTAAAGTTGATGTGGGATGGCTTTGGCATCGCCGTTTAGCCCACGTCAATATGAGATCTTTGCAAAGTCTTCTCAAGGGGGACCATGTCTGTGGACTAACAAATGTTAGTTTTGCCAAAGATCGTGCTTGCGATTGCTTGTATCGAAGGAAAGCTACATGAGAAGGCTCACCCTCCCGACTATCATCTACTCGAAGAGACCCTTGGAGCTCCTTCACATGGATCTCTTTGGGCCTCCATCCTTTGATAGTCTTGGAGGTAGAAAGTATTGCTTGGTGATTATGGATGATTATTCAAGATACACTTGGGTATATTTCTTCAAGAGGAAGAGTGAGACTCAACAAACCATCATCGACTTTCCAAATGAAGCTCAATATCAACATGATGCAAAGATCTTGATCATAAGGAGTGACAACGGCATGAGTTCAAGAACTACACCTTGGATGAGTTTCTTAGTGATGAGGGGATCAAGCATCAATATTCTGCACCTTATACCCCTCAACAAAATGGTGTCACAGAGAGGAACAACCGGACGTTGATGGATGCGGCAAGGACCATGATGGCGGAGTTCAAGTCTCCATACAACTTTTGGGATGAAGCCATCAACACAACATGTCATGCATCCAATCGGCTCTATCTCCGCAAAGTCTTGAACAAGACTCCTTAGGAAATACTTATCGGTAACAAGCCCAACCTGAAGTACTTCCGGGTGTTTGGGTGTAAGTGTTTCATTTTCAAGAAAGGTGTTCGTTTGTATAAATTTGAGGCTAGAGCTCATGAGGGCATATTTGTTGGTTATGCTACAAACTCTCATGCTTACCGGGTCCTCAACAAGTACACCGGATTCATTGAGGATACATGTAACATGGAGTTTGGCGAGAATAACGGCTCCCAAGTGGAGCAAAGTGGTACTTGTGATGTAGGTGATGAAATTCCTCCCAAGCCATAATAAGAATGGGTGTTGGTCATATCCTACCCATTGAGTGCCTGAGTAATGGGCCATGGGTAGGCAGACCAGGACCAGGATCTTTCAAGACATCGGGCAGGCGCGCCCTCGGCCGAGTCAAAGCAGGCGACCTTCGAGAAAAGTGAGGCCCAGTGGCGACCTCCGAAGAAACCGAGTCCCAGACGGCGACTCGGACCAAGCCGACTCGGGCTTGCGACCTCCCAAGGGCCGACTCGAGTCGGCCCGCAACCTTCCACGAAGACCAGCGCAGGTACAGCCCGTCGTGGCTGTCCCCTCGGGCCGGGAGGAGGGCATGGCTCTGATGAGCTGCGTCATCGAGATCTCCGATGAGGCGCGCATCGTTACCATGCCCCGACCTCCACTCCACCAGTACACGCAGCATTGTACCACGACGGCTGCAGACGTCTGGCCGGAGATCGCCGGGACCTCCGTCGGTGAGATAGAAGAGCTCGGTTTGGAGAGTCGAAGACGGCCCTCTGAGTCGGCCTCCCAGTCGGCCGCATCTGGCCAGGCCCCACAAGCCATAAACCAGATTGACGGGAGTGGCAACAGCGATCACCTGACAGGCAGCGGCACTGTTCCCACGACCCCATGACCGCGCCTGCGTCATCGAGTCTTTGCGATGCTCGGCTGTCATCATGAGACCCGCCGGTCGGCGGGCCCGTGAGTCGGCGGAGAAGACGGCAAGAAGAGAGATCGACGACCGGGGCCACGCCCAGTCGGATTACCGTTTACCCCCGGGGGGTAGGCCTATATAAACCCCCCGGGGCACCCATGCAAAGGGTTCGGCCCTGGATAGGTTTTTAGATACATAGCAAGAGGGAAAGAGCTAGCCTTGCTCCTTCCTGCCTCCACACAGCTCGAGGAGCACCACTGTACTATCACCCCATAGTGATCATGCGGAGACCCATGAGCAGCGATGAGGGGTATTATCTCCTCGGAGAGCCCGAAGCTGGGTAAGATTCGCCGGCGTGCATGTCTTCGCCTCATCCCGTTTCCAGGCACCGGCGACGTTCTACTCGCCCCCACCATGATAAGCCACCCGTTGGCATATGTCGCATCCAACCCCCGACATTGAGGAACCATTTGTGGCCGAAGGAGAAGGACAATGATCCACTCAAGTGGAGCCATCACCAACCCAAGACCCACACACTTCCGAAGAACAAAGTGAAGGCCCTCAACCTCATGAACAAGATCAAGGGCAAGATCAACCTCAAGATGGTGGTGAACCACCAAATGATTCCCAAGGTCAAGTTCTCCCCTTTGAGCAAGTTCAAGATCAAGAGCAAGCTCAAGATCAAGAACAAGCTCAAGACGGCGCTCAAGATGATCAAGTTACTCCTCCTCTTTTCACATCCTCTTCGCACCCTCTGAGCCTTCCCGCTTCGATGGAGCCTCCATTTCCTTCCTTTGTGCATATTTTGGTCCCAACGGTAGTACCACGGTGCCTAGTGGTAGTACCGCTCAAGAGCCACAGGCGGCAGTACCGCTCTCCAGCGGTAGTACCGCCTGGGGGTCCTCAAATGTAGTACCGCTGCGGTACCGGGCTCCTACCGCCTCGACTCAAGGGGGTCGCCTCTCGTGTCGGATTGTGCGGCGCTAAGCAGCGGCAGTAGAAGCGGTAGTACCGCTCATGAGCGGTAGTACCGCCCTACCACCGCGATAGTACCGCACTGGGTCCAATTTCTGCCCATCTGCTAGCCCTCACAGACTACACGGTAGTACCGCTGGGCCCAGCGGTAGTACCGCTGCCCCTGCGGTAGTACCGCCCTCTGCGGGGCTGTTTTGGGGGGTAAAGGTTGGATTGTTCCCCCCTCTATAAAAGGAGGTCTTCTTCTCCAAAGTTGACCTACCTCTTCCCCCAAAGCTCCATTGTTGCTCCAAGCTCCATTTTCGCCCGATCTCTCTCCCTAGCCAATCAAAATTGTTGAATTGCTCGGGATTGGTTGAGAAGGCCTCGATCTACACGTCCACCAAGAGAAATTTGATTCCCCCCACTAATCCCTTGCGAATCTTGTTACTCTTGGGTGTTTGAGCACCCTAGACGGTTGAGGTCACCGCGGAGCTATAGTCCATTGTGGTGAAGCTTGGTGGTGTCGTTGGGAGCCTCCAATTAAGTTGTGGAGATTGCCCCAACCTTGTTTGTAAAGGTTCGGTCACCGCCTCCAAGGGCACCAATAGTGGATTCACGACATCTCGCGTTGTGTGAGGGCGTGAGAAGAATACGGTGGCCCTATTGGCTTCTTGGGGAGCATTGTGCCTCCACACCACTCTAACGGAGACGTACTTCCCTTAAAAAGGAAGGAACTTCGGTAACACATCATTTTCTCCATCGGTTCCCCTTTTGGTTATCTCTCACCTTTACTTGTGCAAGCTTATATTGTGTTGCATCTCTTGCTTGCTTGTGTGCTTGTTGTTACTGCATCATATAGGTTGCTCACCTAGTTGCATATCTAGACAACCTACTTTGTTGCAAAGTTGAAATTGGTAAAGGAAAGCTAAAAATTGTTAGTTGCCTATTCACTCCCCTCTAGTCAACTATATCGATCCTTTCACATGTTCTCCTCGATGTTCTTGGAGATCTATTCGATGTAATATTCTTTTGCGATGTGTTTGCCGAGATCCGATGAATTGTGAATTTATGATCAGATTATCTATGAATATTTTGTGAATCTTCTCTGAATTCTTATATGCATTATTTGATATCTTCGCCAGTCTCTTCGAATTATCGGTTTAGTTTGGCCTACTAGATTGTTTTTCTTGCAATGGGAAAAGTGCTTAGCTTTGGGTTCAATCTTGTAGTGTCCTTTCCCAATGACTGTAGGGGCAATAGGTCACGTATTGTATTGTTGCCATCTAGGATAAAAAGATGGGGTTTTGATCAAATTGCTTGAGTTAATTCCTCTACATCATGTCATCTTACTTAATACGTTACTCTGTTCTTTATGAACTTAATACTCTAGATGCATGCTGGATAGCGGTCGATGTGTGGAGTAATAGTAGTAGATGCAGAATCGTTTCGGTCTACTTGACACGGATGTGATGCCTATATTCATGATCATTGCCTTAGATATCGTCATAATTATGCGCTCTTCTATCAATTGTTCGGCAATAATTTGTTCACCCATCGTATTATTTGCTATCATGAGAGAAGCCACTAGTGAAACCTATGGCCCCGGGGTCTCTTTTCCATCATATTAAGTCTCTTTCCATCATATTAGTTTCCAATCTACTATTTTGCAATCTTTTACTTCCTCATCTATAAACCAAAAATACCAAAAATATTTACTTTACCATTTATCTATCTCTATTAGATCTCACTTTTGCAAGTAACCGTGAAGGGATTGACAACCCTGATACGTCCCCAACGTATCTATAATTTTTGATTGTTCCATGCTATTATATTATCCATCTAGGATGTTTTATATGCTATTTTATATGATTTTTGGGACTAACCTATTAACCTAGAGCCCAGTGCCAGTTTCTGTTTTTTCCTTGTTTTTGAGTTTTACAAAAAAGGAATACCAAACGGAGTCCAATTGAAGTGCCAATTTTTGACAAATTTTTATTGACCAAAATAAGCCCCTAGAGTAAAAGAGTTGGGCCAGAAGAGTCCCGAGCCGTCCACGAGGGTGGAGGGCGAGCCCTACCCCCTGGGCGCGCCCCCTGCCTCATGGACGACTCGGAGACCCCCTTGACATGAGACCGACGCCAAAAATTCCTATAAATACCCAAACCTCCAAAAAATAAACTAGATCGGGAGTTCCACTAAAAACCAATCGGGACCCTATTCCGGCACCCTGTCGGAGGGGTAATCCATCATCGGTGGCCATCTTCATCATCCCGGCACTCTCCATGACGAGGAAGGAGTAGTTCACCCCCGGGGCTGAGGGTATGTACCAGTAGCTATATGTTTGATCTCTCTCTCTCTCTCTCTCTCTCTCTCTCTCGTGTTCTTGATTTGGGACGATCTTGATGTATCGCGAGCTTTGCTATTATAGTTGGATCCTATGATGTTTCTCCCCCTCTACTCTCTTGTAATGGATTGAGTTTTCCCTTTGAAGTTATCTTATCGGATTGAGTCTTTAAGGATTTGAGAACACTTGATGTATGTCTTGCATGTGCTTATCTGTGGTGACAATGGGATATCACGTGATCTACTTGATCTATGTTTTGGTGATCAACTTGCGGGTTCAGTGACCTTGTGAACTTATGCATAGGGGTTGGCACACGTTTTCGTCTTGACTCTCCGGTAGAAACTTTGGGGCACTCTTTGAAGTACTTTGTGTTGGTTGAATAGATGAATCTGAGATTGTGTGATGCATATATTATAATCATGCCCACGGATACTTGAGGTGACATTGGAGTATCTAGGTGACATTAGGGTTTTGGTTGATTTGTGTCTTAAGGTGTTACTCTAGTACGAACTCTATGATAGATCGAACGGAAAGAATAGCTTCGTGTTATTTTACTACGGACTCTTGAATAGATCGATCAGAAAGGATAACTTTGAGGTGGTTTCGTACCCTACAATAATCTCTTCATTTGTTCCCCGCTATTAGTGACTTTGGAGTGACTCTTTGTTGCATGTTGACGGATAGTTATATGATCTAGTTATGTTATTATTGCTGAGAGAACTTGCACTAGTGAAAGTATGAACCCTAGGCCTTGTTTCCTAGCATTGCAATACCGTTTGTGCTCACTTTTATCATTAGTTACCTTGTTGTTTGTATAATTTCAGATTACAAAAACCTATATCTACCATCCATATTTCACTTGTATCACCATCTCTTGGCCGAACTAGTGCACCTATACAATTTACCATTGTATTGGGTGTGTTGGGGACACAAGAGACTCTTTCTTATTTGGTTGCAGGGTTTTTTGAGAGAGACCATCTTCATCCTACGCCTCCCACGGATTGATAAACCTTAGGTCATCCACTTGAGGGAAATTTGCTACTGTCCTACCAACCTCTGCACTTGGAGGCCCAACAACGTCTATAAGAAGAAGGCTGCGTAGTAGACATCAAGCTCTTTTCTGGCGCCGTTTCCGGGGAGGTGAGTGCTTGAAGGTATATCTTTAGATCTTGCAATCGGATCTTTTAGTTTCTCATTTTATCACTAGTTTAGTCTATAAAAGAAAACTACAAAAAATGGAATTGAGTTTGCCTCATATGCTTCATCTTTTTAATTTCTTTCGTGAGAATGATGGAAAGGAAAAATGTGCTCAAGTGCTAGAAGAAAAAGTCTATAAAATGTTTGGCACTAAATCTTTGAATGATGTGCATGATTGCAATGTTGTTAGTATGAACTCTTTATTCATAGTACTAATGATGATTGCGCTAGTCATGATGAAAATATCTCTTATAAGCATGTCAATTTTTGTGGAGTGCATAGAGCTTGTAAGCACACACCAAATAGAGAAGATAGATTTTGCAAGAGGCATAAGTATTTAGAAACTAAATGGTTGCAAGAAAGGCTAGATGTTTGTGCTGAAACTTTAAAATTTCTTTGCCATACTTGCGAACTTTGCAATGAACATGGTCATTTAAATCTCCGATGCAAATTGTTTCATGATCGAATCGTGTCCAAAAATTGTGATGACTTGATTTCCCTTTCACATCATAATGAACTTAGTTTGCTTTTTGGGTTATGAAGAAATGAAACGTATAACTAACCATGTTCCAGAATATAACCTCGAGAAATTCCTTGATATTGATCTAGAGGAAATTTATATGAATTATCCGGAGAATTGCATTGAAAATCCTCATGTTTCCAATTAAATAAAGAAAAGAAAGCAAATAGAAGATGAGGAGAATACTAATTAAAGGGAAGAGGCTTCCCAATATCCTCCTATTATTTCTTATGATGAATCAGGTAACGAGGAGGAGCTTTCTATTCGACCAATCTCATTAATAAGGAGCTCAAAAAAGAGGGTTAAACCCACACATGATGTGAAGAAGAAAAAGAAAAGACGGAGAAGCAAAGGTAGAAAGGTATCCCTCCCAAATGATGTTGCTCCTATTACTCATTGTGATGATGATAATTGCTATAATATTGGTGCTATCCAAACTATTAATGATGTGAGTGATTATGCTTATGATATGAAAAGGCCCAAGCTTGGGGATGATATGATTGATGAGAATGACATGTTTGAGAATATATTTGCTGCAATTAATGTTTGTCCCAAGCTTGGGGATGCTACGTTTAATGAAGATGATATTTTTAGCCTCCCAAGTTTTGATGAGCAAATTTATTATGATGATAGCATGCCTCCTATTTATGATGGTTATATTGATGAAAGTGGGTTTGGAAGAGTGTCAACTTTACGAAGTAATGATCCCACTATTTTGGAGGGTGTTAAATCTTATAATATTTATGAAGGTGGATCTGGAGAGGTCAGGACTTTATTTAGTGATGAATCCACTATTTTGGAAGAGGTTTCAATTGATTATGATGAGAACAAAGTTGCCACTTATGATGATTATTGTGATGAAACTTATGCTATAAAAAGTAGTGATGATTATATTTATAAAAGTTTTCATGATTATGATTGCCCTTTTTTCTAAACATTACTCTTTTAATATGGAGACAATTTATAGTATTCGAGTCTCTTATGATACTCCCACTATTCCGAATGAGAAGAATTTTGCTTATATGGAGAGTAATAAAATTTATATGCTTGTAGATAATGAAAAGAATGCTTTATTGTAACACCCCGGATGTAACTTTCCATATTTGTAACTCCAACTCTTGCCATTTTCGGATATGTGCTATGATATTCCCTCCGTGGTTGGTTTTTGTTTTCGTTTTGCATTTTGTTCATGTCATGCATCTCATATCATGTCATCATGTGCATCTCTTTTGCATACGTGTTCGTCTCATGCATCCGAGCATTTTCCCCGTTGTCCGCTTTTGCAATCCAAGCACTCCTATGTTCCCGGCGCCCCTTTACATTTTTCCGTGTGCGGGTGTTGAACATTCTCGTAATGGACCGAGCCTTGCCAAGTGGCCCTGGTATATCACCGGTAGACCACCTGTCAAGTTTCGGGTCATTTGGAGCTCGTTTAGTACTCCAACGGTTAACCGCACTCTCGCAAAGGCCTCTTTTGAGTTGCAGCCCAACAACCCTCCAAAATAGCCCAATAACCCATCTAAGCCACTTCCATGCCCTCGGTCGTTCGATCACGATCGTGTGGGCGAAAACCGCACCTCATTTGGACACTCCTAGCTCCCTCTACCTATAAATTCGTGCACTCCTCCTCCATTTCGGATCCCCAAACCCTAGCCTGCTCTCCTCCCGCCGCGGACACGTCCAAGCGAGCGGACGCGTCGCCGCCAGCGCAGCAGCCACTCAGGCGTGCCACGTGGCGCCGCCTTGCGCCAGCCCGCTTGCTGCCCATGAGGCGCCATGAGCCCTCGCCTGCCTGCCGCGCCTTGCGCGCCATGCTGCCACTGCGCTGCCGCCGCGCATCATGCGCTGCCGTGCGCGCTCACCGCCGCTCCGCGCCACTGCGCCGCGCGGCGCCGCCCCCTGTCTGCTGTCGCCGGCGCCCCGCCCCGCCTCGCCTCTGGCGCCGCATGCCGGCCGTCTGGCTCTAATCAGAGCCCCGACCCGCCGGCGTCCCCTCCGCCGGATTCCGCCGCCACCGAGCCTACTCCGGCGAGCTCCCGCGCCGGCGACCTCCAACTCCGGCGAGATCCGGATCCAGATCCGAAACCTAGGTTGACTTTTACCCCGACCCCGTTTTCCACTGTCATAATCTGTCATAATTTTCGTGCATTTTCATGGCATCACATCTCCACAACCGTGGCTCCGTTTTGGGCGTATAATATGTCAAATTGTTTGTCTCGAAGAGTAAATCATTTCATTCCATTTCATCATTTGCGTTTGAGCTCATCTTGATGCCCGAAATGCTGTTGGAAAAGGGCTTCAGATCGTTAGTTCCAGAATCTTATCAGCTCGAGCGCTTTTGTTATTTTTGCCATGATTTATGTGTGCACCCTATGAACTTGAGCCCTACATGTGAGTTGAACTTTGCCATGGCATCTTTCCAGGGGTGTATGCCATGTATTTTTGTGAGTTATGTGTTGACTAGAACAAGCATGCAAAGTAGGGATGATGATGTTGCTGATTTCAGGAACTTTGTATTTTCACTAAGTCTTGTCCTGCTGTTATTTTTATGCCATATGTTCATGTAGTTACAGAGAGATCCATGCCCTTTTTGAGCATGATCCGTAACGGTGTTTTGAACATATGGATGTGCTCTATCCATCCATGCCTTTGTTGGCATTTATGGAGTAGTCTAGCATGTCATTTTCGTGCTCTACGTTTGCTTGAAAATGTTTCCTGGCAGATTGTTTGCATGAGATTCAATTTTCACGAGGTCGTTGTAGTTGATCCGTGCATGCTATGATGTTGTTCTTGCCATGTATAGATCCTATGCCATGTCTTCTTGATGGGTGTATGCTTAGTTTATCATGAGATGCTCTGTAGTGAGTGCATCGAGCTCACGAACATGCCTACTCGTTATCTGTTTTTGCCATGCCCAGTTTTTCTGCTAAGTCTGAAATCTGTAATAAAACTTGCAATGTTTACATGGGTGCCATCATTTCTTAAGGTCCTTTTTGGCTTATGGTCAGTAAGGGACTATTGATATATGCTTTGAGTAGAATCATGTCATGCCTTGTTTTGCTATTATAAGTTCTTGTAGCATGTTGTTTGCTTGCTCTAAACATGCCTTCTCGATGTTAATTCTGGCATGTTAGTATTTTCACTAAGTCTGTGAACCTGATATTTTTAGCACTTTCACCATGCTTGTTTGAACATGTTATGATGTGATTTAGCCGTAGCTCAGTGTTCCTCTTTTGTTAAGCATCTCCTGTAGATCGCTGCCATATGCTTTGTTTTTATGTTGGGGTGCTGTAGCATAGTTTCTTGTTACATGCTAAGTAGCATCGGGCTGTTAAACGCAGATTTGCGTCATTCTTGTTTTGCTTGTCATTTGCAAACCGTGCATCCGATTCCGGTGATCTTTATATCGATTTCAACCGAAATCATCTCATCTTTCTAGTGGCATACTTGGTTTGCCAAGTTGATGCCCGGTTCATCATTTTCCTTCCGGAGCACACATATGCATTGCATATCACATCTCGCATAGCATGTCATGTTTTGCATCATATTGCTTGTGCATTGTTCCTTGTTTGATTGTGGTTCCATTGCTTGTGTTCTTGCCTTGGGTAGAGCCGGGAGATGAGTACGTGAACGAGGAGCCTGTTGAGAACGCCTACGAAGATCAAGCCTTCGACAACTCGAGAACCTTACTGAGCAAGATGACCATACCTTCGATATCACTTCTATCTTTGCTTGCTAGATGCTCGCTCTTTTGCTATGCCTATGCTGCGATACCTACCACTTGCTATACCATGTCACCCATATTGCCATGTTAAACCTCTAACCACCCATGTCCTAGCAAACCGTTGTTTGGCTATGTTACCGCTTTGCTCGGCCCTCTTATAGCGTTGCTAGTTGCAGTGAAGATGAAGTTTGTTCCTTGTTGGAACATGGATATTTTGGGATATCACAATATCTATTGTTTTAATTAATGCATCTATATACTTGGTAAAGGGTGGAAGGCTCGGCCTTATGCCCAGTGTTTTGTTCCACTCTTGCCACCCTAGTTTCCGTCATACGGTGTTATGTTCCTTGATTTTGCGTCCCTTACGCGGTCGGGTGATTTATGGGACCCCTTGACAGTTCGCTTTGAATAAAACTCCTCCAAGAAGGCCCAACCTTGGTTTTACCATTTCCACCTACACCCTTTTTCCCTTGGGTTTCGCGAGCCCGAGGGTCATCTTTATTTTAGCCCCGGGCGGTGCTCCTTCAGTGTTGGTCCGAACCGAGCCGCCTGCGGGGCCACCTCGGGGAAACTCGAAGTCTGGTTTTACTCGTAGCCTATCTCATCCGGTGTGCCCTGAGAACGAGATATGTGCAGCTCCTATCGGGATTTGTCGGCACAGCGGGAGGTCTTGCTGGTTTAGTTTTACCATTATCGAAATGTCTTAATGTACCGGGATTCCGAGACTGATCGGGTCTTCCTGGGTGAAGGTTTATTCCTTCGTTGACCGTGAGAGCTTGTTATGGGCTAAGTTGGGACACCCCTGCAGGGTATTATCTTTCGAAAGCCGTGCCCGGTTATATGAGGCAGATGGGAATTTGTTAATGTCGGTTGTAGAAAACCCGAAGTTGACCTTAATTAAAATACATCAACCGTGTATGTAACCGTGATGGTCTCTTCTCGTGAGTCCGGAAGTGAACACGGTGTTGGAGTTATGCTTGGCGTAAGTAGTCGGGATCACTTCTTGATCGCTAATAGCTTCACGACCGTGCCTTGCTTCTCTTCTCGCTCTCTTTTGCGATCGTAGCCACCATATATGCTAGTCGCTGCTGCAGCTCCACCTTTTGACACCAGCCTTCCTTAAGCTTAAATAGTCTTGATCTCGCGGGTGTGAGATTGTTGAGTCCCTGTGGCTCACAGATTCTACCAAAACAGATCACGGTACGGTGATGCGGTACCGATGGCATGGCCCGAGTGAAGTGGGAATATGATGAGGCCCTTGGTCGATACTATGTTTTATTTCAGACGATTAGTAGTGGAGCCCAGTTGAGGCGATCGGGGATCTGTGTTGCATGTGGGGTATTCTTCTTTTATTTTGGTTCCGTAGTCGGACCTTGAGTGTAAACTGAATGATGGATGTTTATTTATGTATTGTGTGAAGTGGCATTGTAAGCCAACTATGTATCTCTTTCCTTATGTATTACATGGATTGTGCGAAGATTACCTCACTTGCGACATTGCTTTCAATGCGGTTATGCCTCTAAGTCGTGCTTCGACACATGGGAGATATAGCCGCATCGAGGCGCTTCTAAGTTGGTAATCGAGCCATCCCCGACCTTAGGAGCCCCCTTTGCTTGATCGCTTTTAGTGGCGAGTTGTGTCTAGAAAAATGTTTTGAGTCATTTAGGATTATATATATCGGAGAGTTTAGGAATTCTTTTTACTCCCCAGTCCTTGACCTTACGGTGAGGTATCCCGACGTAGAGTTTTGACTCTTCTCTTCTCAAATTTCACTAATTTTTTTAGGATCACGCTGGTATCTTAGAATCGTTCGATGGTTTTATGATGACAACATTGTCTTGGTTGCCTCGACATTTAGGGGTTGTGGCGGTGTCCGGGAGTTGAGCTCCGAGGTGTTGTCATCATAATTTTATCGTTGCGATTCGGAATACCGAGTTTAATCGCCGACATCGAAAATCTCTTTTATGCAGTCCGTTGGTGAGATAACCCGCTAACCCAAAGATACTATGGTGAGTACGGAGTATTGCCATGACTCGCATAACGGATGCTTTTGAAGGTTGAGGTACACGATTTCGAAGGTTTCTTGGTTATGTGTTGAAGGATGGATACAATTTGGATGTAGGGATTGTTAGTTTGGGTGAGATATATTGCTCCTGTATCCCCAACACCGATTGCATAACCGGAAAGTTTCGGGAGTTTATAGGTGGGATTCAAGTAGCTCTAGCATTTCTTCCGCAGATATTTGGTTTGTGATTGGGTAATCCTTACCACTTATTTGTTCCATTCATACCTTGTTTTTTTTATTTTTTCATCAATCTCTTATCAAGTGGCTTCTCACTTTAATGGACGTGATGTTTACTTTGGAATTCATTCGTTCATCCCTGTTCGAATGTTTATTGTGAAGACTATATGTTGCAATTTCTATCCGTTGATTCAACTTGTCTATCTGTCTATCAAGATGCTAACGGATGTCACCCTCTTGAGATGGCTCCGCCACGCGTCGTAATCCGGAACGCAGTGATGGGAGTCAGGCGAACCCTCCACCTCCACCTCCGCCTCCGGAGGCATGGCAAACTTTGATGGCAACCACTAACGCCAACGCTCAGTTGTTGATCCAGCTGATGCAAGAGCGTAATCAAGGCCAAGGCAACCAAGGGAATCAAGGTCAAGGGCAGTTCTATCATCAGCCATAGTTTCCTACACTCAACCAGTTCCTTGCGAACCAGCCAAAGTCTTTCAGCTACTGTGCCGAGGCCACAGACGCCGACGATTGGCTCGTGGATATCAACAAGCATTTTGAATGCAGCAATGTCGACACGAGGACTACGTCAAGTTCGCGTCTTTTCAGCTCAAGGATCAAGCTGCTGATTGGTTCCGGCAATACAAGGATTCCAGAGGTGGTCGAGTGATTACTTGGACTGATTTACATCGGGACTTTAAAGCTCACCACATTCCTACCGGTGTTGTTGAGAGCAAGCGTGAGGAGTTCCGCAATCTCAAGGAAGGAAACATGTCGATGTCTGAATACAACATACTGTTTGTAAACTTGCTCGATTCGCTAAACAAGGCGTTCTGATGAGAAAAGTATGATCTATCGATTCAGAGGTGGCCTTAGAGAGGATCTGCGATTATCTCTTGTTCTTTTGAACCTACTCAGTTTGATCAATTCTATAATATGGCACTCAAGCTAGAAGGTGCTCAGCTCAAGTGTGAGGCTTCAAAGAAGAGAAACAGGATGCGATCAGTCTTCTTCTTCCTCTCAAGTGGCGACAAAGCAGCAAAAGTTCTACCTTCCTCCTCCTCCGTTCCGTCGGCCTTATCGCCAGAAGAACTCAGGTGGTCGTGGATCTTCCCACCCACCCAACCCAAGCTACGAGAACAAGTCTCACCTCAAGCTCCAAGGTCAAGTGCTCCTTATCACCGTTCGCTCTCAGAGGTGACTTGCAACAAGTGCCAGCAGAAGGGTCACTATGCGAACAAATGCCATAACCAAAGGCGCCTTCCTCCTCCTCCTCCTGTGAGGTCTTCAAGCAATGCAGTGGTCAAGCATAATCCCAAGTCTGCAAAGGTGAACATGATGAATGCAGCGCAAGCAGAGGATTCTTCTGATGTGATAATGGGTAATCTTCCAGATAATGATATTCCTGCAAAAGTTTTATTTGATACTGGTGCATCGCATTCTTTCATGTCATATCCTTTTGCATCGAAGCACAATTTTGACACGGAGGAATTACCTAGAGCAATGCAAGTTATTTCTCCGGCTAAGCGTTTGAGGTCTACCTTATTGGTTCCAAATGTCGGTATCAAGATGGGCGACTATAGATTTCTGGCTAAACCAATTGTTCTTGGTGACTCTGATATTGATCTAATTCTTGGGATGGACTGGCTTTCTCAACACAAAGCTCAACTTGATTGTGCTGCCAGGCAAATTCAATTAACACACCCTTCTGAGGATGTTATCATCTATGCCGCTCGTGATGAAACCATTCGGTTGTTTTCTCTCAATGAGAAGGAGAGTTGGATGCTATCTCTCGATTCCGATCGTTTGTGAGTACCAAGATGTCTTTCCGGAAGAGCTTAGGGTATGCCTCCTCATCGGCCGGTCGAATTCGTTATCGATCTTGAGCCCGCATCGAACCCGCTTGCAAGCGTCCTTACAAGCTTGGTCCCAAGGAGCTGAAGGAATTGAAGAAGCAGCTCGATGAACAAGAGCGTCTGGGTTTGATCGGACCGAGTTCATCTCCATGGGGATGTGGAGTTCTTTTGTCCGAAGAAGGATGGCACGAACCGACTTTGTGTTGATTACCGTCCATTGAACAAGAAGACAATCAAGAACAAGTATCCACTTCCCAACATCAATGAGCTATTCGAGCAACTCAAAGGTGCTAAAGTATTCTCCAAGCTTGACCTTCGTATGGGTTATCATCGATTAGCATTCGTGAACAAGATATTCCCAAGACAAACATTCGAGAACAAGCTTTGGTTCTTATGAATATCTTGTCATGTCTTTCAGCCTTGTCAATGCTCCTCCAACTTTCTCTCGCATGATGAACTTTATCTTCAACCCCTACACAAATGATTTCGTCTTGGTGTATCTCGATGATATTTTGGTCTTCTCCAAGAACAAGCGAGGATCATGCCAAACATTTGCGGTTGGTGCTCGACAAGCTCGAGAGAACATCAATTCTATCGAAGTTTTCCAAATGTGAGTTACGGCTTCATGAAGTTCTTTATCTTGGTCATATCATCTCCGCCAAGGGCATCGCTGTTAATCCAGAAGGTGTCTTGATTACGAATTGGGAACCTCCTTAGAATGTCAAGCAGCTCGCAGATTTTCTCGGTCTTGCAAGCTATTGCGAAGATTCGTTGAGAACTTCTCCAAGATTGCAAAGCCTCTTTCCAACCTCCTCCGAAGCATGTCAAGTATGTCCGGGCCTTTGAGTGTGATGTCGCTTTCAATACCCTCAAAGAGAAGCTAGTTACAGACTCTGTCTTGACTCCTCTGATGAATCCAAGCCATTGAAGTTTTACGTGATGCTTCCTTGCAAGGTCTCGGTGCTGTGTTAATGCAAGAGAAGAAGGTTGTGGCCTATACCTCTCGTCAGTTGAAGCCCAACGAAAAGAACTACCCCACTCACGATCTCGAGTTGGCGGCAGTTGTCCATGCTTTGATAACATGGAGACATCTCTTGTTGGGAAGGAAAGTGGACATTTTCACCGATCACAAGAGTCTCAAGTATATCTTCACTCAACCAAACCTCAACCTCAGGCAAACTCGATGGGTCGAAATGATTCAAGAGTACAATCCAAGTATTGAATATATTCCTGGTAAGGCGAATGTGATTGCAGATGCTTTGAGCAGAAAGGCTTATTGCAACAGCTTAATTCTCAAGACATTCCAACCGGATCTTTGTGAAGCTTTCCGCAAGCTGAATCTTCAAGTTGTTCCTCAAGGATTTCTTGCCAACCTCATAGTCTCTCCTACTTTGGAAGATCAAATTCGTGAGGCTCAACTTCGGATACCATGGTGAAGAAGGTGAAGCGTGGTATTGACAAGGGCATTTCAAATACAAGTGCTATCGCTTGGATGACAAAGACACTCTTTTCTTCGAGGACCGGATTGTGGTTCCTAAAGGCGATCCGAGAAAAGTCATCATGAATGAGGCACACAATTCCTCCTATCCATTCATCCGGAAATACGAAGATGTACCGGACCTCAAGCGGTCGTATTGGTGGACTCGAATGAAGCGAGAAATTGCTCAATTCGTGAATGAATGTGATGTCTGCGAAGGGTGAAAGCAGAACACCAAAGACCAGCTGGTCTCCTCCAACCTCTTGCTATTCGGAATGGAAATTTGATCACATTGAGATGGACTTCGTGACTGGTTTTCCTAAGTCCAAGCGTGGAAATGATGCTATGTTCGTTGTCGTTGACAAGCTTACTAAAGTGGCTCATTTTCTTCTGTCAAAGAATCTATCACAGCAGCTCAATTTGCGAGCTATACACCTCGTAATTGTCTCCTTGCATGGTATTCCACAATTGATCTCTTGAGACCGTGGAAGCATCTTCACTTCTAAGTTCGGGACTCCTTTCCGAAGGCCATGGGCACCAACATTCGTTTCCAAGACAGCTTTTCATCCTCAAACAAGTGGCCAAGTCGATCGAGTCAATCAAATCCTTGAAGATATGCTCAGGGCTTGTGTCATTTCCTTTGGCATGAAGTGGGAAGAGTGTCTTCCATATGACGAGTTCTCCTACAACAACAGCTTCCAAGTGAGTTCGGGCAAGGCCCCATTCAAAATTCTCTATGGCAGAAAGTGCCGTACTCCTCTCAATTGGTCCGAGACAGGTGAACGCCAACTTCTTGGCAACGACTTGATCACAGAAGCCGAAGAAATGTGCACAGTCATTCGTGAGAATCTCAAAGCCGCGCAATCGCGCAGAAGGGCTATTATAATGACAAGCACCGTGATGTGGCTTTTGAAATCGGAGACCATGTCTACCTCCGCGTCTCTCCAATGAAAGGTACTCGTCGTTTCAGAATCAAAGGGAAGCTTGCCCCTAGATACGTGGGTCCTTTCAAGATCATTGGCAAAAGAGGCGATCTCGCCTATCAACTTGAGCTTCCATCCAACTTTGCAAACGTGCACGATGTGTTTCACGTGTCACAACCGCAAGTGCTTCAAGATTCCTGAGCGCACTATCAACTTTGAAGAAATTGACCTCCAAGAAGATCTCTCTTATCATGAGCACCCCGTTGCTATTCTTGAAGAAACCGAGCGCAAGACTCGCAACAAGTCAATCAAATTCCTGAAAGTAAAGTGGTCACACCATTCCGACCGAGAAGCCACCTGGGAGCGCGAGGATCACCTCCGTTCCGAATCGGAGTTCTTTCAGTCCTAGATCTCGGGACGAGATCCTCTTGTAGTGGTGGAGTGTTGTAACACCCCGGATGTAACTTTCCATATTTGTAACTCCAACTCTTGCCATTTTCGGATATGTGCTATGATATTCCCTCCGTGGTTGGGTTTTGTTTTCGTTTTGCATTTTGTTCATGTCATGCATCTCATATCATGTCATCATGTGCATCTCTTTTGCATACGTGTTCGTCTCATGCATCCGAGCATTTTCCCCGTTGTCCGTTTTGCAATCCGGCACTCCTATGTTCCCCGGCGTCCCCTTTTACATTTTTCCGTGTGCGGGTGTTGAACATTCTCGGAATGGACCGAGCCTTGCCAAGTGTCCCTGGTATATCACCGGTAGACCACCTGTCAAGTTTCGGGTCATTTGGAGCTCGTTTAGTACTCCAACGGTTAACCGCACTCTCGCAAAGGCCTCTTTTGAGTTTCAGCCCAACAACCCTCCAAAACAGCCCAATAACCCATCTAAGCCACTTCCGTGCCCTTGGTCGTTCGATCACGATCGTGTGGGCGAAAACCGCACCTCATTTGGACACTCCTAGCTCCCTCTACCTATAAATTCGTGCACCCCTCCTCCATTTCCGGATCCCCAAACCCTAGCCCGCTCTCCTCCTCGCCCGGACACGTCCCGGCGAGCGGACGCGTCGCCGCCAGCGCAGCAGCCACTCGGGCATGCCCGTGGCGGCGCCCAGCCCAGCCCCGCCGCTGCCCATGAGGCCCGCCATGGGCCCTCGCACATGCCCGCCCGCGCCCGCCACACGCCGCCCACCTGCCGCGCCCGCGCTCTCGCGCCCGTGTCGCGCTCATGCCTCTCCGCTGCCGCGCTGCCGCGCGCGCCTTGTCGCCAGCGCTGTCCGGAGCGCCTGCGCCGCCTCGCATCTCGGCCGCCTTGCCGTCGTCCGCTCCACCGGCCGCCCGACCCGCCGGCGTCCCCTCCGCCGGATCCCGCCGCCACCGAGCCTACTCCCGCGAGCTCCCGCGCCGGCGACCTCCAACTCCGGCGAGATCCGGATCCAGATCCGAAACCTAGGTTGACTTTTACCCCGACCCCGTTTTCCACTAAGTCATAATCTGTCATAATTTTCGTGCATATTCATAGCATCACATCTCCGCAACCGTGGCTCCGTGTTGGGCGTATAATATGTTGAATTGTTCGTCTCGAAGAGTACATCATTTCATTCCATTGCATCATTTGCATTTGAGCTCATCTTGATGCCCGAAATGCTGTTGGAAGAGGGCTTCAGATCGTTAGTTCCAGAATCTTATCAGCTCGAGCGCTTTTGTCATTTTTGCCATGATTTATGTGTGCACCCTATGAACTTGAGCCCTACATGTGAGTTGAACTTTTCCATGCCATCTTTCCAGGGGTGTATGCCATGTATTTTTGTGAGTTATGTGTTGACTAGAACAAGCATGCAAAGTAGGGATGATGATGTTGCTGATTTCAGGAACTTAGTATTTTCACTAAGTCTTGTCCTGCTGTTATTTTTATGCCATATGTTCATGTTGTTACAGAGAGATCCATGCCCTTTTTGAGCATGATCAGTAAAGGTGTTTTGAACATACGGATGTGCTCTATCCATCCATGCCTTTGTTGGCATTTATGGAGTAGTCTAGCATGTCATTTTCGTGCTCTACTTTTGCTTGAAAATGTTTCCTGGCAGATTGTTTGCATGAGATTCAATTTTCACGAGGTCGTTGTAGTTGATCCGTGTATGCTATGATGTTGTTCTTGCCATGTATAGCTCCTATGCCATGTCTTCTTGATGGGTGTATGCTTAGTTTATCATGAGATGCTCTGTAGTGAGTGCATCGAGCTCACTTAACATGCCTACTGTTATCTGTTTTTGCCATGCCCAGTTTTTCTGCTAAGTCTGAAATCTGTAATAAAACTTGCAATGTTTACATGGGTGCCATCATTTCTTAAGGTCCTTTTTGGCTTATGGTCAGTAAGGGACTATTGATATATGCTTTGAGTAGAATCATGTCATGCCTTGTTTTGCTATTATAAGTTCCTGTAGCATGTTGTTTGCTTGCTCTAAACATGCCTTCGATGTTAATTCTGGCATGTTAGTATTTTCACTAAGTCTGTGAACCTGATATTTTTAGCACTTTCACCATGCTTGTTTGAACATGTTATGATGTGATATAGCCGTAGCTCAGTGTTCCTCTTTTGTTAAGCATCTCCTGTAGATCGCTGCCATATGCTTTGTTTTTATGTTGGGGTGCTGTAGCATAGTTTCTTGTTACATGCTATGTAGCATCGGGCTGTTAAACGCAGATTTGCGTCATTCTTGTTTTGCTTGTCATTTGCAAACCGTGCATCCGATTTCGGTGATCTTTATATCGATTTCAACCGAAATCATCTCATCTTTCCAGTGGCATACTTGGTTTGCCAAGTTGATGCCCAGTTCATCATTTTCCTTCCGGAGCACACATATGCATTGCATATCACATCTCGCATAGCATGTCATGTTTTGCATCATATTGCTTGTGCATTGTTCCTTGTTTGATTGTGGTTCCATTGCTTGTGTTCTTGCCTTGGGTAGAGCCGGGAGACGAGTACGTGAACGAGGAGCCTGTTGAGAACGCCTACGAAGATCAAGCCTTCGACAACTCTGAGAACCTTACAGGCAAGATGACCATACCTTCGATATCACTTCTATCTTTGCTTGCTAGATGCTCGCTCTTTTGCTATGCCTATGCTGCGATACCTACCACTTGCTATACCATGTCACCCATATTGCCATGTTAAACCTCTAACCACCCATGTCCTAGCAAACCGTTGTTTGGCTATGTTACCGCTTTGCTCAGCCCCTCTTATAGCGTTGCTAGTTGCAGGTGAAGATGAAGTTTGTTCCTTGTTGGAACATGGATATTTTGGGATATCACAATATCTATTGTTTTAATTAATGCATCTATATACTTGGTAAAGGGTGGAAGGCTCGGCCTTATGCCTGGTGTTTTGTTCCACTCTTGCCACCCTAGTTTCCGTCATACCGGTGTTATGTTCCTTGATTTTGCGTCCCTTACGCGGTCGGGTGATTTATGGGACCCCTTGACAGTTCGCTTTGAATAAAACTCCTCCAGCAAGGCCCAACCTTGGTTTTACCATTTTCCACCTACACCCCTTTTTCCCTTGGGTTTTCGCGAGCCCGAGGGTCATCTTTATTTTAGCCCCCCCGGGCCAGTGCTCCTTCGAGTGTTGGTCCGAACCGAGCCGCCTGCGGGGCCACCTCGGGGAAACTCGAAGTCTGGTTTTACTCGTAGCCTGTCTCATCCGGTGTGCCCTGAGAACGAGATATGTGCAGCTCCTATCGGGATTTGTCGGCACAGCGGTGTTGGAAATATGCCCTAGAGGCAATAATTAAAGGATTATTATATTTCAATGTTCATGATAATTGTCTTTTGTTCATGCTATAAATGTATTATTCGGAAATCGTAATACACGTGTGAACACTTAGACCCAATGAGTCCCTAGTGAGCCTCTAGTTGACTAGCTCGTTGTGATCAATAGATAGTCATGGTTTCCTGACTATGGACATTGGATGTCGTTCATAACGGGATCACATCATTAGGAGAATGATGTGATGGACAAGACCCAATCATAAGCATAGCATAAAAGATCGTATAGTTCGTTTGCTAGAAGCTTTGCCAATGTCAAGTATCGACCATGAGATCGTGTAACTCCCGGTTACCGTAGGAGTGCCTTGGGTGTATCAAACGTCACAACGTAACTGGGTGACTATAAAGGTGCATTACAGGTATCTCCGAAAGTATCATTGGGTTGACACGGATCGAGATCGGATTTGTCACTCCGTATGACGGAGAGGTATCTCTGGGCCCACTCGGTAATGCATCATCATAATGAGCTCAATGTGACCAAGGTGTTGGCCACGGATCATGCATTACGGATGCGAGTAAAGTGACTTGCCGTGTGAGACCGAACAAGGTATTGGGATACCGACGATCGGGTCTCGGGCAAGTAACGCATCGATTGACAAAGGAATTACATACAGGGTTTGATCAATCCTCGACATCGTGGTTCAACCGATGAAATCATCGAGGAGCATGTAGGAGCCAACATGGGTATCAGACCCGCTGTTGGTTATTGCCCGAGAGTCGCCTCGGTCATGTCTGCGTGTCTCCAACCCGTAGGGTCTACACTTAAGGTTCGGTGGCGCTTAGGGTTAGTAGGAAGTCAAGTATGTGACCACGAATGTTGTTCGAGTCCGGATGAGATCCCGGACGTCACGAGGAGTTCGGAAGGGTCCGGAGGTAAAGAATAATATATAGGAAGTGGTGTTTCGCCATCGAGAAAGTTTGGGGTTTCGGTGAAAGCACGGACCACCGGAAGGGTCCTGGGGTCCACGGGTGGGGCCACCTATCCGGAGGGCCCCATGGGCCAAAGGGGAAGGAACCAGCCCACAAGGGGCTGGTGCGCGCCCCTAGGCCCACCCCGCGCCTAGGGTTGAAACCCTAGGGGTGGGCGCCCTTTGGCTTGGGGGCACTCCACCCCTTGGCCGCCGCCCCGGAGATTGGATCTCAGGGCCGCCACCCCTGTGGTGCCTATATAAAGGGGGGGAGGAGGGGGCTGCTGGACCAACTCCCAAGGCGCAGCCCTCCTCCCCAACACTTCTCCTCCTCCGTAAGAGCTCGCGAAGCCTCGCCGAGATCTTGCTTCTCCACCATCACCACGCGTCGTCTTGCCGGTGGAGCTGTCTTCCTCAACCTCTCCTTCCCCTTGCTGGATCAAGAAGGAGGCGACGCTCGTCCCGCACGCGTGTGTTGAACGCGGAGGTGCTGTCCGCTCAGCACTTGGCATCGGTGATCTGAATCACGCTCGAGTACGACTCCATCATCACCTTGCAAGCTTCGCACGCGATCTACAAGTGGTATGTAGATGCAAACTCTCTCCGTTACTCGTTGCTTAGATGAACTCATAGATGGATCTTGGCGAAGCCGTAGGAAAAATTTTAATTTTCGCAACGTTCCCCAACGGTGGCATCATGAGCTAGGTCTATCGTAGTTCTCTAATGCACGAGTAGAACACAATTTGTTGTGGGCGTTGATCTTGTCATCTTACTTGCCTCTACTAGTCGTTTCTTGCTCAACGGTATTGTGGGATGAAGCGGCCCGACCAACCTTACACGTGACGCTTACGTGAGACCGGTTCCACCGATCGACATGCACTAGTTGCATAAGGTGGCTGGCGGGTGTCTGTCTCTCCCACTTTAGTTGGAGCGGATTCGATGAACAGGGCCCTTATGAAGTGTAAATAGAAGTTGACAAAATCACGTTGTGGTGATTCGAGGTAAGAAAACGTTCTTGCTAGAACCCAATCGCAGCTACGTAAAAGATGCAACAACAACTAGAGAACGTCTAACTTGTTTTTGCAGCGATTGATCATGTGATGTGATATGGCCGAAGTTGTGATGAATGATGAATTGTGATGTATGAGATCATGTTCTTGTAATAGGATTCACGACTTGCATGTCGATGAGTATGACAACCGCAGGAGCCATAGGAGTTGTCTTTATTTTTTGTATGACCTGCGTGTCATTGAAGAACGCCATGTAAACTACTTTACTTCATTGCTAAACGCGTTAGTCATAGAAGTAGAAGTAGTCGTTAGCGTGACAACTTCATGAAGACACGATGATGGAGATCATGATGATGGAGATCATGGTGTCAAGCCGGTGACAAGATGATCATGGAGCCCCAAGATGGAGATCAATGGAGCTTGATGATATTGGCCATATCATGTCACAACTATATAATTGCATGTGATGTTTATTATGTTTATGCATCTTGTTTACTTAGGACGACGGTAGTAAATAAGATGATCCCTTATAAAATTTCAAGAAGTGTTCTCCCTAAGCGTGCACCGTTGCTACAGTTCGTCGTTTCTAAGCACCACGTGATGATCGGTGTGATGGATCCTTACGTTCACATACAACGGGTGTAAGACAGTTTTACACAGCGAAAACACTTAGGGTTAACTTGACGAGCCTAGCATGTGCGGACATGGCCTCGAACACGGAGACCGAAAGGTCGAACACGAGTCGTATGGAAGATACGATCAACATGAAGATGTTCACCGACGATGACTAGTCCGTCTCACGTGATGATCGGACACGGCTAGTCGACTCGGATCGTGTAACACTTAGATGACTAGAGGGATGTCTAATCTAAGTGGGAGTTCATAATTTTGATTAAGAACTTTATTATCATGAACTTAGTCTAAAACCTTTGCAAATATGTCTTGTAGATCAATGGCCAACGCTAATGTCAACATGAACTTCAACGCTTCCTAGAGAAAACCAAGCTGAAAGATGATGGCAGAACTATACGGATCGGGTCCGAACACGAGATCATCCTCATAGCTGCCGAGGAAGCAATATGTCCTAGAAGGACCGCTAGGTGCCGCTCCGTCCCGAAGAACCAAGATGTTATGAGCGCTTGGCAAACTTCGCTGATGATTACTCCCTCGTTCGATGCGGCATGCTTTGTACAGCTTAGAACCGGGCTCCAAAAGCGTTTTGAGCATCACGGAGCATATGAGATGTTCAAGAGCTGAAACTAGTTTTCCAAGCTCATGCCCGGTCGAGAGATATGATGTCTCCGACAAGTTCTCAGATTGTAAGATGGAGGAGAACAGTTACGTCACATGAACACATCCGAAGATGTCCGGGTTGCACGCACGTATGACCCAGTTGAACATTAACCTCCCGGATGAGGCGGTCATTGACAGAATCCTCCGATCGCCCCACCAAGCTACAAGAGCTTTGTGATGAACTACAACATGCGAGGGATGGTAAAGACCATTCCGAAGTGTTCTCGATCTTTGAAGTCAGCAGAGGCTGAAATCAAGAAAGAACATCAAGTGTTGATGGTGAATAAGACCACTAAGTTCAAGAAGGGCAAGGGTAAGAAGAACTTCAAGAAGGACGGCAAGGATGTTGCCGCGCCCGTAAGCCGCTTGGGAAGAAGTCAAAGAATGGACCCAAGCACGAGACCGAGTGCTTTTATTGCAAGGGAAGGGCACCGAAGCGGAACTGCCCCAAATACTTAGCGGATAAGAAGGCCGGCAACACCAAAGGTATATTTGATATACATGTAATTGATGTGTACCTTACCAAGACTCGTAGTAACTCCCGGTATTTGATACGGTGCCGTTGCTCACATATGTAACTCACAGCAGAGCTGCGGAATAAACGGAGATCGAAGGGCGACGAGGTGATGATGCGTCGGGAATGGTTCGTGGTCGATGTGATCGCCGTCGCACGCTGCTTCTACATTTACCTACGGGATTAGTTTTAAACCTCAATAATTGTTATTTAGTGCCAAGTTTGAGCATGAACATTGTATCCGGATCTCGTTTGATAAGAGATGGCTACTCATTTAAGTCTGAGAATAATGGTTGTTCGATTTATATGAGAGATATGTTTTATGGTCATGCTCCGATGGTCAATGGTTTATTCTTAATGAATCTCGAGCGTAATATTACACATGTTCATAGTGTGGATGCAAAAGATGTAAAGTTGATAACGATAGTCCCACATACTTGTGGCATCGCCGCTTGGTCACATTGGTGTCAAGCGCATGAAGAAGCTCCATGCCGATGGACTTTAGAGTCTCTTGATTATGAATCGTTTGACACATGCTAACCTTGCCTCTTGGGCAAAATGACCAAGACTCCGTTCTCGGAACAATGGAGCGAGCAACCAACTTGTTGGAAATCATACATACCGATGTGTGCGGTCCAATGAGCGTTGAGGCTCGTGGAGGATATCGTTATGTTCTCACTCTCCGATGACTTAAGTAGATATGGGTATGTCTACTTAATGAAACACAAGTCTGAGACCTTTGAAAAGTTCAAGGAATTTCAGAGTGAGGTGGAGAATCAACGTGACACAAAGATAAAGTTCCTACGATCAGATCGTGGAGGAGAATATTTAAGTCACGAATTTGGCTCACACTTAAGAAAATGTGGAATCGTTTCACAACTCACGCCTACCGAACACCTCAAATGAAATGGTGTGTCCGAACGTCGTAATCGCACTCTATTGGATATGGTGCGGTCTATGATGTCTCTTACCGATTTACCGCTATCATTTTGGGGATACGCTCTAGAGACAGCTACATTCACTTTAAATAGGGCACCGTCTAAATCCGTTGAGACGACACCGTATGAATTATGGTTTGGGAAGAAACCTAAGCTGTCGTTTCTAAAAGTTTGGGGATGCGATGCTTATGTCAAGAAACTTCAACCTGAGAAGCTCGAACCCAAGTCGGAAAATGCGTATTCATAGGATACCCTAAGGAAACCGTCGGGTATACCTTCTACTTAAGATCCGAAGGCAAGATCTTTGTTGCTAAGAACGGATGCTTTCGAGAAAGAGTTTCTCTCGAAAGAAGTAAGTGGGAGGAAAGTAGAACTCGATGAAGTACTACCTCTCGAACGGGAAAGTGGTGCGGTAGCAGAAACCGTTCTGTGATGCCCACACCAATCAAGAGGAAAACGTTGATGATGATCAAGGTACTTTGGATCAAGTTACTCTTGAACTTGAAGGTCCACGAGGACACGTTCCGCACTGCAGTGGTACGGCAACCTGTCATGGAAATCATGTTGTTGGACAACAATGAACCTTGAACTATGAAGAAGCAATGGCGGGCCCGGATTCCAACAAATGGCTTGAAGCCATGAAACCGAGATAGAATCCATGTATGAAACAAAGTATGGACTTTGACAGACTTGTTCGATGATCGGCGAGCGATAGAAAATAAATGGATTTTTAAGAAGAAGACGGACGCGGATGGTAATGTTACCATCTATAAAGCTCGACTTGTCGCTAAGGGTTATCGACAAGTTCAAGGGATTGACTACGACGAGACATTCTCTCCGTAGCGAAGCTTAAGTCCGTCTCAATCATGTAGAAATTGCCGCATACTATGATTATGAGATATGGCGATGGACGCCAAACGGCATTCCTTAATGGACATCTTAAGGAAGAGCTGTATATGATGCAGCCGGAAGGTTTTGTCGATCCTCGAACGCTAACAAAGTATGCAAGCTCCAGCGATCCATTTATGGACTAGTGCAAGCATCTCGAGTTGGAACATTCGCTTTGATGAGATGATCAAAGCGTTTAGTTTATGCGAGACTTATGGAGAAGCTCGTTTACAAGAAAGTGAGTGGGAGCTCAGTAGCATTTCTCCTATTATATGTAGATGACATACTCTTGATGGGAAATGATACAAAACTTCTGGACAGCATTAAGGCCTACTTGAACAAGTGTTTTCAATGAAGGACCTTGGAGAAGCTGCTTATATATTAGACATCAAGATCTATAGAGATAGATCGAGACGCCTCATAGGTCTTTCACAAAGCACATACCTTGATAAGATTTTGAAGAGGTTCAAAATGGATCAGTCCAAGAAGGGTTCTTGCCTATGTTACAAGGTGTGAGATTGAGCTCAGCTCGACCACCGACCACGGCAAAAGATAAAGAAGAGATGAGTGTCATCCCTATGCTTCAGCCATAGGATCTATTATGTATGCCATGTTGTGTACTGGACTGATGTAAACCTTGCCGTAAGTTTGGTTGCAAGATACCAAAGTAACCCCGCAAGGAACACCGGACAGCGGTCAAGAATATCTGAAGTACCGAAAGGACAAAGGACATGTTTCGTTTATGGAGGAGACGAAGAGCTCGTCAGAAGGGTTACGCCGACGCTTAGCTTCGACTCAGATCCGATGACTCTAAGTCACAAACCGGATACGTGTATATGTTGAATGGTGGAGCAAGAAGCTGGTGCGGTTTGCAAGCGAGCGTCGTGGCGGGATCTACGTGTGAAGCGGAGTACATGGCAGCCTCGGAGGCAGCGATGAAGCGATTTGGGTGAAGGAGTTCATCACCGACCTAGGAGTCATACCCAATGCGTCGGGGCCGATCAAACTCTTTCGTGACAACACCGAGCTATTGCCCTAGCCAAGGAGCCCTGGTTTCACAAGAAGACAAGGCACATCAAGCGCCGCTTCAACTCCATCCGTGAAAATGTTCAAGATGGAGACATAGAGATTTGCAAAGTGCACACGGATCTGAATGTCGCAGATCCGCTGACTAAACCTCTCTCGCGTGCAAAACATGATCAACACCGTAACTCTATGGGTGTTCGATTCATCACAATGTAACTAGATTGGTGACTCTAGTGCAAGTGGGAGACTATTGGAAATATGCCCTAGAGGCAATAATAAAAGGATTATTATATTTCAATGTTCATGATAATTGTCTTTGTTCATGCTATAAATGTATTATCCGAAATCGTAATACACGTGTGAACACTTAGACCCAATGAGTCCCTAGTGAGCCTCTAGTCGACTAGCTCACAGATCAATAGATAGTCATGGTTTTCGACTATGGACATTGGATGTCGTTCATAACGGGATCACATCATTAGGAGAATGATGTGATGGACAAGACCCAATCATAAGCATAGCATAAAAGATCGTATAGTTCGTTTGCTAGAAGCTTTGCCAATGTCAAGTATCTCTTCCTTCGACCATGAGATCGTGTAACTCCCGGTTACCGTAGGAGTGCCTTGGGTGTATCAAACGTCACATGTATCTCCGAAAGTATCTGTTGGGTTGACACGGATCGAGACTGGGATTTGTCACTCCGTATGACGGAGAGGTATCTCTGGGCCCACTCGGTAATGCATCATCATAATGAGCTCAATGTGACCAAGGTGTTGGCCACGGATCATGCATTACTGACGAGTAAAGTGACTTGCCGTAACGAGACCGAACAAGGTATTGGGATACCGACGATCGGGTCTCGGGCAAGTAACGCATCGATTGACAAAGGGAATTGCATCTGTGGTTTGATCGAATCCTCGACATCGTGGTTCAACCGATGAAATCATCGAGGAGCATGTGGGAGCCAACATGGGTATCCAGACCCGCTGTTGGTTATTGCCCGAGAGTCGTCTCGGTCATGTCTGCGTGTCTCCAACCCGTAGGGTCTACACACTTAAGGTTCGGTGACGCTTAGGGTTAGTAGGAAGTCAAGTATGTGACCACCGAATGTTGTTCGAGTCCGGATGAGATCCGGACGTCACGAGGAGTTCGGAAGGGTCCGGAGGTAAAGAATAATATATAGGAAGTGGTGTTTCGCCATCGGGAAAGTTTGGGGTTTCGGTAAAATCTGGGACCACCGGAAGGGTCCTGGGTCCACCGGTGGGGCCACCTATCCCGGAGGGCCCCATGGGCCAAAGGGGAAGGAACCAGCCCACAAGGGGCTGGTGCGCCCCTAGGCCCACCCCGCGCCTAGGGTTGAAACCCTAGGGGGGGGGCGCCCACCGGCTTGGGGGCACTCCACCCCTTGGCCGCCCCCCGGAGATTGGATCTCGGGGCCACCCCCTGTGGTGCCTATATAAGGGGGAGGAGGGGGCTGCTGGACCAACTCCCAATGCGCAGCCCTCCCTCCCAACACTTCTCCTCCTCCGTAAGAGCTCGTGAAGCCTCGCTTGAGATCGCTTCTCCACCATCACCACGCCGTCGTCGCCGGTGGAGCTGTCTTCCTCAACCTCTCCTTCCCCTTGCTGGATCAAGAAGGAGGAGACGCCGCTCGTCTCCGCACGTGTGTTGAACGCGGAGGTGCTGTCCGTTCAGCACTTGGCATCGGTGATCTGAATAACGTTCGAGTACGACTCCATCATCACCTTGCAAGCTTCCGCACGCGATCTACAAGTGGTATGTAGATGCAAACTCTCTCCCGTTACTCGTTGCTTAGATGAACTCATAGATGGATCTTGGCGAAGCCGTAGGAAAAATTTTAATTTTCTGCAACGTTCCCCAACAAGCGGGAGGTCTTGCTGGTTTAGTTTTACCATTGTCGAAATGTCTTGATGTACCGGGATTCCGAGACTGATCGGGTCTTCCTGGGTGAAGGTTTATTCCTTCGTTGACCGTGAGAGCTTGTTATGGGCTAAGTTGGGACACCCCTGCAGGGTATTATCTTTCGAAAGCCGTGCCCGCGGTTATGAGGCAGATGGGAATTTGTTAATGTCCGGTTGTAGAAAACCCGAAGTTGACCTTAATTAAAATACATCAACCGTGTATGTAACCGTGATGGTCTCTTCTCGGAGTCCGGAAGTGAACACGGTGTTGGAGTTATGCTTGACGAAGTAGTCGGGATCACTTCTTGATCGCTAATAGCTTCACGACCATGCCTTGCTTCTCTTCTCGCTCTCTTTTGCGATCGTAGCCACCATATATGCTAGTCGCTGTCGCAGCTCCACCTTTTGACACCAGCCTTCCCTTAAGCTTAAATAGTCTTGATCTCATGGTGTGAGATTGCTTTGAGTCCTCGTGGCTCATGATTCTACCAAAACAGATGCGGTACCGGTGATGCAGTGCTGATGGCTAAATCGAGCTGAAGTGGGAATATGATGAGGCCCTTGGTCGATACTATGTTTCATTTCAGACGATTAGTAGTGGAGCCAGTTAGGCGATCGGGATCTGTGTTGCATGTGGGGTATTCTTCTTTTATTTTGGTTCCGTAGTCGGACCTTGAGTGTAAACTGAATGATGGATGTTTATTTATGTATTGTGTGAAGTGGCGACTGTAAGCCAACTATGTATCTATTTCCCTTATGTATTACATGGATTGTGCGAAGATTACCTCACTTGCGACATTGCTTTCAACGCGGTTATGCCTCTAAGTCGTGCTTCGACACATGGGAGATATAGCCGCATCGAGGGCGCTACATTTATGTGATGGTTATATTGTTGAATTCATTCATGATGATACTGAAAATTATTATTGAGGAACATATGCTTGTAGGAATTGCAATAATATCAAGTTTCCTCTCTGTGTGCTTAAAGTTTAAAGTTATGCTTGTTTTGCCTTCCTATGCTAGTTGATTCTTGTTCCCATAAGTTGTTTGCTCACAAAATCCCTATGCATAGGAAGTGGGTTGGACTTAAATGTGTTAGTAATGTGCTTCTTGATGCTCCCATTATGTTTCAATTCTTATCTTTTATGTGAGCATCATTGTCATCTTCATGCCTAGCTAGAAAGGCATTAAAGAAAAGCGCTTGTTGGGAGACAACCCAATATTTAACCTTACTGTTTTTGTGTGCCCACATGATTATGCTAATGTAGTAATCATGTTTTATAGCTTTTGTTTCAATTAAGTGCCAAGTAAGACCTTTAGGATAGCTTACGGTGATAGTTGTGTTGATCTTGCTGAAAATCAGAAAGTTTTGCACCCAGTAAATTAGTTTTGATATTTCACAGAAACGTGATTTTGATATGATTCTTTTTGATATGTATTGGTACGCAAATTTCTCAGGTTTTCCTAATTTGGTACTCCCTCCATCCGAAAATACTTGTCGGAAGAATGGATGTATCTAGATATATTTTAGTTCTAGATACATTCATTTTTATGCATTTCTCCGACAAGTATTTCCGGACGGAGGGAGTAGTATTTTGGAGTTCTGTATATCGTTTGATCTGATTACTATGACTGTTACTTTTTAACAGATTCTGTTTTCTATGTGTAGTTTGATTATTTTGATGAATCTATGAGTAGTATCGGAGGGTACGAACCATAGAGAAGTTGGAATATAGTATATATTACACCAATATTAATTTATAATGAGTTCATAACAGTACCTAAGTGGTGAATTATTTTCTTATACTAACGGAGCTTACGAGTTTTCTATTGAGTTTTGTGTTGTGAAGTTTTCAAGTTTTGGGTAAAGATTCGATGGATTATGAAATAAGGAGTGGCAAGAGACTAAGTTTGGGGATGCCCAAGACACCCCAAGGTAATATACAAGGACAACCAAGAGCCTAAGCTTGAGGATGCCCCGGAAGGCATCCCCTCTTTCGTCTTCGTCTATCGGTAACTTTACTCGGAGCTATATTTTTATTCACCACATGATATGTGTTTTGCTTGGAGCGTCTTGTATGATATGAGTATTTGATTTTTATTTTACCACAACCATCCTTGCTGTACACACCTTTTGGGAGAGACTCAAATGATTCGGAATTTATTAGAATACTCTATGTGCTTCACTTATATCTTTTGAGTTAGGCAATTTTGCTCTAGTGCTTCACTTATATCTTTTTAGAGCACGGCGGTGGTTTTATTTTATAGAAATTCTTGATCTCTCATGCTTCACTTATATTATTTTGAGAGTTATTTAGAACAGCATGGTAATATCTTTGGTTATAAAATTGGTCCTGGAATGATGGGCATCCAAGTTGGGTATAATAAAAACTATCACAGAAAGTGAATTGGATGCTATGATCAATTTGATGCTTGATAATTGTTTTGAGATATAGATGTGGTAATGTTAGGGTCATGCTAGTTGGGTAATTATGAAATTGAGAAATACTTGTGTTGAACTTGGCAAGTCCCGTAGCATGCACGCACTACTAGGGAAAACGTTATACACAGAAATTTAGCAACAACGCGGGTCAAAAAAGCGCGCTAGTGCTATATAGCAGTAGCGATCTAAGAAAAACCGCGCTACAGATACAAACTTAGCGATGAGCGCTTGGGGTAGAAAAACCGCGCTACTACTAATATTCCCATTGGCAGAATGCTAGGCTACGCATAGCGATGGCGGCTTCAAGAAACGCGCTACCGCTGAAACATAATTAGCAGTAGCGTTTCCTCGGAAGAGCGCTACTACTAACGGAAATAACATAAGATGAAAACAAATAGAAAAGTAAATGAAAATGAAAGAAATAGAAAAGGAGAAAGGGAAAATAAAATGTAAAGCAAAATAAACGAAAAAGTTTAAAAATCGGAGGAAGGCATAGCAGCAGCGTTTGTTTGTAAGAGGCGCTATAGCTAACGTAGCTGCAGCGCGCGTGTCGAGAACCCTGCTATAGAAAGCGAAAAGGAAATTAAAAAGGAAGAAATTTACATAGCTATAGCAACAGCGCGTTTTGCAGAAACCGCTATAGCTATCTTAGCTATAGCGCGTTTTCCGAAACGCGCTACCGCTAAGTTTGACTTAGCCAAAAAACCGTTTCTACCTGGCCCGGCCACCACTTCTCCCCCAAATCCCTCAACCCACCCCGCGCGCCGCCATCTCCCCGATTCACCGTCGCGTCGCCCCACTTCGCCGCCGTCGCCGACGCCACCAGAGCCGTGCGCCGTCGACGACACCGGAGTCTCCCCCAACGCCACGGAGCCGCGCGACCTCGTCAACGCCACTAGAGCCGCGTCGACGCCACCTTCCTCGCCACACGGAGACGCCCTGCCTCCCTCGCCACCGGAGACGCCTGCCTCCTCCTGCCACCTTGCCTGCCGCCGCCACACCCGAGCCATCATCTGAAGCCCCCCCCTCCTCTCTCTCTCATGCATAGGTTAGCTAGTTTAATTAGGTTAATTATCTAGGTTAGGGCAAAAATTTAGTTAGGGCATTGACAGAGAAGTAGTTAGGTTAACTAGTTTAATTAGGTTAATTATCTAGGTTAGTGCAAAAACTTAGTTAGGGCTTTGACAGAGAACTAGTCAGGTTAACTAGTTTAATTAGGTTAATTATCCATGTTAATTAGTGCAAAATTTTATTTTAGGCTTTGACAGAGAACTAGCTGCGTTAACTAGTTTAATTAGGGTTAATTATCTAGGTAAACTAGATTAACTAACTAGGTTAAATAGGTAGGTTAATTAGGTTCGTTGGATTAACAAGCTAGGTTAAGTAGATTGGCAAAGGTTTTTGATTTTTGAAAACACCACTATTTTTCAAGGAAAAGAATTTAGGCAAATTTTATTTTTCATTGAAGTGGTCATGTTATATCTTTTCATTGAAGTTGTTCGATTGTGCCCAAGTGGCTTTGTTGTTTCGAGGAATGATGCTGAGTGGTTTATGTTTTGCGGAATGTTGATTCATTTCTGTTCCGCAAATTTCAGGTTCTCAATTTGTCCACTTTTTAGCAAAGGTCATGCGAAATTTCCGTGAATTTCGCATGACTTGTGCTACAAACTAGGACATATCGAGTGCCCGGATTTGCCGCACTGGGAAGGAGTCAACATTCCTGCAAAACAATTGTCCTTTTTATGTTATTATTTATTTTATTAGGTCTAGAATTAATTGACTAGATTTAATCATAGGAAACATGGCTAGCAACGATGAAGGACAGGGTTCGGTGATTGCGACGACGCGTATCGGGCGGCATTTAATTTTTAGCCTTACCGACGATCAGCAGATGTTGTTCTGGGCCCACCGGTGGCATCGGGATCGAGACCGACACGCAGACCGGTGCCGAGACCGACACGCAGACCGGTTTGAGACCGAGACCGCGCTGAGATTCAGACCGCATCGAGACCGGCGCCGAGACCGGTGCTGCCTCGGGAGCGGAGCGGTGTAGAACCGAAAGCAAAGAGGCAACGGGTTCCTAACAAACTCAGGACTACTAGACTGGTGGTCACGGAGGTGGACAACGGCAATTTTGAGCCAAAGGCTCCGAGGAAGAGCAGCGTGCTCGACAATCAAATAGGCTGCATCATACGGACAACCGCCACCATCAACGATGAGAATATAAAGAAGATAGAAAATATGAGGAGCTCCTCCTAAAGAAGTTTCACCAGATATTCTTGTTCCCGTGCGGAATGAGAAGGATTATGAAGATCCGCATAAGGACCCGACAATGAAGAAGATAAACAAACACGCCATGACCAAGTTTAGCAACGCGTTGGCCGCCTGGAAAAATCGAGTGAAAGCAAAGATCAACGACGGGGAACCCTACTCCGAGATTGTAAAGGAAAGTCCGACAATCACGGAAGAGCAGTTTCAAATATTCAAGGAGGCTTGCGAGGCCGAAGCTGCCAAAGAAAAGTCTAAGTACATGAAGGGGCTTCAAAAGAGGAACATTTGGACCCACCACCTCGGAAGCCGTGGTTACGACGGAAAGAGGTCCAAATGGGCCAAGGAGGACGCGGAAGCCACGAGTCTGGGCGTCCCAGACCCCTTGGCGGATTTCACCATCCCACGGGAGCGTGACGTCCTTAGGGCCCGCCACCATTGGTACCCACTGAAGAAGGTTTATGAGACAACACCGGTCATTACGGAGTTCATGAGACTGCTGGTAATTTTAGTTTCTGATCAATTCGACTGCACATGTTAGTCATATTTGTAAACGATCCTTGTGCCTTTTGCAGAGAGAGCAGCACCGGATTGCGGCCGAAAGCGACTCGCCGCCTGAGGCATTGGCGAGGCCCAAGTGGGACACTCCATTCAACCGGGCGTGAACATATTGAAACAACAATCGGCGGATACTCGACCGTCATATGGACGCGTGCACGGTGTCGGAGACGGCACCACGTGGAAGAAGTACTACCGTGAGACCACGGAGGAGAAAAAGGAAAGACGGAGGTTAACTGAAGAAAGCATCGACAAGAAGATTGAGATTGCGGTTGAGAAGAAATCATCTCGACGATAACAGAATAGCGTAGCTGCCGCAAAACAAAGCGATTGCAGATATATCTACTTCCTTGGTGACAAAGCGTTCAGACTTGGACAAGGGAAAATCCAAAAAATGTAGAGGACTTTCCCTTGTCGACTTCTTGGCAGCACATGCTCCCGCACCGCTCCCCGCGACTGCTCCCCGCACTGCTCCCTTTTGACCTGCTCCCTTTTGACTGCCGCCCAGACCGGACGTGCTCGGTGGTGCCTCCTCTTTGGCTGAGCTCGACGCCCTCACGGTATCTGGCACACCGCCCCTTCAATATAAATGTATAATCTCCGTTTTCGTTGCCTTTCGGATGTCTCACGTCGCAGACTTTTCTTTGCAAGTCGACGAAACCCGTGCACCATATTGTACACCATCGGTGAAATGAAGGTGGACGTGGGGAAGGGGACGATAATGGAGTCGAAGAACCATTGTTCCACGATGGTCGATCCCCGAACGCCTTCAAGGTTTCCGTGGCGATGTCAAACCAGTAACGAGAATTTGCCTCCTCTAATACTAGTGGGGATGACGACGAGACTCTTGGTGGCTTGGTGATTGTTGCAATGGGTGGGTCCTGTTGTGGCCAAAGAGTTTGCTTCGCTTGGAGGCGGGCGGGAACACACCCGAGCACGCAGCCTCAGGAAGGTATGAACATCAACACCCCACCTAACCAATTAGCGTCGGGTGTCGGGTTGGGTGATAGCGGACGGGGTAAGCAGGTGGCTCCATTAGTCGCTGATGACATCGCCATGGATGAGGATGAGGATGACGATGGCGCTGAACAGTATGTCTATATCTGGCGCCTCCTCGTGGTTTGAGCATCATGAGTCGGTGCTGAATTACCGCCTCAACGTGTTATTGACGACCATCCGTGGTAAAGAAGCCTAGGAAGAGAGCGAGGAAAGGCAAAAAAGCTGATTCTATGATCCAGCCGCCAAAGAGCCTCGGCCAGGACGTGTAGATATCCCCGATGCGGATAAATGGCATATCCCCGGTCGACCAATCCTACCGAAACAGCGCCACGGGCCAGATTCGGCGATCTAAGGAGACTTCATGACGATGTGCTGCGGGTAGAGAAAGGCCTCATCGCTCGAAGATCCGGGATACCCACTCTACGTGGTTAACGTCCGCGGCAAAGGTCGACGTCGATCGCTTCCCGCGGATAGGTTCTTCCTCCGATTCGATTACATATTCGACATGTTTCACGTGAAGAAGTTGGATTTTACTTTTGTCCGCCTTTATGCCTTGCACATGAACTACATCATTGGGGTTGAGAAGATACGTTTTATCTGTGTCGCTGACCTGCACTACATGCACGAGGGCTTCTTGGGAGTCGCGCGACAGCATCGTGAATACGCGAGGGATTACATCATCGTTTCATGCTCGCCAATAAGGACAAGGAGGCGATTCTCGTGCCTTATCACCCGTGTAAGTCATCGCGCTGCTATCCTTCCTTCGATTTCAATAATTCATTTGCACGGTGGAGGCTAATTAATTTGAGGTGTACTTATTTTATGCAGCGGCGGCGCACCGTCCTCATCATCCTCTACCCCGATTCTCCCACGCTCTTTACTTGGACTCGTCAAGAACATTCACAAAAGGATTACACCCACATCAAAGATGTTCTCGGCAGATGCTATGTTTTACTACCAAGCAAGGGGTGGAGAGGTTAGGGACAAGAAGAGAAGGGGCGGCAGGGCCGCCTTCAGCCATAAGACCGACTTCTGCTGCATCCAGGAACCAAACGATTCTCTTAATGATGGATTCTATGTCCTACACCACATGTTGGAGTACCGACGGGATCACCAGAACCTTCACATGGCACCTAGATCTGGCGATGCCCATATTCTGCAATGGGCAAAGGACATAGGAGATATCGAGGATCATTGACTTCGAGCTGAGTTCTATAACATCCAATGCGAAGTTGCCCAAATCATCATGAATGAGGTCATTGGAAAAACAGGGATGTTCCATGTAGAAGGACAAATGTCGCGGGAAGACGTCCGAACATGGATATCCTCTCAGCGTCTCGACATGAAGCCTTTCACTAAGCTCGATGACTATCTCCCTGACTTGGATGGATGGCACGACATGATGGAGTGATTGTCGATATATGACAATGTGTCCGTTTAGTCCATACTTTCTTTTATGACAAAACTTTGAGTTATGCACGGCGAAACTTTATTTGTGATGTAATTAAACCGTCCTCCTCCTCGACTAGCGAAAATCACTCTAGTTAGGTCATTTTGGGTACGATGAACTTTGTTATTTATGCTAATGATATGTTGTTTCTATTTTTGCCAAATCTGTCTCTTTCTGTTACTCAACTATATATGTTGCATATCATCGACTCATATGACGATGCAGTGCATAGATCATAGATGGCGAAGAAGTGCTACGCCAGAGTATATATCGACAAGTGGCCGGAGTGTCGTGCCAGTGTACCGGTTTTCGGTTTTCGAGCTTACACGCATGAGACTTAGTTTAGGTTCATGCTAATGCGAGAGAGGATACGTACTCATGTACTCAAAGTGATAGCTATTCTCGCGTATATCATTGTTTAGATGGATGACGATGTATTTGCAAGTAATCGAGACTTGTATCGCTATTTTGAGATTGATGACGAGAGACCACTTTGTGTTGGATGATGATTATGATGATGACATGATTTGATGAGACTAATTGTATGTATATGCTATGATTACATTTGTATGTGGATGATATGCTAAAGATTATTGTATAAAGCCTATTCAAATGCAAAACAAATATGCAGGGAAAAAAACTAATAAAACTAGTAGTAGCGAGGGGGATTTAGCGAAGAGCGCCGACTTACGATGGCGCTTCGAAGAAACGGTCTGCAGATAATATCAGTAGCGTCCTTTTCTAAAGAGCGCTGTATCTATTCATGTGTAGCAGTAGCGTGGGTCAACAAGCGCTACTGCCATACGTTAGCAGTAGCACCTTATTAGTAGCGCCAGTACCTGCGCTAGTGAGAGGGCCAAAACCCGCGCTGCTGCTAGGCTTTTCCCTAGTAGTGACGTATGGTAAAAGTTGTGTAACAAATTTGTAGCATGGGATGCTCTTTTGATTGCCTTCCTTATGAGTGGAGGTCGGGATCGCGCGATGGTTAACTCCTACCAACCCTTCCCCTAGGAGCATGTGTAGTAGTACTCTGCCTCGAGGGCTAATAAAATTTTGCAAGAAGTATATGAGTTCTTTATGACTAATGTGTGTCCATGGATTATACACACTCTTACCCTTCCGCAATTTGTTAGCCACTACGGTACCGTGCATTGCCCTTTTTCACCTTGAGATTTGGTGCAAACTTCGCCGATGCATCCAAACCCCGTGATATGATATGCTCTATCACACATAAACCTCCTTATATCTTGCTCAAAACAGCCACCATACCTACCTATTATGGCATTTCCATAGCCTTTCCGAGATATATTGCCATGCAACTTTCAACCGTTTATTGTGATATTGCTCTTGCATGATCATGTAGTTGACATCGTATTTGTGGCAAAGCCACCATGCATAATTTTTCATACATGTCACTCTTGATTTATTGCCCATCCCAGTACACCGCCGGAGGCATTCATATAGAGTCATATTTTGTTCTAGTATCGAGTTGTAAGTAAATAGAAGTCTGATGATCATCATTATTAGAGCATTGTCGCTTAATATAAAAAAAGGAGAAAAGCCAAATAAAAAAAGAAAGGCAAAAAAAAGAAAAGGCCCAAAAAAGGGGGACAATGTTACTATCCTTTTCCACACTTGTGCTTCAAAGTAGCACCATGATCTTTATGATAGAGAGTCTCTTATTTTGTCACTTTCATATACTAGTGGGAATTTTTCATTATAGAACTTGGCTTGTATATTCCAATGATGGGCTTCCTCAGAATGCCCTAGGTCTTCGTGAGCAAGCAAGTTGGATGCACACCCACTTAGTTTCTTTTGTTGAGCTTTCATACATTTATAGCTCTAGTGTATCCGTTGCATGGCAATCCCTACTCCTCATGTTGACATCAATTAATGGGCATCTCCATAGTCCGTTGATTAGCCTCGTCAATGTGAGACTTTCTCCTTTTTTGTCTTCTCCACACAACCTCCATCATCATATTCTATTCAACCCATAGTGCTATATCCATGGCTCACACTCATGTATTGCGTGAAAGTTGAAAAGAGCTGAAGCGCGTTAGAAAATATGAACCAATTGCTTGGCTAAAACCGGGGTTGTGCATGATGGGAGTATTTTGTGTGACAAAAATGAAGCATAGACTAACTATATGATTTGGTAGGGATAAGCTTTCTTTGGCAATGTTATTTTGATAAGACATGATTCCTTGTTAGTATGCTTGAAGTATTACTATTTCTATGTCAATATTAAACTTTTATCTTGAATCACTTGGATCTGGACATTCATGCCACAATAAAGAAAAATACATTGAGAATTATGCTAGGTAGCATTCCACATCAAATATTCTGTTTTTATCATTTACCTACTCGAGGACGAATTAAGCTTGGGGATGCTTGATACGTCTCCAACGTATCTATAATTTTTGATTGTTCCATGCTATTATATTATCCATCTGGGATGTTTTATATGCATTTATATGCTATTTTATATGATTTTTGGGACTAACCTATTAACCTAGAGAATAGTGCCAATTTCTCTTTTTCCTTGTTTTTGAGTTTTACAGAAAGGGAATACCAAACGGAGTCCAATTGACGTGCCAATTTTTGACAATTTTGTTGGACCAAAAGAAGCCCTCGAAGTAAAAGAGTTGGGCCAGAAGAGTCCCGAGCCGTCCACGAGGGTGGAGGGCGAGCCGTACCCCCTGGGGGCGCCCCCCTACCTTGTGGATGACTCGGAGACCCCCTTGACATGAGACCAACGCCAAAAATTCCTATAAATACCCAAACCTCCGAAAAATAAACTAGATCGGGAGTTGCACTAAAAACCAATCGGGACCCTGTTCCAGCACCCTGCCAGAGGGGGAATCCATCACCGGTGGCCATCTTCATCATCCCGGTGCTCTCCATGATGAGGATGGAGTAGTTCACCCTTGGGGCTGAGGGTATGTACCAGTAGCTATGTGTTTGATCTCTCTCTCTCTCTCGTGTTCTTGATTTGGCACGATCTTCATGTATCGCGAGCTTTGCTATTATAGTTGGATCCTATGATGTTTCTCCCCCTCTACTCTCTTGTAATGGATTGAGTTTTCCTTCTGAAGTTATCTTATCGGATTGAGTCTTTAAGGATTTGAGAACACTTGATGTATGTCTTGCATGTGCTTATTTGTGGTGACAATGGGATATCACGTCATCTACTTGATCTATGTTTTGGTGATCAACTTGCGGGTTCAGTGACCTTGTGAACTTATGCATAGGGGTTGGCACACATTTTCGTCTTGAATCAACGGTAGAAACTTTGGGGCACTCTTTGAAGTACTTTGTGTTGGTTGAATAGATGAATCTGAGATTGTGTGATGCATATCGTATAATCATTGCCACAGATACTTGAGGTGACATTGGAGTATCTAGGTGACATTAGGGTTTTGGTTGATTTGTGTCTTAAGGTGTTATTCTAGTACGAACTCCATGATAGATCGAACGGAAAGAATAGCTTCGTGTTATTTTACTACGGACTCTTGAATAGATAGAATATAAAGGATAACTTTGAGGTGGTTTCGTACCCTACCATAATCTCTTCGTTTGTTCTCCGCTATTAGTGGCTTTGGAGTGACTCTTTGTTGCATGTTGAGGGATAGTTATACGATCCAATTATGTTATTATTGTCGAGAGAACTTGCACTTGTGAAAGTATGAACCCTATGCCTTGTTTTGTATCATTGCAATACCGTTTACGCCCACCTTTATCAATTAGTTACCTTGCTGTTTTTATAGTTTCAGATTACAAAAACCTATATCTACCATCCATATTGCACTTGTATCACCATCTCTTCGCCGAACTAGTGCACCTATACATTTTACCATTGTATTGGGTGTGTTGGGGACTGAGGGAGTCCTGGACTAGGGGGTGTCCGGATAGCTGGACTATCATCGTCAGCCGGACTCCAAGACTATGAAGATACAAGATTGAAGACTTCGTCCGTGTCTGGATGGGACTTTCCTTGGCGTGGAAGGCAAGATTGGCGATACGGATATGTAGATCTCCTACCATTGTAACCGACTCTGTGTAACCCTAGGCCTCTCCGGTGTCTATATAAACCGGAGGGTTTTAGTCCGTAGGACACACAACCATTAGAAAAATCATACCATAGGCTAGCTTCTAGGGTTTAGCCTCCATGATCTCATGGTAGATCCACTCTTGTACTACCCATATCATCAATATCAATCAAGAAGGAGTAGGGTTTTACCTCCATCGAGAGGGCCCGAACACAGGTAAAACATCATGTCCCTTGTCTCTGTTACCATCCGCTTAGACGCACAGTTCGGGACCCCTACGAGATCCGCGGTTTTGACACCGACATTGGTGCTTTCATTGAGAGTTCCTCGTGTCGCCACCGATAGGCTTGATGGATTCTTCAATCAACAACAACGCAGTCCGTGGTGAGACTTTTCTCCCGGACAGATCTTCAGATTTGGTGGTTTCGATCTGCGGGCCAATTCACTTGGCCATCCGGAGCAGATCGAAGCTACGCCCCGCCATCGGTCAGATTTGGAAGCCTAAACTTCACGGCTGACATCCGCGGAGACTTAATCTTCGATGGATTTGAGCCACATCCGAGCGTGCCGCACTGTCACGATGAGCATGATTTAGCTCTGCTGCCGGATAGAACCTTGGAGGCCGCACACGAATCCGCTCCGACCCATAGTTCGGAGCCGACCGCGCAGATCGAGGACAGGTGGCTGGACACCGCCTCGGGAGCTGCAACTTCTACGGCGATGGAGCCGAATACTGACCTTGTCCCTTATAAAGCTCGTGACTCCGAGGTGCCGGACTCCTTGCCGGACTCCGAACCTCCTGCGCCCCTACCAATCGAATCCGATTGGGCGCCGATCATGGAATTCACCGCTGCGGACATCTTTCAGCACTCACCCTTTGGTGACATCCTAAATTCGCTAAAGCATCTCTCGTTATCAGGAGAGCCTGGCGGATGCGGTCGATGGTTGGGATGCGGACGACGAAGAAATTCAAATCCCACCCACCACCCACTTTGTAGCCACTATCGACGATCTAACCGACATGCTAGACTACGACTCCGAAGACATCGACGGCATGGACGACGATGCCGGAGACGACCAAGAACCAGCGCCTACGGGGCACTGGAAGACCACCTCGTCATACGACATATACATGGTGGACACCCCAAAGGATGGGGACAGCGAAGAAGCAGTGGAGGCAGATTCCTCTAAGAAATAGCCCAAGCGCCGACGTCAGGGGCGCCGCTCTAAATCCCGCCACAGCAAGAATGGAGATTCCGGCACCGGAGATAATAACACCCCAGAGAGTGCCGAAGACAACCCCCTCTAGCAAGATTCAGCAGAGGAGGACGGAGAAGCCAGCCCTCAAGAGAGAGCGGCAGACGAGGAGATAGAGGATGACAACTACAAGCCTCCCTCCGGAGACGAGGCAAGCCTCAACGACGACGAATTTGTCGTGCCCGAGGATCCCGTCGAACAAGAGTGTTTTAAACGCAGGCTAATGGCCACGGCGAACAGCCTAAAAAAGAAGCAGCAACAGCTTCGAGCTGATCAAGACCTGCTGGCCGACAGATGGACCGAGGTCCTCGCGGCCGAAGAGTATGAACTCGAACGCCGCTCCAAAAGCTACCCAAAACGCAAGTTGCTCCCCCGACTAGAGGAGGTAGCATACAAACCTTCATCACCAGCGCACAATACGGCAGACCGACCACCTCGTGGCCACGATAGAGAGGCATCTAGGCCCTCCGCCAGAACCGTACCCTGGCGCCGCTCGAAAAGCGCGAAGCCACGGGGGAATGCGCCAGACTTGCGGGATATATTGGAGGACAAGGCAAGACAATCCAGATCCATCTACGGATCACGTGGGCGCCCCACGACCCACGACGACTACCATCGCGCGGATCAAAGAACTCCGCCGGGCGAACACAGCAGACAACACTCTCTTGAGCTACGTCATGATATTGCTCAATATAGAGGCGCCGCACACCCACTATGCTTCATAGACGAAGTAATGGACATCAAATCCCTGAAGGGTTTAAACCCGTGAACATTGAATCCTACAATGGCACAACAGACCCCGCGGTTTGGATCGAAGATTATCTCCTTCATATCCATATGGCCCGCGGCGACGATCTCCATGCCATCAAGTATCTCCCACTCAAGCTTAAAGGACCAGCTCGGCATTGGCTTAACAGCTTGCCCGCAGAGTCATCTGGATGTTGGGAGGACCTGGAAGCCGCATTCCTCGACAACTTCCAGGGCACATATGTGCGACCACCAGACGCCGATGACCTAAGCCACATAATTCAGCAGCAGACGAATCGGCCGCATAGTTCGACACGGTTCCTAACAAAGAAAAATCAAATCGCCGACCGTCCGGATGCAGAGGCCCTCGCAGCCTTCAAACATAACATCCATGACGAGTGGCTGGCCCGGCACCTAGGACAGAAAAGCCAAAATCCATGGCAGCCCTCACATCACTCATGACCCGCTTCATGCGGGAGAGGACAGGCTGGCTAGCTCGCAGAATAACCTCGGCAAAAATTCGGCAGTCCGGACAACAAGGACCACAATGGCAGGTCGTGTCGCAACAAAAACAAACGCGCGTTAACGGCGACAACATCAAGATGACGGTCAACGCCGGACCGGTCGCGGAAAAAGCCATTCAAAAGAACTACTCCGGTCCGTCCAATTTGGACCGAATACTGACCGCTCTTGCGGATACATGGCACTTCGAAAAGCCAGCCAACCACACCAACAGGGATTGTTGGGTATTCAAGCAGCGAGCAAGTTAATTGCGAAAACAATGACAAGGGCTGCACAACGATGACGAGGAAGAGACTCGCCGCCGAGCGATGAGGATGAAGGGTTCCCCCACAAGTGCGGACGGTAAACATGATATACGCAACCCACATACCCAAGAGGGAGCGAAGCGCACTTAGGGACGATATGCGATGGAGCCGCCGCCCGAAGTTCAATCCGTGGTCCTCTTGCCCGATCACTTTCGATCGAAGGACCACCCCACCAGTATCCACCATGGAGGATTCGCCGCATTGGTTTTAGACCCAATCGTCGATGGATTTCACCTCACTAGAGTCCTGATGGACGGCGGCAGCAGCCTGAACCTCCTTTATCAGGATACAGTGTGCAAGATGGTCATAGACCCCTCAAGGATTAAACCTACAAAGACGACCTTCAAAGACGTCATACCAGGTGTTGAGGCTATCACGCTCTGCTCGGACGAACCGCGTTTGCAAAATTCAACGCGGTGCCGCATCACGCATACCTCAAGCTCAAGATGCCAGGCCCCCGTGGAGTCATCACGGTCAACGGACACACTAAACGCTCCCTCCGAACGGAGGAACACAATGCTCTCGCGTAAGTCTGAGCAGCCTCTTAAGGCAATTCTCGAGTCCGGCCGTTAAACGACTGGACATGGCCAAACGCGCCCGGAGTAACATACATAAAGACCACCTGGCACGTTCCGAGCACACGTAGCAATGCGGCCCCAACCCCAGCCCGCATGATTGCAAGACCAGCTCTTCTCGTACATCATTACGCTCTGGACATACCATGGGCATAGGGGGAGGGGCACGACCACGACAGGCCCAGAGTGCGGCTTAACCACACCAAGGGCTCCCAAGTGTGTCACTCTTTTTTCTTCTTTTTTATTTTTTCCACAGGACTCCGCCCACCAGAGGCCCTGTCCGTGAGAGATCCGCCGAACTCACGATGCAACAGCCAGGAGAGACAATGGCTACGATTTAACACCTGTGGTCTCCATTATGAGCATTACATCTGTTTAATACACTATTCCGCAGCCTACCCCTGGAGGGAGACACTTTTAATAGTCCAACCCTTGCTTACCACACTATTTGTATCGTTCTGCACCCATGACAGAATTCCTCGAATAAACAATGCATCACTTTTTGTTTATAATTGCATTTCTTTTTTTACATATATGTTCATTTATGACATCTTGCACCCGTACATTTTGGTACGGCCGAATACACCAGGGGCTTAGGTTCCCCGCATTATGGTGTGATAAGTCCGAACACTTTCACAAGTGCGGCACCCCGAACTTATAACAATATATGCATCGGCTCCGAATCATGTCTTGGGTCAATAGTTGGGTTTGCCCGGCTCCCATGTTTAGGTACCTTACGTTCCATTCTATCGGCTAAGGTAGCACCGGGAGAACCACCGCGATTGTGCCCGGTTGAGCTGGGCGGCGCCAAAGGAGAAAGCTAAAGCGATCGTCATGATAAGGCGAGAGCTGGTCGCTGTTCGAGAGGTCTCTTCGAGTCCCTAAAGACTTATGCCGCTTAGAGCGAGGAACCGGCTGTGTCCGGCCCAGGCGTGGATAGCGCCCCGAATCGGTCTTCCGAACACTAGGGGCTTCGCTGAAATTTAAAATTATAGAATTCTATGGCTAAGTGAGAGTGTTCAAGCATTATAAGTCCGGTTGCCTTGTTCGTTGGGTTGAGCGCCTCCCTAGATGGACCCAAAAATGGGAACAAGAGCGCTCAAGTTTATCCCGAACACCCCAAACTTTCGTGGCAAGGGGCTGAAGCCGACGACTTGCCATCTCTCAGATTTGATAAACGGCCGCACAAAAGGTAATATTTTAAATTAATAAGCGTTGCTTAGCGCATATGAACAAAGTTTTCAGCGCACAGGATAACACATTGCGAGTCTACTCAAGAATTACATCTTTGGGGCACTCATCCGCAATCTTGCGGGCACCCTTCAGGACACTCTTATAGTACATTTCGGGCGTACAACACTCCTTGCCCGCCGGCGGCGCGTCCGTTATAATCTTCTCAGCATCCAGCCTGCCCCAGTGCACCTTTGCACGGGCAAGGGCCCGACGGGCACCTTCAATGCAGGCGGAGCGCTTGATGACTTCCACCCAAGGACACACATCCACCAGCCGCCGCACCATGCCGAAGTAGCTCCCAGGCATGGCCTCTTCAGGCCACAACAGGACTATGAGGCCCTTCATGGCCTGCTCGGCTACCTTGTGGAGCTCGATCAGCTGCTTCAGCTGGTCGCTAAGGGGCACCGGATGTCCGGCCTCAACATACTGAGACCAGAAGACCTTCTCCATTGAGCTCCCCTCCTCGGCCCGGTAGAATGCGGCGGCATCGGACACGCTGCGAGGCAAATCTGCAAACGCCTCGAGAGCTCCGAATCGGGTAAGTGTGGTGATTTACATTCACATGCTTGCTTTGCATGAAAAATGCCTTACCCGCCGCTATTTTCTTCATCGCCTCAATCTCTGGAGGGCCTTATGGGCCTTGGCCTTAGCGGCTTTGGCACTTTCAAGAGCCGAGGCAAGCTCGGACTCTCGAAGTCTCGAGTCGCGCTCCAAACTCTCATGCTTTTCCATGAGAGCACGGAGCTCTTGCCGACTCCACCCGCGCCTCGCTTCTCTCGCTCCGCTTGTTCGCGGCCGATTATGTTCGACGCGGACACGGCCTCCTTCAGGGTCGCCACCTCGTTCGTGTCCCCTGCAGTACCCACGTTATCCTTGTTATTTCTATTGCAACCAAAATCCTTTTTTCTAAGGTACAAATTTAATGCGGTGTTACTCACCTTCTTTGTCCTCGAGCTGCTTCTTGGCAAGGCCGAGCTCGTGCTCGGACCGCTTGAGGTCCTGCTTTAAAGCACCGACCTCCGCAGTCAGTGCGGCAGAGGTCAGCAGCGCAGCCTGCAAACCCATATTGACATAATTTTTAGCACTCCTGCGTATATCTTTTTAAGATCCTCAGTCCGGTTTTTCTTTCCGAACACCGAACTGAGCATCAGGGGCTACTGTCTATGCGGTATTACACTGCATATTTTAAAACTTCTTACCTCAAAGCCTGTTAGAAGGCTGCTACAGGCTTCGGTCAGCCCGCTCTTGGCGAGCTGAACCTTCTAAATCACCGCACTCATGATAGTGCGGTGTTCTTCCTCGATGGAAGCACCGTTGAGCGCCTCCAACAAGTTGTCCGGTGCCTCCGGTTGGACGGAGGCTGCCGGTGTCACGGTCTTACCCTTCTTACGAAGGGGCCGCCTGCCGGACTCCGGAACCACTGCGGGTTCCAGCATGGAGTCCGGCGCAAAGTCCGGGAGGCTGCCTTGTGGCACCTCCGGAGCCTCCTCCTGATGGGTCCCCTCCTGGGATCCCACCTCGGCGTCCTCAGCATCGCGGGGGGTGGAGGCAGTCGGAATGGAATCTACATCCGACGGAGCCAAGGACCCGCTTGATGAAGCGGGAAGATCGTCCTCGACCGGACTACAGGTAGTGTGCGGCATTAGAAGGACACTATGTGACATAAAAGAGAAATTATAAATCATTCAGGAATCCGGATACTTGCGATCTTGCCGGAGGCTTGGCCCTTGAGGGCCACCCTTCGTCGCCAACGTTGGCGTTGGCGGAGCTGTCCGAAGGAAGGGTCCTTCCCCTCTTGGACCCTTCGGCCTCCCCCGTTGGGGAAGCCTTCCTCTTCCTCTCTCCCCCCTCCTGGGGAGAGTCCTCTTTCTCCTCCTCGTCTTCGGGGGAGGAGTCCGCCTTGGAGCCATCGGACGATGAGTCCGATACCACCTGGCGCCGGGAACTCTTTCGGGTTCCCGTGGCCTTCTTCTTGGCCTTCTTCTCCGGCACCACGTAAAGGGCCGGAACCAGCAGCCCCGTCAAACGGGTGTCGGATGGGTCTTCGGGAAGGGGAGCCGGACAGTCTACCTGTCCGGACGTCCTCTGCCAGTCCTGTTAAAGGCATTGAGAGTTTTAAATCCCACATAGAGTCAAACTATGGAAGAAAATAAGTGTCCCATAGAGGATAACAAAGCTTACCTCGCCGGCCGGGCGCTTGGTGCTGAATCCGCGGTCCTCCGTCGTGGACGCAGGGGCTTCTCCGCCCTTGAACAGCACCCTCCGTGCAGCCAGACGTCGTGTCAAGAGCTCGCTCAGGTCCGAGGCTGTGCGGATAGAACTCCCACAAATTGAAGGCCCGCTGTTGGCAGGGGAGAATCCGGCGGACGAGCATGACCTGGATCACATTGACAAGCCTAAGCTTCTTGTTCACCAAGGTCCGGAGAGCAGATCGAGTCTGTCAGCTCCTCCGAACTGCCCCATAGCAAGCCCTTCTCTTTCCAGGAGGTGAGCTGCATAGGGATACCAGATCTGAACTCGGGGGCCGCTGCCCATTTAGGGTCATGCAACTCGGTGATGTAGAACCACCCCTTGACGGACTCCACGAAGGCCCCCTCGAGCCAGGTGACGTTGGGCATTTTGCCCACCATGGCGCCTCCGCACTCCGCTTGGACGCCCTTCACTACCTTCGGCTTGACATTGAAGGTCTTTAGCCACAAGCCGAAGTGGGGCCGGATGCAGAGGAAGGCCTCGCACACGACGATAAACGCCGAGATGTTGAGGATGAAGTTTGGCGCCAGATCGTGGAAATCCAAGCCATAGTAGTACATGAGCCCCCGGATGAAGGGATGAAGTGGGAAACCTAGTCCGCGGAGGAAGTGGGTAAGGAATACGACCCTCTCATGGGGCCTGGGGGTGGGGATGAGCTGCCCCTCGTCGGGCAGCCGGTGCGCGATGTCGCTGGACAGGTATCCGGCGCCGCGCAGTTTTTCGATGTGCCCCTCCGTAACGGAGCAGGCCATCCACTTGCCTCTCGCTCCGGACATGGCTGGAGAAGGTTGAGGCGAGGTGAGCGAATTTGGGCGCTGGAGCTCGAGTGCGCGGAGATGGATAAGCAAAGGAGGAGAAGGCGTAGGTAAAAAGGCGGATCCTTATCCCCTTATATATGGGCGGATGAAGACTATGCGTCCCCACCGGCCTGGTAAAACTCGCTTATCTCCCAAGCATCACCATCAATGGCACGGTTGGGTTACCCACATCCGTATTGATGGGAATCCCGGAATAAGGGGAACACGATCTCTGCTTCGACAAGACGTGCCAAGGAAACCGCTTCGCTAAACGCGCTGAGGTGGTATGATAAAAAACGATTCAAGTAAAGGCTTGGTGGTGGTATGACGTCATGCCACAAAATACGTCAGCAGACTGAACTTGTGTACATATTATTCTCTCTACGGTGGAAAGTGGAATTTATTTTGCAGAGCCGGACAAGATCCTGGTGTTCACAATCTTCTATGAATTATTCGGAGGAGGAACCCGCCTTGCAATGCCGAATAATATGCGCGCCGGACTCATCGTCATTGAAGCCTGGTTCAGGCTACTCTTGAGGAGTCTGGACTAGGGGTGTCCGGATAGCCGGACTATCATCGTCAGTCGGACTCCAAGACTATGAAGATACAAGATTGAAGACTTTGTCCCGTGTCCGGATGGGACTTTCCTTGGCGTGGAAGGCAAGCTTGGCGATACGGATATGTAGATCTCCTACCATTGTAACCGACTCTGTGTAACCCTAGCCCTCTCCGGTGTCTATATAAACCGGAGGGTTTTAGTCCGTATAACACACAACCATTACAACAATCATACCATAGGCTAGCTTCTAGGGTTTAGCCTCCTTGATCTCGTGGTAGATCCTCTCTTGTACTACCCATATCATCAATACCAATCAAGCAGGAGTAGGGTTTTACCTCCATCGAGAGGGCCCGAACCTGGGTAAAAACATCGTGTCCCTTGTCTCCTGTTACCATCCGCCTAGACGCACAGTTCGGGACCCCCTACCCGAGATCCGCCGATTTTGACACCGACAAGGACACAAGAGACTCTTGTTATTTGGTTGCAGGGTTGCTTGAGAGAGACCAACTTCGTCCTACGCCTCCCATGGATTGATAAACCTTAGGTCATCCACTTGAGGGAAATTTGCTACTGTCCTACAAACATGTGCACTTGCAGGCCCAACAACGTCTACAAAGAAGAAGGTTGTGTAGTAGACATCAAGCTCTTTTCTGGCGCTGTTGCCGGGGAGGTGAGTGCTTGAAGGTATATCTTTAGATCTTGAAGTCGAATCTTTTTGTTTCTTGTTTTATCACTAGTTTAGTTTATAAAAGAAAAACTACAAAAAAATGGAATTGAGTTTCTCTCATACGCTTCATCTTTTTAATATCTTTTGTGAGTATGATGGAAATGAAAATTGTGCTCAAGTGCTAGAAGAAGAATGCATTAAAATGCTTGATACTAAATCTTTGTATGATGAGCATGATTGCAATGTTGTTAGTATGAATTCCTTGAATATCCATGATGCTAATGATATGCAAAGCCACAAGCTTGGGGAAGCTATGTATGATGAAAATGATATTTTTTGTCGCCTAAGTTTTGATGAGCAAATTTATTATGATGATAGCATGCCTCCTATTTATGATGATTATATTGATGAAAGAGGGTTTGGAAGAGTGTCAACTTTAGGAATTAATGATCCCACTATTTTGGAGGATGTTGAATCTTATTGTGATAATTATGAAAGTGAATTTGGAGAGGTCATGACTTTATTTAGTGATGAATCCACTATTTTGGAAGAGGTTTCAATTGATTATGAGAACAAAGCTGCTATCTATGATGATTATTGTGATGACTCGTATGCTATTAGGAATAATGATAACCATGAAACTTGTCATCATGATTTTAGTTTTCAATTGGATTATGCCTCACATGATAATTATTTTTCTGAGTTTGCTCCCACTATTATTCATGAGAAGAAATTTGCTTATGTGGAGAGTAGTAAATTTTTTATGCAAGTAGATCATGAACAGAATGCTTTAGGTTCTGGTTATATTGTTGAATTTATTCATGATGCTACTGAAAATACTTACGGGGGAGGAACATATGCTTGTAGGAATTGCAATAATATCAAGTTTCCTCTCTGTGTGCTTAAATTCTTGAAGCTATGCTTGTTTTACCTTCCTATGCTAGTTGATTATTGTTCCCATAAGTTGTTTGCTCACAAAATCCCTATGCATAGGAAGCGGGTTAGACTTAAATGTGCTAGTCATATGCTTCATGATGCTCCCGTTATGTTTCAATCTTATCTTTTATGTGAGCATCATTGTCATCATCATGCCTAGCTAGAAAGGCATTAAAGAAAAGCGCTTGTTGGGAGACAACCCAATATTTACCCTTACTGTTTTTGTGTGTCCACATGATTATGCTACTGTAGTAATCATGTTTTATAGCTTTTGTTTCAATAAAGTGCCAAGTAAGACCTTTAGGATGGCTTACGGTGATAGTTGTGTTGATCCTGCTAAGAATCAAAAACTTTTGCACCCAGTAAATTAGTTTTTTTAATTCACATAAACGTGTTTCTGATCTGATTCTTTTTGCTCTGGATTCGTACACAAATTTCTTAGGACTTCCTAATTTTGTAGGAATTTTGGAGTTCCGTAAGTATACGTTTGATACAGATTACTACAGACTGTTCTGTTTTTGACAGATTCTGTTTTCATTGTGTTGTTTGCTTATTTTGATGAATCTATGAGTAGTATCGGAGTGTATGAACCATAGAGAAGTTAGAATATAGTATATATTACACCAATATGAATTTAGAATGAGTTCATTACAGTACCTAAGTGGTGGTTTTATTTTCTTATACTAACGGAGCTTACGAGTTTTCTGTTGAGTTTTGTGTTGTGAAGTTTTCAAGTTTTGGGTAATGATTTGATGGACTATGGAATAAGGAGTGGCAAGAGCCTAAGCTTGTGGATGCCCAAGGCACCCCAATATATTCAAGAATAGCCAAAATCCTAAGCTAGGGGATGCCCCGGATGGCATCCCCTCTTTCGTCTTCGTTCATCGGTAACCTTACTTGGAGCTATATTTTTATTCACCACATGATATGTGTTTTGCTTGGAGCGTCATTTTCTTTTATTTTGTTTTGCTTGCTGTTATTTAGAATAATGTTTTGCATATTTATTCTTTATTTTCAATAAAGAAGTCAATGATAGCCTTTACCATGCTTATTTTGCTAGTATACATGTTGCTGTTTGAAAATAGAAAGCATACCGCTGTTGCAAAAATTCCCTAGAAAAGTCAGAGAACGGTATAATGTTGACTTTTTGCATATTGAGCTATGATAAATCTTATACAGCGTAGTATTTTTCTCATAATTTTTGGAGTTAGGGAAGTATTGATACTCTTGCATTCTTTACAAATTGTACTGTTTTGGCAGATTGCTGTTATGTTTGCATTGTTTGCTTATGTTTGCTTGTTTAATGATTCTATTTGAGGATAGGAGTATTAAATATGCAGAGGCATTTAGTATGCAATGTTGAATAATAATTTTAGTGATTTTTTACAGTAGAAAATGATAAGGTTTTGCTTTGGTTTATACTAACCTATCTCACGAGTTCTTGTTGAGTTTGGTGTGGATGGAGCTTTTGTAAAAATAGAAACCATGATATGAGAGGAATTAAGGAGACACAAAAGTTCAAGCTTAGGGATGCCCAAGGCACCCCAAGATAATATTTCAAGAAGTCTCAAGCATCTAAGCTTGGGGATGCCCCGTTAGGCATCCCACCTTTCTTCTTCAACAACTATCGGTTAGTATCGATTGAACCTAAGTTTTTGCTTCTTCACATGAGTTGTGCTATCCTTGCAATGTCATTTTATTTTGCTTTGCTTTCTGTTTGAATATAATACCAAGATCTGAAATTCTTAAATGAGAGAGAAAGAGTCTTCACATAGTTACATGATTATTTAGCTACTCATTGATCTTCACTTATATCTTTTTGGAGTAGTTTGTCATTTGCTCATGCGCTTCACTTATATCCTATGAGTAAATTGTTGAATGAGTTGATTGTCATAAATCTGAAATTATATATGTTTCATTTGCTTATCCCATGAGGAGTAATGACTTCACATCTAAGAAGTAGAGGTTGTAAATTTATCGAAGGTTAGAAAGCATTGTATTGGTCATTTGAACAATTCATGGAAAAAATATTTAAGGAAGAGAGATTCCACATATAAATATACTATCCTAGACATCTTTTATAATTGCGAGCACTCATTAAGTATGACATGCTAAAGAGTTGATGTTGGACAAGGAAGACAACGTAATGGGTTATGTTTTCTCACATCTCACGTAAAGTATATTGTCATGGATCATTCAAACATGTTAGCCAAATTCCGTGCACCAAGTAGAGATACTACTTGTGCTTCCAACTATCCTTAAACCCAGTTTTTTGCCATGAGTGTCCACCATACCTACCTATATGTGGTATTTACCTGCCGTTCCAAGTAAATTTGCATGTGCCAAACTCTAAACCTTCAAACAATAATCTGTTTTGTATGCCTGAATCGCCCATGTAGCGACTAGGGGATGTCAGTATCTTCCATGCTATGTGGGTTATTCTCAAGATGAGTGGACTCCACTCATCATTCACGAGAAAAATGGCTGGTAACCGGGATGCCCAGTCCCATGATCAAAAGATAAAAATCAAATCAAAAATAAATGCAAACAAAAATCCCCCAGGTTTGATGTTAGTTGGAGGCACCCGTTGTTTCGGGCAAGCCATGGATTAATGATTGTTGGTGGAGGGGGAGTAAAAACTTTTACCATTCTGTTTGGGAACCGCCTATAATGTATGTAGTATGGAAGATATTGGGAACTCTTGGTTGTTATGTTGACAATGAGATCATACCTCTCAAAATTATTTATCTCTATTTCAAAATTGAGCTCTGGCACCTCTGCAAATCCCTACTTCCCTCTGTGAAGGGCCTATCTTTTACTTTTATGCAAGAGTCAATGTGATCTTCACCTTTCCCTTTTTCATTTTATCCTTTAGCAAGCACCTCGTGTTGGAAAGATCCTGATATATATATCAAATTGGATGTAAGTTAACATGAACTATTATTGTTGACATCATCCAAAGGTGAATACGTTGGGAGGCAACACTATAAGCCCCTATCTTTCTCAGTGTCCGATTAAAACTCCATAACCATTAGTATTGCATGAGTGTTAGCAATTGTAGAAGACTATATGATAGTTGAGTATGGTCTATGTTTTAACATGTGAATTGCTTGTTACTTGTTCGTGAGAAATTTTATGACATGAACTACTGTTACGACATATAATCAAGCTAGAAAAGGTGATTGAAATTATCTTTGATCAAACTTGTGCACCTTCTAGCATTCACACTTCATAAATTCTTTCTTTTACCATTTACCTACTTGAGGACGAGCAGGAATTAAGCTTGGGGATGCTGATACGTCTCCAACGTATCTATAATTTATGAATTATCTGTTTTGAATGATTATAGGCTTTATTATACACTTTTATATTACTTTTGGGACTAACCTATTAACCGGAGGCCCAGCCCATATTGCACTTTTATTGCCTGTTTCAGTATTTCGAAGAAAAGGAATATCAAACCGGAGTCCAAACGGAATGAAACCTTCGGCAGCGTGATTTTTGGAACGAACGTGATCCAGGAAACTTTGAGTGCATGCCGGGGAAGCATCAAGGAAGCCACAAGATAGGGGGCACGCTCACCCTCCCTGGGCGCGCCCTCCACTCTTGTGGGCCCCTCGAGGCTCCCCCGACCGACTTCTTTCGCCTACATAAGCCTACGTACCCTAAAAACATCACAACAGAAGATAGATCGGGAGTTCCACCGCCGCAAGCCTCTGTAGCCCCCCAAAACCTCTCGGGAGCCCGTTCCGGTACCCTGCCAGAGGGGGAAGCCTTCACCGGTGGACATCTTCATCATCCCGGCGCTATCCATGACAAGGAGGGAGTAGTTCACCCTCGGGGCTGAGGGTATGTACCAGTAGCTATGTGTTTGATCTCTCTCTCTCTCGTGTTCTCTCTATGGCATGATCTTGATGTATTGTGAGCTTTGCTATTATAGTTGGATCTTATGATGTTTCTCCCCCTCTATTCTCTTGTGATGAATTGAGTTTTCCCTTTGAAGTTATCTTGTCGGATTGAGTCTTTAAGGATTTGAGAACACTTGATGTATGTCTTGCCGTGTTTATCTGTGGTGACAATGGATATCACGTGCCACTTGATGTATGTTTTGGTGATCAACTTGCGGGTTCCGCCCATGAACCTATGCATAGGGGTTGGCCCACGTTTTTGTCTTGACTCTCTGGTAGAAACTTTGGGGCATTCTTTAAAGTACTTTGTGTTGGTTGAATAGATGAATCTGAGATTGTGTGATGCATATCGTATAATCATGCCCACGGATACTTGAGGTGACAATGGAGTATCTAGGTGACATTAGGATTTTGGTTGATTTGTGTCTTAAGGAGTTATTCTAGTATGAACTCTATGATAGATTGAACGGAAAGAATAGCTTCGTGTTATTTTACTATGGACTCTTGAATAGATAGAATAGAAAGGATAACTTTGAGGTGGTTTCGTACCCTACCATAATCTCTTCCTTTGTTCTCCGCTATTAGTGGCTTTGGAGTGACTCTTTGTTGCATGTTGAGGGATAGTTATATGATCCAATTATGTTATTATTGTTGAGAGAACTTGCACTAGTGAAAGTATGAACCCTATGCCTTGTTTCCTATCATTGCAATACCGTTTACACTCACTTTTATCAATTAGTTACCTTGCTGTTTTTATATTTTCAGATTACAAAAACCTATATCTACCATCCATATTGCACTTGTATCACCATCTCTTCGCCGAACTAGTGCACCTATACAATTTACCATTGTATTGGGTGTGTTGGGGACACAAGAGACTCTTGTTATTTGGTTGCAGGGTTGCTTGAGAGAGACCATCTTCATCCTACGCCTCCCACGGATTGATAAACCTTAGGTCATCCACTTGAGGGAAATTTGCTACTATCCTACAAACCTGTGCACTTGCAGGCCCAACAACGTCTACAAAGAAAAATGTTGTGTAGTAGATATCAATGATCATGTATATAGGCATCATGTCCGCGACAAGTAGATCGAAACGATTCTGCATCTACTACTATTACTCCACACATCGACCGCTATCCAGCATGCATCTAGAGTATTAAGTTCATAAGAACAGAGTAATGCATTAGGCAAGATGACATGATGTAGAGGGATAAACTCAAGCAATATGATATAAACCCAATCTTTTTATCCTCGATTGCAACAATAAAATACGTGCCTTGCTGCCCCTGTTGTCACCGGGAAAGGACACCGCAAGATTGATCCCAAAGCTAAGCACTTCTCCCATTGCAAGAAAGATCAATCTAGTAGGCCAAACCAAACTAATAATTCGAAGAGACTTGCAAAGATAACAAATCATACATAAAAGAATTCAGAGGAGATTCAAATATTGTTCATAGATAATCTTCATCATAAACCCACAATTCATCAGATCTCGACAAACACACCGCAAAAAGAATTCCATCGAATAGATCTCTGATGTCTACTACACAACCTTATTCTTGTAGACGTTGTTGGGCCTCCAAGTGCAGAGGTTTGTAGGACATTAGCAAATTTCCCTCAAGTGGATGACCTAAGGTTTATCAATCCATGGGAGGCGTAGGATGAAGATGGTCTCTCTCAAACAACCCTGCAACCAAATAACAAAGAGTCTCTTGTGTCCTCCAACACACTCAATACAATGGTAAATTGTATAGGTGCACTAGTTCGGCGAAGAGGTGGTGATACAAGTGCACTATGGATGGTAGATATGAGTATTTGTAAGCTGAAAATATAAAAACAGCAAGGTAACTAATGATAAAAGTGAGCACAAATGGTATTGCAATGCTAGGAAACAAGGTCAAGGGTTCATACTTTCACTAGTGCAAGTTCTCTCAACAATAATAACATAACTGGATCATATAACTATCCCTCAACATGTATTAACGAGTCACTCTATAGTCACTAATAGCGGAGAACAAACGAAGAGATTATTGTAGGGTACGAAACCACCTCAAAGTTATCCTTTCTGATCGATCTATTCAAGAGTCCGTAGTAAAATAACACGAAGCTATTCTTTCTGTTCGATCTATCATAGAGCTAGTACTAGAATAACACCTTAAGACACAAATCAACCAAAACCCTAATGTCACCTAGATACTCCAATGTCACCTCAAGTATCCGTGGGCATGATTATACGATATGCATCACACAATCTTTTGATTCATCTATTCAACCAACACAAAGTACTTCAAAGAGTTCCCCAGAGTTTCTACCGGCGAGTCAAGCCGAAAACGTGTGCCAACCCCTATGCATAGATTCCCAAGGTCACGGAACCCGCAAGTTGATCACCAAAACATACATCAAGTGAATCCATAGAATACCCCATTGTCACCACGGGTATCCCACGCAAGACATACATCAAGTGTTCTCAAATCCTTAAAGACTCAATCTGATAAGATAACTTCAAAGGGAAAACTCAATCCATTACAAGAGAGTAGAGGGGGAGAAACATCATAAGATCCAACTATAATATCAAAGCTCGTGATACATCAAGATCGTGCCAAATCAAGAACACGAGAGAGAGAGAGAGAGAGATCAAACACATAGCTACTGGTACATACCCTCTGCCCCGAGGGTGAACTACTCCCTCCTCGGCATGGAGAACGCCGGGATGATGAAGATGGCCACCGGTGAGGGACCCCCCCCCCCTCCGGCAGGGTGCCGGAACAAGCTCCCAAGAGGTTTTTGGTGGCTACAGAGGCTTGCGGTGGCGGAACTCCCAATCTATTTTGCTCCTCGATGTTTTTAGGATATATGGACATATATAGGCGAAAGAAGTCGGTCAGGGGAGCCACGAGGGGCCCACGAGGGTGGGGGCATGCCCAGGGGGGTAGGGCGCGCCTCCCTGCCTCGTGGCTTCCTTGTTGCTTCCCTTACATGTACTCCAAGTATCCTGGATTGCTTCCGTTCCAAAAATAACTCTCCCGAAGGTTTCATTCCGTTTGGACTCCATTTGATATTCCTTTTCTTCGAAACACTGAAATAGGCAAGAAAACAGCAATTTGGGTTGGGCCTCCGGTTAATAGGTTAGTCCCAAAAATAATATAAAAGTGTATAATAAAGCCCATAAACATCCAAAACAGGTAATATAATAGCATGGAACAATCAAAAATTATAGATACGGTTGAGTCGTATCAAGCATCCCCAAGCTTAATTCCTGCTTGTCCTCGAGTAGGTAAATGATAAAAAATGAATTTTTGATGCGGAATGGTACCTAGCATATTTATCAATGTAATTTTCATTATTGTGGCATGAATGTTCAGATCCTAATAATTCAAGATAAAACTTCAGATTGACATGAAAACAATAGTACTTCAAGCATACTAACAAAGCAATCATGTCTTCTCAAAATAACATGTCTAAAGAAAGCTATCCCTACAAAATCATATAGTCTAGCTATGTTCTATCTTCATCACACAAAGTATTTAATCATGCACAACCCCGATGACAAGCCAAGGAACTGTTTCATATTGTAGTATTCTCAAACTTTTTCAACTTTCACGCAATACATGAGCGTGAGCCATGGACATATCACTATATGTGGAATAGAACGGTGGTTGTGGAGATGACAAGAAAGGAGAAGATAGTCTCACATCAACTAGGCGTATCAACGGGTTATGGAGATGCCCATTAATAGATATCAATGTGAGTGAGTAGGGATTGCCATGCAACGGATGCACTAGAGCTATAAGTGTATGAAAGCTCTATAAAAGAAACTAAGTGGGTGTGCATCCAACTTGCTTGCTCACGAAGACCTAGGGCGTTTTGAGGAAGACCAACATTCGAATATACAAGCCAAGTTCTATAATGAAAAATTCCCACTAGTATATGAAAGTGACAACATAGGAGACTCTCTATCATGAAGATCATGGTGCTACTTTGAAGCACAAGTGTGGTAAAGGATAGTAGCATTGTCCCTTCTTTCTTTTTCTCTCATTTTATTATTTGGCCTTTCTCTTTTTTTGTAAAGTCTGAAGTCCTATCCCGACTTGTGGGGGAATTATAGTCTCCATCATCCTTTCCTCACTGGGACAATGCTCTAATAATGAAGATCATCACACTTTTATTTACTTACAACTCAAGAATTACAACTCAATACTTAGAACAAAATATGACTCTATGTGGATGCCTCCGGTGGTGTACCAGGATATGCAATGAATCAAGAGTGACATGTATGAAAGAGTTATCAAGGTGGCTTTGCCACAAATATGATGTCAACTACATGATCATGCAAAAGCAATATGACAATGATGGAGCGTGTCATAATAAACGGAACGGTGGAAAGTTGCATGGCAATATATCTAGAATGGCTATGGAAATGCCATAATAGGTAGGTATGGTGGCTGTTTTGAGGAAGGTATATGGTGGGTGTATGGTACCGGCGAAAGCTGCGCGGCACAAGAGAGGCTAGCAATGGTAGAAGGGTGAGAGTACGTATAATCCATGGACTCAACATTAATCATAAAGAAATCATATACTTATTGCAAAAATCTACAAGTTATCAAAACAAAGTACTATGCTCATGCTCCTAGGGGGATAGATTGGTAAGCAAAGACCATCGCTCGTCCCCGACCGCCACTCATAAGGAAGACAATCAATAAATATATCATGCTCCAAGGTCATCACAAAGCGGTTCACCATACATGCATGCTATGGGAATCACAAATTTCAACACAAGTATTTCTCAATTTCATAATTACCCAACTAGCATGACCATAACATTACCACCTCTATATCTCAAAACAATTGTCAAGCATCAAATTGATAATAGCATCCAATTTACTTTCTATGATTGTTTTTATTATACCCAACTTGGATGCCCATCATTCTAAGACCAATTTTATAACCACAGCAAATACCACGCTGTTCTAAAATACTCTCAAAATAATATAAGTGAAGCATAAGAGTTCATCTATTTCTACAAAATAGAACCACCGCCGTGCTCTAAAAAGATATAAGTGAAGCACTAGAGCAAATGGCAAACTACTCCAAAAGATATAAGTGAAGATCAATGAGTAGTCGAATAATTATGCAACTATGTGAAGACTCTCTAACATTTAAGAATTTCAGATCTTGGTATTTTATTCAAACAGCAAGCAAAACAAAACAAAATGAAATGACGCCCCAAGCAAAACACATATCATGTGGTGAATAAAAATATAGCTCCAAGTAAAGTTACCGATGAACGAAGACGAAAGAGGGGATGCCATCCGGGGCATCCCCAAGCTTAGGCTCTTGGTTGCCCTTGAATATTACCTTGGGTTGCCTTGGTCATCCCCAAGCTTAGGCTCTTTCCACTCCTTATTCTATAGTCCATCGAATCTTTACCCAAAACTTGAAAACTTCACAACACAAAACTTAACAGAAAACTCGTAAGCTCCGTTAGTATAAGAAAATAAATCACCACTTAGGTACTTTTGTGAACTCATTCTAAATTCATATTGGTGTAATATCTACTGTATTCCAACTTCTCTATGGTTCATACCCTCCGATACTACTCATAGATTCATCAAAATAAGCAAACCACACATAGAAAATAGAATCTGTCAAAAACAAAACAGTCTGTAGTAATCTGTAACTCTCGAATACTTATGTAACACCAATTTTTTTACAAAGTTAGGAAAACCTGAGAAATTTGTGTATCAATCCAGAGCAATAAGAATCAGATCAAAATCAAGTTTCTGTGAATTATCAAAACTAATTTACTGTGTGCAAAAGTTTCTGATTTTCAGCAAGATCAACACAACTATCACCGTAAGCTATCCTAAAGGTCTTACTTGGCACTTTATTGAAACAAAAGCTATAAAACATGATTACTACAGTAGCATAATCGTGTGGACACACAAAAACAGTAAGGGTAAATATTGGGTTGTCTCCCAACAAGCGCTTTTCTTTAATGCCTTTCTAGCTAGGCATGATGATGACAATGATGCTCACATAAAAGATAAGAATTGAAACATAACGGGAGCATCATGAAGCATATGACTAGCACATGTAAGCCTAACCCACTTCCTATGCATAGGGATTTTGTGAGCAAACAAATTATGGTAACAATAATCAACTAGCAAAGGAAGGCTAAACAAGCATAACTTCCAAATTTTAAGCACATAGAGAGGAAACTTGATATTATTGCAATTCCTACAAGCATATATTCCTCCCTCACAATAATTTTCAGTAGCATCATGAATGAATTCAACAATATAACCAGCACCTAAAGCATTCTTTTCATGATCTACTTGCATAGAAAATTTATTACTCCCCACATAAGGAAAATTCTTCTTATTCAGGATAGTGGGAGAATCATAAGAGACTCGAATACTATAAATTGTTTCCATATTAAAAGAGTAATGTTCAGAAAAAGGGTAATCAATATCATGACAAGTTTTATAAATATAATCATCACTACTTTTTATAGCATAGGTTTCATCACAATGACTAGTAGGAGCAACATCATTTTGGAGGGATACCTTTTTACCTTTGCTTCTCCGTCTTATCTTTTTCTTCTTCACATCATGTGTCGGTTCAATCCTCTTTTTGGAGATCTTTATTAATGAGATTGGTTGAATAGAAAGCTCCTCCTTGTTACCTGATTCATCATAAGAAATAATAGGAGGATATTGGGAAGTCTCTTCCCTTTCATTAGTATTCTCTTCATCTTCCATTTGCTTTCTTTTCTTTATGTAATTGGCAATATAAGGATTTTCAATGCAATTCACCGCACAATACATATAAATTTCTTCTAGATTAATATCAAGGAATTGCTTAAGGTTAGATTCTGGAATATGCATAGTTGCACGTTTCAATTCTTCATAACCCAAAAGCAAACTAAGTTCATTATGATGTGCAAGGGAAATCAAGTCATCACAATTTTTGGACACGATTCGATCATGAAACAATTTGCATTGAAGATTTAAATGACCATGTTCATTGCAAAGTTTACAAGTACGGTAAAGATATTTTAATTTTTCAGCACTATTATCTAGCCTTTCTTGCAACCATTTAGTTTCTAAATGCTTATGCCTCTTGCAATATCTATCTTCCCTATTTGGTGTGTACTTTCGAACCCAATACACTCCACAAAAATCGACATGCTTATAGGAGACATTTTCATCATAACTAGTGCAATCATCATTAGTACTACGGATATTCAAAGAGTTCATACTAACAACATTGCAATCATGCTCATCATTCAAAGATTTAGTACCAAACATTTTATAGACTTCTTCTTCTTCTAGCATTTGTGCACAATTTTCCTTTTCATCATACTTCCGAAAGATATTAAAAAGATGAAGCGTATGAGGCAAACTCAATTCCATTTTTTTGTAGTTTTCTTTTGTAGACTAAACTAGTAATAAAACAAGAAACAAAAATATTCGATTGCAAGATCTAAAGATATACCTACAAGCACTCACCTCCCCGGCAACGGTGCCAGAAAAGAGCTTGATGTCTACTACACAAGCTTCTTCTTGTAGACGTTGTTGGGCCTCCAAGTGCACAGGTTTGTAGGACAGTAGCAAATTTCCCTCAAGTGGATGACATAAGGTTTATCAATCCGTGGGAGGCGTAGGATGAAGATGGTCTCTCTCAAACAACCCTGCAACCAAATAACAAAGTGTCTCTAGTGTCCCCAACTCACCCAATAACAAAGAGTCCGTTCGATCTATCATATAGTTCGTACTAGAATAACACCTTAAGAGACAAATCAACCAAAACCCTAATGTCACCTAGATACTCCAATGTCACCTCAAGTATCCGTGGGTATGATTATACGATATGAATCACACAATCTCAGATTCATCTATTCAACCAACACAAAGTACTTCAAAGAGTGCACCAAAGTTTCTACCGGCGAGTCAACACGAAAACGTGTGCCAACCCCTATGCATAGATTCCCAAGGTCACCGGACTCGCTAGTTGATCACCAAAACATACATCAAGTGACTCAATAGAATACCCCATTGTCATCACGGGTATCCCACGCAAGACATACATCAAGTGTTCTCAAATCCTTAAAGACTCAATCCGATAAGATAACTTCAAAGGGAAAACTCAATCCATTACAAGAGAGTAGAGGGGAGAAACATCATAAGATCCAACTATAATAGCAAAGCTCGCGATACATCAAGATCATGCCAAATCAAGAACATGAGAGAGAGAGAGAGAGAGAGAGAGAGAGAGAGAGAGAGAGAGAGAGATCAAACGCATAGCTACTGGTACATACCCTTAGCCCCGAGGGCGAACTACTCCCTCCTCATCATGGAGAGCACCGGGATGATGAAGATGGCCACCGGTGAGGGATCCCCCCTTCCGGCAGGGTCCCGGAACGGGCTCCCGAGAGGTTTTTGGTGGCTACAGAGGCTTGCGGCGACGGAACTCCCATTCTATTGTGCTCCTCGATGTTTTTAGGGTATATGGACATATATAGGCGAAATAAGTCGATCAGGGGAGCCACGAGGGGCCCACGAGGGGGCGCCCAGGGGGGTAGGGCGCGCCTCCCTGCCTCGTGGCTTCCTTGTTGCTACCCTTAGATGTACTCCAAGTCTCCTGGATTGCTTCCGTTCCAAAAATAACTCTCGTGAAGGTTTCATTCCGTTTGGACTCCGTTTGATATTCCTTTTCTTCGAAACACTGAAATAGGCAAGAAAACATCAATTTGGGCTGGGCCTCCGGTTAATAGGTTGGTCCCAAAAATAATATAAAAGTGTATAATAAAGCCCGTAAACATCCAAAACATGTAATATAATAGCATGGAACAATCAAAAATCATAGATACGTTGGAGACGTATCAATCTCCAAGAAGATCAAGGAGAACTTTGTATTGAGATCCAAAGAGAGAGAAGAAGCCATCTAGCTAATAACTATGGACCCGAAGGTCTGACGTAAACTACTCACACTTCATCGGAGAGGCTTTGGTGTTGATGTAGAAGCCCTCCGTGATCGATCCCCCCTCCGGCGGAGCGCCGGAAAAGGCCCCAAGATGGGATCTTACGGGTACAGAAGGTTGCGGTGGTGGAAATAGGGTTTCGTGGTGCTCTCGGATGTTTTCAGGGTATATGAGTACATATAGGCGAAAGAAGTCAGTCAGGGGAGCCACGAGGGGCCCACGAGGGTGGGGGGTGCGCCTCCCTGCCTCGTGGCCGCCTCGTTGCTTTCTTGACGTCCACTCCAAGTCTCTTGGATTGCTTTTGTTCCAAAAACGACTCTCCTGAAGGTTTCATTCCGTTTGGACTCCGTTTGATATTCCTTTTCTGTGAAACACTGAAATAGGCAAAAAAAACAACAATTTGCACTGGGCCTCCGCTTAATAGGTTAGTCCCAAAAATAATATAAAAGTGCATAGTAAAGCCCATTAATCATCGAAACAGATAATATGATAGCATGGAACAATAAAAAAGTATAGATACGTTGGAGGCGTATCAGCCACTCCCTAGCACACACGCATGCAGCATGCTGGGAGTGCAGCCGGAGGTGGGGATACCATGCATGCCACTTCCTGAGGATGAGAGGACGGAGGATAAGGATGCACAGGCTCAGGCGCATACTACGGACGTGGTGCCAGACATGTCGGTGATGCTGGACGCGGCTGCTACTTTCTAGGTCAACGTGGCAGCGATGTGCGATGAACTGCGGGTCTCGCTCTCGCCAATTCTGTCAAGGACTGAGAGTCAGGCGCCAGCGTGCAAAGGAGGAAACCCCGGAAAGAAGAGGAAGGTGGACGCAACACCGGCAAGATGAAGTGCAAGGCTCGCGAAGCATGTGGCTACGAGGCAGCAGTAGGTGCTCATCAGGAGCTTATGCTTGGCACACGAGGGCGAGGTGATTGATACGTCCATATTGCATCATGCTTTTATATCAATATTTATTGCATTATGGGCTGTTACTACACATTATGTCACAATACTTATGCCTTTTATCTCTTATTTTATAAGGTTTACACGAAGAGGGAGAATGCCGGCAGCTAGAATTCTGGGCTGGAAAAGGATCAAATATTAGAGACCTATTCTGCACAACTCCATAAGTCCTGAAACTCCATGAAAGTCAGTTTTGGAATATATTAAAAATATTGGGCGAAGAAATCACCTGAGGGGGGCCACCCACCAGCCACGAGGGTGGAGGGCGCGCCCTACCCCCTGGGTACGCCCCCTGCCTCGTGGGCCACCTGGCAGGCCCCCGACGTCCATCTTCTGCTATATGGTGTCTTTTGCCCAGAAAAAAAATCATAAGGGAGCTTTCAGGACGAAGCACCACCGTCTTGAGGCGGAACCTGGGCAGGACCAATCTAGGGCTCCGGCGGAGCGATTCTGCCAGGGAAACATCCCTCCGGTAGGAGGAAATTGTCACCATCGTCATCACCATCGATCCTCTCCTTGAGAGGGGGGTCAATCTCCATCAACATCTTCACTAGCACCATCTCCTCACAAACCCTAGTTCATCTCTTGTATCCGATCTTTGTCTCAAAACCTCAGATTGGTACCTATGTGTTGCTAGTAGTGTTGATTACTCCTTGTAGTTGATGCTAGTTGGTTTATTCGGTGGAAGATCATATGTTCAGATCCTTAATGCGTATTAATACCCCTCTGATTATGAACATCAATATGAGTTGTGAGTAGTTACGTTTGTTCCTGAGGACATGGGAGAAGTCATGTTATAAGTAGTCATGTGAATTTGGTATTCGTTCGATATTTTGATGAGATGTATGTTGTCTATCCTCTAGTGGTGTTATGTGAACTTCGACTACATGACACTTCACCATTGTTTGGGCCTAGGGGAAGGCATTGGGAAGTAATAAGTAGATGATGGATTGCTAGAGTGGCAGAAGCTTAAACCCTAGTTTATGCGTTGCTTTGTAAGGGGCTGATTTGGATCCATATGTTTCATGTTATGGTTAGGTTTACCTTAATTCTTATTTTGTAGTTGTGGATGCTTGCGAGAGGGGTTAATCATAAGTGGAATGCTTTTCCAAGGAAGGGAAGTACCCAAGCACCGGTCCACCCACATATCAAATTATCAAAGTAATGAACGTGAATCATATGAGCATGATGAAAACTAGCTTGACAGTAATTCCCATGTGTCCTTGGGAGCGCTTTGCTTTATATAAGAGATTGTCCAGGCTTGTCCTTTGGTACAAAAAGGATTGGGCCACCTTGCTGCACCTTAGTTACTTTGTTACTTGTTACCCGTTATGAATTATCTTATCACAAAACTATCTGTTACCGATAATTTCAGTGCTGGCAGAGAATACCTTACTGAAAACCGCTTGTCATTTCCTTTTGATCCTCGTTGGGTTCGACACTCTTACTTATCAAAAGGACTACGATAGATCCCCTATACTTGTGGGTCATCAGTGATCTCGGAGGAGGCCCTTGGCATGTATGTGGACCTGTTCTCACGTGCACTCTCAGACGCGCATATAGCTGTCGTGCTGGCCCTATTCGGGTGGGAGTCACCGCCAATGCCGTTGGCTGAGGGGCCCATTGCAGTGTAGCGGTTCCGCGGTGGATGTGTGGTTCGCAGTAGGCTTTCAGAATGAATTCACAACCTCTGAAAGTGATCGTGTGGAATGTGGGTTGTCTCAATTCCCTGGCTAGGAGGAGTGCAGTATATCAAGTAGTGGTGGCGGCGAAGCCGGCCATTGTGTGTTTGCAGGAAACAAAACTTCAGGACGTGTCATTGGCACTTCTGCATCAATGCTTGGGTAATAAATTTGGAAAGTTCTTTTACTTGCCAGCAGCTGGGACTTGTGGTGGTATCTTGGTGGCGTGGGATGAAACTGCCACCCAGCTGTCAAACCCCCACTATACGGAGAACACGCTCACGACAATCGTTAAGTCGTCGGGTGAGCAGGAATGGTGGCTAACCTGTGTTTATGGCCCTCAGGATGAGCGAGAGAAGGTGGGATTCTTGCAAGAGTTGGTGGATATCCGGGACATACACGCTGGGCCATGGCTCATGGTAGGGGACTTTAATCTTTTGGTGACCGAGGAGGACAAGGGCAACACGATGAACATTCAAAGAATGATGGGCAGATTCCGTGCAAAGTTAAACACGCTTGAACTTAAGAAGCTCTATCTTAATGGTCGGAGATAAACATGGCCGATCGAAAGGCAACATGCAACCCTTGAAAAGATAGATCATGTCCTTGTCTCGAATGAGTGGGATGAGGCGTTCCCTACTTGCTTTCTTTCAGCTCTAGGGATGGTCATATCAGACCATTATCCACTGATGCTAGACTTGAATATGTAAATGTTCACGCCTAAAAGGTTCAAGTTTGAGCCTTCCTGGGTCAAGGCGGAGGGCTTTATGGAGACTGTGCGGGCGGCGTGGAACTCCACTCCGGTGGCTTTGAATGTGTACCTTACGATACAAAATAAGCTAAAAGCCATGGCTACTACTTTGCAGAGTGATCGATGGATCAGAAACGTGAAATTGCAAATATGCATAGCTCTTGAGGTGATTAACACTACAAAAAAAAGACACATCCATGACATTTTGGGACGAACGAAATTTTTTTCTGTCATACATATGACACTTCTATGATGATAATTGTGACAAAACCCGGTATCATCATAGATGTGGTGGGTTCCTACTTCTATGACAAAAAATCGTGACAGAAAATTGGCTTTTCATCCTGGGCGGGCAGGAGACACAGCTGCAAGACATTCTTTGGGCCATCCATGACGGAAAAAACCGTGGTAGAAGCGAGGGGGAGGAAAATTTCGGGGAGTTGCCAGTTATGGTGGGAGGTCGGTGGCCGAGCGATGTGTGTTTCTCTCGTACACGTACGTGCATGTGTGCAAGGCGTTGGCTCTAACTAAACCCGAGCGAGGCGTTGGGCTCTAAATGAACCCGAGCGATTGCATTGCAGGCTACGCGTTACTGAACCCGAGCGATCGATCGATGGCTGTTAACTAAACCCGATCGAGCGATTACTTTGCTACCGTTGCTAACTAAAGCCGATCGATTGGATGAACAGTGAGCGTTGTGGGGGGGGTTGGATGAACAGTGAGCGGTGGCGTTGCCTCTGGATGAACAGGACCCCATGGTGTGGAGGGCTGGATGAGCGATGAGCGGTGGAGGGTGGCCGTGGAGGGTGGTTGAACAGGACCTCGTGGTGTGGAGGGTTGGATGAACAGTAGACGGTGGAGGGGTGCCCGTGGAGGGGTGGTTGAACAGTAGCCGGTGGAGTAGCGCGCGGTGGAGGCTGGATGAACAGGAGTCCGTGGAGGCTGGAGGAGGTCGACGGTAGGTACGCCACACCCTTCCCGATGAACAGGACCCCCGTTTCGACCGTAGGAGTTCGTTTCGTCCGTTTTGCGGTACGCCACACCCCTCCCGATCAACAGGACCCCAGTTTCGACCATAGCAGGTCGGTTTCCTACGTTTTGCGGTACGCCACACCCCTCCCGATCAACAGGACCCCCGTTTCGACCGTAGGAGGTCCTTTTCCTCCGTTTTGCGGTACGCCACACCCCTCCCGATCAACAGGACCCAGTTCCGAATGTAGAAGGTCCGTTCCCTCCATTGTGCAGTACGCCAGGCCTCGTTACCCTTTTCCGTCCAAGCCCACCCGATGAACACGTCCACGCATTCCGTTCCGACCCAGCCAATTGGCTCCCACGCGTTCCGTTGCCTCCCGATGAACACGACGCATCCCGTTGCCTCCCCATGAACAAGACGCATTCCGTTGCCTCCCCATAAACACGACGACGATGCTGTTTCTCCGTTCTGACCCAGCCATGTACACGAGCCCTGGCCGTACGTATGCGCGAGTAGGCGTTCGAGACCCCGCCCGTATGTACACATACGTGGCCGTATTTTCTTTCTTGCATCCTGGCCGCTGTACGTACGTGTACATGCTACGTGCGCGCCTCTACTACGACACGTGCACGCCTCTACATCGACCAGTATGTACGTACATGTTCGCTACCAGGATGATAACGCTACGTACGCTTCGACCAGGTGGGTCCCGACTGTCAGGCACTTCCTTGCCTGCGAAGATGTAGCTGGTGGGTCCCAGCAGTCAGGGGGCAAATTGTTTTTTTGCCCGGACGCACTTCCTTGCGTGCGAAGGTGTAGCTGGTGGGTCCCAGGAGTCAGGGGCGAATCGTTCTTTTGCCCGGACGCACTTCCTTGCGTGCGAAGATGAAGCTGGTGGGTCCCAGCAGTCAGGGGGAAATGTTTTTTCCGCGAAATACAATGGCCCGTTCGGTGGGTCCCAGCTGTCAGGTGGAGGAATCATTATTTTCCGTGTAATAAGGAGGCACTTCCTTGCTGCGGCCGTGGACCCAGCTGTCAGCCTCTCCACGTACAGTCCACGTCCGATGGAAGTCGTTCCTTGACCATGTTGACCAAGCCGCGCCGAGAGCACCATGGCGGTGGACGATGGCGACGCCTAGGAAGGGGACGACGCGGAGCCGGGAAAGACGCGGCTGTGGAAGCCCGCGCGGAGAGGAGTACGAGGGTTCACTAGTTCGGCTGCGGTGTGAGGCTGCCGTCGCTGCAGGGCCTGGCCAGCGGTGGGAATAGTAGGGGGCGGTGAGGCCTCCGTGGCAGCACAGCCGGCCACGGGAGGCAGGAGAATGCGTCACGACCGACGCTACATTGAGCGGCTGCAGCAAGAAGACCAGAGGTTGAAGAAGCACTACGGCCGTTGGATGGACATCGTACGGTCACTGGAGCTAGAATCGTTCATATTGACTAAGTTGACAAAGCCCTCCGTCCCCGTCAATTTAGTTGGCCCACAAGTCATCTTCCCACTACGGTGGGTCCCAGCTAGTAGGGTGGGTATTCATTTTTTTGTGCGTAATAAGGAGGCACTTCCTTGTGTGCGAAGATATAGCTGGTGGGTCCGACATGTCAGCGGGGGGAACGTTTTTTCATGAAATACAGAGGCCCTTCCGGTGGGTCCTAGCTGTCAGGTGGAGGAATCATTATTTTGCGCATACAGTCCTCGGCCAATGGATGTCGTTCATTGACCACGTTGACCAGGCCGCGCCGAGAGCACCATGGCGGTGGACGACGGCGAGGCCTAGGAAGGGAACGACACGGAGCCGGGGAAGACTCGGCAATGGTTGCCCACGCGGTCGGGAGTACGAGGGTTTACTGGTCCAGCGGCCGTCGTTGGAAAATAATAGGAGGTGTGGGTGAGTAGAGGAATGGGCTGGCCAGCAGTGAAGTAGGGTGGGGCGGTGCGGCTCGTCTTGGCAAAGACACCGCCACGGAGGCGAGAGCAGCGGTCCCACCGAGCTGGTTTGGGCGGCTGGAGCAAGAAGATCAGATATTGAAGAAGCAGCACGGTCGTTGGATTAACATCCAACGGTCACTGTTGCTAGAATCGTTTCTGAACTAAGTTGACAAAGCCAAAGTACACGTCAACCTAGTAGACCCACAAGTCAGCCTCCAAATCTGTCCCAAACAGCCTCTGACCCGAAATTTCGGCGATTCAAATTAATTTTAAATCTAAATATACCTTAATTTAAATTCAATGAAATTTTACCCGCACAAAAACAATGAAATTTAAAATATCAAAATTCAAAGAAAAACAGATTTGGGAACTAATTGCTGTTTGCTGTATTTTTTCATTTACAGCCCATTTATTATTACCTATAGCCCATTTCTTATTACTTATAGCCCATTTTACGGGCAAAATGCATCCTCCTCGTCTTGAAACATTTCCGGCCCAAAGAGCGTAGAAAAACAAGTAGGCCTATGTTGGTTATTCTGCAAAAACAAAATAGTTGGCTAGCCATTTTTGTAAAGAAAAAAAACAAATTGGGCTGGTCATGTGCTAAACATATGAAATAAAAGCACAGACTAGGCGGGCCACGGGTCCCAAGACAAACCAGTTGATACCCTTCTCCGTCCCAAAAACAAAATTACTCTTTGGCTCTTTGGGTCCCTCTTGTCATCCTCACTATGTACAGTCATCTCCTTATTCCTCTCGGTTGTTGACCATGTTGACAACACCGGAGGGCGGCGCCGCGGTGAGTGAACCAAGGTGGAGGACGACGGTGAGGCCTCGGACGGGAACGAACAGGAGCTGGGGAAGATCACAACCAGCCGTGGGAGGTGGGAGCAGGCGGTCCCGCCGGTGCTGGTTTGGCTTTGGCGGCTCGAGGAAGAAGAGATTGAAGAAAGCGCGATGGCGTTGAATGTCAATCAATGGTCAAGGTTAGCTGTCGTTTTTGACTAAGCGGACACCAAGTAGCATACTTTTTTATATTGTAACGCCCGGATAATTAGGCTACAGTAAAACTCTCCTGATGATGCCATGTCATCTATGTTACTGTTGCTAATTAAGTGGTAGTTCAAAACATTGCAAATTCAAAAATGAATTAGCGACAAACACCCAAAGCTTTCAAAAGTCAAAACAAAAATGTTCGGTGGGTGCCAAATATTGCAATGGTAATTATGGTGAAGTAAACACATTTTTAGAAAATGCCTAGTTACTTTGAAATGAAATAAAACAGAACAGGAAATAAACAAAAGGAAAAAGTGAAAATAAAACAAAAGGAAACCCCCCAAACCCCCTGGGCCAACTGGCCTAGCTAGCTACCCTGGCCTGCCCACCTGGCCCATCCGGCCGAACCGGCCCGCCTCCCCCTATCGCCTCCCTTCCATGTTCCCCCGAGCCGGGTCGGAACAGGGGCGCGTCCCCGCCGCACCCTCTCGCCGGCGACGACGAGAGGATAAGGCCGCCACGCCTCCGCGCCTCCTCGGTCCCTCCTCCCATTCGCCCCCACTCCCCCTCGGTCCCTGCGCTCCCCCTCCAGATCCACCGCGCCCTCCTCCGCGTTCCCCCACCACGCCCGAACACCGCCATGGACCCGCCGCCGTGAATCGCGCGGCCACAGCCATCGCCTCGCCGCACCTGCGTGTCCAACGACGCCTCCATCGTCTTCCTCGTCCACCGGAGGCCTCAGCTGGAGCGGAGGAGCCCCGAATCACCAGATCCCCTTCGCCCTAATCTCCGGCGGCCGCGTTCTTCACCAACTCCGGCGACACTCCCTGCTGCTACTAAACTACCACCGGCCTTCGTGCGTGCCGCTAGGTGAGCTGCCTCCCTCCTCCGCCCTCTAGCTCCCCTAGCTCGCGCGGTAACTAGCTCGTCGTCGTGCCCAGGCTCCGGTCGCCGCGGTGTACCTCGCTGCCGTGGCCACCGCCGCCGTCACGCTCGCCCGAACCCACCGCTGTACTCCTGGGGTTCCTAGCAGCCCAACGCGCCAGTGCACGCTCTCTCCCGTGCCTCCTAACGCCGTCCCCGTTCGGTGCCCGAACGTGCTGCCGCCTGCGCTCGTCGTCGGCGTGCCTCCGGTGACCAAATGGTCACGGGCCAACGCCCGTTGCGTTCGCCGCCTCGCGTATAACTCGCCTGGCCTCCCCTTTCTTTCGCAAACATGAGGCCTCGCTGTTTCCTCCCGCGCCCGACTCCGGCCGTCCGCCGATGAGCTCGCCGCGCTCGATTCCGGTCACCCCTGCCGCCACCATCACCACCGTTGGATGCGGCGCAGCCGTAGCTCTCGAACGCGCCCGAAAACTCGACGAACGGTGCCCTGTAGGCGATTTCCGGCCACCTCCCGAGCCGCGCCGCCGCGTTTTGCCTCGTCGGCATCGTCCCGGCGCCGTCCATCGACGTGGCTAGGCAGGCCGCACCCCTGGGTCACTGCCAGTGGGCCATGGGGGCCCCGTTGACTGGATTGACCCAGTCAACGTGCTGACTGGGCAGCCTAGTGGCACTGACATGCGGGCCCCATGCCATAAAAAAATAAAACAAATAGATAAACTGCTAATTAATTAAATTAGTTAATTAAAACATTAATCTCTCACTGACTGCTAGGACCCACACACTAATTAACCCATTTAGTTAGTTTAGAATTCTGTTAATGTCCCTGACAATGACATGTGGGTCCCACTGGACCCACCTGTCTGGTTTGATCTGGTCAACCGAAAGCGATTGACCTGCCGACATCACTCGATGTCATGCAAATCATCGTGCAATCGCTCGGATAATGTTGGATTTAAATGAATAAATAAAATCAGAAAATGATTTAAATCTTTAGAAAATCATATCTTTTAATTCATAACTCGGATGAAAATACTTTCTACATGAAAGTTGCTCAGAACGACGAGACGAATCGGATGTGCAACCCGTTAAATCGCGACACACCCCTAGCATGCCGAACACGCAACTTTCCCCTCCGGTTCACCGTGCGAAAATCTGGAACAGGAATACTTTCCGGATGTTTTCCCCTTCGTCGGTATCACCTACTACCGCGATTGGGCACACCTAGCATCGTTACTTGTCTTGTCATGCATCGATATGCATCTGTTTGCATGGTATTCATTGTTTCTTCCCCTCTTCTCTCCGATAGACTACTGAGACCGACGCAAGCATCGCCCAAGACGACTACGGAGTTGACGACCCTCTCTCTTGCGAGCAACCAGGCAAGCCCCCCCCTTGATCACCGGATATCGCCTATTCTCCTCTATCTGCTTGCATTAGAGTAGTGTAGCATATTCTTGCTTTCCGTTGATCCTATTACGATGCATAGCGACATTGTTGCTACATCTGTTGATACCTTACCGCAATCCTAAATGCTTAGTATAGGATGCTAGTTTGTCATTGGCCCTACATTCTTGTCAGTCTGCCTTGCTATACTATTGGGCCGTGATCACTCGGGAGGTGATCACGGGTATATACTATACATACATACATACTACAGATGGTGACTAAAGTCAGGTCCGCTCGAAGAGTACCCACGAGTGATTCACGGATTGGGGGCTGAAAGGACCTTTGTCCCGACGGCCCTCTGTGTGGATCTTTGTGGCGGAGCGACAGGGCAGGTTGAGACCACCTAGGAGAGAGGTGGGCTGGCCTCGATCGGCGTCATGGTTGCTTCATAATAACACGCTTAACGAGATCTTGGTATTTGATCTGAGTCTGGCCATTTGGTCTATACGCACTAAGCATCTACGTGGGAGTAGTTATGGGTATCCCGACATCGTGGTATCAGCCGAAGCCTTCTTGACGTCAGCGACGGAGCGGCGCGCGCCGGATTGGACCGCGTAACATGACTTCCTTTGTAATGGAGGTTGCTAGGTCTGCTTCCGGCCGAGTACGCAACGTCCAAGTGTGCAATGGGCGATGGGCCCAGACCCCTGCGCGCATAGGATTTAGACCGACGTGTTGACCTCTCTGTTGTGCCTAGGTGGGGCTGCGACGTGTTGATCTTCCGAGGCCGGGCATGACCCAGGAAAGTGTGTCCGGCCAAATGGGATCAAGCGTGTTGGGTTATGTGGTGCACCCCTGCAGGGAAGTTAATCTATTCGAATAGCCGTGTCCCTCGGTAAAAGAACGACCTGAAGTTGTACCTTGACCTTATGACAACTAGAACCGGATACTTAATAAAACACACCCTTCCAAGTGCCAGATACAACCCGGTGATCGCTCTCTAATAGGGCGACGAGGAGAGGATTGCCGGGTAGGATTATGCTATGAGATGCTACTTGGAGATGCTACTTGGAGGACTTCAATCTACTCTCTTCTACATGCTGCAAGACGGAGGCTGCCAAAAGCGTAGTCTTCGATAGGACTAGCTATCCCCCTCTTATTACGGCATTCTGCGATTCGGTCCTCGATATGGCCCTTTACACATATACACATGCATATGTAGTGTAGCTCCTTGCTTGCGAGTACTTTGGATGAGTACTCACGGTTGCTTTCTCCCCCTTTTCCCCTTTCCTTTCTTTACGGTTGTCGCAACGGATGTTGGAGCCCAGGGCGAGGCCACCGTCGCGATGACTACTACATTGGAGGTGCCTACTACTACGTGCGGTGTGCGGCGGCGACCAAGAGTAGTTTAGGAGGATCCCAGGCGGGAGGCTGCGCCTCTTCGATTTGTATCGGTTTGTGCTAGCCATCTTATGGCAACTTGTTTAACTTATGTACGTACTCAGATATTGTTGCTTCCACTGACTTCGTCTATGATCGAGCACTTGTATTCGAGCCCTCGAGGCCCCGGCTTGTATTATGATGTTTGTATGACTTATTTTACTTTTAGAGTTGTGTTGTGATATCTTCCGTGAGTCCACGATCTTGATCGCTGCGTTTGCGTGCATGATTAGTGTACGATTAAATCGGGGGCGTCACATATATACAGGAAGAAAACTGCGAGGAAAATGTGTTCGTCTGTCGTCCTCCTCACAGGGAACGTTCGCCACATAAGTGACTAGCACCCTTGGTTTTCAACAGAGAGGTCTTGGGTTCGAGTCCGAGGAACTCTCAATTTTGTCCTCCTGCCTTCCTCGCACAAAAAAGGAAAGAAAATCAAAGACTTGGGAAGGCGTACAGCACAAGCTAGTGTACCAGTAAAGAGATGTTGCCGAGTTTTAGAAAAAAGAAAGACGTGCTCCTATAGCTGGTTTGAATCCAAACCTAGACTATGACTATATATGGTGCTATGCTACTCTGCAAGTAATGAAACTGACATATCCAACGTTTGCTTCACCTCTTCTCTACTTACTCTGCCTAGCATGAGAAGCTCTGGCCGCAGCAACCATGTCCGTTGGCTGCTCGTCCACCTGCTCTTCAGCAGGCAACAACCAGATATGCGCCAAGTCGCCACTCGTACCATCGCCTGTGGGTCTCATCACACCCCCGCCGGCACGCGCACCGCAGCCGATTGCTCATCGCAACCCGTTGCCGTTGGTGTGGTGCCACTGCTGCAAATCACGCAGAGTCATCTGTCGCGTCTCAACCACAATCCGGAAGCCTGGCCGAGTCTTCGACAAATGCCCGAATCATGGGGTAATAATATGTTTAAGTGTTGTTCTGCTGCTTTCAGTTGCTGATTTTTTTAATAGTTTGGTTGATGATCTTCCAATTTGATTCGTGCAGAAAAGGGAAGATTCGTGTGATTTGTATTTCTGGGAAGTTGCTGATGTGGGGGAATGAAACTATGCTGATTATTTGGTTAGCCGAGGAATCCCAATACCAGCAGGTTGGGGTGTTGGACAAGTAACCGAAGGAACGACAGCAGAGGAAGATGCAGAGTAGAAGGTTAAAGATGCAGTTCCTCTGATCATGGCCAAGCAACAGCTACTGAACGGCCTTGACGGCAATGAGGAAATGAAAGATCTTGTGAAGATAAAGGGCAAAATCGATGTGCTCTCTAGGATGGTTGTCTCTTTATTTGCAGTGTATGTAGCACTCATGATGTATTCAGTGGCAATGACATAAGCACTTTGTTGAAACTAATAATGAATGAAACCTGTGTAGCAGGCTGGGCGTAGTGTTGTGAACATCTAATGATTTCTATTAACGGAAATCAGGGGGTATCCTTTGCTCATATAAATAAATAAATAGCGAGAGGCCACTGTCGAGTCACTTTGTTCTCAAACAAATTGCAGTCCAACAGCAAACTATGTCATCAAATTCAAGTTTCACAGCCAAATATGAGTACAACTAAACAACAATGTCATCATGTTTTAGTTGTCATACAATCACCAAACACAAATCAGCATACATAACAAGTGATGTTCTCACAGCAAAATACTAAACAACATGTTCATCAGGTTTCAGTTGTCATAGCAAACACAATTTCACATAGCAGATAAGAAAACGTCTTCTGACAGGCAAATACGACAAAAGCAATGTAATCATCATCCGCAGCAGCAGCGTCAACATCTTCGCCATGTGTATCAGTATGAATCGTAATTCCCCACGGTGTCATCTTCTTCTTCGTCCTCAACGTCCTCGAACGTTGGCTTCTTCTTGATCAACTCTTGTATGTCCACAGCACGACAAACAATCTATTCGCCGGTGTCACTGACGTGATGGTTCTCAAATATTAGGAACATCTCTGTTATCTTGTACATCAGGAGCAGTGTAAGCATCATCTTGTTGTGCAATTTCATTAAACTAATTCCTCTGCTCAAACCTTTGCAACACTCTCCAGTCATCGCTACGTGCAAATGTGGCTTTTAAGAAAAAAAATATGTGTTGCTTGATTTGCCAAAATAAAAGGCTCGTTGGTCTAGTACTCCGCCCTGACATTGATGGATTGGAAATAATCATCAGCTCTGGGTTTTGCGATCCTAGAAAACAGGTTATACCAATGACAACACAACAGAACCACACACCGATGATCCTCGAAACTGGAGATATACTGCAATTGAACAATGTCTGTTATGTTAGCATACATTTCAGTTGTTTCTTTGTCATACGTATCCGTGCTCATGATGGCAATGTTTTGTGTCTTCCTGCCTTCATCTCGTGCAAGGGTGTTGTAGCGCACATCTCCAACAATGCAAGATTCATAATGTCTTACCCGAGTATCAGGACCCATTGCTAGTGAGTAAAGGGCATCATCAACTGCCTGCCCATCCCCCCGCGTCTTCTTAACCAATAGTTAGAAAATAGACAAGCTGGTCATCTTATGTACTCAATATATTAAAAAAACTGACAGTGCACTTCAAAAGCTCTCATGGTTCTTGAACCATTTCTCGAATCCTGCCATAACCAGTTTGTCAATGTTTCTTGGATTTTGCAGCAGTAACTCCTCTTTGTAGATGCTGCACAACATAGTGATCGCGTCAAACATCTAAATATATAAGAATGCGCTGCAAGTTTAGTAGATTATGATGTATAAGCTGCAGTACTGCACTTACTTGATATAAGGTAGTATCTCAGGATAGCTATTCAACACATACCAAACCATTTTGTCCAAATCTTTAGGTTTGTCCTCTTGTCGACTCTTCCCTGTAACTCGAACAGAATAATCGAAAACATTGAGCCCGGGATTGTCTTCACCCACCTCTTTGCTAAGCTGATCAGCTGTTTCAATGTATTTTGAGCAGAATGTCAATGCTTCTGTAGCAATGTAGGCCTATGCAATGGAACCCTCGGGTTTAGCTCTGTTCCTAACATAGCCCTTGAAAGTGCCTAGCCGCCTTTCAATAGGGTACATCCAGCCATACTGTACTGGACCTCCAAGTAGTGCCTCATCAGGTAGATGAACAGCCAAATGCACCATAACATCAAAGAAGGATGGAGGATATATCTTCTCAAGGTCGCATAGGATAGTTGGTATCTTGTCTCTAAGACTCTCCAAAGCATCTATCCTGATATTTCTACTGCAGAGTTCCCTGAAGAATTGTCCCAACTTTGCAAATGCTCTGTATAAGTCATGGCGGCCAAATCCTCTAAGGATAACAGGTAAAACCCTTTGAAGTAGGATGTGGCAGTCATGAGTTTTCAACCCTTGTACCTTGTTTCCATCTGCACTGACTCTCCTTTCAGGGTTGGAAGCAAATCCATGTGGGAATCTCACATGTGACAGGACTCGCAGAATTATTTTCTTTTTACCTTGTCCAAGACGTACACAGCTGGTGCCATATCCCGTGGTTTACCTTCGTCTTGCACCTGCAAATCCTTTCTGATACCCAGGTGTGTCAAATCAATCCTATATTTTAAGGTATCTTTCGTCTTGCCTTCAATGTTAAGAAGTGTGCCGATAATGCTATCACATATATTTTTCTCGATGTGCATCACATCAAGATTATGCCGCAGATCCAAATCTTTCCAATACTCCAAGTCCCACAAAGTGGACCTACGGGTAAACAATAATCTCTCTTCTACCGTGCTATGCTTCCTTTTCCCGCTAACATTACCAGGATGGTTTCCTGGTGTAATATGCCTGACCTTCTCTAATTCCACTTGCAACTCATCGGCGGCGAGCCTCTTTGGCGCATCACAATTTTCATGCTTTGCATTGAACACATGTGAGGGAGTCCTGGATTAAGGGGTATCCGGACAATCGGACTATATACAACGTCCGGACTATTGAACCGTGAAGATACAAGACTCAAGACTTCGGCCCGTGTCTGGATGGGACTCTCCTTTGCGTGGAATGCAAGCTTGGCGATCCGGATATTGTGTTTCCTTTCTTGTAACCGACTCCATGTAAACCCTAGCCCTCCCGGTGTCTATATAAACCGGAGAGGTTGGTCCTTAGAAGGCCGATCAAATTTCAATCATACCATCATAGGCTAGCTTCTAGGGTTTAACCTCTACGATCTCGTGGTAGATCCACTCTTGTACTACCCATATCATCAATATTAATCAAGCAGGAAGTAGGGTTTTACCTCCATCGGGAGGGCCCGAACCTGGGTAAACATCTGTGTCCCTTGCTTCCTGTTACCATCAGCCTTGACGCACAGATCAGGACCCCCTACCCGAGACCCGCCGGTTTTGACACTGACATTGGTGCTTTCATTGAGAGTTCCTCTATGTCGTCGCAACATGGCTTGATGGCGCCTTCAATCGTTAACAACACGGTCCAGGGGGAGACTTTTCTCCCCGGACAGATCTTCGTGTTCGGCGGCTTCGCACTGCGGGCCAATTCGCTTGGCCATCTGGAGCAGATCGATAGCTATGCCCCCGGCCACCAGGTCAGCTTCGGGAACGTGAAATACATGTCGGATATTCGCGGAGACTTGATCTCCGACGGATTTAGGCCTGCGCCAGGAGCATCGAACAGTCACGATAAGCATGGCTTAGACCTGCTATCGGACAGCGCTGGGGATATCACCCCTGCGGTAGCCCCGGACTCAAATCCGGAGTAGGCCACGTTGCCCAAGGACGGAAGGCTGGACCCCGCCCCGCAGGCCGTACCCTCGTCGGCGATGGAGCCGAACACAGGCCTCACTTCCGAGGAAGCCTGTGACTCCGGACCCCCGGATTTGTATCCGGATGTAGGTTCCAGTCCGCGCATTCCTGAGCCCGCCGAGCCGAGTTGGGCTCCGGTGATGGAGTTCACCGCAGCGGACATCTTTCAGCACTCGCCCTTTGGCGACATACTGAACTCATTGAAGTCTCTCTCTTTGTCAGGAGGCTCTGGGCCGAACTATGTCCGGCTTGAGCACGATGACGGAATTCGTTGCCCACCCACCAACCACTTCATTGCCACGATCGATTATTTAACCGACGTGCTTGACTTAGACTCCGAAGACATCGACAATATGGACGACGATGCAGGAGAATTACAGGAGCCACCGCTCATAGGGCGGTGGACAGCCACCTCCTCATACGATATATACACGGTAGACACTCCGAATGAAACCAGTGGAGACGAGGCAACGGAGGATAACCCCTCAGGAGGAAAAGCAAAGCACGGGCGTCTTCGACGCCGCTCCAAGCCCTGCCACATCAACACCAGCCCCGGAGATGAAAGTATTCCGGATGGTACCGAAGAGGAATACAAACCCGATCATCCTACCTTCAAGCAGGTCGGACCGACCACGGTGGGATACCTAGAGAGGGAGAACTACACCCCCCCCCCCTCCGAAGACGAGGAAAGCCTTGGCAATGATGAGTTCCGCGTGCCTGAAGATCCAGTGGAACAGGTTCGCTTTAAGCGACGGCTCATGGCCACGGCAAGGAGCCTGCAAAGGAAGCAAGAACAGCTCAAAGCTGACCAATATTTGCTAGTGGACAGGTGGACCAAGATCCTGGCCATCGAAAAGTATGGATTCGACCACCCTAACAAAGGGCATACCCGGCACAACTGGCTACCTCAACTCAAGCAGGAAAGCCACAGGCACACACCCAGGCGCTCACACATCACTACGGTCCAAGACAATAAGAAGTATACATGAAGAGGCATCCTCAAGCCTCGGCACAATGGTCATAAACGTCAAGACAGGGAAACTGCTGCCAGGTCTAGCAACCCTCAGTCCGATAAACGGACAAAGAACAGCTCAAGCCTACTCGACCAAAGCCACACACTCGATCAATTGTGTGAAATTCACGGTACTCCATGAAGGACGGCAAAGCATACCAATAGAGAATGTCGGATCCTCAAAACAAAGCAGTTGGTCGTGCGCCGGAAGCAATAAGGGGAGGCGTCTCGTCAATAACCCCCCCCCCCAGAGCATAAAAGTACGGCCGATCGCCCATGATCACATCAACCACAGCAAGTCCATTGCAGTACCTCCAGACCTAGTAGTCCGGGGGGCTCCATAACACACAAAGCCCACACGGATATGAAGCCACGAATAACATCCCCTAAAAGATGTAAATGTGCAAAGGCCAAGTTTTATTGGCCCACCACTCTAAAGGTTGTCTTTGAATCACCCAAAAATCCTACGCCAAAGAATAAATCTTCGGCACCTTCCCACCATGCGGTAGTTTACCGTATGCCAACGGGACAAACCACGTTGACTAGATTCCACGTGGTAAATCACTCAGGCCAACTAATCCGGACACCCACTAAGGAGTCTGCATTACCTCACGGTATAATGGCTGGGCCCACTGGGGTCCAATTAGGGACACTTGGACCAACCACAAGAGGACGCCCAGCCACCTTCAAACATTTGCATTTACAAACTAACGATTGACGGAGAACAGGATTGGTGGCGCGGAATCAGCACCGAACACACAATGGCAAGAACGTGCGGGTAGAAGGCAGTTCGGATTCACTCTTGATCCACTCACAACCCCCTCCAGTCCGGCCACCACAGATTCCGCCAAATAACACCTCTTTTCATACATCATACTCATATGCATAGACATATCATCCTACTACAATGCGTAGAATTAAATAACACTTACCGGCCGTCGCTTATCGCCGACGCCTCTTTACCGAAAATGACGGCCATGCTTCGCGTTCGCCCGGTTACACCAGGGGCTTCAAAGTATGGCAATAAAGTCCGACCACCTTTTCGGTCGCTTTGCCCCCGAACTTATAGCACTATATGCATCAGCTCCGAATCATGTCTTGGGTCATTGGTTGGGTTTGCCCGGCTCCCATGTTTTGGTACCTTACGTTCCGTTCTGTCGGCTAAGGTAGCGCTGGGAGAACTACTGTGATTGTGTCCCGGTTCATCCGGACTAGCACCTCAGTAGAGAAAGCCGAAAATCGACAGTCATGATGAAGCGAGAGCTGGTCAGCTGTTCGAGAGGTTGTAAAATCCTTAAAGATTTATTCCGCACAACGCCATTATAAATGCAGAGTGCGACGGATCGATCTTCGATCGGTAATAGAGCCCCTAGTTCGGCCTTCCGAACACTAGGGGCTGCACCGACCATACTCGAATTCCTAAGGCTAAGTGAGAGTAATAAAGCCTTATAGTCCGATTGCCTAGTTCGCTGAGAGAAACACCTCCTTAAAAGGACCCAACTATGGGATAAAGAGCGTTCATATATATCCCGAACACCCCTGTATTCTTTTATGAGGGGGAAGAAGCCGACGACTGGCCAACTCTCAGGATTTTCATACAATAAACAGCCGCACAGGAAGAACATATGTTCAAACAAAACAGGCAATATATAATAAAAATGCCATTATCCCATATTACAAAAAGTGGCACAAATGCCCTCAGGGAAATATAATGTCTTTGGCACACTTATCCGCCGCAAGGCGAGCCCCTTTCATCACACCTTCATAGTGCAGCTCCGGCTTGCGGTGCTCCTTACCCTCCTGCGGCCCCTCAGTCATCAGCTTCTCCGCGTCAAGCTTCCCCCAATGCACTTTCGCACGGGCAAACGCCATGCGCGCGCCTTCTATACAGACTTATCACTTGATAGCATCAAGCCGAGGACAGGCACCCACAATCCTCTTGACGAGTCCGAAGTAACTGCTTGGAATTGGCTCCGCAGGCCACAGCCAGACAACTAAGTCCTTCATGGCTAGTTCAGACGCCTAGTGCAGTTCGACTAGCTGTTTCAGCTGATCGATAAATGGCACCGGATAGTTTGGCGCCAAATACTGCGACCAGAAATCCCTTTCCGCAGACTTCTTCTCCTCGGTGCGGTAGAATTGGGCGGCATCGGATATGCTGCGAGGAAGATCCGCAAAAGCCCCTGGAAAAATAAGAATTCAGCTTGCCGCTTAGGATTCTTTCCATTATCACGTACAAAGGGCTAAGATTACAGAAGGCCTTACCAGCCGTGACTTTCCAGGCCTCCTGAATGTCCCGCGCAGCACCTCGGGCTTCTTCCCGAGCACCTTCTGCAGCCTCGAGAGCTTGGGCGAGTTCGGATTCTTTCCCTAATAGACTTTGCTCCAAGCCCTCGCTTTCCTTCACAGCTTCCTGGAGCTCTCGCTCAGCTGTGATGACCCTGGCCTCGTGTTTCCCACGAAGCGCATGTTTGGCCTCAGCCTTCTTATCAGCATCAGCCACAGCCTTCTTTAGTGCCTCGTACTCGGCAATCGCTCCTAGAGCATACAATACAAATACTTCTCACTATGCACAACTATTCATTCGTGCCAACTTCAAGACAAATGTTTTCAACATACCTTGCTTGTCTTCCAATTGCGTCCTCACACGGCCAAGTTCTTCCTCGGCCCGTGCCAGGCTCTGCTTCAGTTCGGACACCTCCGCATTATAAGCGGCCTTCCTCTCCACAGACACCAGTTTTCACATAAAGGGTATACGTCATTCACATAGGCTCCTGCGAATGCAGGGGATTTGATCCCCTGCCCGGCTTTGTCCCCTCCGCAGGACAGTGCATCAGGGGCTACTACTCATATTATGACAAACCCTCAAAGGTTTCTTAGGAAACATACCTCAAAGGCCTTTATAAGGCCAAAGCAGGACTCGTTCAGCCCGCTCTCGGCGGACTGAATCTTCTCAACCACCACGCCCATGAGAGTGCGGTGCTCATCGATGATGGATGCGTTCTTCAATGCTATCGATAGACCGTCGGGCAGCTCTGCTCGAACAGAGGATGCCGACAGGGTAGGCAGGCCTCCCACCATCGAAGATGGTTGTTCGCTCGACTCTGGAACCTTAGAGGTCCCGAGGGCCTTATCCGCCCCCGTGTGTCCGGCAACGGGGATATGTCCTCCCTGGGACGGGTCCTGTCGGGATAACACCTCAGTGTCGCGCCTAGACTTAGGGGAAGGGGCCTGCAGAGGCGTCTCGCTCGCCAAGGCGTCTGAGCCCAGCGAATCCTCCGATGAGGACTGTCCGGCGCAAGACCTCGCCGGGCTGTGCAAAATACGGCAACGGTTAAAGCCAATAAACCCAACAACAATCCCAGACGCATACGCGTGTTCGGATTCCGTATACTTATGACTTCCTCAGGGGCTGGGCCCTGGGATCCCACTCTTGGCTGCTGTCGGCAACCGTGGTGGATGTCTCTGGGAGGGAACCTTTCCCCCTCTTGGGCGATTCAGCCTCCAGGGACAGGGAAGCTGCACGCTTCCTCCCACCTTCAGAGTGAGGCTCGTCCTCCTCTGCTTCTTCCTCTTTGCCTTCTGAAGAAGGAGCGTCGCTTGAGTCTCCGGATTTTGCGTCCGAAGCCTCGCGGCGACGGAGGCCACTCCGGGTCTTCTTGACCTTCTTGGAGGCCTCCTTCTTTGGCGCCTCGTAAGGCGCAGGGACCAGCATCTTCGACAGAAGGGGTCCGGCCGGTTCCTCCGGTAGCGGGGCCGGACAATGTATCCGCTCCACTTTCTTTATCCATCCCTGAGGTCACAATGAAACACGATTAAGATGTCTCCCTTAGAACATGATAGCTGAAGCATGAATGAACAGAGCACGGCTATAACTTACCGAGCTTGCGGGATGGTATAATTGATACCCACGGTCCTCGGCGGGGCCCGGCCACGATTTGCCGGGCTTGAAGAGCACCTTCCAAATGTCCTTGTGGGAGGAATCATAAAGCCCCTGAAGGGTTTGGTGCTCGGTTGGGTCGAACTCCCACAGAGTGCAAGCTCGGCGCTGGCAGGGGAGAACTAGGCGAACTAGCATCACCTGGACTATGTCGATGAGTTTGACGTCCCTGTCAACCACGCTCTAAACGCGTGTCTGGAGCAATGACAGCTCGTCAGGCGAAGACCAGTTCGGGCCCTTCTTGGGCCAGGACGTGAGCTGTAGTGGTGCTCCGGATCTAAACTCTGGGGCCGCCGCCCACTTTTTGCCGCATGGTTCGGTGATATAGAACCACTACTGCTGCCACTCCTTGACAGAGTCATTGAAAGCACCCTTCGGCCAAGCGGCCTTGGGCATCTTGCTTACCATGGCGCCGCCACACTCGGCGTGTTCGCCACCCACCACCTTGGGTTTTACATTGAAAATCTTCAGCCACAGGCCGAAGTGAGGTGGGGTCCGGAGAAAAGCCTCGCACACGACGATGAACGTCGAGATATTGAGGAAGGAAATGGGGGAAAGATCATGAAAATTGATCCCGTAGTAATACATGACTCCGAGAACAAATGGGTGAAGGGGAAACCCGAGCCCACAGACAAAATAGGGAAGGAACACGACTCTCTTGTGAGGTTCCGGAGTGGGGACGACCTGTCCCACCGGTGGGAGACGGTGGCCGATCTTCTGGGCCAGATACCCCGCTCCCCGGAGCTTCTTGATGTCCTTCTCTTGGACGGTCGAGGCCATCCATCTGCCTCCTACTCCGGATCTGGACATCTTTGGAAGACCTCTCTTTGATGGAGAAGAGTGCTTGGGTGTTAGGGCTCGGGCAGAGGGGAATGAGCTAACGGGAGGAGAAGGCGTGGGTAAAGAGAAAGGGGCCTTACCTCTTCATAGGGGCGGTAAAAGTTTTTTGCGCCTCCCCACTTGCCTGGTGAAGCCCGTCCGCCTCCCCCTCGCCGCGATTAGTGGTGCGGTTGGGTTACCCATGCCCGTATTGATAAAGAATCCCGTGATAAGGGGACACGATCTCTGTTTTGACAAGAGGAGTCAAAGAAACCGCTTCGCAATATGCGCTGTAGCTGCTTGCGGGAAAACGGTTCGAATAATGATCCGACCGTAATAACTCGTGATGTATTCAGTGGCTACGACATGAGAACTTTGTTGAAACTAGTAATGAATGAAACCTGTGTAGCAGCTGGGCATAGTGTTGTGAACATCTAATGATTTCTATTAACGGAAATCAGGGGGTATCCCCTTTTGCTCATATAAATAAATAAATAGCAGAGCCCTGTCGGGTCAGTTTTGTTCTCATTCGAAGACGTCGAGCAAATTGCAGTCCAACAGCAAACTATGTCATCAAATTCAAGTTTCAGAGCCAAATATGAGTACAACTAAACAACAATGTCATCATGTTTTAGTTGTCATACAATCACCAAACACAAATCAGCATACATAACAAGTGATGTTCTCACAGCAAAATACTAAACAACATGTTCATCAAGTTTCAGTTGTCATAGCAAACACAATTTCACATAGTAGATAAAAAGCGTCTTCCGACGAGCAAATCGACAAAAGCAATGTAATCATCATCCGCAGCAGCAGCGTCAACATCTTCGCCATGTGTATCAGTCTAAATCATAATTCCCCACGGTGTCATCTTCTTCTTCGTCCTCAACGTCCTCGAACGTTGGCTTCTTCTTGATCAACTCTTGTATGCCCATAGCACGACAGGCAATCTTTTCGCCGGTGTCATTGATGTGATGGTTCTCAAAGATATTAGGAACATCTGTGTTATCTTGTACATCAGGAGCAGTGTAAGCATCATCTTGTTGTGCAACTTCATTAAACAAATTCCTCTGCTCAAACCTTTGCAATACTCTCCAGTCATCGCTGTGTGCAAATGTGTCTTCCAAGAAAAATATCTGTGTTGCTTGATTTGCCAAAATAAAAGGCTCGTTGGTCTAGTATGCCGCCTTGACATTGATGGATATGAAATAATCATCAGCTCTGGGTTTTGCGATCCTGGAACACAGGTTATACCAATGACAAAGACAATGTAACCACACACCAATGATCCTCGAAAGTGGAGATATACTACAACTGGACAATGTCTGTTATGTTAGCATACATTTCAGTTGTCTCTTTGTCATACGTATCCGTGCTCATGATGGCACTGTTTTGTGTCTTCCTGCTTTCATCTCGTGCAAGGGTGTTGTAGCGCACATCTCCAACAACGCAAGATTCATAATGACTTACCCGAGTATCAGGACCCATTGCTAGTGAGTAAAGGGCATCATCAACTGCCTGCCCATCCTCCCGCATCTTCTTAACCTATGGTTAGAAAATAGACAAGCTGATCATCTTATGTACTCATTATATTAAAAAAACTGACAGTGCAATTCAAAAGCTTACAGGGTTCTTGAACCATTTTGCAAATCATGCCATAACCAGTTTGTCAATGTTTCTTGGATTTTGCGGCAGTAACACCTCTTTGTAGATGCTGCACAACATAGTGATCGCGTCAAACATCTAAATATATAAGAATGTGCTGCAAGTTTACTAGATTACGATGTATAAGCAGCAGTACTGCACTTACTTGATATAAGGTAGTATCTCAGGACAGTTATTCAACACATACCAAACCATTTTGTCCAAATCTTTAGGTTTGTCCTCTTGTCGACTCTTCCCTGTAACTCGAACAGAATAATCAAAAACATTGACCCCGGGATTGTCTTCACCCACCTCTTTGCTAAGCTGATCAGCTGTTTCAATGTATTTTGAGCAGAATGTCAACGCTTCTGTAGCAATGTTGGCCTCTGCAATGGAGCCCTCAGGTCTAGCTCTGTTCCTCACATAGCCCTTGAAAGTGCCTAGCCGCCTTTCAATAGGGTACATCCAGCCATACTGTACTGGACCTCCAAGTAGTGCCTCATCAGGTAGATGAACAGCCAAATGCACCATAACATCAAAAAAGGCTGGAGGATATATCTTCTCAAGGTCGCATAGGATAGTTGGTATCTTGTCTCTAAGACTCTCCAAAGCATCTATCCTGATATTTCTACTGCAGAGTTCCCTGAAGAATTGTCCCAACTCTGCAACTGCTCTATATGAGTCAGGGCGGCCCAATCCTCTAAGGATAACAGGTAAAACCCTTTGAAGTAGGACGTGGCAGTCATGAGTTTTCAACCCTTGTACCTTGTTTCCATCTGCACTTACTCTCCTTTCAGGGTTGGAAGTAAATCCATGTGGGAATCTCACACGTGACAGGACCTCACAGAATTCTTTTCTTTTTACCTTGTCCAAGACGTACACAGTTGGTGCCGAATCCTGTGGTGTACCTTCATCTTGCACCTGCAAATCCTTTCTGATACCCAGGTGTGTCAAATCAATCCTATATTTTAAGGTATCTTTCGTCTTGCCTTCAATGTTAAGAAGTGTGCCGATAATGCTATCACAAATATTTTTCTCGATGTGCATCACATCAAGATTATGCCGCAGATCCAAATCTTTCCAATACTCCAAGTCCCACAAAGTGGACCTGTGGGTAAACAATAATCTCTCTTCTATCGTGCCACTCTTCCTTTTCCAGCTACCATTACCAGGATGGTTTCCTGGTGTAATATGCCTGACCTTCTCTAATTCCACTTGCAACTCATCGGCGGTGAGCCTCTTTGGCGCATCACAGTTTTCATGCTTTGCATTAAACACATGTGAGGGAGTCCTGGATTAAGGGGTATCCGGACAGCCGGACTATATACAACGTCCGGATATTGAAGCGTGAAGATACAAGACTCAAGACTTCGGCCCGTGTCCGGATGGGACTATCCTCTGCGTGGAAGGCAAGCTTGGTGATCTAGATATTGTGTTTCCTTTCTTGTAACTGACTCCATCTAAACCCTAGCCCTCTCCGGTGTCTATGTAAACCGGAGAGGTTGGTCCTTAGAAGGCTGATCACAATTACAATCATACTATCATAGGCTAGCTTCTAGGGTTTAGCCTGTATGATCTCGTGGTAGATCCACTCTTGTACTACCCATATCATCAATATTAATCAAGCAGGAAGTAGGGTTTTACCTCCATCGAGAGGGCCCAAACCTGGGTAAACATCTGTGTCCCTTGCTTCCTGTTATCATCAGCCTTCATGCACAGATCGGGACCCCCCACCCGAGATCCGCCGGTTTTGACACCGACAACATGTCTTCGGTATTTTCTAGGATGCGGATTGTCCTTGGCAAGGAAATGGCGGTGTCCAATGTAACAGATCTTGCTAAGTATTGCGTATGACAGCGGATTCCTGTCACAGCGAACACATGCATTGTACCATGTGTCGTTCGCACTGACATAGTGCCCAAAGCCCGATAATCATGCATGCACCAAATTACAACAGCACGCAGAAAGAAATCAGCTGGTGGGCTGCTATATAGGTCTCGAGTGAGAACACCCATCCATAGCTGTTGAAGTTCCTCCACAAGAGGCTCCATGAACAAATCAAAATCCTTTCCAGGACTTTTTGGACCTGGGATGAGCAAGGCCGTCATGTAGTTTGATTCTTTGGTGCAGACATTTGGAGGCATTGTGTAAGGGATAACAAGCACTGGCCACATGCTATATGTGGCGCTCTGGTGGCCAAATGGGTTAAATCCATATGAAGCTAAGCCAAGTCTAATGTTTCTCAGGTCGGCAGCAAACTCTTTGTGTTTATCATTGAAGCTTTTCCACTCACTACCATGAGATGGATGGCTCATTACATTCTGATCTATGTACTCCTGGTTCCTAGAATGCCACAGTACATCCTCTCTTGTGTTCAGCATCATGAAACAACCTCTGCAATCTTGGTGTAATTGGAAAATGTCTCAGAACATTATGAGGAACCCTCTTCACAGCATCGCCATCTTTCCATCTTGATGATTTGCATTTCGGGCATTCACTTAAGTTGGCATGATCCTTCCAGAACAGAACACAATTATTCTTACAAACATGGATCATATCATATCCAATTCCAACTGCACGAAGGAAATTCTTCATTTTACTGTAGGTGTGTGGCAGCTCAGATGCATCTAGGAAAGATTTGCGGAAAGCATCCAACATCGCATTGAATGATTTGTTGGTCATCCGCTCAGATGTCTTCGCCTGAAGAAAGGTGACCATAACTGAGAATACTGACAGCTTACTTCCTGGGGTGACAGCAACGTTGCATTGTTCCAACATGCGGGCCCACCATTTTTCTTCTGCAGGTGAAAGTTCACGGAATGCACGAGCATTTCGTAGCATTGTTTCAATGTTGGTCAAACTCACTGGCTCCGCCACCACCACCTCCTCCTCCTCTTCCACCTGAGCATCAGGCAGATCAAGATGGTGATTTGCTGCTTCCACGTAGTCAATAACATTGGCGTTCACAGCTTCACCATGATGAACCCACCTAGTATATGTGACCGACATCCCATACAAGTGTAGATGATTTTGCACAGTTGGTGGGGTCTTATGGCTGGATTCATACAAGCGCTACAGGCAGAGCACATCTGATTTCGGACCACCGTACTCAGCTCTGATAAAGTTCATGAAGTTTTCAACCCCCTTGACATATGCAGCAGAGAATCTTCGAGTAGAAGTTATCCAAGTCCTGTCCATCCGTTAGACATACAAATTAGTTCTTCTACTAGATATTACAGGAAAAACATATATGCTTTTTTATGAAGTCCAGAAAAAAATACCTAGGTCGATGTCTAAAGCTATGGCAAGATATTTGGACGAGCAGATCTAAGTGATGTCTACTACACAACCTTCTTCTTGTAGACATTGTTGGGCCTGCAAGTGCACAAGTTTGTAGGACAGTAGCAAATTTCCCTCAAGTGGATGACCTAAGGTTTATCAATCCGTGGGAGGCGTAGGATGAAGATGGTCTCTCTCAAACAACCCTGCAACAAAATAACAAAGAGTCTCTTGTGTCCCCAACACACCTAATACAATGGCAAATTGTATAGGTGCACTAGTTCAGAGAAGATATGGTGATACAAGTGCAATATGGATGGTAGAAATAGGTATTTGTAATCTGAAAATATAAAAACATCAAGGTAAATGATGATAAAAGTGAGCGTAAACGGTATTGCAATGATAGGAAAAAAGGCATAGGGTTCCTACTTTCACTAGTGCAAGTTCTCTCAACAATAATAACATAGATAGATCATATAACAATCCCTCAACATGCAACAAAGAGTCACTCCAAAGCCACTAATAGCGGAGAACAAACATAGAGATTATGGTACGGTACGAAACCACCTCAAAGTTATTCTTTCGGATCAATCTATTAAAGAGTTCGTACTAGAATAAAACCTTAAGACATAAATCAACTAAAACCCTAATGTCACCTAGATACTCCATTATCACCTCAAGTATCCGTGGGCATGATTATACGATATGTGTCACGCAATCTCAGATTCATCCAACCAACACAAAGTACTTCAAAGAGTGCCCCAAAGTTTCTACCGGAGAGTCAAGAAAACGTGTGCCAACCCCTATGCATAGGTTCATGGGCGGAACCCGCAAGTTGGTCACCAAAACATACATCAAGTGGCACGTGATATCCCATTGTCACCACTGATAAACACGACACTACATACATCAAGTGTTCTCGAAGTAAAGACTCAATCCGATAAGATAACTTTAAGAGGGAAACTCAATTCATCACAAGAGAGTAGAGGGGGAGAAACATCATAAGATCCAACTATAATAACAAAGCTCGCGATACATCAAGATCGTTCCATAGAGAACACGAGAGAGAGAGAGAGAGAGAGAGAGAGATCAAACACATTGCTACTGGTACATACCCTCAGCCCCGAGGGTGAACTACTCCCTCCTCGTCATGGACAGCACCGGGATGATGAAGATGGCCACCGGTGATGGGTTCCCCCTCCGGCAGGGTGCTGAAGCAGACTCCCGAGAGGTTTTTGGTGGCTACATAGGCTTGCGGCGTCGGAACTCCCGATCTATCTTGATATTCGATGGTTTTAGGGTACGCAGGCTTATATAGGCGAAAGAAGTCGTTCGGGAGGTGCTCGAGGGGCCCACGAGACCGGGGGCGCGCCCTACAGGGGGCACCCTCCTATCTCGTGGCTGCCTCGAGGATCTTCTGACATGAACTCCAAGTCTCCAGGATCATATTCTTCCAAAAAATCACGCTGCCGAAGGTTTCATTCCGTTTGGACTCCGTTTGATATTCCTTTTCTTCGAAATACTGAAACACGCAATAAAACAGCAATATGGGCTGGGCCTCCGGTTAATAGGTTAGTCCCAAAAGTAATATAAAAGTGTATAACAAAGCCCATAATCATTCAAAACAGATAATAAAATAGCATGAATGCTTCATATATTATAGATACGTTGGAGACGTATCACGAAGTAACGAAATATATGTAAAACTAATTCAGCAAACAGATTTGAGTGCTAAATTATGGCAGGCTGTTTCAACAGTCAACGAGGCCGAGCACACAGCCACCAAACTATCGAAGGCCATCGCAGCAACAAAGATCGAGTATAAAACGGTGTAGTGCTATTTCTCCTAACAGATTGGCTACTAGACCATGGCAATCTACGTCACAATAAATATATGGCAGGATATTTTAGCAACTAATCAGCCTTGGCATGCCATCTCAGCTAAGCAGATTGAGTGCAGAATAGGGCAAGGAAGCTTCTTAAGCAGAGCATATTGACAGTAAACTACTTCGGCAAACAGTGAGATTAACAGCGTCTATCAGCTAACATTCAACGCTACACCGACATGAATGGGGCCTCAGTTTAGAATGCCCGTACCGTGGGAGAAGCTGACCGCCGTGCGTCTCCACATGAACGTCGCCAGCGGTGGTGGCGCTGACTGCCGTGCGCCTCCACAAGAATGTAGCCAGAGGTGACGGCGCGGCTAGAGGACGGCAGTCTACGAGAGCGTACTGTGGGAGCGAGAGGATCGCCGTCGTCCCCTCGACGAACATGGCGCGCCGACGATCGGCCTTGGCGGGGGGCGGCTTTGGCAGAGCGAATGGAGTGGAGGGGGGACGGGGGGAGGGGGGTTTGGGGAATATTTGGCCGAAGGGCGGTTGAATCGGATTTGAGGGGAATTTTTGTGGGGGGGGGGAGGATTTTCGCGCGGTGGGCGGGGGGAGTTTGGCGCATGGTGGGTTTCTCCAAGTGCATTCCCACGTGTCAGTGAAGAGTCAAGCCGAATCGCGTTTCGTTTGCGTGAGCCATGTGCAGGACCGAACGTGTGTGGGGTGCAATGCGACCGTGACAGGAGTGCTGTGAGTGTACCGCCTTTTTTCCTTTTAAACTAGGTGCTTCGCCCCCTCAAAAAAAATTGTTGCTTCGCGTGATCCATCGATACTACTACTAGTAATCCGGTAATCCCGACTAAAGCGGGCGCGGCGGGTCTTTTCAGCGATATCTTTGGGAGGTTGGCTTAGTTGGGTTTTTAGATTTGTCTCAGTTCAATAAAAGCGAGTTGGTGATGATGGTGTGCCTGTCATCCTGCAATATAGGCCGTCCGATCTATATCTAACAGATAGGAAGGAAACTATGACAATTTACCCGCACTCCTCTCCACATTTGCAGATAAGGCTTTCCCTCGTTCATCCTTTTCTCCCACAAGATCTTGATCTTCCGAGCAATGCACGGGCATCTTGCTAGTACTCCTACAGTATGTATATTATTGTGAAAGTTCATGTACACCGGCCGAGATTAATGCAAACACGGCAGATTTTCATTACATTTCAAACTTTTATAGGACAGAAAAATAAAAGGAACCCGACCCTAAACCTATTCTACGGCGGTGACCGATGTCCTCCATCTGCAATCTCTATGTACGGGGCGGGGTTCAAGACCCGTGAAGTGAACGTGCGGTCTCCGGCGAGGAAGAGTAGAACATGGTATACGGACCGGCCAGTTGGCACACCATGCCCTGCCGCCTCCTATGCCCTACTCATCCTCGGAGGAGTCCCCGACCTCGGCGGTGCCGGACGTTGGACGGCGGCAAGTAGGACGCATGGCTGACGATGCTCCCGTCGTTGGCCGCCAGCGTGGCCACCGCTTGTGCGGTCGCATCCGCGTCCGGCTACACCGCTATTGCGTCGCGAGAGGCGACTTGAGTGAGGGCGGCGACCACGAGCTTCATCCCCGAAGACAAGCTCTCCCGCAAAGCATTCGCACTTGCGGTCATGGCGGATGTGGTGCCAGGTAGGAGGACGATGCGCTATGGTGTGGAGGTTAGCTGGGAGTTGCCGCTTTAAGTAGCGCATTCCGGTGAGGCCAAGCATCTGGGTGCGTCATTAAGTCGCCGGAGTTGGTTACTCGGGCACCGAGCCTCTTAACGATGACATACGAACTGACGGCATGAATGCGGGCAGCTGGTGCCGGCTGGGAACGCACCGTGCGACGGCGCGAGGGACGAGGGCTTTGGTGTGCCAAGGTAGTCAGCTGCGGTCGTGCCAACGTTGGAGATGCCCTTTTCTCAAATGCGATCCCCGCATGTCATTGAAAAAGCAAGATGACCCGGCATGGTCTCAGGTCCAGAGGATGCAGTTGGCCGCGCTACACCACTCAGTGGACACGTCGCGGCACCCCGTGCATACTATGAGCTTGGTGTTGGGGTGTGTTTGGATTGTGGCCAAAGTGCACCTTACCAAAATTTTGGGCATGACCCAAAGATTGGTCTTTGTTTGGATGGTTGCCATTTTTTTGGCATGCCAATGAACTCTAGCCAACTCTAGTTCATTTTTGTTGCCAATGTCGGCCAAATCATGGGCAACCAATACCTCAACCAAAATTTTGGTCATGACCCAAAGATTGGTCTTTGTTTGGATGGTTGCCATTTCTTTCGCATGCCAATGAACTCTAGCCAACTCTACTTCATTTTTCTTACCAATGTCAGCCAAATCATGGGCAACCAATACCTCAACCAAAATTTTGGTCATGACCCAAAGATTGGTCTTTGTTTGGATGGTTGCCATTTCTTTGGCATGCCAATGAACTCTAGCCAACTCTAGTTCATTTTTCTTGCCAATGTCGGCCAAATCATGGGCAACCAATACCTCAACCAAAATTTTGGCTACCTAATGCTTTTATGGGGCAACCTTGGGCACAAACCAAACATACCGTTGGTCGTGCCACAGCACTAACGCCACCCTCGGCACACTGAAACCGACTATGTCTAGCGACGATATGAGCATGTCGCTCACCGCGGTCGTCGTGTCCAGAGGCAGTGCTGGAGCTATGTCCCGTTGTTGGCCCCAACGACCCACATGAACGGTTGTCGGTGGCGAGGAGGTCGTGGGCCAGCTCCTCCATTGGACTAGTCTGCGCTACGTCGTCCCGACGGGTGTGCCCCACATGTCGGTTTCCTGTTTTCCGGCCATATTCGCGTCGGTGCTCGCGTTGCGCATTAGGCCTTTCACTATGTAAGCCAAGCGAGACAACTTATTGTTTATTTGAGCCGTTCAAGTGTAATCATGTGGCGTTTGCTTATTTCTCATTCCTCTCCAACCCTCTTCTCCATCGATCATGTCGCCCTCAGTCGAGTCCATCCTCCCGCATGCCTCATTTGAACATTCCGCTGAGTATCATTCGCATGTACCCACCCTAGTCCTCTTTCAATAGATCTCCGGACCCGAGATGAAATCGAGAGGAGCGAGTGGGGCACGTGATACCTAAGGCGGATTCAAAATTTTGAACCGGTGATCATAGCATCCGCAAATCATATATAAAGGGTATTCAATGTTCGTTTCGTTTTTGAACGGACAATATACTCCCTCCTATCCTTTCTACTTTACATATAAGTTTTATGTGTAGTCAAAGTATCTCTACTATGATCAAAAAGGTATCAACATTCAACAACGCCCAATCAATATTGTTAGATTCGTACGTACTCCTAGATTTGTACTCGAGATGGTTTCCAATTTGGGTATTAACAAGATTAATGGTACTCCCTCCATCTAGGTGAGTAAGTCATCTTAGGTTGTGCACCGTGACCAAGGAGGAGGGGAAAACGACAGACATTAATGTTTATCTGTTAATTAATAGTATTGCATGCAATGAACTAACCACTGCATGTCATGTTTGATAGTCTCAGGTCATTAAAAGCATGCACACCCTCATCTCTTATTGGTTGATATGTCGAGAAACAAGAAACGAGGTAGAAGTTAATGCACCGTGCCTACGTGTTTTGGGATTATTTGGTTTTCAGTAAGATGACTTACACACCTAGGCGGAGGAGTACATGAGATGTATAATGTGAAAATTATATCATTGGAAACTCCTTTCACATCTGAAATTGACCGTATCGTTTTGTAAGTTACATGTCATATATTATTACTCTAACATTTGGTCAAAGTTAGCCTCGAAAACGATTAGACCCCTGTATGCTTTGTGTAAGTTGCATGTCATATATTATTACTCTAACATTTGGTCAAAGTAGTATAGTGGAAGTGGATCTCTCGATGTAGGTATCCTGCCTTACCCTCCCTTCGGTCACTTATGGCGGACCCCATGCTTGCTAGGCCCGCATGTTAGTTACTCAATGGGTTCGACCACGTCGAGGATCCTCATCCGTAGTATACTCCCTCGGTTTTATTTACTCCGCATAAAACGGAGGGATTGGTGGTATAATAAATGACGCGGGGAGGGGAGGGACGTCGATTTGCTCTCAAGCGTGGTCCCTGGCGGCGAAAACGCAAGACGAAGCTGTTCCATTCGGTGGCGGCGTGGAGGGTCCAGCGTGCGGGCTGCAATGCGAACGCGACAAGAGTGATGTCTGATCAAAACCGATTGATTGGTCATAACCGAAAACACTATTCACACCGAACCTTATTTGCCGGCCTCGCCAGCCACTGCCCTAAAACCACACCAAATCTCCAGCCCATTCCCCCACCTTTCGATCCCCTAGCCCGCATCAAGCGTCCCCTAGTTCGCCGGAAAGCCATGGTGCGCCACAAGATCACTTACTACAAGATGCTGACGCCGGAGCGCCGCGCAGAAATCGTGGCGGCGGTCGGCGCCACAGACCTCCGTTCCCAAGCTCGCTTTGCGGCGGGCCAATTCCCAAGTTCTCTGGAGCCAAGCTACGAGGAGGAGGAAGCCGATCCAATGTTCACTGCGGAGGTCGCGGCGCAGAAGGCCCCCGATGGGTATGAGATGATGGACGTCGACTTTGTGCCGACGTCCGAGTCCCCCATGGTGCAGGCGGACCAGCGGTTCAACATGGCGATGCTAAAGAAGGACCGAGAGGCAGAGGCTCAACTCGACACGGAGCGCGTGCATGCCGCTGCCATCGAGGCTCTCCTACAGGCAGAACTGAATGTCGTGGATGTGAACCGAGCGGCGGAGGCTCAACTTGAGGCGGAGCGCGCGGATGCCGCTGCCATCGAGGCCCTCCTGCAGGCGGAACCGGACGTCCTGGACATGAACCGGGCGGCAGAGGCTCGACTCGACGCAGAGCGCGCGGATGCCGCTCTCATCGATGCCCTCCTACAGGCGGAACCGGACGTCCTGAACTTGAACCAGGCGGCGGAGGCTTGACTCGACGCAGAGCGCGCGGATGCCGCTGCCATCGAGGCCCTCCTGTAGGCGGAACCGGACGTCCTCGACTTGAACCGGGCTGTACTCTTGTCGGTGCAGAGCGCCCGCATGCTCCGCTTGAACGAGTAGCTGGAGGCCGAGGACAACCACGGTGCGGAGACACACATCAGCAACGACGGCTGGTTCGCGCCGGCAGCTAAAGACGATGAGGTTGTCTCTTTCCGCAAGCAGTGATAGGTTTTCTTTATGTTGTTGTTTTTATGGATCTTTTGCTGTGTAAAAACATATATTTGTTATGCAAGTCGCCTGACTTGTGTCAGTCTACCATTTCAGGCGGTCGGATGAATATCCTACGTCTCCTAACCCTTCTTTCCTTCTTCCTCACCTCTTCTTCTTCCCCAACAGACCACCGCACGGGCCATACGGATACTCCCCAACATGCGGTTGGATAAACATACTCTATGAACGAAAATTATGTGTCAGCGATAGGATGGCTGAGTTTGGTTTGTTCACATGCGACAGCACGTGTCAGTGAGGGTGCGTTCCCTTGGTTGGGTTTCGGCGTGCAGGAGAGACTGTGTGAGGGTGTGGTGCGACTGCGGCGTGCGAGAGCGACCGTGTGAGGGTGCGGTGCGACCGCGACAGCCGTGCACAAGTGTACCTCCTTCTCATTTTGAAAATTTTAGGCAAGCTTGGCAAAAATGTGTGGCGAAGTTTGGCAATGCAAGGCCTAGACCCAAACAGGATAAGTACGTACGTACTAGGAGTACTAGTGTTAAAAAAGAAAGGCGGGGTTTTCCTTCGCGGGATTTAATCGATACAAATCCTTGTTTCACGTGTCAATTAATGCGTATTTTTCTCTCGAAAGATCAAAGAGCTAACCATCTCACTCCTCATCGCTTGATTAATGCAGCGCCATGCAAACCAACCTTCTCACTTCCGCATGCATGCAAGGGATATTAATGTCCTTGGTTGCTAACCCCATCAATTTTGCCTCGATTAGTGTTAGTGGCCCTTTGCAAATTGTAATTTTGATATACTGGCCTTGTGTACAAAAAAATGGAGGTAGTAACTATATTTGACTTCCTTCCACATTGCGGTGACGTCGACGATATTTTTTTTGTGGTGGTTTGGCGAAGTGCGTTCGACGGAGAACAACAATGAGGGAGACCACGGTAAGTCGTTCGCAAGTGCCGCCTGCAAGCCGAGACAACCGCCTTATTTGCATTCAGGAAGTCCTTTACTACTACTACTACTACTACTAGGAGTACTAGTGTGGTGAGATGGTTTCTCGAAGAAGACGATGGAGAAGCGGAGTCAGCGAAGAGTGAAATGATGGTTGTGTCGTCCGTGCTTTGTGATTTGTGATAGAAAGGACAGGGGAGTAGACTCTGTCCTCTATACTGTACTACATGTGTCCAAACATGGGAGAAAGAGGAGAGACGTTGCATTTTTCTATTCCTTCAATCAATCAATCAGGGAGCTTCGGTTCCATCTTTTTGGCTTTGGCAACACCGTCCACAATGGTTCCCACGATGCCAAAACATATTTTCACATGGCTACACATTGTGGATGCCCTTAACCGTACCACTTGGTTTTGCTCCTGTGTGCTATCTATACAAATCTCAATTATATTGATCTAAAAAATTATAGAATCAAGATTAGTAAAAAGGAGGTGATTTTGCCGCGCGGATGGCGGGGGAGGTTTCTTATTTTCGGAGGATGTAGTCCTGGCGGTTTGCTAACATGCGGTCCCACGTGTCAGTGCTTTACCAAGCCAATCCGCGTCCCACATAAGGCAGAACAACGGCAGAAGCAACACGTGGTTAAGTTGAAGAAGATGAGGGAGAAGCGGATTCAGCAACGAGTGAAATGATGGTTGCTTCGTCCCTCCAACTTCTTTTTTTTAGCATTATTACGTCGTCCCTCCAACTTAACTACGGAAAAGGTGCAGCTTTGTGATTTGACGCCTCATTGCTCATTACTACGCCGACGCCATGACTGGGGTGCTTCACCCCGGCTGCTCTGCACTGTATTCCGGTATGGCACGTGGACCCGGTAGCTTGATGTCCCACATGTCGGCGAAAGGGACTAGAAGATTTATGAAAGCGAGCGCCCCACTCTTACGCCGGAGGAGTAGACGACACGACGGTCCAGTGAGCTGTCACTTGTACTGTATAGTACTATTGTTTTGCTGTTTTGCACGATCCATCGATACAAACCCGATTAAACAGGAAAGGGCGGGATTTTTCCCGCGCGGTAGATGATACTGGCCATACATTTCAAAGGTAATTTTAAATATATGCAAACTGAATAATTATAAGTAACAATATGATATCTAGTAAAACTAAAAACACATATGATTTATTGTGTTAGAGTGTAGTAGTAGTGTTGTATTGCATAGTTGTTAGATGTAACATGCGAGCGTGTAGAGATGTAGTTTTGGAGGGCCTCTGAGAGAAAAGCGTATACGGTCACCGAACTTCGAATAAGCTGATTACGGTCACTATATACGTTTTATGGCGATTATCCGTCACTTGCTCACAGATTCAGCATCGGATTGCACTCGTTGACCGCCAAATAGTCTGCGTGGCGCCATGTTGACTAATTAAATTGACCACGTTCCTTGTGGGTCCCACCTGTCAGTTCGCATAGGGAAAAGGTCAGATAAACACAAATTTACGCAGGTGGGACAAGGCGCCAACCCGTGCGCGGGAATCACCTGGTTGTGTATGTGTCTGTCAGGGCCTGATGTGTGCGCATGCCCGTGTAGGTTGAGCACTTGAGCGTGAGAGTGTGTGTTGGTCGTGTGGTGTACTGGTGTGTGCATGCATGCGTGCGTGTGTGCGTGTGAGTGTTGAGTGCGTGCGTGGCTGCGTGTGTACGTGTGAGTGTTGCGTGCATGCGTGGGTGCATGTGTTTGTGTGAGTGTTGCGTGGATACAGTTCATGTGCATGCGTGCATGTGTCTATAATCACCACACCAGCTCCTGTGTGTAAAACAGACAGCTCAGCATACCAATACAAGGCCACCTTGTCCGATGTGCCCGCGGTCATGACTTTGAACCACCATCAAAATATTCTTTTGTCGTTTGTTTTCATTCTTACTAGCAAGATGCCTGTGCGTTGCACGTAACATCAAGATGCATTTGTATGACTTGTTTATCTTGTGAGAGAAAAGGATGAACGAGGGAAGGCCTTATTTGCAAATGTGGAGAGGTGTGTGGGTACCTTTTTGCAAAATTGCCATAGTTTCTTTCCTATCCGTCAGATATAAATCGGACAGCCTATATTGCAGGATGGCAGGCACACCATCATCACCAACTCTGTTTTTTTATAAGAGTGTATTTTATGTATTTTATAAGAGTGTAGATGTAGAGTAGATACAAGTCGACAGGTGGGCACGATGGTAGTGAGATAATGTGATGCAACACTAGAGGTGCCACGTGGGCGTTTAAGCTGGTCAACTAGTCATGTCATGAGAAAATACAAAGTTGTGCGGTGAGCCCGTGGATCAGTATAATAACCACTAAACGTAAGCGGTGACCGTAATGAGTGGATTATGAAGTCCAATGTATGTATCGTGCTTTCGCTTCAAATACAATGATCGTCATTGCATATATCGCGAGAGAAAGATGAAACACGCGTGAATTTTCTGGGGGCTTACTTTTAGAGGACCTGGAGATAGTTTTGTGTGCATACGTGAAAGGGGCGAGGGGGGTATGCGATGGAGAGAGAGATGCTCTTCGTTTCTCTTTATTATGACTAACTTTGTGTATAGTATAAAATATACAAATTCACGGTCTTGGAATAAATATCATTGTGGGCACCATGCAATGCAAATTAGCGTTCGTACTCCTCCATATAACTTTGTAATGTTGTATATATGTAGAAACTCTAAAATAATTTTTTGGTCACACTTTATTCAAAAAGAATGTTGTATGCGAAATAAACGTGAAGAGAGGGCTTTTTAGATCAATGGGGTACGTGATGTAACATGTGTGAATGTTTAGTTGATGCATTTGGCGGGGCCTAGAGAGGTATATGTGTGTATTACGTATTCGAGAGAGGCATGGATAGAGGGGCCGACGGGGGGGCGTGGGAGAGATAGCACGAGAAATGAGAGTGGTCTAGAGAGAGAGAGAGACGAATATGACGTCACGACATGAGATTCCATTCCCTTGAGTGTGTATATGCAAGTGGGGAGGGAATAGAGGCACCAGGAGAAATTTTCTGTGTGTGTGGTGTTTGTGTTGATATGTGTGGGTGTGAGAAGATAATGAGACGTGGGGGAAGAGGGTGTGTCACCACGTGAGGTCCGGTGGGTCGAGGTGAGGCCCTTCATTCGGTTCCGTCCTGCACCACATTGGTCGGCCCATGACACATTTAGGAAGACCCATGGATGACTAGTCGTACAAGACAAAGATAGCAGAATTGTGAAGGACTCTGTGTCCACTCACAAAGCCAGCTAGGATTTGTAACCCTAGATTCTCGGACTAAGGTAACCCCTTTATCTCTGATATTATTATTCATCCAACTTAACCTTAAGGGGCATCCTACAGAATGCTCTGCTAGAATCATACTCGTCGATTAGGAAGAGAGGTGTGAGACAATGCGTGAGAGACAGGCGTAAAGATAATATGCGTACATGAGACACGTAGGCAGGTCCATGTATATTGAAAGGGTCGATGAGGATTGTGCGTGTGTATGTTTGCGAGAGGAAGAGTGCTGGTGATAAAGGTTAGGGAAAACAGTTGTAAATGGTTACGAGAGGGAGGGAGGGTTATATCTAGAGCATGTGTGCGAGAAAGACACCTTGGGAGAAAGTGTGTGAGCATGTGTGAGAGACCACCAATGGAGAGTGAAACTACACGTAAAAGACTGCTCTACACATTGATTAAAGATATAAATTGTATCCAAATATTAGGATGGGTTCATGATATTTGCAATTCGCGTAAGGAGCGGTCGTTGATCCATCAGACATCTAGATTCTATCGAATTTGAACATGTCTATGTTATTATTCGACACAATTGATCCACATAGTTAGTATTTTGAACTCCAGACAATGCATCGCTTTAGCAATCGAATATAAACGTGAGTATAGTTCATGTTGTGTGTGTAAAGCACATTATACATACGAAAGTTACACAATGGGCATTATAAATAGCTACCTATGAACTAGCATACATTTGAATTCAACTTAAGGTGGTTTAAAAAAATCGAATTCAACATGAAGTCCATTCAATTATTTGAATTTGATATCATGGCATTTGTAAACCATACCTAAATTATGGGGGCACCAATCTTTGCTTTGATTTTGTACATAATAGCATATGTAGTCGTGTACAAAATAGATTCAAATTTAGCTCCTCCATTCCAAAATAATCGTAGTTATAGGATTTTCAAGTGTCAAAATTTCAAAAAGAAGCAGATAATTTAATGAGGTTTTCAAACATACAAGGTCAAATATAACGTTGTCTATTTAGGTCAATCCTCATAGTTCAAGAGTACTCTAAACGTGAATGCTTGTGTTTCAAAATTCCGAACGAAGAGCCAAAAGAGCCTCTACTCGCCCGAAACCGTGTGAGACCAATGTTTGGTAGTACAAGGAAATTACTTTTCTAATAACTCCGACCCGTCAAACCTACCGGTCCGACGTCCAAAGGTCTAAACCGGGGTAGGTTTGTAGCTTCATCTAGACGCCACGCAACCGCCTCCGAAAAACATTCATACACAATGGCCGCCTAAGCGCACATGCGCGCGGCCGAAATCGCTCCCGCCCACTATTTGGGACACCTGGGATTACCATCCTACCCCGACCCATGATGGGTCCGAAATTTAAGAGGGGGGCAAAGTTTGTACTTTCCCCAAATTTCAAACAAGCATGTCCCATCTTCTGTTCAAAAAAGCCAAAAACAAGCGCGTCCCAGACCGAAACATGGTTCCCCCCCCCCCACCCGTTTGATTCCCCATTCGTACTCCGTGGGCGCCAAAACTACTTCTCCACTAGTCGCGAAACCCCAGCGTCCTCCGTCCGCCACCCGATCCCACCCATCAACCGCCGCCCTCCTCCATCACGCCGGAGCTGATACCCCGACGTCGTCGTCCACCGCAACCTCAACCGCAACGCCCTCCATGGCTAGTAGTTGAAGCCGAGGCCGAGCCATCCGTACCTGAGCCAGTTCAACCACGCCGTCCTGCGCCTCACCGCTGCCGCTCTAACTTCGCCACCCTTCACCGCACCGGAGCTGTTCCTGCTACGCCGTCCTTCGCCGCCTCGGATCTGCTTCCCCTCCGCCGACATACGGCCACGGCAACACAATCAATAATTTGGCCATGGGTTCATCCAAGCCTGCACCCTCCAGAACATCGGTTTCCCGGTAAAAAGAAGAAGATCGGCGCGACATGTGGAGGTGACCACGCCGGCAACCGAAGAAGGTACTCCTCTTCCCTTATTCGTGCAAATCTTACGTCTCTGCTTGCATGGTATTCATCCCACAGAAGACACTAGTTGACCGCTTCTTCTTGATACTAGACGTTCCTAGTAACTCACGATGCACAAGGTTTCTCCTCATATACTATTTCACCATAGCTAGAGGTCCGTCGCCCCCCTGAATTTCAATTTCTGGCCAGTTGATTCCCAATTAACGGAAGCATTCCCCGGCTTAACAGGCGCTAGTACGACTATTACGCTGGGGAAGCAGCGCCTTGGTGTTTATCTTAGGGGCGTGTGCGGCCTAGAGCTACTGGCGCCCGATCTGGAGGTCGGCCAGGATTAAAGGGATGGCCTGGGGGCACTACCAAGCACGGCGGTGGTGTGAGGTCGATGGGAGGGCGGGGCGGCGGAGGCAGGGGTCTGGGCCGGTGGTCGCTGGCAGTTCGAGAAAGATCGTCAACAATGACTGGCGGGAGGTAGACGAAGGCCATCTGCCCATTCCTTATAGATCGGACGGTTCATTAAAAAATCGACTGACCTATTTATTTTTAGTCAACTATTATCTTAGATATGACCACATGTGGTGGTGTGCTGGAGGAGTACCTGCATTTCCTGTGCTCATATATTACAAAATCTTACGGAGTAGAATCTAATTTTGTTTGCCCTGCAATGTTATAGAGCTATCATATGTCTCCTGTCATTTATTTTTCAGCCGCCTGCTATCTGCTACTTTTACAGTGCACTAGTTCTGCACACACTTCACCCATACTCTCACTATTGTGTTTTTCTGCAAGGGTATTTCAGAGTCTGCCAAAAGATAAGCAAAAAAGAAAAGAGACAAGTCGTGCCAGCTTTCTACGCGGCTAGGCACGGCACGTTACAGCGCTATAAAGGGTGGAGTGTCAGCAGATGGAGACGGTAAACGTTGCTCTGGAGTTGATGACCTCGCTCGCAATGAACCACCATCCCAGGTGCTTGCTTTAACTTCGCGGTGTCATATGTGGTTGCATGTTCCATATTGTGTCTAGATTGTATTCAAAAGGCCGAAGTCGGTCTTTATTAAGATAAGGAATGATATTTTTTACATGAACCACCATCCCGTGAGCACCAGAAGACAAATAGCTAGTCAGGGCACTGGCCGAGCCAGTGACAAGCCTAGCAAAGACAGGCATCACCTGGAAGCCAACTAAAAAGCCGCGATGGTGGCGAAGCAGCCCACCTCCCACCAGGCTCTCAGGTCCTGGATGATCATGTTCACCACTCCAGCTAGATGTCTAGCTTGTATTGCTTCCAATTTGGTTAAATTGCATCTGCTTAGCTTACACATTATACCTTTGAATATGACATGCCTTTCTGTTTTTGGTACATACTAGTACATCTGTGTATTAACCATGTTCTTACATCAAACTAATGTTCTTGTGTATCCCTCATCAATCACTTATGACGAGGCAGGCAGGCAAGGGGACTACTCCTCATTTAAAGAATGCAACGTCAGCCTCCCGACATGATTCTCAAGAAACAGAAATGCTAGATGAAGATAGCGAAAGTAGCTCTGTAGTTGATTACAACATTTCTCCTACACTAGCATCGCAGGTGCTTGCTCTAACTTGGCAGCGTGATATGTGGTTGCATGTTGCATATGGTGTCTAGATTGTAATTCTTCCAATCTGGTTAAACTGCATGTGCTAGTCTGCTTAGCTTATATACATTATACATGTTAATGTGACATGTCTTCCTGTATTTAGTACATAGTACATCTATCTATTAAGCATGTCCTTACATAAAACTATTGTTTTTTTGTATCCCGCATCAATCAATATGACGAGACACCTTTAGTATATGCAGTGCAATATTAGTTGCATCTTCCATATGATTTATAGCATGCGCTGCTTCTAATTTGTTGAAATTCCATTTATGATGGGACGCTTTTAACTTAGCAGAGTCATATTGGTTGCATCTTTCATGTGGTGTCTAGCTTGCATTGCTTCTTATTTGCTGGAATGGTTTCTGCTTAGTTTACACAAACAGTTGTGAACATGCCATGCTGTCCTGTTTTTCGTACATACTCCATCCTGGTATCATGTGTTTGCCTTACATCAAAGTAGTGATTGTCAGTATCATGCATGAATGAGTTCTGAAGAGAGAATTTTATTGCTTTTTCTTGTCGGTTTTACTTGACAATTCAAAATCAATAAAGCGGAAGGAAGTTAGCAAGGCAACGGATAAAGGTGCTCCTTCCGAACGGAGGGCCTCTACAGTTTCTACTCCTCCACACCCCAAGATGATTTCCAAGACAACACATGCATAGACACTCAACAAAGCTGTGTTTATGATGAGCACGTCTCCCCTAGTGCAGCATCACTGGTGCTCCCTCTAACTTGGCACTGTTATACGTGGTTGCATGTTATGTGTGATGTCTAGCTTGTATTGCTTCTAATTTTGTTGAATTCCATCTGCTTTCTTTACACATTATACTTGAATAAGACACGTGTTCCTGTTTCTAGAACATACAATATCATCTATCACACCATGTTCTTACATCAAATTACTCTGTTGTGTAACCTGCAACAATCACTTATCATAAGACACGTTTGACTTGGTGTGATATAGGTTACATCTCACATTCTTTTCTAGCTTGTACTACTAATTTGTTGAAATGGCACTTATGACAAGACAGTTTTAACTTGGTAGAGTGATATTCGTTGCATCTTTCATATGGTGTCTAGCTTTAATTGCTTCTAATTTTTTTGAAATGCCTTCTCCTTAGTTTACACATCATAAGCTGTGAATTTGCAATGCTGTGAATATGCAATGGCACTAATGACGAGAGACCTCTAACATGGTAGTGTGATGTTGTTTGCATCTTGCATATGATTTATTTCTTGTATTGCTTCACATTTGTTTAAACGCCATTTATGATGAGACACTGTTAACTTGACAGAGCGATATTTGTAGCATCTTTCATATGGTGCCTACCTTCCATTGCATTGCTTCTAATTTGGTGAAATGTCTTCTTCTTAGTTTACACATCATAGTTCTGGTTATCTCTTCCGTCCTGTTTTTCATACATATTACATCCTCCTATCATGTGGTTGTCAAACATCAAAGTTCAGTTCGTCTGCATGACGCATCAATTTGTTCTGAAACTAAATTGTTGTTCGTTTTTCTTGTCGGCTTGACTTAACATGCCACAGAGAAAGAGGAAGAAACACAGAATGGCGGGGAATGAGAAGCGGATGAATCCTGCAGATTCTGCTGGTACTGATGGTGCAATAGAAGGTGAAATTCCAGCAGAAAATCTACAAACACAACATCCCATGCTACACGAGCTGCAAAAAAACAAACAGAAACAAATAGTTGCCACCAAACAAGCAGAGACAGCCCTAGTTCTTGCAACACCTACCACAGTACTACCGGTATGCACGACTTACTCGTCGTCGGCCAACCGAGCTAGCAAGACGTTCCCAAGCTCCCTTGCCACCGACACTACTTCCCAAGCACTCTTGACACAAGACGAGTTGGCAATATCGATGAACCTTGTGAGCTTCAACAGCAAGAAGGTAGTTCTGGAGTCAAATTCTGATTGCATGCCTCTTTATATGTAGTCTCACAGTTTGATGTATACTAACACTTCCTATGTTCGTTGTTGAACTAGCACCTAGGCGCAAGAGGAAACAAACATCAGGGATAATGCTCGATAAGTTAACTAAATCTAGAGGAGGAAGAATGGAGATCCGTTTTGAGGCAGGTTTAAAAAGGCCACGCGATGCTACAGAGTCAGCCAAGTTAGTATCAGAGGCAGCGGTTGCCGTTAGGTGCCATGTACGTATCCTCCCAACATGGATTCACTACAGGAATGACAAAGACGAAACCCAGTTCAACACCTTCCTCGACCATTTATCTGTAAGTATGGTTATGTATGGAAACTAGTAATATCGTCTTGCCCTGTCCCATACTTTCTAGGTTGCTCATAATGAGACTCCCATAATTTTCAACAGATGAGGTTCAAGTTGGATAGCCAAGACGATGCAACCAGACAAGTTTGCACCCATGTTTTCAAGTCTGCTCTGCGACAGTATTGGTATAACTTGAGGAAAACTCACTTTGAAGGCAAGGCTAATAGTGAACTTTCCCAAACATCTCCAGTGGAAAATATATCGGATGAAGACTGAAGGGGCCTTGTTAAACACTGGTCTGATCCGAAGTATCAGGTACATTATATATATGTGATCAGATCACATGTTGAAGTCCTATTTACGCATGTGCCACACAAATCTATCTTCTTGTAGGTGAACTGTTCAAAGAACAAGGCCAACCGTACGAGAGTGAAATTCCAACAGACGACGGGATCTCGTAGCTATATTGCACACTACGAGGCTCTTGTAATTAGCTGTTGTTTCACTCTTTTCGTTGTACCATATTATCAGATCTATATTGACTTGTTCGAAATGCAGAGGAAAGCCCGCAAGGACCAAAAAGTACCTAAACCAAATGCTGTGGAAATCTTCAAGGACTGTCACACCAGCAAGAAGAAGGGCATGACTACACCAGTCAAAGCCGCTGTTGTAAGTCCTTAATCCTCATGCCTTTTAACTACTACTTACTCTGACTTGTGCCTTGAACTACATGGTTTGCATCCAATGTCTATTACTCTTTTCAATTTTATACACAATTGTCTTAGCGTATCATTGCACCTTACAAGGTTTACAAGAGAGGAGTGATGTTCCTTTGATCTTGACCCGTAATCTAGTTCCATGCTGGACTTGCCCACACAATGTTACAATTTCATGTTTGTCTGTTCTAAGTTGTTTTGTGATATGAATGATATCATACTATGCTTACCGTATTATAAACTTCGTCTCTTTATCCTTAGCCCTCAATACAATGTGAAGACATAGACAATACATTAGCGATGGTACATGGTCATATGTTTGGAACCTGGTTTATTATGTAGTTTGCAATAAAATACAACTTATATTTTACATGGGTTCACCAGAATAAGTTCTGTATATAGACCAAAGCTATTTTGTTTGGTTTCTTGCCTCCTTAATATCTTACATTACGGTACTACTAATGTAAAACCTCAACTTTTCAGCGAGCTATGGAAAAAAGGTGGAACCGCCACCTTCTGAAGGTGGCGAGGCAACTATAACCGCAATGTCCTCAGCTCTTGCTGCAGTGGGTTAGTACCTGTCCACTAACAGTGCCAAAAGCATGTTCCTGCGTAATACTGGGTTGGTTATTAAGGCAATATCATCCAAACTGCCTCATGATCAAGATATGCAAGCTCAAAGCAATGTTGTATCTGCGCTCTAGACACAAGTCCATTCCCTAACAGAGGCCCTTTGTGAAACAAGGAGAAACATTGCTCAATGTCGTCAAGATATGCATGGTTCTGAAACCAGACTATCGGACATTTGCTATGTTGTTCAGGAGCCTAGGGGAAATGAAGGCGGGGGTTATGGTGCTCCATCGGACAATACAGCATGAAAATGTAACAGTCAGGTCAAATGAACCGAGCTTGTGAACTTCTGGTGGTGCATTTATCTACTAGAATGTTAAGTTTTATGCCAACCTTCCTTTTGTTATATAGTTGTAATTTGTTTTGGTACGATACAAAATTTATTCTTAACGTGCAGCCACCGACTGAAGAAAACAGCAAGCCATTTTTGTATAGTGTATGGTGTTCCCTATATTTGCACTGGTGGCGATCTTTGATGCCGAGTGGATGTAATCTGTGCAATCGCCTTAATAGCCTAGCGTTAGTTTCGGCCTTATTTATTTCCTAGTCTTCTTTTTCCCTGGTTTGCTAGTGGCCGCCACTACCATGGGCCATATACGGGCCGTAGGATCCATGGGTCTCCTACGGGCCGTCGATAAATGGGCATGTAATCGATGGGCCTCGAGCCGTCGATAAATGGGCCTGTAATCGGTGGGCCTCGGGCCGTCGATAAATGGGCCTGTAATCGGTGGGCCTCGGGCCATCGGATAAATGGGTCTACATGAGCCATAATCAAGCGTAATTGGTATCGGCCTAGCACGGTAACGGGCCGTTAATAGGCCGTAGGACTGCAAAGGATTAATTCTGTCACAGGCATAACGGGTCGTTAATGGGCCAGAATATAGGACGGGCTGGAAACGGCGCAACGGGATAACAGGCCAGAAACGGGCTGACTCTTGCCATGGGTCGAATTTGGCCCATTAGGGTAACTGGCCAGTAACGGGCCGACTCTTGCCATGGGCCGAATTTGGCCCATTTGGGGAACATGCCAGTAACGGGCCGACTCTTGCCATGAGCCGAATTTGGCCCATTAGGGGAACAGGCCAGTAACGGGCCAGAAGTAACCGAGGGCTGAAAAGGAGCCCAAGAACGTACGGGCCGTCAATAGGCCGACAGCTAACACTGGCTGGAAACGGCCCATGTAAATCACGAGCTGTTAGCGGGTACAAAGAAAATTACATTTTCATTATGGGCTAGAGTCACCGTGGGCCTAAAGGGCCGAAAGATACGAAGGCCTCATATGGGCCGAAAGACGTCGTGGGACATACATGGGTCGAAAGTGAAATAGTTTGGTGTTATATTCGACGGCCCACATGATGTTGTTGGGCCGATTTCCTTTAGGGCCTAACAGGCCGTGAGTTAACGGGCCGTAAAATGGGCTATTTGCGAAGAGGTTGTTAACAGGCTTTTCATGGGCCAGCCCGTTAACTTTTGACCAAGTCAAACGGGCCGGCTTTGTAAGCTAAATGGGCCAGTGGTGGGCCGTGGCACGTGTCGACATATCATAGGCGCCTATCGACCCATCGACGGTGACCGTGTTTCGTCCGGCCAATAAGAATTTTACACGTGGAAAATTCCCATTGGTGGGGCTGTTAACGGGTTATCGGATCCAAAACCCGACCCGATAGCTTAACGGCATTCCATTACGGTGGATGCCACGTGTTGGTCACCCTTGATGAAAGCACTTATGTGACGCACGATTTATCGTCATGGAAGTGGACACTTCCGTGATGATAATTTTGGTAATGTCATGGAACACTTCTACGACAGCATAGGTATGACTATCTTGATTCTGTCATAAAATTGTCATGGATGTACATGCATGACAAAAAGCGTGACCTACTGTGACAAACACGTATCATCACGGAAGTGTATTTTTTTTGTAGTGTAACAAGCTGGATATTGCCATGGACTCTCGGGCACTATCGGTTACAGAAATGGAGCTCCGAAAGTGCTTGAAAAGGAAGCTCTTGGGGCTATGCTCTCTTGAACAAACTATTGCTAGGCAGAGATTGCACATGCTACAGCTGAAGGAAGGAGATGGGAGCACGCGCCTGTTTCATCAACAGGCAAGTCGCCGGCAGAGGAAGAACATGTTGTGAACTGTGTGTCAGTTGTGGATGATTATTACTCCATTGCTTTCGGTTCGTGCGAGGTGCGGGCACACCCGCTCAACCTGGAGACACTTGGGCTGTCGTGTCATGATCTGGTGCATTTGGAGGAGCCGTTCACGGTAGAGGAAGTGGAAAAGGTGGTCAAGGCCATGCCTCAGGATAAAGCGCCAGGGCTGGATGGTTTTATGGGTTGCTTTTATGCTGTTTGCTGGCACATCATATGGCATGATTTTATAGCCGCAGTGAGTTGCTTATATGGTGGGGATGTAAGAGGCATGGCGGCAATCAACAAGTCTCTAGTGACGCTTCTGCCTAATAAAGAAGGGGCGCTATATGTGGGTGATTTTCGGCCTATTAACCTTGTGTGCACGGGGCTGTGAAGATCTTTGAAAAAGTGCTAGCAACAAGGCTTGTGGCGGAGCTGCCGTATCTGGTCGGGAGCCATCTGATACGTCTCCAACGTATCTATAATTTTTTATTGTTCCATACTATTATATTACCCCTTTTGGATGTTTATGGGCTTTATTTTACACACTTATATCATTTTGGTACTAACCTACTAACCAGGAGGCCCAAATCAGTATTCTTTGTTTTTTTGCCTATTTCGGTATTTTGAAGAAAAGGAATATCAAACGGAGTCCAAACGGAATGAAACCTTCGGGAGCATAATTTTTGGAACAAACGTGATCCAGAGGACTTGGAGTGCAAGACAAGAAGCAACCGAGGCCTCCACGAGATAGGAGGGTGCCCCCCCTAAGGGCACGCCCCCTGTCTTGTGGGCCCCTCGGGCGTCCACCGACGTACTTCTTCCTCCTATATAAGCCTACATACCCCGAAAACATCCAGGGAGCCAACGAAACACAATTTCCACCGTCGTAACCTTCTGTATCCGCGAGATCTCATCTTGGAGCCTTCGCCGGCACTCTGCCAGAGGGGGAATCGACCATGGAGGGCTTCTACATCAACATCCTTGCCCCTCCAATGAGTTGTGAGTAGTTTACCACAGACCTACGAGTCCATAGTTATTAGCTAGATGGCTTCCTTCTCTCTTTTTGGATCTCAGTACAATGTTCTCCCCCTCTCCCGTGGAGATCTATTCGATGTAAACTCTTTTTGCAGTGTGTTTGTCGAGATCCGATGAATTGTGGGTTTATGATCAAGTTTATCTATGAATAATATTTGAATCTTATCTGAATTATTTTATGTGTGATTGAGTTATCTTTGCAAGTCTCTTCGAATTATCAGTTTGGTTTGGCCTACTAGATTGGTCTTTCTTGCCATGGGAGAAGTGCTTAGCTTTGGGTTCAATCTTGCGGTGTCCTTACCAAAGGTGTAAAGGGTTGCAAGGCACGATTGTATTGTTGCCATCGAGGATAACAAGATGGGGTTTATATCATATTGCTTGAGTTTATCCCTCTACATCATGTCATCTTGCTTAATCGTTACTCTGTTCTTATGAACTTAATACTCTATATGCAGGCAGGAGTTGGTCGATATGTGGAGTAATAGTAGTAGATGCAGGCAGGAGTCAGTCTACTTGTTGCGGACGTGATGCCTATATACATGATCATGCCTAGATAATCTCATAATTATTCGCTTTTCTATCAATTGCTCGACAGTAATTTCTTCACCCACCGTAATATTTATGCTATCTTGAGAGAAGCCACTAGTGAAACCTATGGCCACCGGGTCTATCTCTTATCATATTTGCTTCCAATCTACTTTTATTTGCATCTTTACTTTTTGCATCTATATTATAAAATACCAAAAATATATTTATCTTATCATACTATCTTTATTAGATCTCACTTTCGCAAGTGGTCGTGAAGGGATTGACAACCCCTTTATTGCGTTGGTTGTGAGTTCTTTGTTTGTTTGTCTAGGTGCGTGGGACTTTTGAGGAGCCTCCTACTGGATTCATACCTTGGTTCTCAAAAACTGAGGGAAATACTTACATTACTATTGCTGCATCACCCTTTCCTCTTCAAGGAAAACCAACGAAAGCTCAAGACGTAGCACCATCAAAGTGCCTTTGTCAAAGGAAGATCGCTTCAAGATAATTTCATGCTAGTCCAGAGTATGTCTAGGCGGTTGCATGCGCTCAAAAACCCTACGGTCCTCCTGAAGCTGGACATCTCTAAAACGTTTTACTTAGTTCAGTGGTCGTTTCCCCTAGAGGTCATGCAGCAACTCGGTTTTGTACCAAGATGGAGAGCTTGGGTTTGTGTGATTCTGGCCACATTGACCACGAGGGTCATGGTAAACGGCGACCCGGGCAACACAATATATAACTGCAAAGGCTTGCGACAGGGTGACCCCGTATCACTGATGCTGTTCATACTTACTATGGAGCCATTGAAACGATTGTTTGATTGGGCCGCGGACAGAGGGCTCTTGCTACCTCTAGCATCAACCGGAATGAGGAAGAGGATGTCTATATTCGCGGATGATGTGGTTTTGTTTGTCAAGCCGGAGCCCATGGACCTTGCGATTTGCAAGTGCATTTTTGACATCTTTGGGGAGGGGCCGGAACTGCATATTTACATGGGCAAATCAGTGGCATTGCCGATACGCTGCTCGGACCAAAGTATGGCTAGCACGGAGCTCGGGTGTCCGGTGGGCTCCTTTCCGGTTCAATATCTTGGACTTTCGTTGTCCTTAAGAATGCAATCATCTACACAACTTCAGTATCTTGTGGACCAGATGGCGAACCGCCTGCCGAAGTGGAAGGCTGCTCTCATGCCAAAGAGAGGCAGGCTTAGTCTGGTGCATTCTGTCTTGTGCGCAATGCCTATACATGCTATGATGATTTTGGACCTTCCTATCAAGACGATTACCGCGATGAATAAGGTGTGCCGGGGCTTTCTGTGGTGTGGCAAGGCCGAAGCGAATGGTAGCAACTATCTTGTGGCACGGGAGGCTGTGTGCGCCCCAAAATGGCCAGGAGGCCTAGGCCTGCCCAATTGAGGTGGTTCAACATAGCTATGCGGGCCAGGTGGCCATGGCTACAACTGACAAGTAGCAGCAGACCTTGGAGTGAGTTCTCAATCAAAGTGCCAGATGAGTGGATGAAGCTATTCCAAGTGGTCACCAGATGCAATGCACGGAATGGAATGAACACCCTCTTCTGGGAAGATTGATGGCTCAACGGGAGGAGGATACATGAGCTTGCGCCGGCCATCTACGACCTGGTGCTACACTGCGTGCGAAGGTCATGCATGCTTGGGCAGGTGGTGGAGAATGGGACGTGGGCTACGAGTGTTGGCCCCAACTTGGGCGAGGAAGCTTTACAAGAATTCCTTCAGCTTTGGCAGATGATTCAATATTGGAATCCAACGAACAGTGCTCCGTACAGCTTCTCTCGGTCTTGGGAGACGAGTGGGAAGTTCACTGTGAGGTCGGCATACGCAGCCAGGTTTTGGGGTAGAGAGAGCATACCCACTACGGACCTCACTTGGAAATCGAGGGCTCCGGCACACTGCAAAATTTTCACGTTGCTAGCCCTCCGCAATAGATGTTGGACATCCGATCGACTTGCCAAGAGGGGACTAGCGCATCAAGACAAGTGTCCACTTTGCGACCAAGAGGAAGAAACAATTGAGCATGTGGTGTTAACTTGTGCCTTCGCTAAAACAGTGTCGGCATGGTTATACGAGGCTATGGGGAAGCTGGATTGGACGCCCACTCCATAGGAGTCCCTCCAGCATTGGCTTAGCAGTAAGCAAGGATTACCAACCATAATTAAGAAGGACCTCCACACGCTACTGCTACTGACGTTGTGGGAAATATGGAAGCACAGGAACGCGGTTGTGTTTGACGGTGCCATGCCATCGGTTGGTGCTCTTTTGCACAAAATCTCACCGGAAGGTCGAACTTGGTCATTGGCTGGTCTCATAAAAGGAAACATAGATTATGTGTTTGCAGGTCTAACACGGTGAAGCATTGGTGAGGAGTAGCCTACATGTAGGGTGGAGTGGAGTTGTACATGTATTCGTGAGTTGTAACACGATGTGTTGTAAATGATCGGTGGAGGCGCTCTTTGCCTCTCTTCTTTAATATGTGATACGCACACTCGTGCATATTCGAGGAAAAAAAGAAAGCTGGCAGGTAACTTCTTACAAAGGTGGGCATGCATGTCCTATGAGAAGGAAATACCCATTACCAGAACGGATTGTTGTGTGGCCACCTTTGTAAATAGAACCAGAACGAGTTACTTAGTTCTGATTCTGTTTACCATCGTCAAGTAAATCTAGAAGATATTCAAGTATATATATAACCTGTTGGTTTTAGGTACAATATGGGTTAATGAATGAATTTTCTTTTTTGAAAATAGCCATCGAATTGATGATGACACGAGATAGCAAGGTCAACGCGGCAGCTGGAATGTACGTTTGACATCCTGGCCAGGGGCTTTATTGCGGTGGTGTGGGCAATGGCTGGATGCATGTCGCCACGTGAATCGGCGGCGGTGCCGTCGGGCTGGTAGCTGTCTCACTGGCGGGAGGGCGACATCCTAGCAGGGCCTGGTGCCGACGCCACGTGCTTTCTTGCTAGCGAAGGCACTCCTACTTGATCGGTGATCTCTCATTTACTACCTCGTTGTAGGGAAGAACACACACGACCACCAACGAATATGAGGACAGACAGTACGAAGGAACATGTGCTCCCGAGACGCAGTACATGTACTTACAGCATGTATGTTCTTGGATTAAAAAACACTGACGTGGAAGGAAAACCCAGTTTAAATTAGAGGGAGGAGTAATACTTATCGGTTTTTAGAGTTTGAGGGTGAAACTTGAACCAAATCAGATAAGGGTCATCAACTTTACTTTGGGACAAATTTAGGGGGGGGGGGGGGTAATATAGACTTCTCTTAAATTAAAAAGCTATGGTGGAGCTGTTTACTAAAGTGCTGAAATCGTCATAGTCACACCTTGATGGGTCATAGGAAACTTCTGCTGGTTCTGTATTGACAGAAGCGAATTAGTTCTCCTGAAATCAATAATCAGACTCGAGATTTAATTATCAACTTATCATTACCCGTAAGGCGATTGTCTGATATGTTTCCTTCACCCCATTCAATGGTCATGTGCGGGATTTCGCAATTCTTCAATGCATCTAAAGATTCTTCTTAAAAAAAGAATTCTACCTCAAAGTAGTCTTGTTGTCGTCCCTCTGGACTCGTCAGACGTGCTATCTAAAAATAGAATAGGAAAACCCTTCAGCCCATCAATGGGGAATTGTGATGTGAACATAGAAATGTAATCAAAGAAGGGATACCCTGTCATAAAACTTATATAATGTTGAATAACATCTAGGGCAGGCCATAGGCCAGGCAAAAGGGGCAACCGCCCCGGGCCCAAGACGGGAGGGCCCCAACTATAACTTATGTTAGTAAGAACTATGGAAGTATACATTACATCTGAAATACTCTCAATTTGCAGAAGCGTAAGTTCACACCATATACTAATAAGTTATATCACACATAGGCAAACCAATCCGACTGGCGAAGTTGAGTTCAGATACATTAGTGTCTCTTTACAATGCATGTCTTTGTATCATATGAAAATTATGATAAGTAGATTCCCATTTTTAAACCAATACCCAATTTATAATTTGATAAGTGTGTAGGCATCTCATTTGTATGAAACCAAACCATGTGAATCTGGACGAGCATGTTAGGTAATAGAATCACACGTAAAAATACAATCAACAACATTTTTGTTTTTTCGATGATTATATTACTAAACCCAATTTGAAAGCCACATTTTCTACGCCCTTAGAAGTTTCCATGAATATGACTGCCTAATATACACTAGAAATCACTACTAAAATATTTGTTAGTGTGTATATAATTTAAAAATCTCTACCATAATATTTAATAATATCAAAAGATATATGAACACACGCATAGATATGCAAATGTGTATACACTACATCGTTTATGCAATACTAGAAAAATAAATCTGAAAGATTGTTTTAACAATAAAGAAAAAATTGGTACAACTTAAAATTTTCATTTTCTAGAATGAAAATTTTCAATAATAATACATTACAACTGCATACAAATGAATAATACAACTATTGTTTGAAAACATTTTATGTGGCTAAGAAATGCAAATATATATTAATTATACTTGTAATATGATACACTTAGTTTATAATAAGTATTAAAGTTTAGTATAAAAACAATTATTTTTTACATCGCCCCGGGCCCAAAAGTACTTTGGACCGGCTTTGTACAACATGTATGTTCTGGGATAAATTTAAGGGTTAGGTAATATAGACTTATCTTAAATTAAAAAGCTGTGGTGGAGCTGTTTACCAAAGTGCTGAAATCGTCATAATCACACCTTGGTGGGTCATAAGAAACTTCTGCTGGTCCTGTACTCACATAAGCGAATTAGTTCTCATGAAACCAATAATCAGCCTCGAGATTTACTTATCAACTTATCATTACCCGTAGGTCAATTGGCTGATATGCTTCCTTCGGCCCATTCAATGGTCATGTGCGGGATTTTGCAATTCTTCAATACATCTAAAGCTTTTTCTTGAAAAAAGAATTCTACGTCAAAGTAGTCTCGCTGTCGTCCCTCTGGACTCGCCAGACGAGCTGTCTGAAAATAGAACAGGAAAACCCTTCAGCCAAGCCCATGGGGAATTGTAATATTCACATACAAATGTAATCAAAGAAGGGATACCCTGCCATAAAACTTTATATAATGTTGAATAACATAACATCACAGGTCCGCTCGATCTGTGGAAACTCCTTGTTTGGGGTCAATTTTAGAGTCCTTAGCCATGCCACCTAAAGTAAGAAAAAAAAACCACAAAAAAATTAGATTCCACCCAGGAGCTACGAGGTGGAGAGAAAGGCCCACATTTATAAAATAATCTGATCTGAACCTACATAACTTAGTTAACTCTCTAGATGCCAAAATACACAACTAATCAAAAACCCTAACCCTAAAAAACACCATACACAACTAATAGGGTGCGAAGATCACTTATGCTCAAACTTCCTACGTCCAACCGGAACTGTCGGAGAACATGATACGTCAGCGAAGGCAACGGCAAACCTGAGGCGGCGGGGGGGGGGGGGGTGGAGGCGAAGAAAGAGGAGCCGGCGGCGGCGGGACGCTTCCGCGAACGGGAGACAGAGGAGGAGGCCATTGCGAAGGAAGAGGGCAACAGATGCGACAACGAGCCGGGATCGAGCGACGGCAGGGGCGGAGGCGAAGAAGAAGAGGAGACGGCGGCGGCGGGACGCTTCCGCGAATGGGAGACAAAGGAGGAGGCCATTGCGAAGGGAGAGGGCAATAGATGCGACAACGAGCCGGGATCGAGTGACGGCAGGGATGCAAGACGCGACAGCTCGCTGCGCCGCCGGTCTGGGTGGGGGCGACGCCGGCGCAGGAGGCGGCGTACCTCAAGATTTGGCGCCAGCGACGGCTGGTCGAGGAGCGCCGCCACGGCGAGTACCTCGAGATGCTCGAGCGCGATCTCGAGGACGAGCAGCGCGAGGCCGAGGAGGAGGGCGCGCCAGTTGCGGCAAAGACAGTGACGCACGACAATTTCACGGCCGACTGACTGCGCCGACATGATTGCCCTTCGGAACACGGCGTTCTTCAGGCGGCCAGCTAACGCTCATCGACCTCACGGACCCCGAGGACGACGACGACGCCTAGGCCAGCGCGCCGCCTCGTAGTTTAGTTTGTTTTTAGTTTTCCAAATGTGGACGCGTAGACTCTCGCTGGCCTTTCTGGCCGGCTTTAAGTTTAATTACTGTTGTTTTTATTTTAAATATGCATGTATTCTCTTTTTTTCTCGCGCCGTTAAAATGGGTCGAGCCAGCGTTGGACGCATGCGCCGACCCAAACGCGGAAGCGGACGTTTGTGTCTGTCTGGCCGATTCAAACGGCCAAAAAGTGGACAAAATCGCCCTCAGTTTGGATCGGCCCGATGAAGTTGCTCTAACTATACTAAACTAAACGTGCAAAAGTCAGTCCTCTATTCCATGGCCAGCACTGTCCTCTATTCTAAGCTGAAGCACGGCCGAGGTGACACATCGAACCAGCTCAAGAACGGCAAAAAACAAGCACACACGACACCGACGGAACCAGCAAAAACAATGGCAGATTAGTCGGCCAAACCGATGGCACACACCTTTTGGCAGATCAACGACCCACGACCCCCCTCTCTCCACGCAGCGATGTCTGTCACCACCTCTTTGTTTTTCCTTCTGCATAATTCTACCAGTGGTACCAGTGGCCGTCTCCAACGGTGGTGACCTCACTCGGAATAGTGACGCGCACCTGCATGTGCTAACCCGCACCTAATGCCCCTTTTATTTCCCCGACCCCGACTAATTTACACCCCACACGCTGCGTAAATAATCTCGCTTGCTCGCTAGGAATTACACAATTAATTCAAAAATAATCTACCATTCTTAAGAAGTTGCTCCCCACTTCTCCCTATTCTCTCATCATGCACACTATCCACGTCAGCGGATTGCCACGTCATTATTTAGTTTCCAAAATCATCCAATCAGTTTATTCCCTAAGGTCACGGTGCTGCATGCAAAGTGTCCATCTTGATAGGCATGCTCAATAAACGCAATCAATAGTGCACGTAGTGATTCTAGCATCGCAGAAACTCCTCACGTTAATTTCCTGGAAAGTAGTACGTGCGTCTCCTTAGCGTCTGACATTAATTCAAGGAGGCATGCAGCCAGACCAACGCATGCGATGGTGTAATTTTGCCTGCACGAGGACGTGGGTGGGTGATTGATCCAATTAATGGCAGCGCTGATTCCGGTTCAGCCTGAATGATTCACTCCCTAAAAAAAATCTCCATTGGTTCTTCTCATCTTCTCTCTCCATACCGTGCTGCCGGCTATGATGCCTTCACGCATTGTCGCCATCGAAGAGCCGCTCTGCTGCCGGCTCGGGGCCTCCTGATCGTTTCCTTTATCTCCACCGCTCACGGAGCCCTGTGATCGCCGCCGTCGCTGATGGCCCAAGACCAACTCTCAGGCGTCGACAAGTTGAGTTGTGCATGACACCACCGCTCTCCTCCAAATTCACTTGCACGAGAGGTGGGTGCTTTTCTTCCTCTCAGTTTTCTCATATATGAACATAATTTTTGAGTTAGCTTTGATTTGTGTGTGGTCGGAAATTTCATAGTAGGAATCTCTTTTCCATCCCCAGCGACGTCCTCTGCGACAACAAGTCCGGTCAGTCTCTCTTCCCCAAACTAATTTCCAACTCAACTACTACTGACACATATATCGAGATGCGGTGGATCATTGATGTTTCTCCAATCCGGTTTTGCTTTATTGGAGGCACTAGATGGTGAAAATTTCTTCTTCTTTTTGTGTTCTTTAGGGTTCTGGAAAGAACAAACAAATGAAGCTACCATGTATTGTTCCCCAACAACTGCATCTCTCTGTCTCCCTCTCACACATGTTAATTTAGTATCAATTGTGTACTTTTATTGCTCTTTTCTGGCCTGTTTTGTAGAATCACAACATATGGCATATTGGGGTTCATTTCAGGTAATTTGTTCCCCATGAGTGTAGTATTCCATATTAAATTTTGTGATATCTTTCTATTACCTGAGTGATACAATTGTGTGATTGACATTGTTTTTCTTCCCATACTGCAAGGTTCTACTGTTGTCACAACAATCATCTACTTGCATAAAAGAAAAATAAATATGAAGTGACTCTTATGAACATACTTGCATTCTCTCCCTTATGAACATACTTGCATTCTCTCTCAAATTTACGATAACTACTCCTATAGTTTTACTATACATGATTTTTTTATAGATAGAATATCAATATTTGATTGTTATGCTTCTAATAACAATCCAAACCACAAAGGTTTTTCCTCGCAGAGAGATCAGGTATGGGCTGTTCTCATTGTCCTTCAACTTAATTGCTCATTGTTTGCTGGTAGTGTGTTAAATAATACTCTATGTAGTAAAATGGAGTGCACATGTGTCTATTCAGTAATGATGACATTTTGTATAGTTGGTTATCTTTCGCTCAATAAGTGGATCAAGGTGGAGAAGGCAAGATGATTACTATTTGGGAAAATTAGTATGAAGTATATCTGTTTCTTGCTCCGATGCACTTCCAATAGACAACCAAATGATACTATCTTGAAATATTATGAGAAAATATCATTACAACATATGTTACTTCTCTAAATGTTGGTGATGAATTCTTCTAATTTTGCAAATATGGAGATAGTCTACCATATATTAATTTGCATGACTTTTATACCATTCAAAGCTTCAAATAGATATGTATTTATATTATTGTTTCCATTAATCTTTCTCACTCTATAAATCCTCCTATACACTACTACCAATTCCCGCAGCAACGCGCGGGGTATCATCTAGTTCACTAAAAGAAAGCCTCTAGGGATTGCACTACGGAATCACTCGAAAAAGGGTTATAAAAACTAAGATATGCACTAAGAATACAGTGAAGTTCCAGTAAAAATTTACGGTGACAAACTAGTAAAGAATTACCTTTTCTACTATTGCCATTTTAGCTCCAGAATTTCAACTGTCGGCAATCTTCCTTTCTTGGTACAACCTGCATTTTAAGAGAGAAAATGCATTAGAAATGCACCATAATGTGAAATATAACATTGAAATGAGGTAATTTACAATAGGAAATAACGATGTAAAACGGACGCATCATGACAAAATCCATGAAACTGGCGAAGCAGCAGAACCGCGTCATCTAGAGGATGGTCGGCTACATCGACTCGTTGTCCGACAACTCCGACGTCACCGACGACTTCGATGCCCCTTCCCTCCGCTGACGCCACACGGAGGGCTACAACCACTTTGGTGACCGGATGAGCAAAGGAGTGGCAAGGAAGTGGTGGACATGCTCGGTCCTCTTACATTTTTAGATATCTGTCCGTTTGTACGGCTGAACTATGATGTTTAAACTATGTACTTTGGTCCGGATAACAGTGATATGCGGTTTGTTCTATGTTTCAGAACGTCGTTGACCATCTACGCAGTTTCTTCCGTGTTGCATACTCAGTATTGATTTAATGTACCGGATATGAAATACACGGCTATGGACGTGGCGATTTGGGTATTGACCGGTCACTGTACAGGGTATAGGTACAAAGGCGCTTCCGCTGATGTATAGGGTGCCGGATTTGATATTGTTGACAGTAGATGATCTAAGGTGTGCCAAATTGCTCCAGCTAGGCAAATTGTACCAACTAGGCATTTTGCTAAGTTGACACACAATTAAATACGAAAGAGGGGACTCTGTACCATGATATCGTATCATATTAAATAATGTACCAGTATGTGTCATGCATGACAATAAGTGATGTTACTATATATGATATTGGGCTAGGACGCTATACACTGCAAAGATAGTATCACATATAATAGTATCATATGATACTTCTCATTGTGAACGGCTAACTATTGTACACGGTGACTATCGATGACATGACAAGAACATATAGCCGGCAGCCGCCTATACTATTAACCATGTTCTTCTTATACTTGCTCTTAGATGGACGTGGAGTATATGCTCCCGAGTTCAAATGCTCCTTGATGAACAGTTAAATTAAAAAATTGTAAAATAAATACAAAAATTCAAAAAAAATGTTGATAACTTTTCACAAATATTTTGTGTGCTTGAAATTTTTTATCATGGAAGGACATCGTGGAAGTCGTGGCAATAAAAGTCTATGCTTCAAAAATGCTATTTTTTTAAGTATTGTGATGAAGTGTTTTTTACATGACATCATGAATGTCATTTCGTGGCGAAACTTGTCAAGCATATAAAATATTTGCCAATGTTTGCCACAAAAAAAACATTTAGATTTTTTTTCGTTTTTTTAAATTTTACTTCATTTGAGCTGGTGAGTAGAACCGGACTTCGCCCTTGAGTACGAATATGACAGCTTGTGGGAAGCTTGGACCGACGGAGCAGGTAGAGAATCCCGATGGAGACTATTAAACTAGGCTCGTGTCACGGACAAGAAGGACAATTAACGTTGACCGATCGAGCGGAACACGGTTCCCGTTCCCCGAGACCGCATGGGTGGTGGGGTAGAGAGGCCGAGGCCGGCCGGGGAGGAGCACAGAAGAGAAGACCTCGGAAGGTCCCGGCATGCACGGACGCACCGACCGCCATCGCCTCGGTCTCGGATGTCAAACCCTTCCGCTCCGTGCGTGCGCGGCCCGGGGAAGCTCACCAGCTGATAGCTCGAGGTGGCAATCGCAGCACCGGCCACGTGAACCGCGCGCCATCGAAGGCAGGCGACCGCGCGCTAGCTGTGCGCCGACAGAAGAGCTGGTACACGCCGCCTGCCGGTCCGGCAATGCTGGCCGTGGCCGACCGGCGCCTGGCCTGAGCTCTGTTAATCAGCCGTACTCGTGGTTAGAGGAGCTCTGGCACACGTACTGCGGCGAGGTGTATACGAGCAGGTGCACGCACCGACGTACGTACGTACTACGTCAGTACGTTCATTTGACCCTGCGTCACTGCGGGAGCACTGAGCATTGAGCAAACTGAGCAGAGCATCGCGGCCTCACGGGGCAGAGCGTGGGCGTGTTATGGTGATGGCCACGCGGTGTGCATTGCATGCATTGCACGGGCAGAGGAGTTGAATGGCGCTAGCCATAGTACTCTAGCTTCAGGGTCCTGCCGCACCATAAAAGGCCCTCTGAAAAAAAAAGTAAGCTGGCGAAGTCAGCCGAAACCCCGACCCGTCGCCGTCAGTACCGCCATGGCCACCGCATCACATCACAGCAAGCAAGCAAGCAAGCAAGCGTCTGGATTTGAAAACCGCCTCGGGATTCACGTGCTTCTGTTTGCTTTTTCCTTCCTTCCTCATCAGATCGTATCCCGCACAGACTAAGCAGAGTACAGCACTCTGTTTTGCTTAAGAGAAAAAACAGAGTACGCACGTCACTGAAGAAACACCGTTTCTTTTTGTATCCTGTATGTATGTACAAGTAAGCAGAGTACGGTACTCTTCCCCGCAAAAAAAAAAAAAAAAAAAAAAAGCGCAGAGTACAGTACTCTGCTTTTGTTTAAGAGAAAAACAAAACAGAGTAGGAATACTATACGTTACTTGGTAGGCAGAGTGTGCATCGCGCACGTCATCAACTATACAAATATAATCCTGCAAAAGTCAATACTCAATTCCATGACCAGCACTGTCCTCTATTCTAAGCTGAAGCACACGGCCCAAGTGTTTATAGCTGTCTTATGTGAAGATTTCTTCCCTCTCATACCTTTATTGCATAATATATAGGTTGTTCTTGATCTTTTATTGTTTGTTGTTGGTCCTTAATTTAATCTGGTTAAGAGTAAGTTGCACTTTGACCCCGCTCCTCGCAAGTTATCAGTTGAATTGCTTAGTGGCGAAGCCATGTACAAGCTGAGTAGTCAATTGACTACTCAGCTTTTTGGTGAAACTAGCATGTATGTGTAGAAATGGTAAACTTTTTTATTTACAAATTCATACACATGACCACACAATTTGGTAATTGACTACACAAGACAACAGTTCTGGCACCGCCATTGGAATTGCCTTTTTTTAATTCGTTGTGACATGGTTACTTCTATTTTTTCCGCATGGTACCATTTGCAGCTATTTGTTCCTACATGCTACAAATAATAATGCTACAAGATATTGTTGAGAGTCTTTTTAGGAAATAATGCTGGATTGTTCATGTAAAGAGTGACCGAGGTGCTATGTTCTAAAAGTAACCTACTGATTTGTTTGCTGGTGCTACTCGCATCGTCGTGTTGTTGGGTTCTTCCTTACACACGCGATTTCGACCGATCTATGCTTCACCTCTGCCGCCGGTGGCCGCGCTGGTCATGCTCTTGTTGGTTGAGCTCCTTCCCCTCTTATGTTCATGTACCATTTAGTAGGTTTGGCTAGGTTAGGACTGGCTAGAAAAAATATCTTGGATTTCTTCTTGTGCAACAGATTTTTAGATAGCTAGGTTCTAGAGGAGGACTTTGTTGGGGAACGTAGCAGAAATTCAAACATTTTCCTACGTGTCACCAAGATTTATCTATGGAGAGACCAGCAACGAGTAGAAAGAGAGTGCATCTACATACCCTTGTAGATCGCTAAGCGGAAGCGTTCAAGTGAACGGGGTTGATGGAGTCGTACTCGTCGTGATTCAAATCACCGATGATCAAGTGCGAACGCACGGCACCTCGCGCTCAACATACGTACAGCCGGTGGACGTCTCCCACGCCTTGATCCAGCAAGGAGAGAGGGAGAGATTGAGGAAGACTCCATCCAGCAGCAGCACAACGGCATGGTGGTGATGGAGGAGCGTGGCAATCCAGCAGGGCTTCGCTAAGCACCACGGGAGAGGAGGAGTACTTGGGAGAGAGGAGAGCTGTGCCAGAACTTCGTGTGAATCTCCCATGCGCCTCCCCACTATATATAGGGGTGGAGGGGCTGGTTTCTTTCCCTCCAAGTCCATTGGGGCGTTGGCCAAGGTGGGAGGAAAGAAATCCCATCATTTCCTTCCCCACCGATTGTTATCCCCCCTTTTTAGGGATCTTGATCTTATCCCTTCAGATATGATCTTATTCCTTCTAAGGGGATCTTGGTGCGCTTGACCAGGGGTGTGGGGCCTTGCCCCCACTACCCACGTTCATGTGGGTCCCCCATGCAGGTGGGCCCCACTCCGAACCTTCTAGAACCTTCCGTGACAATACCGAAAAATCCGACCATTTTCCGGTGGCCAAAATAGGACTTCCCATATATAAATCTTTACCTCCGGACCATTCCGAACTCCTCGTGACGTCCGGGATCTCATCCGGACTCGAACAACATTCGGTAACCACATACAAGCTTCCTTTATAACCCTAAGCCATCGAACCTTAAGTGTGTAGACCCTACGGTTCGGGAGACATGTAGACATGACCGAGACGTTCTCGGTCAATAACCAACAACGGATCTGGATACCCATGTTGGCTCCCACATGTTCCACGATGATCTCATCGGATGAACCACGATGTCAAGGACTTAATCAATCCCGTATACAATTCCCTTTGTCTAACGGTATTGTACTTGCCCGAGATTCGATCGTCGGTATACCGATACCTTGTTCAATCTCGTTACTGGCAAGTCTCTTTACTCGTTCCGTAACACATCATCCCGTGATCAACCCCTTGGTCACATTGTGCACATTATGATGATGTCCTACCGAGTGGGCCCAGAGATACCTCTCCATTTACACGGAGTGACAAATCCCAGTCTCGATCCGTGTCAACCCAACAGACACTTTCGGAGATACCTGTAGTGCACCTTTATAGTCACCCAGTTACGTTGTGACGTTTGATACACCAAAAGCACTCCTACGGTATCCGGGAGTTACACGATCTCATGGTCTAAGGAAGAGATACTTGACATTGGAAAAGCTCTAGCAAACGAACTACACGATCTTTGTGCTATGCTTTAGGATTGGGTCTTGTCCATCACATCATTCTCCTAATGATGTGATCCCGTTATCAACGACATCCTATGTCCATAGCCAGGAAACCATGACTATCTGTTGATCACAACGAGCTAGTCAACTAGAGGCTTACTAGGGACATATTGTGGTCTTTGTATTCACACGTGTATTACGATTTCCGGATAATACAGTTATAGCATGAATAAAAGACAATTATCATGAACAAGGAAATACAATAATGCTTTTATTATTGCCTCTAGGGCATATTTCCAACAGTCTCCCACTTGCACTAGAGTCAATAATCTAGTTCACATCGCCATGTGATTTAACATTGACAGGTCACATCGCCATGTGACCAACATCAAAAGAGTTTACTAGTGTCATTAAACTAGTTCACATCATCATGTGATTAAGACTCAATGAGTTCGGGGTTTGATCATGTTTTGCTTGTGAGAGAGGTTTTAGTCAACGGTGCGCAACATTCAGATCCGTATGTACTTCGCAAATCTCTAGGTCATTCTCAGAATGCTGCTTCCACGCTCCACTTGGAGCTATTCCAAATGGTTGCTCCACTATACGATCCGGTTTGCTACTCAGAGTCACTCGGATAGGTGTTAAAGCTTGCATCGACGTAACCCTTTACGCCGAACTCTTTATCACCTCCATAATCGGGAAACATGTCCTTATTTACTCCAAGGACAATTTTGACCGCTATCCAATGATCCGTTCCTGGATCATTCTTGTACCCCTTGACTGACTCATGGCAAGGCACACTTCCGATGCGGTACACATCATAGCATACTATAGAGCCTACGTCTGAAACATAGGGGACGATCTTCGTCCTTTCTCTCTTTTCTGCTGTGGTCGAGCTTTTAAGTCTTAACTTTATACCTTACAACTCAGGCAAGAACTCCTTCTTTGACTGATCCATCTTGAACACCTTCAAGATCATGTCAAGGTATGTGCTCATTTGAAAGTACCATTAAGCGTTTTTGATCTATCCTCATAGATCTTGATGCTCAATGTTCAAGTAGCTTAATCCAGGTTTTCCATTGAAAAACACTTTTCAAATAACCCTATATGCTTTCCAGAAACTCTACATCATTTCTGATCGACAATATGTCAATAACATATACTCACCAGAAATTCTATAGTGCTCCCACTCACTTCTTTGGAAATACAAGTTTCTCATAAATTTGTATAAACCTAAAATCTTTGATCATCTTATCAAAGTGCACATTCCAACTCCGAGATGCTTACTCCAATCCATGGAAGGATCGCTGGAGCTAGCATACCTTTTAGCATCCTTAGGATCGACAAAACCTTTCTGATTGTATCGCATACAACCTTTTCTTACGAAGACTGGTAAGGAAACTCGTTTTGACATCCATCTGCCAGATTTCATAAATGCAGCTTGTGCTAACATGATTCCAACGGGCTTAAGCATCGCTACGGTTGAGAAAATCTCATCGTAGTCAACTCCTTGAACTTGTGAAAAACTCTTCGCCACAAGTCGAGCTTCATAGACGGTGACATCACCGTCCACGTCCGTCTTCTTCTTAAAGATCCATTTATCTTAATGGCTTGCCGATCATCGGGCAAGTCCACCAAAGTCCATGCTTTGTTCTGATACATGGATCCTATCTCGGATTTCATGGCTTCTAGCCATTTGTCAGAATTTGGGCCCACCATTGCTTCTCCATAGCTCGTAGGTTCGCTGTTGTCTAGCAACATGACCTTCAAGACGGGATTACTGTACCACTCTTAACCAGTACGTATCCTTGTCACCCTACGAGGTACGGTAGTGACTTGATCCGAAGTTTCATGATCACTATCATAAGCTTCTACTTCAATTGGTGTAGGTGCCACAGGAACAACTTCCTGTGCCCTGCTACACACTAGTTGTAGCAATGGTTCAATAACCATATCAAGTCTCCACCATCCTCCCACTCAACTTTTCGAGACAAACTTTTCCTCAAGAAAGGACCCGATTCAAGAAACAATCCATATTGCTTTCGGATCAGAATTAGGAGGTATACCCAACTGTTTTGGGTGTCCTGTGAAGATGCATTTTATCCGCTTTGGGTTCAAGCTTATCAACCTGAAACTTTTTCACATAAGCGTCGCAGCCCCAATCCTTTAAGAAATGACAGCTTAGGTTTCTCTAAACCATAGTTCATACGGTGTCATCTTGACGGAATTATGTGGTGCCCTATTTAAAGTGAATGTGGTTGTCTCTAATGCCTAACCCATAAACGATAGCGGTAATTCGATAAGAGACATCACGGTACGCACCATATCCAATAGGGTGCAACTATGATGTTCGGACACACCATCAAACTATGGTGTTCCAGGCGGTATTAATTGTGAAACGATTTCCACAATGTCTTAATTGCGTGCCAAAGCTCGTAACTCAGACACTCATCTCTATGATCATATCATAGACATTTCATCCTCTTGTCACGATGATCTTCGACTTCACTCTGAAATTACTTGAACCATTCAATAATTCAGACTTGTGTTTCATCAAGTAAATATACTCAACATCTACTTGAATCATCTGTGAAGTAAGAACATAACGATATTCACTGCATGCCTCGGCACTCATTGGACTGCACACATCAAAATGTGTTACTTCCAACAAGTTGCTATCTTGTTCCATTTTACTGAAAAACGAGGCTTTTTAGTCATCTTGCCCATGTGGTATGATTTGCATATCTCAAGTGATTCAAAATCAAGTGAGTCCAAACGATCCATCTGCATGGAGTTTCTTCATGCGTACACACCAATAGACATGGTTCGCATGTCTCAAACTATTCAAAACGAGTGAGTCCAAAGATCCATCAACATGGAGCTTCTTCATGCGTTTTACACCAATATGACTTACATGGCAGTGCCACAAGTAAGTGGTACTATCATTACTATCTTATATCTTTTTGGCATGAAAAATGTGTATCACTATGATCGAGATTCAATAAACCATTCCTTTAGGTGTAAGACCATTGAAGGTATTATTCAAAAATAGAGTAACCATTATTCTCCTTAAATGAATAACCGTATTGCGATAGACATAATCCAATCATGTCTATGCTCAACGCAAACACCAAATTTCGATGGTAGAGGGAGCGTGCGATGCTTGATCACATCAACCTTGGAAACACTTCCAACACTTATCGTCAGCTCACCTTTAGCTAGTCTCCGTTTATTCCGTAGCTCTTTTATTTCGAGTTACCAACACTTAGCAACCGAACTGGTATCTAATACCCTGGTGCTACTAGGAGTACCAGTAAAGTACACATTAACATAATGTATATCCAATATACTTCTATCGACCTTGCCAGCCTTCTCATCTACCAAGTATCTAGGGTAATTCCGCTCCGATGGTTGTTCCCCTTATTACGAAGCACTTAGTCTCGGGTTTTGGGTTCAACCTTGGGTTTCTCACTAGAGCAAGCAGCTGATTTGCCATTTCATGAAGTATCCTTCTTGCCCTTGCCCTTCTTGAAACTAGTGGTTTCACCAACCATCAACAATTGATGCTCCTTCTTGATTTCTACTTTCAAGCGTCAAACATCGCGAATACCTCAAGGATCATCATATCTATCCCTGATATGTTATAGTTCATCACAAAGCTCTAGCAGCTTGGTGGCAATGACTTTGGAGAAACATCGCTATCTCATATGGAAGATCAACTCCCACTCGATTCAAGTGATTGTTGCACTCAGACAATCTGAGCACAAGCTCAACGATTGAGCTTTTCTCCCTTAGTTTGCAGGCTAAGAAAATTGTCGGAGGTCTTATACCTCTTGACGTGAGCACGAGCACGAAATCCCAATTTCGCCCTCGAAAACATCTCATATGTTCCGCGACGTTTCAAAACGCCTTTGGTGCCTCAACTCTAAACCTTTAACCGAACTATCACGTAGTTATCAAAACGTGTATGTCCGATGTTCGCAACATCCACAAATGACGTTTGGGGTTCAAAGACATCGAGCGGTGCATTAAGGACATAAGCTTTCTCTCGTCCGCATAATCGCCATTGTCAACTTTCAATTATATTTTCTCTAGGAACATATCTAAACAATGGAACTAAAAGGCGAGCATACGACATAATTTGCAAAGATCTTTTGACTATGTTCAGGATAATTAAGTTCATCTTATGAACTCCCACTCAGATAGACATCCCTCTGGTCATCTAAGTGATTACATGATCCAAGTCAACTAGGCCGTGTCCGATCATCACGTGAGACGGACTAGTCATCATCGGTGAACATCTTCATGTTGATCGTATCTACTATACGACTCATGCTCGACCTTTCGGTCTCCGTGTTCCGAGGCCATGTCTGTACATGCTAGGCTCGTCAAGTTAACCCTAAGTGTTTTATTTGTGTAAAACTGTCTTACACCCGTTGTATGTGAACGTAAGAATCCATCACACCCGATCATCACGTGGTGCTTAGAAGTTTACTTAACTGTAGCAACGGTGCACGGTCGGGGAGAACACTTCTTGATATTTTGTAAGGGATCATCTTATTTACTACCGTCGTCCTAAGTAAACAAGATGCATAAACATGATAAACATCAAATGCAATCAAATAGTGACATGATATGGCCAATATCATTTTGCTCCTTCGATCTCCATCTTCGGGCTCCATGATCATCATCATCGCCACCGCATGACACCATGATCTCCATCATCATGATCTCCATCATCGTGTCTTCATGAAGTTGTCTCGCCAACTATTACTTCTACTACTATGGCTACCGGTTAGCAATAAAGTAAAGTAATTACATGGCGTTGTTCAATGACACGCAGGTCATACAATAAATCAAGACAACTCCTATGGCTCGCCGGTTGTCATACTCATCGACATGCAAGTCGTGATTCCTATTACAAGAACATGATCAATCTCATACATCACATATCATTCATCACATTCTTCTTGGCCATATCACATCACATAGCATACCCTGCAAAAACAAGTTAGACGTCCTCTAATTGTTGTTTGCATGTTTTACGTGGCTGCTATGGGTTTCTAGCAAGAACGTTTCTTACCTACGCAAAACCACAACGTGATATGCCAATTGCTATTTACCCTTCATAAGGACCCTTTTCATCGAATCCGTTCCGACTAAGTGGGAGAGACTGGCACCCGCTAGCCACCTTATGCATGAAGTGCATGTCAATCGGTGGAACCTGTCTCACGAAGATGCGTGTAAGGTCGGTCAGGCCGCTTCATCCCACAATACCGTCGAAACAAGATTGGACTAGTAACGGTAAGCATATTTAACAAAATCAACGCCCACAACTACTTTGTGTTCTACTCGTGCAAAGGATCTACGCAATAGACCTAGCTCATGATGCCACTGTTGGGGAACATAGCAGAAATTCAAACATTTTCCTATGTGTCACCAAGATCTATCTATGGAGAGACCAGCAACGAGTAGAAAGAGAGTGCATCTACATACCCTTGTAGATCGCTAAGCGGAAGTGTTCAAGTGAACGGGGTTGATGGAGTCGTACTCGTCGTGATTCAAATCACCGATGATCAAGTGCCGAACGCACGGCACCTCCGCGTTCAACACACGTACAGCCCGGTGACGTCTCCCACGCCTTGATCCAGAAAGGAGAGAGGGAGAGGTTGAGGAAGACTCCATCCAGCAGCAGCACAACGGCATGGTGGTGATGGAGGAGCGTGGCAATCCAGCAGGGCTTCGCTAAGCACCACGGGAGAGGAGGAGTACTTGGGAGAGAGGAGAGCTGTGCCAGAACTTCGTGTGAATCTCCCATGCGCCTCCCGACTATATATAGGGGTGGAGGGGCTGGTTTCTTTCCCTCCAAGTCCATTGGGGCGTTGGCCAAGGTGGGAGGAAAGAAATCCCATCATTTCCTTCCCCACCGATTGTTATCCCCCCTTTTTAGGGATCTTGATCTTATCCCTTCGGGATATGATCTTATTCCTTCTAAGGGGGGATCTTGGTGCGCCTTGACCAGGGGTGTGGGGCCTTGCCCCCACTACCCACGTTCATGTGGGTCCCCTTATGTAGGTGGGCCCCACTCCGGAACCTTCTAGAACCTTCCCGGTACAATACCGAAAAATCCCAACCATTTTCCGGTGGCCAAAATAGGACTTCCCATATATAAATCTTTACCTCCGGACCATTCCGAACTCCTCGTGACATCCGGATCTCATCCGGACTCGAACAACATTCGGTAACCACATACAAGCTTCCTTTATAACCCTAGCGCCATCGAACCTTATGTGTAGACCCTACGGGTTCGGAGACATGTAGACATGACCGAGACGTTCTCCGGTCAATAACCAACAACGGGATCTGGATACCCATGTTGGCTCCCACATGTTCCACGATGATCTCATCGGATGAACCACGATGTCAAGGACTTAATCAATCCCGTATACAATTCCCTTTGCCTAACGGTATTGTACTTGCCCGAGATTCGATCGTCGGTATACCGATACCTTGTTCAATCTCGCATCGGCAAGTCTCTTTACTCGCTCCATAACACATCATCCCGTGATCAACCCCTTGGTCACATTGTGCACATTATGATGATGTCCTACCGAGTGGGCCCAGAGATACCTCTCCATTTACACGGAGTGACAAATCCGATCTCGATCCGTGTCAACCCAATGACACTTTCGGAGATACCAGTAGTGCACCTTTATAGTCACCCGATTCGTTGTGACGTTTGATACACCCAAAGCACTCCTACGGTATCCGGAGTTACACGATCTCATGGTCTAAGGAAGAGATACTTGACATTGGAAAAGCTCTAGCAAACGAACTACACGATCTTTGTGCTATGCTTTAGGATTGGGTCTTGTCCATCACATCATTCTCCTAATGATGTGATCCCGTTATCAACGACATCCTATGTCCATAGCCAGGAAACCATGACTATCTGTTGATCACAACGAGCTAGTCAACTAGAGGCTTACTAGGGACATATTGTGGTCTTTGTATTCACACGTGTATTACGATTTCCGGATAATACAGTTATAGCATGAATAAAAGACAATTATCATGAACAAGGAAATATAATAATGCTTTTATTATTGCCTCTAGGGCATATTTCCAACAGACTTCTGGGGGGCTTTCTTGTTTTGTTGGTGCCTTGCCGTTAAGTAGATCCTTCGATTTAGCTAGGTTATCTATTTCATTGCTTGGTTTTCTGCTTGTTAAAGAGAAACTTAGGGTCTCTTTGATTCAAAGGATTTTCATGGGATTTTTGAAGGATTAGAATCCTTAGGAATTTTTCCTACGTTCGTCGTTTGATTCGTAGGATTGAACCCTATAGGATTTTTTCCTAAGGATTCATTTGTACTACATTTCACAGGAATTCTAACATCCACTCAAACCTCTTGGAAGAAATCCTTTGTTTTTCCCGTGACACAATCAAACAAACACAAATCCCATAGGGATCCAATGGACATGCCATTCCGATCCTACATTTTCCCTATTCCTGTGCTTTTGCAATCCTATGAATCAAAGAGGCCCTTAGGTGTATGTAGATTCCTTAGGTACTAATATCCATTGTTTCTCATAGTTTAGTTACATATGATTTCTGAGTTCTAACTCCTTCATGTTATTTGCATTATTTCTCCTCTTTGTACCACTGTTTATTTCAACTAATTTCGGAAATGAGGACAACCTTGATGGCTTCAAAATATGCAGGACCATATTTACTTGTGCTTTGTTTATATATGATTGCTGCTAGATTCTTCTAGAAAATTTGTTGTTACATTAATGGTCTAGCTAGATTGCACGGAAGGGGTTGTATCTTTCCTTGATTTGTTTGTTTGATCCTGGCATATGGGTGTTAGTAGCTGAACTAATTGATTTTGATTTCATAGGATTGTGCATGCTTCCCTTGTGGGCATTCTTTTTATTATATTATCAGGTTAATCCTGCTCCTGATTTTGCTATTGTCTGCGATTTTCAGTTAGTGTCCTGTTGCTGATGTGTGATCTGTCATCGATTGTTGCTGCTGCTCCACTACTAGGAAAATGCTTATAGGTAGACATTTAGCAGTAGCGTTGGTTGGATACCCCTCGCTACTGCTATATAGCAGTAGCGCCAGCCAGCACTAGCGCTACAAGCGCACGTTAGCAGTAGCGCTGGATTTCACGGCCAGCGCTACTGTAATTGGGCACGCTCTCGGCCCCCCGTTGCAGCTTTAACTATGGCGCTGGGCCTCCTCCCCCGCGCTGCCGCTAAGCCCACCTCTGCTTCCTCCCGTGCCGGCCCGCGCACCACCCCTTTCCCCTCACTCACACTCACACCAGATCAAATCCCTCAATCGTCCCCCGATCCGGCCGCCGCCCCCGCGTCCTACTCCGGCCGCCCTCCCCCGCGCGGGCCCCTCTTCCTTCGTCGATCGCCTTTCCCTGCGCCGGCCCTCCTCCCCCCTGGCCGCCCCCACTGACCCTCCTCCCCTGCGGCCGCTCCCAGCCAGCCATCCTCCCCGCCGGTCCCCCCAGACTGGCCCTCCTCCACCGAGAGGTACTCCTCCTCCTTCCTCTTCCTCCTCCTTCCCTAGTTATATTTATTAGAGATCAGTTAATTATTTTGAATCCTAGTTGAAAAAATGTAGGTTCTTAAAATAATGTAGGTGTTTTAGTTGAATTTTTAGGTGTTTTAGTTAAATTTGTAGGTGTTTTAGTTAAAAATGTAGGTTCTTAGAAGTGTTCTTAGAATAATGTTGAATTTGTTTTAAGTGTAGTTAACAGAATTTTAGGTGTTTTAGTTGTTTTAGGTGTTTTAGTTGTTTTAGGTGTAGTTAGCAGAATTTTAGGTGGTTTAGTTGTTTTAGGTGTGGTTAACAGAATTTTAGGTGTTTTAGTTGTTTTAGGTGTAGTTAACATAATTCTAGGAATTTTTTTAGTTAAAGCAATTGTTGTTATTTTTTAGTTAAAGCAATTTTTCCTGTTATATGCAAATATGCAGTGGACATGTCATATTTCGAACATGTCACATTTTGGACATGTCATATTTTTCCGAGTGGCCTATGTTTTGCCAGAAATGTCGATTCATTTACGTTCTGGCAAATTTCAGGCGCTTCGATTGGTCTATTTTTAGCAAAGGTCATGCCAAATTTTGCTAAGTGTTTATTAATTTTGTTTTCATAATTAAGCATTTTGTTCTCGACGCCGACGATGCCTATCCTGCATCCTCGTGCCGACTCGCGGAGGACTCTGGTTGAGCCGAGGGGCCATGTCCGGACCAGGCTCACTGGCTGGTATCTTGGGTTATGCTACCTTCGGTGAGCGCAGCTTAGTGAGGAGCCAGCCCGTCGTCGACCCGGAGCTTCTTTGGTGGCGGTCACGTGGGCCTGCATCGGTGGAGAGGCTTGAGTCCCCCGCGCGGGTGGTACAACACCGTGTCACGGAGGAGAACGCGCACGTCCAGCGCTACTTGGTTGCATTGGTGAACGGCCGGTTCTCCAATACCTGGCAGATTTTTTGGGGATCTCACCGGAGGTATAATCCGGTGATGGTTCCTTCTCTTTGGGTGTCCACCGCAGCCCACTGAACCTAGAGGAGCTATTATTCGAGATGTATTAGTGATATTATATGATGATCTTTGCTACAAACTACTCCCTCCGTTCTAAAATAGATGACCCAACTTTATACTATAGTTAGAACAAAATTGAGTCATCTATTTTGGAACGGAGGGAGTACTATATATGTATTCGATGATGGATTATTAATTACCTATTAGTTATTTGCTTATTGAATGCAAAAGATGAGCACGGTTTGTGCTACAAACTACTATATATGTATTCATGATGGATTATATGATGATCTTTGCTACAAACTACTACAAACTACAAATTTTAGGTGTTGTAGTTGTTATATGATGATCTTTGCTACAAACTACTATATATGTATTCGATGATGGATTATTAAGTACCTATTAGGAAATGTCTGACGACAAAAGGGAATTTGCTATGTGCGATTACTGCGAAGATGAGCGCGGTCTCTGCGACAGGCCTCACCTGGTAGAAGGTCGGCGCTTCAGCATCAAGCTCCAAGAGACCTTCGATGTTGATACGGTACGCAACGATGACAAGTGTTTTTTGTTATTTTTGCACGACTTCTCTGCTTCTTCAACGTGTAATTTTCGTCTTTTACAATTCGACTAGCTTATCCCATGCCATGCAAGACGCTATGTCTTGGAGAAGATGGGTTTTGAAGATCATGAAAGCATGGCGACAAAGATAATTCAACTAAGGACCCGTCATGGTTATGATTTTGCCGTAAAACTAAGGACCCATAGTAGAGAGCTACTTGGAAGCAACATTGTGCGTAGGCCAAGACTTGGAGGCAGAATGATCTCCGTTCTTCATTATGGAGAGTCCAGTTTACTTAATGAAGAGTCAATGCCTATCTTGTTTTATGATATTTTACCTAAGAGAGGGTAGAGTAGGTCCTATGAGAGGAGTAGGTCCTAGGTAGAATGTGTTATTATGTGCTACAATGTGTTAGAGTTGATGAGGAGGATGAGGAGTTGTGATTATGACTAGTGACCAACTTGTTATATATATGATGTCTCATTGACGAACATTGTTTGGTGGTGATGACTAGTGGTAATGAATATGCTATTTAAACAGACTAGTTCATGATGAGTTGTTATTGTATAAAAGATATATCTGTTTAAACATGTACAACGCCAAAATACTAAAAAAACATAAATGTTAGCAGTAGCGCTGGCCTAAAACGTGCTCCTAGTACTTGAACTTACCAGTAGCGCTGGTCTAGAAGCGCGCTACTGCTACAAAATAGATGTAGCGTCGTAACAGTAGCGCTGGTGCCCGCGCTACTGGTAGCACAAAAACCAGCGCTACTGGTAAGCTTTTCTCTAGTAGTGCTCGGTTGATAAGTTACAATTCATGTTTTTTCTACCCCTACTTGTTTGTGAGGAGACAACTCTCGGAGGAGGTCGGACTCATGGGGGCAGTGCGCGGAAGAGGCCGGACGCATGGAGGCGGCATGCCGAGCTCAGTTGCAACGATGAGTTTTGCTACTACCTCAGCTACAACCTCATAGGTGAGCTCGTTCTCTCCTCGGCTGCTTTGTTTTTCTTAATTTGCAGCTATGTTCATTTTCCATGGACTATAGAGTTCATAATACGTCTATGGAGTACAAACAGGCAGCTCCAGCTCATTTGATTTGTATCCATGGAGTACAAACACGCAGCTCCTACGTTTAGTACACCAAATATGCACTTAGGTCTGGTTAGGTTTAGTAGTACTCTAGGTTTTGTAAATACTCCTAAATTTAGTTAGGTTCAGTAGGACTCCTAAGAGTAAATGGGCATCAAGAGAACTTTTTTGCATGTGTTTCAATGTTCGAGTCTCCATCAGTGCATTAATCCCAATCAGGCACAAGATATTAGGCAGAAGATATTATTCTCTGTTCCTCTTTCATTTTAGTTACTTACTTCTAGAGAGAATATATCTTAATTTTGATTTTATGAATAGCCACATCAATTCTCTGATGTGCTACACACAAATAATTAGCTCTCTTCACTTTGATTTGAATTTGAGGGTAATCAGTAGAGGATTGGATTCATGGTCGCAAGATCTAAGATCGATTAACTTGCTTTGTAAAACTCTATCAATGTTGAATAGTTTAACAAAAGACATTTTGGGGTCATTCTACTTTAATTTGTTTGCCATACTCACCCGTTCACCTGATTTACCAGTTGTAAGCTTCATTGTCCAAAACCATTTTAGCCATCATGAGATCGAAGTTTGCAGGCCCCCCTTGAATAAGCTAACATTTTCATCTTATTGTGGGTACCACGATAACAGTAATAATAAGAGGCAGAAACAAATATTATTTTGTTTGGTTAGTTGATGTATTTCGTAACCTATCATGCATTGAAATAATGAATCCCTTGCTATGTATTATTTGTGCAAGTCCATGCTACTCTGGGTGGAAGTTATGTATTAGTACTTTCACTTTTAATGGGTGGATAGATGTATTGTGGTAATACATATTTTTGGGGACCCTATGTGATAATATTTTGAAAGACTCTAACTCTAGAGAATTACATGATGCAAGGGGTATAACTATGGTTCACATTCATATACATAGTTCTCCTTATAATGTAGATCAATGATATATGATGCTTCCATGGCTTAGTTCAAGGAATGAATGATGCTATTTTCTGGCCTATGGGTTTTGGCTACTGATTTTTATTGCCATAGTTTATTGTTTGTCATCTAAAAATGGATTCAGATGGATACAGACGGTCATTTAATTTGCAGCCGATTAAACTGCTTGGTTCCCGATTCATATTTTTTTGTCTATATTATGGATAACCGATTAAGGATATTTGGTTGTCGGTAGACTCCGACGACCCCTCTTCCGCAGCCGATGCCACACAGAGGGCTACAACCGCTTTGGTGACCGGAAAGGCAAAGGGCTGGCGAGGAAGTGTGAGCATGCTCGGTCCTCTTCGTCTCCTTTTTACATTTTTAGATATTTGTCTGTTTGTACGACTAAATTATGATGTTTAAACTATAATTTTGTTGCTGCCTATAGTATTTACCATGCTCTTACATTGAAGTGGAGTATCTCCTACTGAGCTTAAATGCTCCTTGATGAACAATAAAATCAATAAAATTGTAAGAGCATGGTGAGGTGGCGGCGGTTAATGGTGAGTACATGATCCATGTGACAATGACACGACCCTCACATCGCTCCATCTTGCGACATGGGGAAACTACGTTTTCTCGAGCTCCTTTGGCTCGCTGGCGTCCCGGGGGCTCTGGCATAGTTGTGCTCTATAATTCATCACATATTCCAAAAGAATGCTTCAGAAATCCATGCTTCATTTTGAACTCCAACGAATTGCTTATTCTATTATTGCTATTTTAGGTCCAGAATTTCACCTGCCGACAATCTCCCTTTCTTAGTATAACTTCCATTTTAAGGGAGAAAAGACATTAGAATTTCACCACAATGTGAAATACAACATTGAAATGAGGTATACAATAGGAATAATGATGCAAAATGGATGTATCACGGCGAAAGACACGAAGCTGGCGAAGCAGCAGAACCACGTCCTCCGAAGTATGTACGGCTACATCGACTCCTTGTCCGAAGACTCCGACGACCCCTCTTCCGCAGCCAATGCCACACAGAGGGCTACAACCGCTTTAGTGACCGGAAAGGCAAAGGGCTGGCGAGGAAGTGTGAACATGCTCGGTCCTCTTCGTCTTTTTTTTTTACATTTCTAGATATTTGTCTATTTGTACGACTAAATTTATGATGTTTAAACTGTAATTTGGTTGCTGCCTATACTATTTACCATGCTCTTACATGGACGTGGAGCATCTGCTAGTGAGCTCAAGTGCTCCTTGATGAACAGTAAAATAAAAAAAATGTAAGATAAAATAATAAAAAATTAAAATATATTCGAAAAGTGCTCATGAGGAGAATAGGCATAGGTTCGAATATGATAGCTTGATGGAAGCTTGGAACAACGGAGCAGGTAGAGAATCCCCCGATGGAGACCATTAAACAAACAAGCCTCGTGTCACGGAGGAGAAGAACAATTAACGTTGACCGATCGAGCGGAACACGGTTCCCGTTCCCCGAGGCCGCATGGGTGGGTGGTGAGGGCATGCGGAGGAGCCCAGGCCGGAGGGCCAGCACAAAACAGAAGACTTTGGAAGGCCCCGCCATGCACCGATCGCCATGGCCTTGGGTCTGGGATGTGAAACCCTTCCGCGCCCACCGATCCGTGCGCGCGCGCGCGGCCCGGGGACGTGGAGGCTCACGAGCTGAAAACTCGAAGTGGCAATCGCACATGCCCAAGCAGCACCGACCGCTTGTACCGCGCTCTAGCTGTGCACCGACAGAGCAGCTGCCGGCCCGTCCGGCAACGCTGGCCGTGGCCGACCGGCAGCTTGCCTGGGCTCTGTTGTTAATCAGCCGTGCCTTGGCGTGGTGTATGCGAGCAGGTCCACGTCAGTACGTGGTTGCTTTCGTGCGGCCGCTAGCACTGCTGCCGGCCTTGCTTGCTTCACCGTGTCGGTCGCCACCGGGGGACGAAGAAGAATCTGGTACTAGGACCAAAGCCGACGTCGCTCTTCTGTCGTCTCCGCGCGCCCGCTTTCCTCCCTAGTGAATTGACCGTGCGTCGTTTGGACTCGGCGGCTGCATGGCGACTCCGCGAGACTAGCGAGCACGACACGGGCAGAGAGCAGAGAGTGTCACCTGTCACGGGACGGGCCGCGGGCGTTTTCATGGCGATGGACACGCGGTCTGTTTCATGCACGGGCAGGCATCTGGGTCGGTCCTGTCGCGCCATAAAAGGCCTTGTGGAGAAGAGGAAATGGAACCCCTGACAAAGTCAACCGAAAACCCCGACACGTCACCGTCTAACCCGCCATGCCACCGTATCATGTGACAGCAAGCAAGCAAGCATCTGGATTTGAAAATCCGCCTCGGGATTCACGTGCTTGTGTACTCTTGTTTTTTTTTTCGTTCCCCATCGGTGCTTCACTGCTTCTTCCCTTGATTGCCAGCTTGCGACGGCGGTCGAGGAGGAAGAGAGCAGCACAGTAGCGATCGAATCGGAATCACAGGCCTGTGCTGCTAGGCCATGACTGTTTTTTGTCTGAACCGGACCAGGAAGGCAGGTGGCGTCGTCTGCTACGGTCACAGTAGTACTAGTCTTTATCTTTATCTTTATATTTACCTAATAATAAAGCAAATTGAGTTTCCTTCGTCCGTCATAGCATTTTACATAAAAGTCCCTGTCTTTTCTTGAAATCAACCCGCCGTTCGGATTTAAGTCACACCCGAACAGTTATTTTTTTCGAACCCCCCCTAATGTTTTAGGTAATTCATCCGCACGAATCATATTTAAGTGAATCAAATGCTTTTTAAAATCATCCATATCTTTTAAACCGTAACTCCGATTTGAACATGTTATATATGATATTTGATTAGAAAAATATGTAGAATATGAATATGAGATTATTTTTACCTGTTAAATATTTTTAAATATTATTTTGGAATATATTTGAGTTAAATCAAATGCTTTTCTAAATTATCTGTATCTTTTAAACCGTAACTTCGATTTTAACATATTATATATGAAATTTTGTTAGAAAAATGTGTGTATTAATATGATGTTAATTTTACCTGTTAAATATTTTTAAAATATTATTATGGAAGCAAACTTATAATTTATAGCGCAAGATCCTTTTTTTTTCATACCGGCGGCGATCCAGATTGCAAATAAACACCCCACTATAACCATATAGGAAAAAGAAAATATCGATAACTACACATGCATACCTCTGAAAAATGTCGCAGGGGAAAAGAACAGATTTCTCATCGCGAGAGTGAGAGAAAGCGAGTGAGAGAGAGAGAAAGAGGGAGAGAGGGAGAGAGAGAAGAGAGGAAGAAAGAACGCCTTAGGATTAACCATATTCAACACACATTTTTTGTTGTTTTGTGTGAACACCGAGGCCATCTCTGGCGAGGATGAGAAGGAGGATAAGCGGCAACATAAATATGATGCCTCGCAAAAATAAAGGAGATGGACCTATTGTGATCTTGAGTGATGGTTGTTGAGTTAAGAACGTGTGTTATGTTTTCTCTCCCGTTGCAACGCACGGACTCTTTTGCTAGTATTACTCAAGAAAGGAAGCTGGTTCCATGCTTGCATTAACCGTTTCCTCACTCGCAACAGTGCCATGCTGGGCGGCAATGATGGAGTATAAACAGCTCGACGCGACGCATGCCGAGCTGAGTGAGTTCTCGATCGACCCCTTCCTCTTTCCGGCATGGCCATGGTGTAGAGACGCATCATCATCTCATCAAAATCAATAGGGAACGCGTTTAGGGGCGGCGCCGGCGAAGCTTCACGGCCGCCCGCCTCCCACACGCCTCGCTTCTTCTCCCGTCCACCTTCACTGCTACGCTGAAGTTGCGACGACGAAGCGGCCCTGGTGAAGCGAAGCGGCGACGGCGAGCGGCCCCGGCGAGGCTGTCGTCTACCCTCCCCGCGATCGTCCCTCCCCGCCAGTAGCTAAATCTCATTGGTGGTCGTCCTCCACACCACGGCCGGCGATTTCCCCACACAGACCACCTCTCATCCGCAACTCCATTTATTCTCCCGGTAGCGCCGCTTCCAAAGACTAAAGATCCCCTAGCTCGACAGACGAGTGCAGAGCTTGACGGCGAGGCACACCCCACAACGGGGATGCTGGAACCGCGTCTCGATTTTTGTCAGAACCGACAAATCCAGAGTGGAACCAAAGATGTAGTTTTGGTGCATCGCTGAGTGTTTTCCATGTCGCCGTCGGCGCCGCCTCATTTTGTTGCAAACGACGAGGCAAAAGCTTCTTCCGCAAGAGTTTTTGCTACCACGGCAACCGGCGAAGCGGCGACCGGCAATGCTTTTCCAAAGAAATGATTTTGTCCCGGCAAACTCAGAGTGGAACCAGCTTTTTGTTTTTGCTACAACCCGCAAATCCAAAGTCGAACCAACAACATTTTGTTGGAATCAAAGGAAGCAGGGCTTCAACGGATGTACGCCGAGTCGCAACCAGTCTTTGAAAAATGCTACATTCGGCTGCCATGAAAGCTACAACCAGATTGAAAAAGCTTCAACTGGATATGAGGTAGTTGGGGGTCGGCATCTCGCAGCGACAAAAAGCTGCAACCGGCTTGGAGGAAAGCTACAACGCGCTTCTAAAAAAGCTTCAAACCGAGAACGGCTAGCTAACAATGGTGAGCGGCGGCGACGGAGCTACATGGCGCGGTCTTTGTGGCGGCACGCGGTGAGCTATGATGGCGGATCGCGACAATGCCGAACCCTCACCCGGCGATCTTCGCAACCAGAGGAGGAGACACGCCCGCCCAGTGAGTCAGATACGGCGAACGCCCAGTGAAGCCGCGACGGCGAAAGCAGCTCCGGCGATCTGCGACGGTGAGCGGCCCCGGTGAGCTGCGACGCGGCGTAAAAGGGCGAGCACGAGGAGGCTGACGCGCGGAGATCCGTTTTTTTCCTGTGTTTACGCGTGCGTGCGGGAGGAAGAAGATGACTTGGTCGGGGCAATCTCATCCACTCAGGCGTGCAAATCCAACGCCCAGCAGCGGACCGGCCCAGAGTGCTGCCCAAATCAATAATACTGCAACTTGGCTTCTGACTACTAGAATTTCATTTCATTAACGCGAAAGAAATGAAATTGTACAATGTAGCAACCAAGTGGAAGAGATTCATAATGCAGGTCAAACAGAGCCTTTACTCTCCGCCCAGACGGCCCAACGGACACCGTATCGTATCCAAAGCAGAGTACAGTACACTGCTTTTGTTTAACATGGAAAATTACGCTGCTCGGTAGGCAGAGCACGCATCGCGCACGTCATCAACGGCTAAACTAAACCTGCAAAAGTCAATACTCAATTCCACGGCCACGCTACTCCATTCCAAGTTCTCTGCAGCACGGTCCAAGCGACACATCGAACCTGCTCAGGAACGGCAAAAAACAAGCACACACGACACCGACGGAACCAGCAAAAACAATGGCAGATCAGTCGGTCAGATCGATCGCACACACCTTTTGGCAGGCGGATCAACGACCCACAACCCCCCTCTCTCTCTCTCTCTCTCCACACAGCGATGTCTGTCAGACTGTCACAGCCTCTTTGTTTTTCCCTCTGCATAATTCTACCAGTGAGTGGTACCAGCGGCCGCCGTCTCCAACGGTGAGCTCACCCGGAACAGTGACCCGCACCCGCGCGTCCTAACCCGCACCTAATGCCGCTTTAATTCCCCGACTAATTTACACCCCACACGCTAACCTCGGTCGCCCGGTCTCTCTCTACTCGGCCGCGATTTATTCCCCCCGCGGCCTCCCACACAAAGCTTCCCTCCCCTCCTCCCCTAATCCAGCGCGGCCATGCCGGGGCTCCACCTTTGCTCCGGATCGTAAGCCCGAGCTCGGGCTCTCGTCCGTGGTTGCTTCCTTGCTTGGGAGTCCGTTCGGTGCGGAGTACTGCAAGGACCATGAGCAACTCGTCGTGGACGGCGCCGTCGGGGGCGGGGTCGGCGCTGGAGACGGTGGAGACCAAGATCAGCCCCAGCATCCTCTTCATCGTGGCCGTGCTGGCGATCGTCTTCTTCGTCTGCGGCCTCCTGCACCTGCTGGCGCGCCACCTGCTGCGGCTGCGGCGCCGGCGCCGGGCGGCCCGCGACGACGCCGAGGGCAGCGTCACCGCGTTCCAGGGCCAGCTGCAGCAGCTCTTCCACCTCCACGACGCCGGCGTCGACCAGGCCTTCATCGACGCGCTCCCCGTCTTCCTCTACCGCAACGTCGTTGTGGGTGGGGACGGCGGCGGGGGGAAGGACCCGTTCGACTGCGCCGTGTGCCTCTGCGAGTTCGCGCCCGACGACCAGCTCCGGCTGCTGCCCAAGTGCAGCCACGCGTTCCACCTCGAGTGCATCGACACCTGGCTGCTCTCGCACTCCACCTGCCCGCTCTGCCGCCGCAGCCTCCTCGCCGCCGGCGACCTCGAGCCCACCTGCAGCCCGGTGCTCATGGTGCTCGACTCCGCCGACAGCTCCCGCGACCTCGCCGGCTCGGCCAGGCACGCCGATGCCGAGCCGAGCGGCGTGGCCGTGCGCGTCCCGGGGCTCGACGGCGCGGAGGAGGTCGTCGAGGTGAAGCTGGGCAAGTTCATGTGCGTGGAGGCCGACGCCGAGGCCGGCGCCGGCGCAGGAGACGGAGCGGGCACCAGCAGCAACGCCAATGCCGACGCCGACGCAGGGCTCGGGCCGAGGCGGTGCCACTCCATGGGCTCCTACGAGTACGTCATGGAGGAGCGCGCGTCGCTCCGCGTGGCCATCGCCAAGCCGCCGCCCAAGAAGAAGCGGCCGGCGTTCTCCAGGGCGCGCCGCGGCGGCGGGGCCATGTCGGAGTGCGAGTTCGGCGCGTCCAGGCGCCGCGGGGAATCCTCTTCACTCCGCTACCCGGTGATCCCCACGGCGACGGCGCGGAAGCAGCAGCCCCCCGACCTGCCCGCCGCGGCGAAGCTCGCCAAGGACAGCTTCTCCGAGTCCAAGATCTGGATGGTGCCGCCGGCGTCGTCCCGGAAAGGGGACCCCGACGCGGGCGGGCGGCGCACGGTGTCGTTCCGGTGGCCGATGAGGAGCGGCAAGGAGGGCGAGGAGGAAGCAGGGGGCGAGCGGAAGAGCGGGAGCGAGGCGGACTGGGGCGACGTGGAGACCGGCAGCGGCGGCGGGAACAGCGTGGTGTCGTCGCTGGCCGAGGAGCGGCCGTCGTTCGCCCGGCGCACGCTGCTCTGGGTCGTCGGCGGCCGGCAGCAGTCCAACCGGGTGGGAGACTGCTCGTGACCAGACCAGCATCACCATTGTCGATCAACTCAACACCCCAACGAAAGAGAAAAAGGAAAACAAATTCTTTCTTTTGTTCAGCCAAGAATCTCTTCTTCTTCCTCCGTCCCCGTAGATCGGTCGTGGTTGCAAATTCGCAGCGGCGAGAAACCTGTAAAATCCCCTCAGTAGCAGATCATTTCAGACCAGCTCGATCAGCTCAGCTGCCGTGTTGACCTCACCGGACGAGCAAATCGTTTCGGATCGCTGGTGACTTTTGCATGGGAGCAGCAGATTGGAGGTGCATGCATCATCAATCATGGATTCTTTCCGGTGAAGATCGGCAATCAATCATGGCGATGCGGAGGCGGGCCAAGGGAGGCGGTGCCCAGTTGGAAAGCGGGATTTGTTTGGTCTGTCGGCGCGTGATCGCACATGTGAGCAAGTGAGCGTTGCGCCACCACAGTCCGTCCTCCGTCGATCGGCAGCTTCCGGAAATTCGGCAGCGCCGCTTTCGCTCCTCCCAGGCCAGCCACGCACGCACGCGTACGCTGTCGGGTTCGGCAACGCATCTGATCTGAATCTCTTGGCCCCGGCCGTAAAAAGATGCAGATCAACACAGATTTTTCTCCCGTCATCACCTCCAGGAGGACAAGATGCAGAAGCTTGCTGATGAGTGCAGCACTGAGCTGAACCAGAGTTCAACAGTCCATGATGTCCATCTGACCAAAGATTTCAAATTTGCTGGACCCGGTGATTCAGAATTCAGAAGTTGCCAGTGCTCCACTGCTGTATTTACTCCTGGACCTGGCCATCTGTACTGTAGTTTGAGTCAGAAATGTTAATGCCATTACTGCGGGGTCAAACGGCATCTCGGCTGTCGGTTTTCAGTTAAACATTTTTATTTTCTGAGTTCGTCCGGAGCGGCGGCGGTGGAGCCGGAGCTGGGTTGGCATTTTGCCGGTGCAGTTAAGCCGCCCATCAATGCTCCCGTCCGTCCCGAGCAGGCAAAATTTGCTGCGATCCATTCGGGTCGCACGGAAACCTGCGCTAATCCGTTTACTCACTTTGCCGCTGTAATTAGCCGAGGACAGCGCGTAATTAACGGGTAATTTAAGCACTGCTGGTGAAAAGGCGCTTTCCGATGGCCACCAATGGCAGTGCGATTAGTGGAGGGGCAGTGGCATAATTTCCTTTTCTTTTTCATCGAGTTGGGAGAACACGATTTCCTTGGTGGATCACAGGCATTTTTTATCTCAGGGAGAATCCGATGAATACCATGCGGAAAATTTAAACAAGACGACGGTTGAAGCACAAGCATTTTAGATTGCAGTCACTCCCCATAGGCCAAACAAAACTACGGTATAGAGTCGATCATGCGAAACTGGAGTATTTGACAAAAAAAAAAACTATCACAATCGGGTTGTCGTCCCGTTGAACTACAACTTTTAAAATTTCGATCAAAAGTACCACTTCTTTTAATGTTGCTTCTGAAAACTACCGAAAACGATTAATGGCCGTTGTAGAGGATTTAAACACGTTCATGACAAACGGGACCCACCCGCCAGGGTTGACATGGCAGAAAATTCAACACCATTTTTTTCACTGTTAAGTAGACCGTTATCACAGGTGGGCCGACATGTCACCATCAACCATCTTCTTCCTCCTCCTGTTCCTGTCTCTTTGCTATTTCAACAAGGTCCTTCTTTGCATTGGGCAGCACCCCTTCGAAATTGGAGCACGCTGCCACCGGGGCGAGGACTGTGGGTTCCGGCTCCCGTGCGACGACGGACGCTAGCCACCGCGCCTAACCAGCCAAGAGGCCGTCGCCATCTCGCCCGTGCTGGAGGACCATGGCACAAGGAAATATAGGCAGTAGGCACGATTGGCGTACGTGTTGACCCCAATTATGGTATTTTTTTGTCAAATACTCGCGGAATTGCCTAACAAATGTTGCTGCCATGTTGTTGGCTTACCGCATGTCTTTGTTGCAGGATTTCAAGCCGTCACGTGCCCTAGATGCACACTTCCTCATCGGCGGTCTCCTATTTTCCAGGCGGGAAGCCTATGCCCTCGCCATGGGAACAAGATGTCAATACCCATGATGCATGCATTTGGTCCTCTTGGGTGTTGGGCCAGGGTTAACATCTTCGCGTGATTGCTAGTCCATGGCCGCCTCTTCTCAAAGGCAAACTTGCTTCACAAGCATATCTTCCTTGATGTGCTCGCCCTAGATGTACCTTTGATGGGGGAGAATATCGGGCACATCTTCATCTGGTGCCCCCTGGCGTGCAGAATTTGGCAAAAGAATTGACATCATACCAATGAGCGACATCGAGTACCTTTGGGACTGCCCAATACCCTCCGCCCTAAAAGGTGAAATATGTAACACCGCCCTACTCATCATTCTATGAAACAAATGGAATGCAATGACCTTCCAGCAACAGGACCTTCACAACATCACCTCTCTCGCGCTCATCATCGAAGACCTTGCTTTATGGACTCATCGGATGGAGAAACCGACTGAAATGGAGGCTGCTTTCTCATGGCAATCATACTTATCCTCACGTTTACATGTACCATTGTGATAATGTCAAAAAGCTTCCCACTGGGATTTGGCCGAACACTTGCCGGACATGGTGTCCACCATGGACGACATCAGCAGGGGGCGGAGAATACCTGGCTATGGACGAATCTGGAGTGGATGGTGGCCTAGTCCAAGTCGGGTGTCCAGCAAGGACTAGACGATGACTAGAGTTGTAGAGCGGCAGCATTGGACTTGGTGGATGTGGGTACAGAGCAAGGGGAGAGGGACAGAGTAGGGGGAAAGTGATCCGGGAGAAGGCACTTGGGTGGGTCGGGGGTGTCGAAGGCCTACGCAAGGAAGGTCCGGACTCCCACAAACATCCCACCATTTTGCGAGAATTCAGACACCCGAACACGTCCGTGGACTTCCGCGACTCGACATCGGATAGCAAGGAACGTGTAGCTACCACGACCCGAACGTTTAGGGGCGGTTCGGGTAATAGAGTTGGATCTACCCTTAGAGCATCTCTAGCAGATGCCATAAAAGAGCCAAAGCTGTAAAATTACCCCTTTTTTTTTACCGAGTTTAACAGAAAAGCTGACCCGATCAGATCCCCCAAAATCATCCGACCCGTATTTTTTTTAGGGAAACCTTAAAACAAGCCTCCAATCCCTCGGTTGTTCCAAATTCGGGGCAAGTTTTACAGTTCACCTTAAAAAAGACGGTTGGCGGGAGGGAAGGTCCAACAGCCAGAACAATCTCTATTCTTACCAAGATTCATCGTGTCGGTCTTGATTCCGGCCAAATTTCTGGCGGACAGGCCCAATACGGAGCGACTCTAGTTTATTTCGGTGGGCCGGTGCGATCCCTTGGTAGGGACAGAGACATGCTGCTGTCGTCATGACTGTTCGTGGACAGGAGGTTCGTCGGCATCGCCGACGAGGTGGTGGCGCCTTACGGGCAATCGTGGCTCCAGTCGACGCTCTGCAGCGCGGCTGGGTACGGGCGAGGTGCGCGGCGACCAAGGTGCATCGTGTGCGGAGGCGGATTGCACGGTGTGCGGTGGCAAGGATTCAGGGAGACGCTGGTAAAAGGAAGGAGAGGAAGACCACGGGGAATATTCGGTTTTACGGATCTGTTTTGTCGCAAGGTACACGGTACCGCAAAACTGGTTTAAGGTTATTTTTATAATGCTTGTATGCAGTGGTGGCTCCAGGAAATGAAATGGTAGTTTTTTTTTTTGCGAATAAATGAAATGGTAGCTATGCTTCTGTTCACCTGCGGTGTGTGTATTTCTTGTCTTAATTTCTTCCACTTGGTTGCTATTGCTACCATTTTATTTCTTTTGCTCTCATAAAAGACAGAAGCGGTAGCATTAGTTTGGATGAATGAAATGATCTCATACGCTGCCACACCACGGCCATGCTTGAAAGAAAAGGGATCGAGCAACTCAGCTCGTAATGCGTCGCGTCGAGCTGTGTATAGCCAGCTTCCTTCCTTGCTTGCGTATCAACACGTACGGCGGGGTCCGGTTCAGACAAAACGCAGTCACGGTCTGGCACAGGCTTGTGAATAGCGATGGTGTTGTCTTCCTCGTCGACACCGGTGCTGGAGGAGGAAGAAAGGAACAGGCAGGTGCACGTGAATCCCTAGGCAGATTTTCAGATGATGAAGATGGTGCCGCTTGCTGTGATGCGATGTCCATTGTGGTACCGATGGTGATCGTTTGACTCTGCCAGTTTTTTCTTTTTATTTCCTGATGAAGAAGGCCTTTTATGGTGCGGCAGGACCATAAGAAATGTTTAGCAGGACCCTGAAACGCGCCATTCAAGTCCCCTGACCGTGCATGCAATGCAATTCACCGCGTGTCCATCACCATAAAAAGCCGGCGGCCGTCCCGTGGCACTCACCTCTGCTCACTGGTCTGGGCGTCTGGCAGAGTCGTAAAGCAGCTCGCGGGAGTCAAATGCACGGTCGATTCTGGAGTACATGCAGGTGCAGCTAGCATGGAGGAAAGTGACACGTCGGCTTTGGTCGTCCTGCTAACTTCTTTGTACCCTTGCGACCGACAGCGAAGGTACCCCGGCCTGATAGCAAAGCCTCGTATGCCGACGGGCTAGCGGTAGCACCAAAGCAACACGTACGTACGTACGTGCTGCTCCATCCTATAGCGCCGTGCTAAGATAGATGGGGAAAATCGAAGCGAAATGAGGTCGTCCACATCTCCCGATCGTACCTACCGACTAGTAGAGACTAGAGAGGCCGTGCGTACGTACAGTACGTACTGGCAGGTGCCAGCAGCGCCATTGACCGACGGGCCGGCAGCGTATGGTAGCTGTCTGCCACGGCGGGAGGCACACATGACACGCGCGCGCAGCTAGCGCCCCTGCCTTCGATGGCGCGCGCGTCGCTGCTGCACGCATGCACCAGTGCGAGTGCCCACTTCCCGCCGGCCGGAACGTCCCCGCGCGCCGGGGGATCGATTTGCGGAGGGGTTTGACACCCGAGGCGTTGCCGATCGGCGTCGGGCCCTTCCAAAGTCTTCTGTTCTGCTGCCCGGCCGGCCGGCCTCGTCTTCTCTACCCCCACCACCCATGCGGTATCGGGGAATGGGAACCGTGTTCCGCTCGATCGGTCAACGTTAATTGTTGTCCTCCTCCGTGACACGAGGCTTGCCTGTTTAATAATCTCCATCGGGATTCTCAGCCGGCTCCAGCGTCCCAAGCTTCGCTCAAGCTGTCGTACTCGCACAAGCTAAACAAAAGTTACTACTCCTAGATTTCATAGTATATAACAATTCGATCGGGCGTGGCGAGAGGAGCTCACCGTACCAAAAACCATCAAGTGTGTGCTAGCTCGAGAGCACATGCATCTCTCAAAAAAAAAAAGATTTTACACTATGTAGTACAAAATACTAGTAGTAACTAATAAACCCCATATGCTCGTAAATCAGGACCATTTCAAGATTACAAGTTTCGTAAAAATTACAGTTGGTTTACGAGATGTGCACAAATGATAAGTTCCAGCACTTTACCAAAATACTCTACCTAGATCAAGTGCACTCCTACTTTGTTTCGAAAAAAAAAAACATTCCTACATTTCAGGATTTGTGAAAAAAAAGGATTATTGTCGGTTCCTATTCGACGCTTAATGTGCAGTTTAGTCCGCTACTGGTACGTGGTGCGACAGACCTTTTGTATTGGACCGGCTCATGTAACGTTATGGCTACTGGCTAGCTACTAGAAGCTTAAGTTTTTTTAATGTTTTTCTGCTGGGGTTTTCTACTGATTTTTGTTTGCTCTTCTTTTTTTCTCTTGGTTTTTCCTCTTTTGAACATTTTCTAAAATTCATGAATTTTTTAGAAATTCATGATAGTTTGAAACGCATGATTTTGTTTAAACTTGTAAAGTTTTTCTGCTTTCACAATTTGTGTTCATACTCACAATTTTTCTTTAATTCACCAGTTTTTCTCAATTTTGTGAACTTTTTTAGATCCGTGATGTTTTTAAACTCATTAATATTTTTCTATTTCACAAAACTCTTCAATTTCATCAGTTTTTTTTCATATTCTTGAACTTTTCTCGAATTAGTGAAAATTTTCAATTTTTCAACCTTCTCAAATTTAAGAATAGATTTTTGAAATCTATGTTTATTAAAGTCAACAGTTGACCGCTAAATGGCAGACCGAGCTGACCAAGCGGCTGTATAATCGAACGATGCGGTTGACTGAGTGCCTGTTTGTGAACTGGCGCATGAAGCGCCAATTAGGAGTATTCTAGTAATCAGGTGTTTTTACGGCAATCTGCTCGGGCCAATAAGTCATGGGCCCTGCTTGTAGTACTTCTTTTGTAGACCTACAAGGTACTGTAACACGGTTGTTCCTACTCGTAGGCCTGGGAGTAGGAACAAATCATATATGGTGCTACCGGTGCACCGAACCCCGGTTCTCATTCAAAACTTTTCAAAAAATAATTTGTCCATACACATCCCCAATCTCTGCTCCCCCCACCAGCACTTTTGGGATAGCCCATGTGTGGGCTGGGTGCCCCTCCTTTTCCTTTTTCTTCTTTTTCAAATATTCGGGTTTTTCTTTACACATTTGAATATATATATATTGAACTTAAAACATTGTTTCTACCTTCAGAAAATGTTCCCGGATTAAAAATAACAATCCAAATTTAAACTAATGTACCTAGATTTAAAAATAGTTCATGAAATTTTCTAAATAGTTTTAATTTATAAATGGTCTGAATTTCAAATAATGTTCATGAATTTGAAAAATAGCTATGAAATCAAAAAAATATTCACAAAATTTGAGAGTTGGTCCCAAATTTAAAAAATGTCCGTCGATTAAAAATGATTGTGGATTCAGAATGTTTTTGGAACGATTATAAAATATTTGGAAATTTAAGGAAACGTTCATTGGTTCAAAAATTGTTCGCTGATACAAAATGGTTCACAAAATTAAAAAATATTCCAAGAAATAAATAAATTTGTTAATTGGGAATACATATTTCATGAATTTGAATAAATATTCCAAATTTTGAAACAGAAAATACAATAAAGACAATATAAAATGAAAATAGAAAAGAAGAAGAAGAAAGAAAGAAATTAACAAAATAAAAAGCACGTAAATAGAAAACCTGGTCCAAGGAAGGTTCTATAACCTTCCCAAAACTGGTGGGAGAGTGGCACGTGTTTTCATGCATATTGGCCGGCCCATATCTTAGCAGAGCTTGTGGTAGTGTGTGTTGCTACATATGTATCGAATTTCGAGTAATACCTCCACATCGCCTTGGTAGACCCATTTCTTCGTTTGTCGTTGCGTCTTTTCCTATTGGTTTTACTAGTCGCTTCACTGGATAATACTCCCTCCGTTCCTAAATATTTATCTTTCTAGAGATTTCAATAAGTGACTATATGCGGAGGAAAATGAATGAATCTATACTCTAAGATATGTCTGTATACATCTGTATGTGGTAGTCCATTTGAAATCTCTAAAAAGACAAATATTTAGGAACGAAGGGAATAGGATAAATGGCAGTTCACTACGTCATTTATCACTTGTGGACTAGCACTTTTTCAGTGGGCTATTATGATTGGCTGGTTCGTTTTGGTTTTGCCTAGCCAGTTCAGGAGGCAATTGACAAGTTTTTCCCTTATTTGACATCGTCATGACTCACTAGTGGAGGTGGTCTAGTTATTCTGCTTATCCCTACGGTGCGTTTACATGTTGTCTCTTTGTTGTCGATCAATGGTTGGTGCGCGGATTTTTTGTAGGCGTGTGCGTGTTTTTTTCTTCTGCCAAGTGGCACTATCGTGAGTCGATAGGTTTAGAGAAACACGGCCCATACTAGTGCCACAGTGACATGCATGCACATATCTTCGTCATGCAACGATATATGCACACTTCCAATTGGGCCCCATCAATGCCTTATAAAGGCATCTTTAATGGTTGTTGTTGGTAAACTTTGCCACGTAAGATTTTTGATGATGTGTCATGCAATAAATGAGGAAAGTGAGGAGAGTTGTATGTACATGAACCAACACCCCTTGCACAAGCTCCAATGTAGAATGAGAGATCACTTTATTTATTATCTCACATCCTATTGGGCAAATTAGATACAACCCATTGGAGATGTTGTATGTTCAGGTGTTGGTTGATGACATGGACATTCTACCAACAAGACTAACCTACAATCTATTGCAGATGCCCTTAGGGCATCTTCAACAGTTTGTATGTTAGCTTGTTGGTAAAATATGCCATGTCATCAACCAACAAGCTATCATACAACTACTCCAATAGGTTGTATCTAAGCTATCAAATAGATGATGAGAAAAAATAAATGTGATTGCTCTCTATTTCACCTTGGAGCTTGTGCAAAGGTTGTTGGTTAGGCTGGTTGTAATAGAGAGTATCATATACTAGTATCAAGCATATGATACTAGTGTATGATACTACATCCGTAATGCAAAGTATCATATGTTGGTATCATAGAGTACTACATTTACTGTATCATGATATGATACTCAAGCATCTTTTTCCTCATTTAATTCTATACCATCTCATCAAAATTGCTTAGTTTGCATGTATGATACTATCATTACGGGCAGCCTTATTCTACATACAACTTTGCTCTCTCTCCACATTTATTACATGTCTATCACTATGTCATAGGTGGCAAATTTACCAACATCTATCTTACAGCTGTTGGAGATGCCTTAAAACCACAATCCGTCGCATGCTAGCAATTCTAGGGAGCTTCACGCAGATTTTCAACGGGCCCCATCAATGTCTTACAAAGGCACGAGCCAGTGCATGCTAGCAATTCTAGGAAGCTTTAAGCACACTTCCAACCAGGCCCCGTCAATACCTTACAAAACCACGAGCCATCACATGCTAGTAATTCTAGAGAGCGTTGCGCACACCTCCAACCGGGCCTCATCAATCTATAGAGATACTAAGCTTCCTCGAATTAAAGCGTTGTGGTGCTTCGAGGGTTGTGGTGTCACTAGGGCCCCACAGGTAAGTGTGTGTTGTTTAGTTTTATTTCTTCTTCTCTTTTTATTTTTTAATTTGTCACGTTTTAATTCATGAGCACTTATTAAAATTTGTGTACTTTAAAAAAGATAAATATATTTTAAAATTCTTCAAATTCTGTAATATTGATTAAATTTGAGGATATTTTCAAGTCCACGGTCATTTAAAGTTTGTGAACATTTTTTAAACTTTTAAAACCTTTTATTTTATGAACATTTTGAAACCATGAATATATTTTAAATTCATGAATGTTTCTAAAGTTTAAGTTTTAAAATTCATAATATTTTTTAATTTCCTTAAATATTATTTAATTGTTTATTCAAAAAAACATTATTTAATTTAACTAACCTTTTAAAATAAAAAATATAGGTGATTTTTTCTAAGCTAGCAGTGGGGTTAGAGAAAAAAAATACTAAACAAGCAAGAGGAGTAGGGAGCCAAACTGAGAGAGCAAGAGCTTTGTGTGCTAACCCATGTGAGCAATTCCATGAATTTAGCGTGAAACAAGAACTCCCAAGAGGCTCAAACAATCACCACCGGGCTGACACCAAGGCCAAAATGTGCAAAGACTTCACAACCACACATCAAATAACTCCTCTCTTCTCTTGAAAAAAAAAATACTCCAACATCAGCCCAACATGATATATGAAAAAAACACCACCAATAAAAAATTAAAACATAAAGACAACACAGATAAAATCACAACAAAACAACTGATCACAATAATTTATAGATTTTAAAAAGTTAATTTCCTGAGTGAAGAATGGCGCGGCGAAGCGCGCATTAGCCTCTAATATCTTACAAAGCCATGAGCCACCGCATATGCTTGCAATTCGGTCAAATTCGGCCACGAACGGAGAGAGTTCAATACAAATGCGCATGCGTTAGATCAAGGATAATAGCACCGCCCGCTGCCGGCTCTAAAGCAAATCCATGTCACCAAACGCTCATCTTACAGGCAAGGCATACATTAAGCTAGCTATACACTAGCTATTAGGTTGGATTCATTACAAATTTAATTACAAATCATGCATACAGCGGATACACGGGATTGGAGGAAACATCCAAGCGTCGTCCTAGCTCTAGCATGCATAGCTGCATGCGGGCTGTAAATTCTCGGGGCTTGTGCTCTAGCCGGGCTGCTCACGAAGCGCCCGCTCCACTCTCTCTTTTTCTCTCTCTCCTCCCCATATGATTTTAATGACATGGCAAACCTTATAGCATGCTGATTAGGCCTTATTGTACTTGCTCTTAGTAACATATTCATTCTCTTTTGATGAGGATAGACACATTTGGTTTTATAGAGGTCCCCGGACCCTACTTGTATCCCTATGACTATTATTGAGCAATAAAACTCTCTCGTTCTCTAGAAAAGGGACACTGATAAGTGTCACATGTGTGGCATAAAGCAATACTGCCCTGACTTTTTTTTATTGCAAGTTTAGTTATCCGAGGATGACAATTTTAGTTGTGGAGCATGATAACTTTCTGTTTGGATGACAAGTTACAGCTCTTTTGGGGATTTTTTTTTTCTCCAGCTGAAAACTTTAGTGTAAAAAATGTAAGGGGCAGTGTTACTTCATATTACACATGCGTTACTTATCTTTTTGAGAAAAAAATATGACATCGTTATTTTCAGGAAAAAAATCACCTCCACAATGTGCAAACTTTGCTTGGTATAATAGGGGAGTGTGGCTAGGTTTTCAGATTTAATCAAGTCTCAATCAGGTGACATTACATGCGAGAGAGAATAAGAGAATACTGAAAATAAAATTTTACACGGCTCTCAACGGAAAAGATCTCACGGATATTAGCATTAACTGAGACTTTGCAAGACTGGTAATAGGAATAAGTGATCAAAATTGTGTATTCGTGTTGACATCTAAAACGATAGTTCAAGTAAAAGTACCCTAAAGAAAAATAAGCAGAGCCCGTATCACATCTCGATGTCGTCCAAATCAGGCATGGGAAAACGAAGAACCGCTGCTATCCCCGTGAGCTGCTCCAGCTGATCGCCGGAGACATGCATGGACGACAAGACGCACACCTTGCCACCGATCTTCTTGACCGATTCGGCCAAATCGACGCACTTGCGCCTAGCCGCAACGTCAGGGTTGCGGAACCAAGTGTCCGTCAGCAGGAGGGTCTGGATGGCGAGACGTTCATGCGCGACCTCGACGTGCTTGGGCCCGTAGCAAGCCCGTGCCGAGTCCTTGGCGATCATGGCGAAGAACTCCTGCAGCGCCGGCACCTCCTGCGCGGCCCTCGTGTCCTTTATCAGCGACATGACGCTCGAGGCGGCCAGGACGTCCTTGAGGCTGTGCGGGTAACCTGAGGGCGCGGGCGCGAGCACAATGCGCGCCTTGTGCTCTGTGATGGCTCGAAGTTCCCCTCGCCGGGCGGCCTCCAGGAACATGTGGTCGCGGAACTGGTCCTTGGTGAAGCCCGGGCTCGCGATCACCACGCACTGGACGAGGCCGAAGTCGACGTGCTGCACGAAGGCGGCGAGGACGCGCTGGAAGAAGTCCTTGAGGGCGGTGTCGTACGCGGCGACGGCGCCGGAGCCGTGCTTCCTTGGGATGGGCACCTCGACGCGCGCCCTGGTGGCCGTGACGCTCCGCCCGACGAGGAAGAGATGGGCGAGCCCTTCCTGCATGAGGAGCACGGCGAGGTCGGCGTTGGCGGCGGTCTCGTCGCAGGATTTGCGGATGGTGTCGAGCGCCGGCCAGTCCCAAGCCTCCTTGCGGAGGACGAAGGGCCTCCGAAGCTCGATTTCCAACGTATGGTACTGGCCGATCTGGACGTGCTCGTTCTTGGAGAGGTTCTTGCCGCGGACGCGCAGGACGGACCCGTCCTTGTCGTAGTCCGTGGACTCGACCGCGATCTCCAGCGTCAGCTTGACGCGCTCCGAGTCGCGGCCCCAGGACTTGGTGATCTTCCGGACCGTGACGGCCTCGACGGCGTCGCCGGCGGCAATGAGGTTGTACGCGTCCCACAGGTCGTCATCCACCTCCGGTAGCAGCTTGACGGAGCCGGGCCCGTCGCGGGCGAGGCTTTTTCCGACGAGCTTCATCGTCCAGGATCAAAGTGCGCGGCGGTCTCGTTGTTCTCGAGAGAGACGGGAGACCTGTCTTGACGGCGGCGACCGCAGCGAGCGATGGATGCGACAGCGGCGACCGAAGCATATACCAATCTGTGCTTGCAGTTGTTTTCGTGAGTTGCGAGCGGAGCGAACGTGCTGGATCAATGGACAGACGGAGGGTGGTGGCTATTTAACGTTGGTTTCGATCGGCGGAGGCCCGATCGACTCCGAGTTCAGATCGAGCAGAGAAGATAGAGTTTGTTTCCCTAACCCTAAACGACATGCGCACGTAATTAACGGCGACCCAGCTGCACACGGATAGCACAACGCCCAACGAGCCTGGTGTCCATAGCAATTTCTTTTCTTTTTTGCGGGAAGGTGTCCATAGCAATTTGCCTCTACTACGAGTCTTTCTGTAGCGAACTAACTTATGGTTGGATAGTTAGAGAGACAGTGGTATCCCAGTCCATCAGGGTTTAAGTCCTGATGATCGCATTATTCCTGAATTTATCAAGATGATGTGCTGGCTCAGTCTCTCAGAGGTGCTCATACGGGTAGGGTGTGCGTGCGTGCAATAGGGGTGAGTGTATGCACGTATGTACAAGTGCTTGCGTCTGTACTGTGTTTGAAAAAAAAGTCCGTCTATAAATCAACGGAGAATCCAATATACCTTTAGCTTGCACTTCCTTCTTTATCACTTTTGTTTTATTTTCAGCAAACACTTCAGATATTTTATTTTTAATTGTTTACCTTTTCCTCTCTATATATATATTTGTTCAAAAAGTATTAAATTTTCAAATATTAAACTCAAAAAATGTTAATCATGTGATTAGAAAAAGAGCACTGCATATTTCAAAAAACTTCATCGCATTTTTAAAAAGAAGTTAAGCATATCTTTTAGAATATATCGGCTTGTATTACAATCATTTTGATAATATTAAAAAATGTTCACCGTGTATTTTTTATAAACCTTTTATACAAATTCCAAAACGATGATCATCATTTAAAAAAGTGTTTATCATATATTTAGGAAAGGTTCTTCTTAAATTTTTTAAAATATTCATAGGGTATTTACATAAAGTTTGCCGGTGACTTACAAGATGTTCATGTAGAATATGAAAAGAAAAAGGAAAACATGAAATACAAATCGGATAAAGTGTTCACGTATTTTTTAAAGAAACTAGCAAACATGCCTGTACATTGCAACGTGAGAAAAAGAATCACACCTCATACACGCACTCGACGACATCAGCAAATTCACTGAAACCATTGACGATGCCACAGAACCAACAACATGATAAGTGGTGTTTGTGTACTTAAGGTGTTTCCAAATATCTTTATGGGCACTATTATGAAGAACATAAGGTTAAAAGTGATGCAAAATGAACTCATCAATTGTCATATACTATTTGGTGCCATGAGCGCCTTGGAATCCACTCAAATGGCAGGTCACAAGCAGCAAAGTGGTGGCTCATGGGTTCGTTCAGACGATCCTAACATCCAAGAAGTCTCTCTGGAAGTTCTCATTTGTGAGGTGTACATTCCTTTTCTATGAAAGAATGGGTGTGTTGTAGGGTGGAACCCTAGTTCATGATATTTTCACACTTGGAGGGGGAAAGGGAAGAACAACAAGAACACAAAGAGGAAATCACTCAAACAAACTCAGGTCACACGTCCACTAGAATAGCATACATGAGATCCACAAGCATAACATGAACAATCAAGGGAAACTAACACAAAGGTAAGGTTCTTCTCAAATCCGAAGGAGATGAGGTCTTGACGATAGTCTTCTCCACAAAGGATGTCTTGATCTCCAAGAGGAGTGGTAGATGAGCAAAGCCCTCTAGATAATGTCAATATATTTTGCTAACCCTAGCTAGGAGGAGGAGGGGTCATATATATAGAGTTTCACAGAATAAGTGAGGAGGAGAAGGGATACATGGGCCTCTAGCCCGGTTACGCACGCGCAGGTGCCGGGCATCCGGGCCGGGGGCCAGATGTCCGGGGCTTTCCATGACACCAGATGTAGTCCGGGCTAGTGCCGGATGTCTGGCTTGGGACTGGTCTAGTTTCTGTAGGCCTTGGGTGTCATTGGGCCGCATGTCCGGGGCGGGGCCTGATACGTCTCAAACGCATCCATAATTTTTGATTGTTTCCTGCTATTATATTATCTATCTTGGATGTTTTATATGCATTTTGGTACATTTTATATCATTTTTTGGGACTAACCTATTAACCTAGTGCCCAGTGCCAGTTGCTATTTTTTCCTTGTTTTTGACTTCTACAAAAGGGAATATCAAACGGAATCCAAACAGAATAAAACATTCGCGATGATTTTTCTTGGACCAGAAGACACCTATGTGACTTGGAGAGAGGGCCAGAAGAGTCCCGAGGAGACCACGAGCCCTCAGGGTGCGCCTGGGGGGGCTAGCTTGTGGGCCCCTTGGGAGTCCTCCAACCCTAATATTTGCACTATAAATTCTCAAATATTCGCCCAACATCAGAAGCGTCCACAAAAATATTTTTCCGCCGCTGCAAGCTTCTGTTCTCGTGAGATCCCATCTTGGGGCCTTTTCTGGCGATCTGCCAGAGGGGGATTCGATCACGGGGGGCTTCTATATCAACCTTGCTGCCCTACCGATGATGTGTGAGTAGTTTACCACAGACCCGTGGGTCCATAGCTAGTAGCTAAATTACTTCTTCTATCTCTTTGATCTTCAATACCATGTTCTCCTCGATGTTCTTGGAGTTCTATCCGATGTAATCTTTGTTTTGCGGTGTGTTTGTTGAGATTCAATGAATTGTGGATTTATGATCAGATTATCTATAAATATTATTTAAGTCTCCTCTGAACTCTTTTATGCATGATTTAAGTAGCTTTGTATTTCTCTCCGATTTATTGGTTTGGTTTGGCCAACTAGATTGATCTATCTTGCAATGGGAGAGGTGCTTTGTGATGGGTTCAATTTTGCGGTATCCTCACCCAGTGACATAGTAGGGGTAGCGAGACACGTATTGTATTGTTGCCATTAAGGATAAAAAGATGGGATTTATATCATATTGCTCGAGTTTATCCCTCTACATCATGTCATCTTGCTTAATGTGTTACTCTGTTCTCTTGAACATAATACTCTAGAGGTAGGCAGGAGTCGGTCGATGTGTGGAGTAATACACTAGTAGAAAAAGGGCCTAATGTGAGGCACATTAGTCCCGGTTTGTAGCTGAACCGACACTAATGTGACCATTAGTGCCGGTTCAAACGGCTAGGCGGGCGTCGCTCATTAGTATCGGTTCGTGGCGAACCTTTAGTACCGGTTCATGCCACGAACCGGTACTAAAGAGGCTATGCCAGGATGGGGCCCCACCAGCCCCACCAGCCCCTTTAGTACCGGTTCATGCCATAAACCGGTACTAAAGTTTTTTAGTTGTAGCGGTTTTTTAGTCCCACATCGCTCTGCTAACAGGGTTTTTACCACCTTAAATATGTTACTTCTCAAACTATCACAACCACTTGGTCTTCATTGAACACTATGTGTCGGATCTGTGGCCGCAATAGGAATCTTCGCCGGTTCTTAAACCGGGGACGAATCCTATTGACAATTTAGATTGTACACAAAAAGATCATTGATGATAAATGTATTTCTGATGTATATTTTTACATGTTTACACAGACGAAAACTCATCTATTACACCGACACTTCATTTTTTTAAACCTATTACAACTCCATACTTTTTTTGCGTTTAGTATGCACCATTCAAAGTCATCTCATCAACTTTCAACCCTTTCTGACGTCATTTGCTATTTTTCATGCATTTACAGATTTGTTTTGAGCTAAATGACCCTGAAGTTGAAAAGCACTACAAATTAACTCTGAAAAGGTTAAAACTTGGCATGGTATCATCATTTCACCCACATAACATGTGCAAAAAAGTAGATGTAACATCCCAAAATTCTAAATTTTGGAATGTTATAAACAAATAGATAGTTTTGATTGATTGTTTGATTGATTGACTGAAAGTGAGTGAATTCGAAACTTTTTGAAAGTTAAATGAGAGGGAATAAAAGGACTTTCCCAAACTTTCAAATTTTTTTCTGATCTTCATGAATTCAAATTCTTTTCACCACAAAATCCTGGAGAGAAGATGACATGACTTCTTCCATTTATTTAAATGACAAGGGGTGTTGAAAATATTTGAATTTCATTTGGAAAATATTTCCAACCCAGGAACTTTATGCAACTCAATGATTTTCACGAGCGAAGATAAAATGACTTCTTCAAAACATATGAAATATGAGTTGGGAGTTTCAAAGAATTAAATTCAAAGTTCTTTTGAATTTATCTTCAATTTGGAGTTATTTGAGTTTTATTCAAATTATTTTTCTCCAAAAATAAAATATACGGAAATTAGGGTAACATGATTCCCTACATCAGAGAAATGGAGAGAATAAATTTGAATTAATTTTGATATTTTTAAAATGATTTTTATTTGATTTTATTAGAGTAGAAGCACTCTTTGCTTTATTTGAATTTTTTTGGATTTTATTTGACGTTAGTAAAATGTTCATGTTGTAGAAAATCTTTTTCTGCAAATTTTGATATATTATATGCCTATAGTTATTTTTCTTAGTTTGCTAGTTTATTTAATTCTATTTGTCTGTCTATTTAAAAAAAACTTCCTCCGACTGGGCCGGCCCAGCTAGCCAGCCAGGCCCAGCCCAGCCGCGCTTCGCCCTCGAGCTTGGGACGGAGTCCCGAGTGTAACCGACGCCGCCTCGACGTCCGTGCGCCGCTCGGAGTCCTCCGCCGCCTTACCCCTCCTCCAAGGCTACCGCCTCCCCTTCCCTCCTATAAAGTCGCCGTCGCCCCCTCTTTTCCCCGCTCTCGCCGCCGCCGCACATCCCGCCGCCGCTGCACATCCCGCCGCCGCCGGATCTCGCCGGAGTTGCCGCTACCGCCGAGTTTCCTCGCCCTCGCCTCCTCCTCCTCGACAATGTGCCATGCTTGCCGACATCGCCGCCCGCCCTTGACGCCGCGTCGCCAAGACGCAAGCCTCCCGACGCCGCTTGCGGAGTTCGCCGCCGGCCGGATCTGCTCCGTCGCCAGAACTGCCGGTTTATTTTTCGGTCCGGTAATAAACCACCCCGGTCCGCCATTTTTTTTAGTTTACGATTTTTAACTTAAAACTCACATCGGTTTTTTTAGCTAGATCTAATTTAACGAACGTTTTTTGTTTAGGAGGTTTTACTGAACGTTTTCGTTCTGTAGTACTGTTTAACGAACGTTCGTTATTTAGTTTTTTAGTCAGGGACCTATCCGTAATTAGTTTCTTTACAGTTTAGCCCCTGGTTTTTCAAACGACCACAACTTCTTGCTCGTTTATCCAAATCCAACGAAACCAACGCCCACTTCTTCGTTATGTTCTCCTGTATCCAGTAAAACAACTTAAACATGTTTTTGAAAGTTTAAAAATTAAATTTCAAACAGTTTAGTATTCAAACTTCTTTTGTTCATAACTCGAGTTGTATAACTCCGATTTAGTTGATTCTTTTTGCAAATCGAAGCACTTGACCTAAACTTTATGATAAGGCCAAATACACATAGTTTTGGTACTTTAGAAATTGTTTTATGCTGCAAGAGTCATTTGCTTGGTTTTGATGTTTTCCGAATCGTACTCTTCGTTCTTTCCAATCTTTTGAGTGATTGCTTATGTGTGGTTACCATTACTTGCTCGCGATAGATTGACCGGAGTGTGACGAGTAGAACTATCAGGAGTTATGAGTGCGAATCATCTTCATCAATAGTACAAGGCAAGTAACACTTTGATCATACTTCTTTATTACCCAGTTTTTATGCATTAGATCAATCCTCAAACAATTGCAGGATTATGATCTGATTAATATGTGGGTTTTGGGAAGTAGATGAGGTAGTACCTATTACCTGTTTTATTATCAAACCCTTGGGAGTTACTTCTACGTTTGCTTATTATGCCATGCTATGCTAGTAGACATGGATTGGGTGAGTGAATCCATGACAGATGTGAGATTGTTAAATTAATGGTTTATTTAAGGTGGCAACTATAATACACATCTGGGTGGATTGAGGTACCTGGGTATTCCAGGATTGCCTGCTTGTTTTTGGACCGCCACCCAGGCTCAAAGGGATCATAATATTATTCATGCTAGAAACTTCCGTGTGCAGCCACATGCTATTATGGGCTCTAGCATAGTTGATTAAGTCGTGCGAACTCTTACAGTGGTAGACTAGCAGATGTAGGGGAAAGTAGGTGTATAGGTCTACCCATCGTAAGGTGCTTGCGCTTCTGAAAGACTATGTCTCGGTCATCCGTTTCTCAAACACCATGTAGTGCGAGAAAACCTACGAAGGAGATCGAGTCGTGTGAGGAAAAGTGTGCAAACCTCTGCAGAGTGTATAAACTAATCATGATTAGCCGTGTCCCCGGTTATGGATGTTTTGAGTATCTAGTACTTGGATTATCATGTGAATCTCGTCATGTTACTTTAATTAATCTTGTTGGGTTTAAATGATGATGTTACTTAATTGGGATTGAGAATGCTATCAATCATTCTCAGTGTTTAACAACCACCATGATAGTTAAGTAAAATTTATTCCTTTGCAGTAGGGAAAAATTGGCATTTCGCAAAAACATTATAACCATAGAGCCTCCACCGGCCAAATATGCATGTAGTGATAGCCTTTATTCATCATTGCTCTATGGTGTGAATTTGCCAGTACATTCAATGTACTGACCCTTTGTGGCTGCAACGTCTCATGTTGCAGGATCTTACGACGAGTAAGTGATACGTTAGGGTTACGATTTCTACACTCAACTTTGCCGTTGGTGTTGATGGGAATCCACAACCTTGTTACTTCTGCTTTGTTGGATTGAGGTAATGGTATTTCCGTTACTTTATACATGTGATTTACCTCTGTTATAAATCCTCGAGTACTGTGTGTGTCAGCATACTGATCCAGGGATGACACTTAAGCACATAGACTTGATCCATTCGGGTCGGATCGCTACAAGATGGTAGCAGAGCACATGTTGACTGTAGGACGTGACCCTAGAGACGGGCAAGGCCATAGGAAAGATTTTCTCTACAACTTCATTTTCAAAAGGATCTTTTACCTCTCTTCTCTTCTGAGTTTATTCAAAAATTCCTTTTAGTGAGACTATACCCCTTTCCCCGTTTGACCACTCAAAGATTCGACTGATGAGACCACTTTAAGAAGGACCAGACATCGGACAACTAAGACCACTTCGAAATGAAGAGGATTTTACCGAGCATTATAATGATGGAAACTACGACGGATAAAGACTTCGAAGACTAGGAGAATATGAAGAATTTCCAGATTTGGTATGACCAAAGAAGGCTACACTTACGAAACTTGGCAGACTATGGAAGCTGTCAATACCCGAGATCAAGGTGTATCGGAGAAAGACCTGAACATGGAGCATTAGAACACAAAGTTTTGTCAAGAAAACCCTAAGGCAGGAGATATCAACTATGGAATAAAAGTTCATGTCAATGACTAGGGCAGAAATATGGATATCCAAGATGTTATCGCTCTCTTATCCTATTATTACCGTGTTGAGTTAAACATGCATTCCTTCAGAAGTATTGGATGGTAGAAAGCCGATGGAACACCCATCAGCAATGGATACAGTTTTAACCTTAGCTGGTGTATCACCAGGATCTGGAGTATTACCTCAAGGATTTTAAGATGGACTTTAGAAAGTCATATTTGACAAGGAGGCAATTCGTGAAGAACTCAGGAACCAGAAGCTGAAGTAGCCAAACTGGAGGAAGAAAAACCTCTAGATACCAGAGATTCGTCAGGAACTAAAGGACAGTAAGACCATGGTTCATGCCAAGGATGTTGAAACCCTGAAGTTTGGAATGCAACCCCAGCAATATTAAAGGATGTCATGAGAGATTTCGCGTCAACAGAGATGATTTGACAAAAGAACTTGAGAAGGACAAGCATGATCAGAAGGAGCCATCGGAGACATGACCAAGACTTGAAGAGTTTGGCGACTTTGAAGATTTATTGACCATTAGAAGACCAAACCCCATTATACCTACGTTAGATGCGACGTTTGTGAGCTGTCATTTGTTTGTTGTTTTTCCGACAGCCACAATAAAACCTGTCTTTTCAAAACTATTGTTTGTATTGTGTGTAATCCTCTCTATCTCTCTTATCTCACCCCAAAACCCCTGGACCCAATAGAGGATAAATGGAGATGAGCTCATATTATCTGGACCGATGAGTCAATTGGAGACGGACCGATGGATTCAGAACATGGAGGATCACATGAAGAATAACCCTATAGCCAGAAAGGATATGGCCCAGCATGCTCTTCAATGCTTTGAAAGAGGTGCTGCAACTTGGTGGAGGATGTACCAAACCATCAATGGATGGCAAGGAGTAACCACTTGGAATGAATCTAAGTTGACCTTGCTAAAGTCTCGGTTTGTGTCCTAGAAATTGAAGCCTTATGGAAAGGATATGAAGAAACCTTGTGCATACAAGCTTTGTGGAGAAATAGGGCACAACCATAAAGAAAACAAGGACGAATACCCTCATAAGCGGAGGATTACCAAAGGAGTTAGCCGAGGATCTCAGGGAACTTCGGTTGGAGATTGTTCCCAAAGGTTTTGTTGCAGCAATGGAAGTTCAGTCTACATTGTTAGCAAAGATCCGTGAAGCTCAGAAGGATGACAAAGAGATTGCTGAGGTAAAAGAGAGGATGAGCAAAGGAAAGGCCAAAGGTTTTCACAAGGATGAGCACGACACCTTATGGTTCGAGGACCATGTTGTTGGGGAACGTAGTAATTTCAAAAATTTTCCTACGCACACGCAAGATCATGGTGATGTATAGCAACGAGAGGGGAGAGTGTTGTCCACATACCCTTGTAGACCCGGCGAAGCGATCTGGCGTAGAGGAAGTAGTCGACGTTCTCCTCGCGATCCGACCGATCCGGCGCCGTTACTCCGGCGCCCCGAGTTCTTGACACACGACAGCTCGATGGCGTCCCTCGTACTCGATCCAGCCGAGTGTCGAGGAGAGTTCGTCGGCCTGACGGCGTGGGACGATCTTGATGTTTCACGGTAGAGGCTTCGCCTAAGCTTCACATGACAGTATAACCGAGGTGGAATATGGTGGAGGGGCACCTGACACGGCTAAGGCGATCTCACGATCAACTTGTGTGTTCCAAAGTGCCCCCTGCCCCGTATATAAAGGAGCCGGGGGGGGCGGCGGCCAAGGAGGCGCATACAGGAGTCCTACTCCTCCGGGAGTAGGATTCCCCCAATCCTAGTTGGACTAGGATTCCGGAGGGGAAAGAGAGAGGGGCGGCCCCTTCTCCTAGTCCTAGTAGGACTAGGGAAGGGGAGGCGCTGACCAGGCTTGGGCTGCCCTCCTCCTTTCCACTAGGGCCCATCGAGGCCCATTTACCTCCCGGGGTTCCGTAACCTCCCGTACTCGATAAATTCCGTTTTCGCCGGAACCATTCCGAACTCCAAACATAGGCTTCCAATATATCAATCTTTATGTCTCGACCATTCCGAGACTCCTCGTCATGTCCGTGATCACATCCGGGACTCGAACTCCTTGGTACATCAAAATACATAAACTCATAATAAGCGCCATCGAAACTTTAAGCGTGCGGACCCTACGGTTCGAGAACAATGTAGACATGACCTGGAACCATTCACGGTCAATAACCAACAGCGGGACACGGATGCCCATATTGGTTCCTACATATTCTACGAAGATCTTTATCGGTCAGACCGCATAACAACATACGTTGTTCCTTTGTCATCGGTATGTTACTTGCCGAGATTCGATCGTCGGTATCAATACCTAGTTCAATCTCGTTACGGCAAGTCTCTTTACTCGTTCCGTAATACATCATCTCACAACTAACTCATTAGTTGTAGTGCTTGCAAGGCTTGATGATGTGCATTACCGAGAGGGCCCAGAGATACCTCTCCGACTATCGGATTGACAAAACCTAATCTCGAAATACGCCAACCCAACATCGCCTTTGGAGACACTGTAGTACTCCTTTATAATCACCCGATTACGTTGTGACGTTTGGTAGCACCAAAGTGCTCCTCCGTAAACGGAGTTGCATAATCTCATAGTTACAGGAACATGTATAAGTCATGGATAAAAGCAAGTAGCAACATACTAAGCGATCGTGTGCTAAGCTAAGGGAATGGGTCATGTCAATCAGATCATTCTACTAATGATGTGACCTCATTAATCAAATAACAACTCCTTTGTTCATGGTTAGGAAACATAACCATCTTTGATTAACAAGCTAGTCTAGTAGAGGCATACTAGTGACATCTTGTTTTGTCTATGCATTCACACATGTATCATGTTTCCGTTAATACAATTCTAGCATGAATGATAAACATTTATCATGAAATAAGGAAATAAATAATAACTTTATTATTGCCTCTAGGGCATATTTCCTTGATCTCCCACTTGCACTAGAGTCAATAATCTAGATTACACAGTAATGATTCTAACACCCATGGAGTCTTGGTGCTGATCATGTTTTGCTCGTGGAAGAGGCTTAGTCAGCGGTGCGCAACATTCAGATCCGTATGTATCTTGCAAATCTCTATGTCTCCGATCTGGACTAAGTCCGGATGGAATTGAAGCGTCTCTTGATGTGCTTGGTCCTCTTGTGAAATCTGGATTCCTTTGCTAAGGCAATTGCTCGATATTGTCACGAAGATTTTCATTGGACCCGATGCACTAGGTATGACACCTAGATCGGATATGAACTCCTTCATCCGACTCCTTCATTAGCTGCTTCGAAGCTGCTATGTATTCCGCTTCACATGTAGATCCCGCTCGACGCTTTGTTTAGAACTGCACCAACCGACAGCTCCTCCGTTTAGTGTAAATACGTATCCGGTCTGCGATTTAGAATCGTCCGGATCGGTGTCAAAGCTTGCATCAACGTAACCGTTACGATGAGCTCTTTGTCACCTCCATATCGAGAAACATATCCTTAGTCCTTTTCGGTATTTGGGATGTTCTTGACCGCTGTCGATGATCCACTCTGGATTACTTTGGTACCTTCTGCTAGGCTTATAGCAAGGCACACATCAGTCTGGTACACAACATTGCATACATGATAGAGCCTATGGCTGAAGCATAGGAACATCTTTCATTTCTCTCTATCTTCTGCGGTGGTCGGGCATTGAGTCGACTCAACTTTACACCTTGTAACACAGGCAAGAACCCTTTCTTTGCTTGATCCATTTGAACTTCTTCAAAACTTTGTCAAGGTATGTGCTTTGTGAAAGTCCAATTAAGCGTCTTGATCTATCTCTATAGATCTTAATGCCCAATATGTAAGCAGCTTCACCGAGGTCTTTCATTGAAAAACTCTTATTCAAGTATCCCTTTATGCTATCCAGAAATTCTATATCATTTCCGATCAGCAATATGTCATCCACATATAATATCGAAATGCTCTGAGCTCCCACTCACTTTCTTGTAAATCAGGCTTCTCCAAAAGTGCAGTACAAACCCAAATGCTTTGATCACACTATCAAAAGCGTTTATTCCAACTCCGAGATGCTTGCACCAGTCCATAGATGGATCGCTGGAGTTTGCATACTTTGTTAGCTCCTTTTGGATCGATAAAACCTTCGGTTGCATCATATACAACTCTTCTTCCGTAAATCCATTCAGAATGCAGTCTTTACATCCATTTGCCAAATTTCATAATCATAAAATGCGGCAATCGCTAACATGATTCGGACGGACTTAAGCATCGCCACGGGTGAGAAGGTCTCATCGTAGTCAATCCCTTGAACTTGTCGAAAACCTTTTGCGACAAGTCGAGCTTTATAAACGATAACATTACCGTCGGCGTCAGTCTTCTTCTTGAAGATCCACTTGTTTTCTATTGCTTGCCTACCCTCGGGCAAGTCAACCAAAGTCCACACTTTGTTTTCATACATGGATCCCATCTCGGGTTTCATGGCTTCAAGCCACTTTGCGAATCTGGGCTCACCATCGCTTCTTCATAGTTCGTAGGTTCATCATGATCTAGTAGCATGACTTCCGAACAGGATTACCGTACCACTCAGTGCGGATCTTACTCTGGTTGATCTACGAGGTTCTGCGAAGTAACTTGATCTGAAGTTTCATGATCAACATCATCAACTTCCTCACTACTTGGCGCAGGTGTCTCGAAACTGGTTTCGCGACGAACTACTTTCAAGTAAGGGAGAAGGTACTATTACCTCATCAAGTTCCACTTTCCTCCCACTCACTTCTTTCGAGAGAAACTCCTTCTCTAGAAAGGATCCATTCTTAGCAACGAATGTCTTGCCTTCGATCTGTGATAGAAGGTGTACCCAACTGTCTCCTTTGGGTATCCTATGAAGACACATTTCTCGATTTGGGTTCGAGCTTATCGGGTTGAAGCTTTTTCACATAAGCATCGCATCCCCAAACTTTTAAGAAACGACAACTCTGGTTTCTTGCTAAACCATAGTTCATAAGGTGTCGTCTCAGCGGATTTCGACGGTGTTCTATTCAGTGTGAATGCGGTGTCTCTAGAGCATAACCCCAAAAGCGATAGCGGTAAATCTGTAAGAGACATCATAGATCGTACCATATCTAGTAAAGTACGATTCTGACGTTCGGACACACCATTACGTTGTGGTGTTCGGGTGGCGTGAGTTGCTAAACTATTCGCATTGTTTCAAATGTAGACCAAACTCGTAACTCAAATATTCACCTCCACGATCGGATCGTAGAAACTTAATTTTCTTGTTACGATGATTTTCAACTTCACTCTGAAATTCTTTGAACTTTTCAAGCGTTTCAGACTTATGTTTCATTAAGTAGATATACCCATATCGCTTAAGTCATCTGTGAAGGTGAGAAAATAACGATATCCGCCACGAGCCTCAATATTCATCGGACCACATACATCCGTATGTATGATTTCCAATAATTCTGTTGCTCTCTCCATAGTACCGAGAAGCGGTGTTCTAGTCATCTTGCCCATGAGGCACGGTTCATAAGTGCCAAGTGATTCATAATCAAGTGACTCCAAAAGTCCATCGATATGGAGTTTCTTCATGCGCTTTACACCGATATGACCTAAACGGCAAGTGCCACAAATAAGTTGCACTATCATTATCAACTCTGCATCTTTTGGTTTCAACATTATGAATATGTGTATCACTACTATCGAGATTCATAAGAAATAGACCACTCCTCAAGGGTGCATGACCATAAAAGATATTACTCATATAAATAGAACAACCATTATTCTCTCGATTTAAATGAATAACCGTCTCGCATCAAACAAGATCCAGATATAATGTTCATGCTCAACGCAGCACCAAATAACAATTATTTAGGTCTAAAACTAATCCCGAAGGTAGATGTAGAGGTAGCGTGCCGACCGCGATCACATCGACTTTGGAACCATTTCCCGCGCGATCGTCACCTCGTCCTTTGCCGAGTTAAGCAATCAGTAGTCCTGTTTGAGTTGCAAATATTAGCAAGAACCGATATCAAATACCAGTGCTCTGCGAGCTCTAGTAAGGTACACATCAATAACATGTATATCACATATACCTTTGTTCACCTTGCCATCCTTCTTATCCGCCAAATACTTGGGGCAGTTCCGCTTCAAAGTGACGATCGCTTGCGGTAGAAGCACTCGATTTCAGGTTTAGGGCCGGACTTGGGTTTCTTCTCTGAGCAAAGAACTTGCTTGCTGTTCTTCTTGAATTCCTTCTTCTTCCCTTTGCCTTTCTTCTTGAAACTAGTGGTCTTATTGACCATCAACACTTGATGCTCCTTTTGATTTCTACCTCCGCAGCCTTTAGCATTGCGAAGAGCTCGGTATAGTTTTCACTAACCCTTGCATATTATAGTTCATCACGAAGCCTTTGTAGCTTGGTGGCGGTGATTGAATTACATCAATGACACAATCATCCGGAAGATTAACTCCCAATTGTGTCAAGTGATTGTAGTACCCGGACATTACGAGTATATGCTCACTAATGTAACTGTTCTCCTCCATCTTACAGCTATAGAACTTATTGGAGACTTCATATCTCTCAATCCGGGCATTACTGTTGGAATATTAACTTCAACTCTGGAACATCTCATATGCTCCATGACGTTCAAAACGTCGTTGAAGTCCCGGTTCTAAGCCGTAAAGCATGGCACATTGAACTATAGAGTAGTCATCGACTTTGCTCGCCAGACGTTCATAACATCTGGCGTTGCTCAAAGAAGAAGTTCTGTCACCTAGCGGTGCATCCGGGACGTAGCTCTTACGTGCAGCAATGAGGATGATCCTCAAATTCGGACCCGATCCGTGTAATTGCTACCATCATCTTTCAACTTTGCTTTCTCAAGGAACGCATTAAAATTCAACGGAACAACAAAGACGAGCCATCTATCTACAATCAAACATAAACAAGCAAGATACTATCGGTACTAAGTTCATGATAAATTTAAGTTCAATTAATCATATTACTTAAGAACTCCCACTTAGAAAAACATCTCTCTCGTCATCTAAGTGATCACGTGATCCAAATCAACTAAACCATAACCGATCATCACGTGAAATGGAGTAGTTTTCAATGGTGAACATCTTATGTTGATCATATCTACTATATGATTCACGCCGACCTTTCGGTCTCCGTGTTCCGAGGCCATATCTGCATATGCTAGGCTCGTCAAGTATAACCCGAGTATTCTGCGCGTGCAAAACTGGCTTGCACCCGTTGTAGATGGACGTGAGCTTATCACACCCGATCATCACGTGGTGTGCAGGCACGACGAACTTTGGCAACGGTGCATACCCGGGGAGAACACTTCTTGATAATTTAGTGAGAGATCATCTTATAATGCTACCGTCAATCAAAGCAAGATAAGATGCATAAAAGGATAAACATCACATGCAAATCAATATAAGTGATATGATATGGTCATCATCATCTTGTGCTTCACGATCTCCATCTTGTTGCACCACCATGATCACCATCGTCACCGGCGCGACACCTTGATCTCCATCGCAGCATCGTTGTCGTCTCGCCAAACTTATGCTACTACGACTATCGCTACCGCTTAGTGATAAAGTAAAGCATTACAGGGCGATTGCATTGCATACAATAAAGCGACAACCATATGGCTCCTGCCGATTGCCGATAACCGGTTACAAAACATGATCATCTCATACAATAAAATATAGCATCACGTCTTGACCATATCACATCACAACATGCCTGCAAAAACAAGTTAGACGTCCTCTACTTTGTTGTTGCAAATTTTACGTGGCTGCTACGGGCTTAAGCAAGAACCAGTCTCACCCTCGCATCAAAACCACAACGATATTTCGTCAAATAGACTCGTTTTAACCTTCTCAAGGACCGGCGTAGCCACACTCGGTTCAACTAAAGTGAGAGAGCAGCACCCACGGTCACCTTTAAGCAACGAGTGCTCACAGCGGTGAAACCAGTCTCGCGTAAGCGTCTGGCGTAATGTCGGTGCGGGCCGCTTCATCTCACAATACCGCTGAACCAAAGTATGACATCTGGTAGGTAGTATGACTTGTATCGCCCACAACTCACTTGTGTTCTACTCGTGCAAAACATCAAACCATAGAAAAACCTAGGCTCGGATGCCTTTGTTGGGGAACGTAGTAATTTCAAAAATTTTCCCACGCACACGCAAGATCATGGTGATGTATAGCAACGAGAGGGAGAGTGTTGTCCACATACCCTTGTAGACCCGGCGAAGCGATCTGGCGTAGAGGAAGTAGTCGACGTTCTCCTCGCGATCCGACCGATCCGGCGCCGTTACTCCGACGCCCCGAGTTCTTGACACACGACAGCTCGATGGCGTCCCTCGTACTCGATCCAGCCGAGTGTCGAGGAGAGTTCGTCAAGACGACGGCGTGGTGACGATCTTGATGTTTCACGGCGCAGGCTTCGCTTAAGCTTCGCGACAGTATAACCGAGGTGGAATATGGTGGAGGGGGCACCGACACGGCTAAGGAACGATCTCACGATCAACTTGTGTGTTCCAAAGTGCCCCCTGCCCCGTATATAAAGGAGCCAGGGGGGGGGGGGCGGCCAAGGAGGCGCGCATGGGAGTCCTACTCCTCGGGAGTAGGATTCCCCCAATCCTAGTTGGACTAGGATTCCTGAGGGGGAAAGAGAGAGGGGCGGCCCCTTCTCCTAGTCCTAGTAGGACTAGGGAAGGGGGGGCGTGCCCAGCAGGCTGCCCTCCTCCTTTCCACTAGGGCCCATCGAGGCCCATTTACCTCCCGGGGTTCGGTAACCTCCGGTACTCGTAAATTCCGTTTTGCGGAACCATTCGAACTCCAAACATAGGCTTCCAATATATCAATCTTTATGTCTCGACCATTCCGAGACTCCTCGTCATGTCCGTGATCACATCCGGACTCGAACTCCTTGGTACATCAAAATACATAAACTCATAATAAGCATCATCGAAACTTTAAGCGTGCGGACCCTACGGTTCGAGAACAATGTAGACATGACCTAGAACCATTCACGGTCAATAACCAACAGCGGGACCTGGATGCCCATATTGGTTCCTACATATTCTCGAAGATCTTTATCGGTCAGACCGCATAACAACATACGTTGTTCCTTTGTCATCGGTATGTTACTTGCCCGAGATTCGATCGTCGGTATCCAATACCTAGTTCAATCTCGTTACGCAAGTCTCTTTACTCGTTCCGTAATACATCATCTCACAACTAACTCATTAGTTGTAGTGCTTGCAAGGCTTGATGATGTGCATTACCGAGAGGGCCCGAGATACCTCTCCGACTATCGGATTGACAAAACCTAATCTCAAATACGCCAACCCAACATCGCCTTTGGAGACACTGTAGTACTCCTTTATAATCACCCGATTACGTTGTGACGTTTGGTAGCACCAAAGTGCTCCTCCGTAAACGGAGTTGCATAATCTCATAGTTACAGGAACATGTATAAGTCATGGATAAAAGCGGTAGCAACATACTAAACGATCGTGTGCTAAGCTAAGGAATGGGTCATGTCAATCAGATCATTCTACTAATGATGTGACCTCATTAATCAAATAACAACTCCTTTGTTCATGGTTAGGAAACATAACCATCTTTGATTAACAAGCTAGTCTAGTAGAGGCATACTAGTGACATCTTGTTTTGTCTATGCATTCACACATGTATCATGTTTCCGGTTAATACAATTCTAGCATGAATGATAAACATTTATCATGAAATAAGGAAATAAATAATAACTTTATTATTGCCTCTAGGGCATATTTCCTTCACATGTATATGTGCCCAATAATGCAAAGATCAGGAAGTTAATACTTCGGGAGGCTCATGACTCACCATACTCGATTCGCCCTAGAAACACCAAGATGTATTTGGATTTGAAGGAGCATTACTGGTGGACTGGTATGGAGAAGGATATTGCGGAGTATGTAGTCGTAGGTGATGTATGCCACAGAGAGTAAGAGCAGAGCATCAGAAGCCAGCAGGATTACTACATCCTATGCCGATACCCAAATGGAAGTGGGATAAGCTTGGCATGGATTTCATTACCGGATTTCCCAGAACCCGATCGGGACATGATTCTATCCGGGTAGTAGTTGATTCGCTTGACCAAAGTGGCTCACTTTATCCCAGTGAAAACCACCTATACAAGTGCGAAGTTGGCCAAGATATATTTGACCAGGATCGTATGTCTGCATGGAGTTCCGAGGACCATAGTATCAGATAGAGGAACACAGTTTACCTCAAAGTTTTGGAATCAGCTGCACCAGACTTTGGGTACTAGGATAGAGTTCAGTACAACCTTTCATCCGCAGACAGATGGATAGACCGAAAAAGTCAAACAGATTCTGGAGGACATGTTGAGAGCGTGTGCGCTAGATTATGGATCTAGTAGGGATGATAATCTACCTTACGCGGAGTTCTCATACAACAACAGTTACCAAGCCAGTTTGAAGATGGCCCCTTTTGGAGCTTTGTATGGGAGAAGGAGCCAGATACCGTTGATGTGGGATGAAGTTGGAGACCGTCAGTTGTTTGGACCACAAGGAGTCAGAAGAGAATGTTAAGTTGATTCGAGATAGACTGAAGGTAGCTCAGTCCTGGCAGAAGAGTTATGCAGACTCAAAAACGCAAGGAGGTCGTCTATGAAATTGGAGACAGAACATGTCTTCGTGTGTCCCCTCTGCGAGGAGTTAAAGGATTTGGAGTTAAGGGAAAGTTAGCCCCGAGATGTGTAGGACCATACCGAGTTTTGGAGCATATGGGAGAAGTGGCCAACAAATTGAAGTCACCCGAAGGACTGTCACGAGTTCATGATGTGTTTCACGTTTCCCAGTTGAAGAAGTGCCATGCAGAGATGGCCAATATTCCCCTGTAAGGATGCTTGACCCTGGAAAGGATAATGCTGTTCCACGAAGTGGAGTATGGACTTCATAAGTATAAGTTTTATCTCGGTATGTGGGATATCCCACGAGGATGAAGAGATGAATTACCATTGGATATAAAGGAGGTATGATATTGGAAATATGGATCAATGGAAATTCCATGATGAGTCTGTGTAATCACGTCTTAGTTTGGAACAAATAGAAGGAAGAAAGACATTACAATTGGATGAATTTAAGTATGCTTGAATAACGATTAGTTGCCCGCGATGATGAGTTCAAGGTTTACAAGTGATGAGATGGGCGATAACCCACAGGCCCCAGGATCTGCCAAGAAGCAAGCACACTCTTGTTGAAGGAAAAACCCTGGAAAGAGTTACCATTTTATTGACAAACGATCCTATAGGAGTTTACGCAAAACCTGAGAGATGTGAAGAAACGATAAATGTTTGTTTGGCTTCCAGAATCAATGGATTTAACCGAACTTGGTTCGTTGACACGAGAAAATTCTGCAATGCTTGTGAGGATGACCGAGTGTTAGCATGCGAGATTTGCCAAACCATATACAAGATAATGATTTGGGTGCGGGGATGGATTGATCACCATACCGACTTACTCTTATTATTCGCCTTGCTATGTGGGATGGTAAATCTGAGTGACTTACCTATAGTAGAGAGACGACGATCAAAACCTTGTTTGAACCTTAGAATGGTATGACAATTTTACCTTGTACAAGGTAGTTGTTGCCAATCGTAGGTCATACGGTGAGGCAACCCAGACCCATTTTCCTGCAGGAGAAACCATAAATTGTTGACCACCATGAGATATCGATAGTTGTTTAGTATTGGCGCCAGACCCGTCAGCTAAGAAGACCCAGTCTCGGAATAACCGTACCAAGATGAAAGGACAGAAGTATTGAGGAAAAGTTATGCCACTATCGGAAGAGCCCAGAGAAGGAATTTTCCCGAGATCTAAGAAGACCGACATTGTCAGGAATAAGGATGGAGTATATGAGTTTTGATGGAACCGTAACAATGCTTCTAAGGGTGGTAGCACACGAGACCCCGGAGACGATCGATGGATTCTGAAGACCCCCTACCCTAACCTATTTCTTGCTAGCCTCTCCGAATCTCGAGGACGAGATTCATTTTAAGGGTGGTAGGTTTGTAACATCCCAAAATTCTAAATTTTGGAATGTTATAAACAAATATATAGTTTTGATTGATTGTTTGATTGATTGACTGAAAGTGAGTGAATTCAAAACTTTTTGAAAGCTAAATGAGAGGGAATAAAAAGACTTTCCCAAACTTTCATTTTTTTCCTGATCTTCATGAATTCAAATTCTTTTCACCACAAAATCCTGGAGAGAAGATGACATGACTTCTTCCATTTATTTAAATGACAAGGGGTGTTGAAAATATTTGAATTTCATTTGGAAAATATTTCCAACCGGGAACTTTATGCAACTCAATGATTTTCACGGCGAAGATAAAATGACTTCTTCAAAACATATGAAATATGAGTTGGGAGTTTCAAAGAATTAAATTCAAAGTTCTTTTGAATTTATCTTCAATTTGGAGTTATTTGAGTTTTATTCAAATTATTTTTCTCCAAAAATAAAATATACAGAAATTAGGGTAACATGATTCCCTACATTAGAAAAATGGAGAGAAATAAATTTGAATTAATTTTGTTATTTTTAAAATGATTTTTTTTGGATTTTATTAGAGCAGAAGCACTCTTTGCTTTATTTGAATTTTTGTGGATTTTCTTTGACGTTAGTAAAATGTTCGTGTTGTAGAAACTCTTTTTCAGCAAATTTTGATATATTATATTCCTATAATTATTTTTTTAGTTTGTTAGTTTATTTAATTCTTTTTGGTTGTCTATTCTAAAAAAAACTTCCTCCGACTGGGCCGGCCCAGCTAGCCAGCCAGCCAGGCCCAGCCCAGCCGCGCTTCGCCCTCGAGCTCGGGACGGAGTCCTGAGCGTAACCGACGCCACCTCGACGTCCGTGCGCCGCCCGGAGTCCTTCGCCGCCTTACCCCTCCTCCAAGGCTACCGCCTCCCCTCCCCTCCTATAAAGTCGCCGCCGCCCCCTCTTTTCCCCGGTCTCGCCCCTGCCGCACATCCAGCTGCCGCCGGATCTCGCCGGAGTTGCCGCTGCCGCCGAGTTTCCTCGCCCTCGCCTCCTCCTCCCTCGGCATCGCTTGTTGCCGACATCTCCACCTGAAGTGGGCGTCGCCGTCGCCCGTGCACATAAGCCGCCCGACGCCTTGCGCCGGAGTTCGCCGCCGGCCGGATCCGCTTCGCCGCCAGAACCGCCGGTTTATTTTCCAGTCCAGTAATAAACCACCCCGGTCCGCCGGTTTTTTTAGTTTACGGTTTTTAACTTAAAAACTCAGATCGGTTTTTTAGCTAGATCTAATTTAATGAACGTTTTCTGTTTAGGAGGTTTTAGTGAACGTTTTTGTTCTGTAGTACTGTTTAACGAACGTTTGTTATTTAGTTTTTTTTCTTTTTCTGTTAGTTTTTAGTCAGGGACCTATTTGTAATTAGTTTCTTTACAGTTTAGCCCCTGGTTTTTCAAACGACCACAACTTCTTGCTCGTTTATCCAAATCCAATGAAACCAATGCCCACTTCTTCGTTATGTTCTCCTGTATCCAGTAAAACAACTTAAACATGTTTTTGAAAGTTTAAAAATTAAATTTCAAAAAGTTTAGTATTCAAACTTCTTTTGTTCATAACTCGAGTTGTATAACTCCGATTTAGTTGATTCTTTTTGCAAATCGAAGCACTTGATAAACTTTATGATAAGGCCAAATACACATAGTTTTGGTACTGTTAGAAATTGTTTTATGCTGCAAGAGTCATTTGCTTGGTTTTGATGTTTTCCGAATCGTACTCTTCGTTCTTTCCGATCTTTTGAGTGATTGCTTATGTGTGGTTATCATTGCTTGCTCGCGATAGATTGACCGGAGTGTGACGAGTAGAACTATCAGGAGTTATGAGTGCGAATCATCTTCATCAACAGTACAAGGCAAGTAACACTTTGATCATACTTCTTTATTACCCAGTTTTTATGCATTAGATCAATCCTCAATCAATTGCATGATTAGGATCTGATTAATATGTGGGTTTTGGGAAGTAGATGAGGTAGTACCTATTAACTGTTTTATTATCAAACCCTTGGGAGTTACTTCTACGTTTGCTTATTATGCCATGCTATGCTAGTAGACGTGGATTGGGTGAGTGAATCCATGACAGATGTGAGATTGTTAAATTAATGGTTTATTTAAGTTGGCAACTTTAATACACATCTGGGTGGATTGAGGTACCTGGGTATTCCAGGATTGCCTGTTTGTTTTTGGACCGCCACCCAGGCTCAAAGGGATCATAAGGTTATTCATGCTAGAAACTTCCGTGTGCAGCCACATGCTATTATGGGCTCTAACATAGTTGATTAAGTCATGTGGACTCTTACAGTGGTAGACTAGCAGATGTAGGGGAAAGTAGGTGTACAGGTCTACCCATCGTAAGGTGCTTGCGCTTTTGAAAGACTATGTCTTGGTCATCCGTTTCTCAAACACCATGTAGTGCGAGAAGACCTACGGAGGAGATCGAGTCGTGTGGGGAAAAGTGCGCAAACCTCTGCAGAGTGTATAAACTAATCATGATTAGCCGTGTCCCCGGTTATGGACGTTTTGAGTATCTAGTACTTGGATTATCATGTGAATCTCGTCATGTTACTTTAATTAATCTTGTTGGGTTTTAATGATGATGTTACTTAATTGGGATTGAGAATGCTGTCAACCATTCTCAAGGTTTAACTACCACCATGATAGTTAAATAAAATTTATTACTTTGCAGTAGGGAAAAATTGGCATTTCGAAAAAAATTATAACCATAGAGCCTCCACCAGCCAAATATGCATGTAGTGATAGCCTTTATTCATCATTTCTCTATGGTGTGAATTTGCCAGTATATTCAATGTACTGACCCTTTGTGGCTGCAACGTCTCATGTTGCAGGATCTTACGACGAGTAAGTGATACGTTAGGGTTACGATTTCTACACTCAACTTTGCCGTTGGTGTTGATGGGAATCCACAACCTTGTTACTTTCGCTATTTTGGATTGAGGTAATGGTATTTACGTTACTTTATACATGTGATTTACCTTTGTTATAAATCCTCGAGTACTGTGTGTGTCAGCATACCGATCCAGGGATGACACTTAAGCACAGAGACTTGATCCATTCGGGTCGGGTCGCTACAGTAGACAGGGTTACGGCAAAAACTGGATGAACTTCGTGTACAAGCTAGACAATCTCTTTCGAAGTATCACTGTTTCGGACGAAAACTCATTTGTTACAAAGACACTTCATTTTTTTAAACTTATTACAACTCCAAGCTTTATTTGCATTCAGTATGCACCATTCAAAGCCATGTCATCAACTTTCAACCCTTTCTGACATCATTTGCTATTTTTTCATGCATTTACAGATTTGTTTTGAGCTAAATGACCCTGAAATTGAAAAGCACTACCAATGGACTTTGAAAATGTTGAAACTTGGCATGGTATCATCATTTCACCTACATAGTATGTGCGAAAAAGTAGAGAGGGTTATGGCAAATACTGGACGCACTTCGTATACAAACTGGACAATCTCTTTCGAAGTATTAGAGTTTCGGACGGAAACTCATCTGTTACAAAGGCACTTCATTTTTTAAAACTTATTACAACTCCAGGCTTTATTTGCGTTCAGTATGCACCATTCAAAGCCACTGATACGTCTCCAACGTATCTGTAATTTTTTATTGTTCCATGCTATTATATTACCCGTTTTGGATGTTTATGGGCTTTACTTTACACATTTATATCATTTTTGGGACTAACCTACTAACCGGAGGCCCAACCCGTATTGCTGTTTTTTTTGCCTATTTCAGTATTTTGAAGAAAAGAAATATCAAACAGAGTCCAAACGGAATGAAACCTTCGGGAGCGTGTTTTTTGGAACGAACGTGATCCAGAGAACTTGGAGTGCAAGTCAAGAAGCAGTCGAGGCGGCCAGGAGGGTGGAGGGCGCACCCACCCTTACAGGGCGCGCCCCTATCTCGTGGGCCCCTCGGGCGGCCACCGACCTACTTCTTCCTCCTATATATACCCACGTACCCCAAGAACATCAGGGGAGCCAACGAAAACCTAATTCCACCACCGTAACCTTCTGTATCCGCGAGATCCCATCTTGGAGCCTTCGCCGGCGCTCCGCCGAAGGGGGAATCGACCACGGAGGGCTTCTACATCAACACCATAGCCCCTCCGATGAGTTGTGAGTAGTTTACCACAGACCTTCGGGTCCATAGTTATTAGCTAGATGGCTTCATCTCTCTTTTTGGATCTCAATACCATGTTCTCCTCGATCTTCTTGGAGATCTATTCGATGTAACTCTTTTGCGGTGTGTTTGTCGAGATCCGATGAATTGTGGGTTTATGATCAAGTTTATCTATGAGAAATATTTGAATCTCCTCTGAATTCTTTTATGTATGATTGAGTTATCTTTGCAAGTCTCTTCGAATTATCAGTTTGGTTTGGCCTACTAGATTGATCTTTCTTGCAATGGGAGAAGTGCTTATCTTTGGGTTCAATCTTGCGGTGTCCTTTCCTAGTGACAGCAGGGGCAGCAAGGCACGTATTGTATCGTTGCCATCGAGGATAAAAAGATGGGGTTTGTATCATATTGCATGAGTTTATCCCTCTACATCATGTCATCTTTCTTAATGCGTTACTCTGTTCTTATGAACTTAATACTCTAGATGCATGCCGGATAGCGGTCGATGTGTGGAGTAATATTAGTAGATGCAGATAGGAGTTGGTCTACTTGTCGTGGACGTGATGCCTATATACATGATCATGCCTATATAATCTCATAATTATTTGCTTTTCTATCAATGTCAGATCCCAGCTAGTCCATGCATTAGAGTGTTGCATCATGTCTACTTTCCATCAGAAACTTGAATTGGGGAAGCCAGAACCCCCAGAATCCCTCTGAATTCAACTAAGGCTTACTAAAAATATTTTCAATGAACCTGAGATGCCCTTCTAAAAAGTTCACCCTCTTTGACTTGGGTTAGAACCTCTGGCAAAATTGGTGCACATTTTTCTAGGTCAACAGAAGGTCATTGAATTAAATCATATGTAAATTGCATTTGGGCATTTAAATGCTAGTAAATATTTTGAATGCTCAAATAATTCAGAAAATAAATGTGGGCTGTTGGAGATATTCTAAACAGAGCCCCTGATTATTTTTAGGATTTTTAGAAGTGCCTAGCTATTTTTAATAAAGCCACAAACTTACAGAAAAATAGAAAAAGAAAAACAAAGAAAAGCAGAGGCTTACCTGGCGCCCACCTGGCAAGCCCACCTGCCGGCCCAGCCCAGCCACCGCTCCAGGGAGCTGCTTGGCTTGGCCAGGCAGGCAGCCAGGTGCTCGACGTCCTGCTTCCTCCCCTCGCCGTTCTGCCGCCCTGGGTCGGTCACCCACTCCTCCCCCGAGCTCGCAGACATGCCCCTTCCTTCCCAGCTCCTCTTCCTCACTCGCCCGCACCATGGCCGACGCTGTCGCGCCCGCACCACCGTGATAACCACGCCCGCTGTCGTCCCCGTACCGCGCCATCGTGTCTGTTCTCTCCGCCGTCGTCGACTACGTCGAGTAGGCCGAGCCCGAGCGCTCGCATGCTCTGCACCGCCTCCACCGACCCCGTCTTCGTCGACCACCACCGGAGATCCCCTTCGCCGTCACCGTCGCAACAGGCCGTCCCCGTCCTCGCCGTCAGCTCCATCGCAACCACCATGAGCCTGGCCACCTCTCTACCCTCTCTGTCCTCCCTCTCGAGCCCTGTAGCGACTGCATGTAGCTTACCCGCACGCGCCGCCGTGGAGCTCGTCGCCGACGATACTCCGGCCACACCACCGTGTCCAACATGCTCACCGCATCCCCAGGAGCCCAACACACCACCCCACGTGCCTCGCCGTGCCCCGTAGCTTCGGGTTCGACCTCACCCGAACTCCGGCGACCGCCAAGGTCGTCGCCGGTGACGTTTCCGGCCACCCCGAGCTCAACCACCACCACCAAGCGTTGCGGCTTGCTCCCAGCTACGCGTAGATGCCCTCCGCCGCTCATTTGGTCGCCGGAACGCACTAATGCACTTCCACCGCCGCGTCTGGCCTCGCCGGCGGCTAAACGCCGGCGGGTTTGACCTTTCACTTTGACTGGGTGGGCCCAGTTTGACTCCCCTGAGTCTATGACAAGTGGGGCCCCCCTCTGCTAATTAACTCAGATTAGTTTAAGTAACGTTAGATAGTTTAAATAACTGCTGACATGCGGGACCCACTGGTCAGGTTGACCTGGACGTCCCCTTTGACCACTGACGTCACCCTGACGCATTGCTGACGCAATAACTAATTTCTAGATTTATTTTTTATATAGAAAATTCCAGAAATTGTTGCAAACTTCAAAAATTCATAGAAATTAATCTGTAACTCCAAATGCAAAGATTTATATATGAATTTTGATTAGAAAAATTCAATCTATCCATTGGTATTGGTTTCATGCATGTCAGAACAAGTTAACCTTGCTGTTTAAGCAAAACAAGATAATGCACTAATATGGCTATGTTAAATGAACTAACATCTGAATCTTTGATTCAAATGAGTTCATTCCTTTCTGTCTTAGCTTGCATTAGGCCAAAACACATTCTTATTGCCATGTCATAGCATGCATCATATTGGGCATTGCATTGATCGTGTTTCTTCTCTGTTTGTTGGTATTGTTCCCCCTCGGTAGACGTTGTACCGACGTTGTGATCGTTGACACTGATGAAGACTCAATGCTATCTTCAGAAGTGCCAGGCAAGCAAAACCCCCTTGTTCGTTCCGATACAATCCTACTCTCTCGCTCCTCGGAGCCTATTGAATAAAATACTTGATTTGTAGAGTCATGTTGTGATGCCATGTTGTATTTGCACATATCGAGCATATTGTGTGTATGTTATTGAAATGCTTGGTATGTGTGGGATCTGACTATCTAGTTGTCTATCCTTAGTAGCCTCTCTTACCGGGAAATGTCTCCTAGTGCTTGCACTGAGCCATGGTAGCTTGCTACTGCTCCAGAACACTTAGGTTGGCCGGCATGTGTCTTTCTTCGTTCCTGTGTCTATCCCTTCGGGGAAATGTCACGCGATGAATACCGGAGTCCTGTTAGGCCGCTACAGCCCGGTTTACCGGAGTCCTGCTAGCCCAGTGCTACAGCCCGTATTCACTCGCTGATGACCGACACGTTCGATGTTGGGTCATGGATGCCTGTCCCTGTAAGTCTGTGCCACTTTGGGTTTACGACTAGCCATGTCAGCCCGGGCTCCTTATCATATGGATGCTAACGACACTATCATATACGTGTGCCAAAAGGCGCAAACGGTCCCGGGCAAAGGTAAGGTGACACCCGTGGGAATACCGTGCGTGAGGCCGCAAAGTGATATGAGGTGTTACATGCTAGATCGATGTGGCATTGAGTCGGGGTCCTGACAATCAATTGCTCGACAGTAATTTGTTCACCCACCGTAATACTTATGCTATCTTGATAGAAGCCACTAGTGAAACCTATGGCCCCCGGGTCTATCTTTTATCATATAAGCTTTCAATCTACTTTTATTTGCATCTTTACTTTTCCAATCTATATTATAAAATACCAAAAATATATTTATCTTATCATACTATCTCTATCAGATCTCACTTTCGCAAGTGGTCGCGAAGGGATTGACAACCCCTTTATTGCGTTGGTTGCGAGTTCTTTGTTTGTTTGTGTAGGTGCGTGGGACTTTTGAAGAGCCTCCTACTGGATTGATACCTTGGTTCTCAAAAACTTAGGGAAATACTTACGCTAATGTTGCTGCATCATCCTTTCCTCTTCAAGGAAAACCAACGCAAGCTCAAGACATAGCAGCCACGTCATCAACTTTCAACATTTCTGACATCATTTGCTATTTTTCATGCATTTCTAGCTAGGCATGATGATGGCAATGATTCTCACATAAAAGATAAGAATTGAAACATAAAGAGAGCATCATGAAGAATATGACTAGCATATTTAAGTCTAACCCACTTCCTATGCATAGGGATTTTTTGAGGAAACAACTTATGGGAAATAGTCAACTAGCTTGATGTCTACTACACAACCTTCTTCTTGTAGACGTTGTTGGGCCTGCAAGTGCACATGTTTGTAGGACAGTAGCAAATTTCCGTCAAGTGGATGACCTAAGGTTTATCAATCCGTGGGAGGCGTAGGATGAAGATGGTCTCTCTCAAACAACCCTGCAACCAAATAACAAAGAGTCTCTTGTGTCCCCAACACACCCAATACAATGGTAAATTGTATAGGTGCACTAGTTCGGCGAAGAGATGGTGATACAAGTGCAATATGGATAGTAGGTATAGGTTTTTGTAATCTCAAAATATAAAAACATCAAGGTAACTAATGATAAAAGTGAGTGTAAACGGTATTGCAATGGTAGGAAACAAGGCCTAAGGTTCATACTTTCACTAGTGCAAGTTCTCTCAACAATAATAACATAATTGGATCATATAACTATCCCTCAACATGCAACAAAGAGTCACTCCAAAGCCACTACCAGCGAAGAACAAACGAAGAGATTATGGTAGGGTACGAAACCACCTCAAAGTTATCCTTTCTGTTCTATCTATTCAAGAGTCTGTAGTAAAATAACATGAAGCTATTCTTTTCGTTCAATCTATCATAGAGTTCATACTAGAATAACACCTTAAGGCACAAATCAACCAAAACCCTAATGTCACCCAGATACTCCATTGTCACCTCAAGTATCCGTGGGCATGATTATACGATATGCATCACACAATCTCAGATTCATCTATTCAACCAACACAAAGTACTTCAAAGAGTGCCCCAAAGTTTCTACTGGAGAGTCAAGACGAAAACGTGTGCCAACCCTTATGCATAGGTTCATGGGCGGAACCCGCAAGTTGATCACCAAAACATACATCAAGTGTTCTCAAATCCTTAAAGACTCAATCCGATAAGATAACTTCAAAGGGAAAACTCAATTCATCACAAGAGAGTAGAGGGGGAGAAACATTATAAGATCCAACTATAATAGCAAAGCTCACGATACATCAAGATCGTGCCATAGAGAGAACACGAGAGAGAGAGAGAGAGAGAGAGAGAGAGAGATCAAACACATAGCTAGTGGTACATACCCTCAGCCCCGAGGGTGAACTACTCCCTCCTCGTCATGGAGAGCGCCGGGATGAGGAAGATGGCCATCGGTGAGGGATCCCCTCTCCGGCATGGTGCCAGAACGGGCTCCCGAGAGGTTTTTGGTGGCTACAGAGGCTTGCGGCGGCGGAACTACCGATCTATCTTGTTTTTCGATGGTTTTAGGGTATATGGGAATATATAGGCGAAAGAAGTCGGTCGGGGGAGCCTCGAGGGGCCCACGAGGGTGGAGGGCGCGCCCCCTATCTCGTGGCCTCCTCGACGCTTCCCTGGCTTGCACTCCAAGTTCCCGGGATTACTTCTGTTCCAAAAATAACTTTTCCGAAGGTTTTATTCTGTTTGGACTCCGTTTGATATTCCTTTTCTTCGAAACACTGAAATAGGCAAGAAAACAGCAATATGGGCTGGGCCTCCGGTTATTAGGTTAGTCCCAAAAGTAATATAAAAGTGTATAATAAAGCCCGTAATCATTCAAAATAGATAATATAATAGCATGAATGCTTCATAAATTATAGATACGTTGGAGACGTATCGGCATCCCCAAGCTTAATTCCTGCTCGTCCTCGAGTAGGTAAATGATAAAAGAAAGAATTTATGAAGTGTGAATGCTAGAAGGTTCACAAGTTTGATCAATAATTATTTCAATCACCTTTTCTAGCATGATTATATGTCATAACCGTAGTTCATATCATAAAACTTCTCAAGATCAAGTAACAAGCTATTCACATGTTAAAGCATAGACCATAAACTTTCTTGAAACTAGCAAACTTCATTCTTAGTCATAAAACAATTACAATTCATCTTATTTTCAGGAAGGGTCTATGTCAGAGCTTTGATTTAGCAAACTCCACATACTCAACTATCATATAGTCTTCCATGATTATTAACACTCACGCAATACTAATGGTTATGGAGTTTTAATCGGACACTGAGAAAGATAGGGGCTTATAGTGTTGCCTCCCAACGTATTCATCTTTGGGTGGTGTCAACAATAATAGTTCATGCTAACTTACATCCATAACAGCAATCTGCCAAAACAGTATAGTCTGTAAAGAATGCAAGATTCATCATACTTCCCTAACTCCAAAAATTATGAGAAAAATACCTTACTGTAGAAGATTTATGAGCGCTCAATATGCAAAAAGTTTCAACATTATACCATTCTCTGACTTTTCTAGGGAATTTTTGCAACAGCGGTAAACTTTCTGTTTTCAAACAGCAACATGTATACTTGCAAAATAAGCATGGTAAAGGCTATCCTTGACATTTTTATTGGAAATATAGATTCAAAACATTATTCTAAATATCATCAAACAAATACTAACAAAATAAAATGACACTCCAAGCAAAACACAAATCATGTGGTGAATAAAAATATAGCTCCAAGTAAAGTTACCGATGAACGTAGAAGAAAGAGGGGATGCCTTCAGGGGCATCCCCAAGATTAGGCTCTTGGTTGTCCTTGAATATTACCTTGGGTGCCTTGGGCATCCCCAAGCTTAGGCTCTTGCCGCTCCTTATTCCATAGTCCATCGAATCTTTACCCAAAACTTGAAAACTTCACAACACAAAACTCAACAGAAAACTCGTAAGCTCCATTAGTATAAAAAAATAAAACCACCACTTAGGTACTGTAATGAACTCATTCTAAATTCATATTGGTGTAATATCTACTATATTCTAACTTCTCTATGGTTCATACCCTCCGGTACTACTCATAGATTCATCAAAAATAAGCAAGCAACACATAGAAAACAGAGTCTGTCAAAAACAGAACAGTCTGTAGTAATCTGTATCAAACATATACTTCTGGAACCCCAAAAATTCTACCAAATTATGAAGTCCTAAGCAATTTGTATACCAATCCAGAGCAAGAAGAATCAGGTCATAAGCACGTTTCTGTGAATTATCAAAACTAATAAACTGGGTGCAAAAGTTTCTGATTTTCAGCAGGATCAACACAACTATCACCATAAGCTATCCTAAAGTTCTTACTTGGCACTTACAGATTTGCTATTTTTCATGCATTTACAGATTTATTTTGAGCTAAATGACCCTAAAATTGAAAACCACTACAAATGAACTCTGAAAAGGTTGAAACTTGGCATGGTATCATCCTTTCACCCACATAACATGTGCGAAAATGTAGAAAGGGTAACGGCAAAAACTGGATGCACTTCGTATACAAACCGGACAATCTCTTTCGAAGTATTAGAGTTTCGGACAAAAACTCATCTGTTACAAAGGAACTTCATTTTTAAAACTTATTACAACTCCAGGCTTTATTTGCGTTCAGTATGCACCATTCAAAGCCACGTCATCAACTTTCAACCTTTCTGACGTCATTTGCTATTTTTCATGCCTTTACAGATTTGTTTTGAGCTAAATGACCCTAAAATTGAAAAGCACTACAAATGAACTCTGAAAAGATTGAAACTTGGCATGGTATCATCATTTCACCCACATAGCATGTGCGAAAAAGTAGAGAGGGCTACGGCAAAAACTGGATGCACTTCGTGTACAAACTGGACAATCTCTTTCTAAGTATCAGGGTTTCGGACGAAAACTCATTTGTTACAAAGGCACTTCATTTTTTTCAAACTTATTACACCTCCAGGCTTTATTTGCATTCAGTATGCACCATTCAAAGCCACATCATCAACCTTGAACCCTTTCTGACATCATTTGCTATTTTTCATGCATTTACAGATTTGTTTCGAGCTAAATGACCCTGAAATTGAAAAGCACTACTAATGAACTTTGAAAAAGTTGAAACTTGGCATGATATCATCATTTCACGCACATAGCATGTGCGAAAAAGTAGAGAGGGTTACGGAACAACTTGGATGCACTTCGTATACAAACTGTACAATCTCTTTCGAAGTATTAGGGTTTCAGACGAAAACTCATATGTTACAAAGGCACTTCATTTTTTTAAACTTATTACAACTCCAGGCTTTATTTGCGATCCGTATGCACCATTCAAAGCCACGTCATCAACTTTCAACCCTTTCTGGCATCATTTGCTATTTTTCATGCATTTACAGATTTGTTTTGAGCTAAATGACCCTGAAATTAAAAAGCACTACAAATGAACTCTGAAAAGGTTGAAACTTGGCATGATATCATCATTTCACCCACATAGCATGTGCGAAAAAGTCGAGAGGGTTATGACAAAAACTGGATGCACTTCGTGTACAAACTGGACAATCTCTTTCGAAGTATCACGGTTTCAGACGAAAACTCATCTGTTACAAAGACACTTCATTTTTTAAAACTTATTACAACTCCAGGCTTTATTTGCGTTCAGTATGCACTATTCAAAGCCACGTCATCAACTTTCAACTCTTTCTGACATCATTTGCTATTTTTCATGCATTTACAGATTTATTTTGAGCTAAATGACCTTGATATTGAAAATCACTACAAATGGACTCTGAAAAGGGTGAAACTTGGCATGGTATCATTATTTCACCCATATAGCATGTGCGAAAAAGTAGAGAGGGTTACGACAAAAATTGGAGGCACTTCGTGTACAAACTGGACAATCTATTTCGAAGTATCACGGTTTCGGATAAAAAATCATCTGTTACAAAGGCACTTCAGTTTTTAAACTTATTACAACTCGAGGCTTTATTTGCATTCAGTATGCACCATTCAAAGCCACGTCATCAATTTTCAATCCTTTCTGACATCATTTGCTATTTTTCATGCGTTTACATATTTCTTTTGAGCTAAATGACCCTGAAATTAAAAAGCACTACAAATGAACTATGAAAAGGTTGAAACTTGGCATGGTATCATCATTTCACCCACATAGCATGTGCGAAAAAGTAGAGAGGGCTACGGCAAAAACTGGATGCACTTCATGTACAAACTGGACAATTTCTTTCGAAGTATCACAGTTTCGGAGAAAACTCATGTGTTACAAAGGCACTTCTCATTTTTTTAAACTTATTACAACTTAGAAATAAATAAAAAAATATTAATTTTTTTGTACCTAAAGCAAAAAATTCACAAAGAAACTCTAAATATAGCATAAAACAACTCAAAAATAAATAAAAGAATATTAATTTTTTTGTACCTAAAGCAAAAATATTCATACAGAAAGTCTAAATACAGTATAAAACAACTCAGAAATAAATAAAAGAATATTAAATTTTTGTACCTAAAGCAAAAATAATCACAAAGAAACTCTAAATACAGCATAAAACAACTCAGAAATAAATAAAAGAATATTAATTCTTTTGTAACTAAAACAAAAATATTCACAAAGAAACTCTAAATACACAATAAAACAACTCAGAAATGAATAAAAGAATATTATTTTTTGTACCTAAAGTAATACAGCATAAAACAACTCAGAAATAAATAAAAGAATATTAAATTTTTTGTACGTAAAGCAAAATTATTCACAAAGAAACTCTAAATACAACATAAAACAACTCAGAAATAAATAAAAGAATATTAAATTTTTTATACCTAAAGCAAAATTATTCACAAAGAAACTCTAAATACGTCATAAAACAACTCAGAAATAAATAAAAGAAAATAAATAAAGCAGAAAAGAAAAACCAACATTAACAAAAACTCTGTGCCCTGCCCAGTGGACCTGCTTGGCCTTCGGCAAGGAAACAGGCCCAGAAGGCCGAGTAGGCCCACAGGGCAACGCGGCAATATAAACCATTGCGGACGCCCCTCGGCTAACGAGGTGGGACTAAACTTGCCGCACAGGACCTGCGTCAGCGCTGGCCTTTAGTACCGGTTCGTGGCTCCAACCGGTACTAAAGGTTGGTCTTTAGTACCGGTTGGAGCCACGAACCGGTACTAAAGGTGGTCGCTTCCCGCCGTTTAGCTTGGCCAAATTTGACCTTTAGTACCGGTTGGTAGCCCCAACCGGTACTAAAGGCCCCTCCTATATATATGACACTTACGAAAATTTCAGTTAGTTTTTTTTCTCATCTGCTTCGTCGTCGCGCCCGTCGTCCTGTCGCCGCCCCCGTCGCGCCCGTCCCCGCCGAGCGCGCGTCGCCGTCCCGTCCATCGAGCGCGCCCGCCGTCTCGATCTCGCCCTCGTTAGCAACACGACGCCTCCCCGTCGTTGCCGATCGTGCATGCCGCCTGCCCATCCCCGTCACGCCACCCCCATCGCCTCGCGCGCATGCCGTCGCCCATTGTAAATATTTTCTGTTTTCTGTTTTTTAGTTTTTTATACTTTTTGTTTATATAAATGTTAGATTAATGTCAATTGTTAGATGATTATATATATAGAAATGTTAGATATTAATGTCAAATGTTAGATGAATTAGATAGAAAATAATATAGATATAGTAATGTCAAATGTTAGATGAATTAGCTAGATAAATTTAGGTATATGAGATTTGATGATCTAATAATTAATTAAAAGTTTACTATAGAACTAGTTTATTTTTAGTAAGAAACTTAATAGAACTAGTTTATTTTTAGTAAGTGCTTAGTTGAATTAGTTGAATTAATAAAACTAGTTGAATTAATAGAAGTAGTTGAATCAATAGAACTGATAGTACTTGTTTATATTAATTAATGTTTCAACTATATATGATCATAGGAAATGTCTGACGACGAGAATGATTTCGTTATGTGCGAATACTGCAAAGACAAGCGCGACACGTGCGACAGAAATTTCCTAATTGATGGTAGGTGCTTCAGCATCAAGCTGGATGAGACCTTCGAAGTGAATACAGTAAGTCACAAGACAAGTCTTTTTTCGTAAGTAAGCATATGCTTCATTTGCTTCAACTTATAATTTTAATTTTTCAATATTCTACTAGCGTATCCCCTGCCATGCAAGATTTTTTGTCTTGGATAAGATAGGTTTTCAGTACTATGAAAACTATGGAGGTAAAGAGAGTTTATTTGAAGACCGAGCGTATATACTTTGCACGCAAAATTATACAATGCAGACACCTACACCTATTTTGAATGCAAAACTTGGCAAGCACTATGCAAGGCTTATGCATTTGAGCCTGATATGGTTATCACCTTTGATATTCGTCCAGAAGATGATGTTGAAGGTAATACCGATATCTGGGTCGATGTGCAGACGCCTCCAGTTCTACCATTATGTGAGTTCCTCAACCATATTTATGTCTTCGATATTGTTTATTTCAAAAATAGTTGACAACTAATTTCTATTGACAGCTTATTTCCATTCAAGCAAACATGCCCGACGCTTGGTAGACAGGACCGTCCACTGTCCCGTGGCTAAATTAAAATGCTAGAAGATAAGTCATTATGTTTCATGCCTTGAGGATCTTGATGCTGTCAAGAGAAATTATTTTCCTAGACTTGCAAATCTTAGTACTCAAAATGTGCGACCAATAGTGTTCGTATTGAACTACGGTCATATCTGTTTAGGAAAGATGGTAAGATTTTTACTATTTGTCCTCAGTGCATCTTTTGCATACATTATTTTTTAAGCTAAACTTCATTGCTAAGTATGTGCCTCGGTGGATCTTGACTAACGGTCGCATGTCAATGGTTAGCTTACGGCCAAGACATCCCACATTGCACATGAGTGCATTCAGGATTTCTAAAACCGATGAATGCTTAATAGTGAAAGACTGGAGCAAAATTGTGAATGATCGCAGAGAAGTACCAGGGGACAACAATCAGAAGCGCAGCCCACGATTAGGAGACAGGTTCATCTGCATGCTCCAATATGATGAATCAGGAGAGCTACACATGTTCTGTGCCATTTTACCTGAGAGAGAGCAGCAGGAGTGATTAGCTAGTTCCTGCTCTTAGTACTTGTGGTCTCATGTCCGTGTTCTTCGTCCTGAACTTAATTATTAGTGATTTATTTTTGTGGCCTTAGTTATGAGCGTTTATAATAATCTCATGACCATATTGAACTCGATGATATCTTTGCTTTTTGTACAAGTGAATGTTTCTTCTTTAAGTTAGTGTTGGTGGTGATCACGTAATGATGATTAAAATAGTGGTAATGACTATATATATATGATGATGATTAGCTATAGTGGTGTTGTTGCTGATGAAATGATGCAAGAGTTTTTATATTAATATGATGATGATGATGATGAGTTACTATATAATTTATGAAAGGGAAAATAAATGGAAAACAATCTCTAAATTAAATGGAAAACACAAAATTAAAGGGAAAATAAAAAATAAAACCAAAACCCCTAAACCTTTTAGTACCGGTTGGTGGTACTAAAGGTCTCCCCACCCCCGACCCTGGCTCCTGCCACGTGGTGGCCCTTTAGTGCCGGTTCATGCTGAACCGGGACTAAAGGGGGGGGGGCCTTTAGTCCCCACACTTTAGTGCGGGTTGCCAAACCGGAACTAAAGACCCCTACGAACCGGTAATATCGCTCCGTTTTCTACTAGTGATAGTAGTAGATGCAGGCAGGAGTCGGTCTACTTTGTCATGGACGTGATGCCTATATTCATGATCATTTCCTTAGATATCGTCGTAACTTTGCGCTTTTCTATCAATTTCTCAATAGTGATTTGTTCGTCCACCGTATGTTTTGCCTTCAAGAGAGAAGCCTCTAATGAAACCTATGGCCCCTGGTTCTATTGTCCATCATATGTTTTCAGATCTATAAACCCAAAAACCCAAAAATACCTTGCTATAATTTATTTATATTTACTTTAGTTTGCTCTTTTATTTATCATTTATACCTATCTTTATTAGATCTCACTCTTGTTCGAGACCGTGAACAGATTGACAACACCTTTTTCGTGTTGAGTGCAAGTGTTTGTTAGTTTATGCAGGTGCATATATTGGAGACTTGCTTGTGCCTCCTACTGGATTGATACCTTGGTTCTTAATTGAGGTAACTCTACTTTGCTGCATCACCCTTGTCTCTTCAAGGGAAAAATTAACGCAAGCTCAAGAAGTAGCAGGGACGGATGTTCGACTCCTGGAGGTCTTCTAGTGCTGTTCTATTGTGGTTACTACTGGACCGGGGGCCATACATCTGGTCAGGGGCCATATGTCCAACCACTGTGGACTTTGCAAGATTCCCTTGTCATGATCCTTCGTCTCTATCCATGCTAGCTTGATCATCATTCTGAGCACCTCTGAGATGGTCTTCTTCGTACCTAAGCACACATAGCATTCCCGGCTGAGGTAGTAGCCATGTCTCACGTGGTTCATTTGGAAGCTCATTAAGGAGAGAGGTCACTTCGGTCTCGGTAGCTCTTGCACGTGCTCTTGTCATCGGTCCACTTGGCATTTGTGAAGATGAAGGTAGATACCATAACCGTAGGATGCTCCGCATCAGGGTGTCTGAGGCACGTATGGTATTCGAACATTCTATCCACCAAATGGTCTGAAGGTCAGTGACGAAGGACGCAGAAGGGTGAGATTATCAAGGATGGCCAAGGAGTACTAACCAACATTGACAGTCATTATCGCGTCTAGTTTTGTTCCCTTAGTGGAGTCGTTTGCAAATGTTTTGCAACATTTAGTGTAGTTTTTTTCAATGGGAAAACATGTAAGGCACTCGAGGAAGGGTATGTTTGGATGGTGATCAAAACCAACCATATCAACCTTTTGGTCATAGCCAAAATTTTGAATCTTGTTTGGATGGTTACCAATATTTTGGCATGCCCATGCATTTTAGCTAACTATAATTCACTTTTCTTCCAGCATTGGCCAAAATGTAGACAGCCAAAGAGTATGTTTGGATTGTAGCCGAGTGTACCCTACCAAAATTCATGATAAAAAAAGTTGATCTTTGTTTGGATAGTTCCCAACGTTTGGCATGTCAATGCACTCTAGCCAACTCTAGTTCATTTTTCTTGCTAATGTTGGTCAAATCTCAACGAATAGCGTAAAACTACCCGTTTTCGGGTTAGGATTCCAAACAACTATTACATTTTTTTTGTCACTAACACCTACCAAAATTGTAGTCGGTTGTTTCAGAAAACCCAAATGTCTAAGTGCTTTACAATTGATCGTGACTATGATAGTTGGGGCCCGCACATAAGAAAACCCTTTGTTTGACCGTTAGTAGACAAGTGGGGCCCACATGCCAGTCTCTCTTCCATAGTTTTTTTTTACATAATAACCGCTACAACTATTTTTAAAAAGAAAACAGGTCCCTAAAAACAATTATAAAAAGCAGTCAGGTCCTGGAATCATTTTCTAAAAGCAATTCGGGCCCCTCAATGCTTTTAAAAAGCAATCTGGGCGGTAAATCCAGGTCAGCCATCCACAAGGCCTCCTTCCCGAGCCATGGAGTCACCGCCTGGAGTCCACACCTGGGGTCGCCGCCGCCTGCTATGGGGCTCCGGCTCGGGTCGCCAATGTGCCATGTGGCCTCCAGGGGTCGCCGCCCGCCATGGGGAGCCGCCTCGCCGAGCGCAACATGAGGCGGCCACCGGCCTACAATGTTATGTAGCAAGATTGGTAGGGAGAGAGTGAGGTGGGGCGAAGGAGCGACTGGGGTTGAGCACCGGTGATCATCGTCGGCGGGCGACGGAGGATCTCTTCTTCCCCCTCAATCTGTTCTTCCCCTTCGTCCCGTGGGTGGCTCTGTTTAAAAAAAAACAGGCGGTGGGATTATTAGAACAACCCCATGGCTGACATGTGGGCCCCACATGTAAGTTAACGAACAAACAAGCAATTTTTTTAGGGGTGGGATCGACCTGTTTTAAACCGGATCAATCTAAATCGCATGGCCATTTAGGTTTTTGCAAACAATAAACCAAAGAACCGGTAGGTACGAAGGACAAACAAATTTCTGTTAGTTTTTTGGAACTCTAGCCTGATAAGTGGTAGTTTTATATGATATTCACTCGTCAAACCACGGGCAACCAAAAGCAGAAAAGCTCAACCGAAATTTTGCCTTACCAATGCTTTGGTGGGGGCAACCTCGGGCATAAACCAAACATACCCAAAACCTTGACCAAATTCGCACAGCAAACCAAATTTTGGTAGGACTGGCTTGTGTACAAACCAAACACAACCGAAGAGTCATCCGTAACCACGAGAAACACGCTACCTTACGAGATTATAATGAACTAAATGTTGCTCATGAGATTCTGCATGCATCGCATGGAAGTGAACCCACGTGAGCAGCACTATAGATCATGCATGGATGGACTCTCAAGATCAACCTATACATCGTTGTGTCCCTCTATTCCCACTTGAAGCAAATCGACTGAAACAAACTTGGGTCAGTCGACTGACCCAAATTTCGTTTTCAGTTGATTGATCTCTAGCCGGTCCCGACCAAATTCGCACAGCAAACCAAATTTTGGTAGGACTGGCTTGTGTACAAACCAAACACAACCAAAGAGTCATCCGTAACCACGTGAAACGCGCTACCTTACGATTTTTCACGTATTGTGAACTGTTGGAACTAGATGATACCCCGCGCGTTGCTGCGGAAATATCAGTAAGCAATTTGGCGTGGATATATGATTTTTCTCTCTCAAAAATGAATAGATGAGCATCGTGCAAATACAAATACATATTTTTAATCAAGATAATCTTGGGTTACTCCATGCAAAAGAAAAAAAGTTAATCACGTGCTATACAGAACCAAACTGAATATATAGTTTCTTATGAAAGAGCAATAATCCTTATTGTGCAACAAATGTAATTAATTAAATTACAAGAAAAGGACTACTATAGCTAAGGATGTTTTTTTTTTGGTGAAAATGCTTGAGCAAGTTTGCAATTTTGATGGTCACTTCTGGCCTCGTCTAAAAAATGTTGCCAAACATAACATAAGAGTTGTTTACCTAAAAAGGGAAGAGATGGAGTTCTTAGTCTTGTGAAGTAAATCGTGCAGAACGCAAAATTGGCAAACTTAAGAGAATAGCAAACAACTTGAAAATTAAATAACTCAGTTTGATATATAAATCATGTTAAAGCACAATTAGGGTTTAGAGTGTCATAGCACCAAAACTAAATATACATCCATGCTTCAAATCCAGTTTATGAGACCTCAATATGACAATGAGCAATCTAAGGAAGAGGGGTTTGAGGAGAGGCTTAAGAATTGGCATACCAGAAAGTGGAACTGGAGTACACTGTATATTGAACAAAAAGTAAGAAATGTCCCCTTGATCTGAAATAACAATTCAAATAAATGAATGGACAGAATGCTTTAATTTCTATACTACCAATATGTGGGAAAGACATAATATCAATAAGCCTCATGCATGAAGAGCTACGGAAACTACATAAGAAAATAATGTAAAGGTCGGAAGAACATACACCTTCATCTTGCACCATGACTTATAGTACAAAATATTTCAAATTGTTTTTGCCTTTGTAAATTAAACAAAGGTTACGAAAAGTCAGTATTTATGAGAACAAAATTTCATGAAAACCCGCATCTTCAGCTTCTACATGGGATTATTTCAGAGTTGCACTGGCACATTCTACTTTACATCCGCTTTCAATGATCAAGGCAATTCAGTGAAAAAGTTCGGAAAATACTATGACTGTGAACTGCCTTTTGTGGGTTCAAACACAATATCCAATAAACATTAATTATCCTGCTGTAGTCAAATACCAGGAAAACATATGAGAAACTAACGCTGTAAGTAATATTCTGAACTCTACTGAACTTTTATACCCAAAATTTGTTGACGAAAAAATACATTCGGTTAGAGGTTATGGATGACATCATTCTCTGAGTGCTACTGTCAGTAGCATGTTCTAAAAGGACACGGCACAACCATTTGCATAACAAAACTGGGATGGAGTATCTAATCTCTATTATCTCTGTCAAGAGACCACAAATATTCGATTGCTGGCAGCACGACCTCATTAATCTGCACAAAGATTCAGTTTGAAGTAAAACAAAAGGGTACCAATTGCACATGCATAGTTAAAGAATATGAAAGAAGAATAAAGGTTAAGATTAGTAATCGATCTAAGAGAACACGGTAGAATTAAAACAAAAACTGCAGTATGTTTGAGACGAATTGGCATGTTGATTACCTGACGGGCGTTGACTGTTCATATGGGGACCTATAGATGAATCTTCTTTTGTGGATACATGAACTGACGAACATATATCCACGCAACCTGACAGATTGAAAATCATGTTCCTCCATCAGCCTTTGTAATCCAGCTGGGAGTGAACATGTCGTCTGCCCAAGCCCATACAGCGCGATCCCACGCCAGACTAAAGCCACGGCCCGAGCAATCCTGTATTCCTTTTTTTTTTTTGCGGGTGAGCAATCCTGTATTTCTGTTCCTCCATCAGCCGTGTCCCATGAAGAAAATCAGATTGAAAATAGAAAGAAAAAAATACGGCAAGAAGAACTCCTTAGAGAATCGTGTGCGTAGGAAGCGGGAGCACCATTGAAACTTACCTATCTAAGAACTCCGGGGGGCTGTCCAGCCAAGCGAGAAGACCTATCCATTGGCTACCAGGCGAGCGAGCGGCTGCCCTGTGGCTGTTATCTGCCGCTGCTACCATTGATTGGTGCGGATGGGGTGGTTGCGCAGCAAAGCACTCGCCGGCGATTTTTTGTCCAAAAGGACCCTCTGCCGAACGTTATTGACAAAAAAGACTACCTACGGATCATTTTGACAAAAAGGACCCCTCTCGGTGGCGGCGGTGCGGCAGCGACACGTGGCACCTGCCGCCACGCCAGAGGCGGCGGGCCCGCCGCCACCGCAGAGGCGGCCACGCCACGCCACGCGAGCGAGCGGAATCTGCGGCAGCGCGACGGAACGGGCGGGCAGGTGGGCCCAGCCGCCACCGGGTGAGGCGGCCGGCCTGGCGCTGTCGCTGCTGGCCGACAGAGCCCTGCTGCGTCTTGAGCCCGCCAATGGCCACGCCGCCATCGGTCGAGGCGGCCGCCCGCCGACAAAGATTCTTTGCTGACGCTGAATTTGCACGGCATGCGAGGTTCGGGCACAGATTCGCACGCGCGAAAACTGGCGGGGCGGGAATCACGCGCTGATTGTTGTTGCTTTTGCTGATTCCTACGCGCGGCAAACGACGAATTTCACGGCGGGAATCGCTCTGGCTTGTTGCTTTGCTTTAGCACCTTACATGCTGATGATTTTCACGCGCGGGAATCCGAGGCTGCCGACACTACAGGGATCCTCTCCCTGTTATATACCATTCTTCAGCTCCGTGCGCAAGCACTCCGGAACCTCGTTCCTCTCCTTTGCTCTCTAAGTCTCTAAGTACAGAGAGAAAAGAAAGCACTTTCACTCGTGATTTAGGGCGATTTAGAGTTGGATTTTGAGGATGATGAAGTTGAAGAAAAGATAGATTAAGGTAAGATCTATCCATTTTTGTTGGTTTCATTCGCATACATGATGTTTTTATTCTATTTGATTAGTTCCTAAGTGTGTATTCAATGTTGCTTTAGGCATTATTTCAGCACTTGGAGAAGTCATTTGGAGTTTCTGTAGTAGGAATAGCCGTGCAAAGTGAACTACGAAGTTGAAGATCAAGGTATGAGCTTTGCAATACATTTATTTATTTATGCATGCAGGGTGGTAATTAGTTCGTCCTTTAGCTCGTTATTAGCTATGTGATGGTAGTGCTTAGAGGTTAGAAATAATTTCAGATGAGAGCTGTAGCATTTAAAGATGTTGACATGCTTAGAAGTTGAAGATGTTGCATCAATGTTAGGTGCGTCCATTAGTATTGACATGCGGGAAATCTTAATACGGTAATTAAGAAAAAATTGTACTGTAAGTGTTTATTGCATGCGGTATGTTATTTCATGTGGTATGTTATTTTATGTGGTATGTTTATTAATAAGTCTATATTTAGGAAACCGTAGGTCTACTTTGTTATGTCGCAATAATCTAAATTTTATATGTTAAGATTAGGTGCTAATGTACTTAATGATGTATGTAATTAGGTAAAATAATTCATCTTAGTAGCAAACAAGGAGGAGAAGACGTGATTGAAGAAATTGTGATTCCATTTTCGCTGTCCCATTTTGAGGTGATGAACACATACATGGAAGTGCTATTTTCATACTTTTGTTAGCAGGAAGAAAAATCCGTGTGTAATATTTTTGTTAATGTGATAATAGGTTGACGAGGTTCATATAGTACTGGCGACGGATATTTATTGGAACTATTTTGACGCTTAATTGCATCATATTGGAGGTAAGGTAAAAATGACACTGTAATTTTGTTAATATTTTTTGTATTGATGTACTATTGTGAATAATGTGCATGCTGCTGCAAATATTATTATTTGTAGATAAATGATTGTTATCGTATCATGTGAAAAAAAATTAGTTAAAGCCGAAAGAAATTAAATGTTACTCATATGATATTAAAATGTTATTATCGTACTATTATGTTTACTGGTTGTTTGGATAGCGAGTAATTGCCATGGGTTTTGTCATAACATGGGTATAAAATGGCCGTAATTTTGTTAATATTTTTATATTGATGTACTGTCATGCCGCTGCAAATATTATTATTTGTAAATAAATGAATTTTATCGTATTATATGAAAACATTATATCATGCGGAAGAAATTAGATATTTTACTCATATGATATTTAAATGTTATTATCGTAATATTATGTTTAGTGGTTGTTTGGATAGCGAGTTTTAGGATATTTTAGGATGTTATTATCGTAATAGTTGTTTTTCCAGAAGCTAAGTTTTTGCATGTTACGAGAACTATTTTAGGATATTTTTGGGGTAGTTAGAGAAAAGCAAACGGAGTTTTAGTTTGTTACGCTCGTAGACAAGTTTGAGAAAAATAGATTTTTAAATACCCGTTAACCAAACAACCCCTTAAAGTCTAAGCAAATGATTCTAAAAACAAACCGAATATTTATAACGAAAATACGGTTATTATTTTAGTCATAAGATATGTAAATGTTGTCATCATTACTAAATGTTTAGTTACTAATTATTTGAAATGTAAACATGTATGCTGGTTAGGTACTATGGAAAATTTAGTAGTGTACTATGGGAACGTCTTACGCGACGGTCCATGCGAGGTGGATGTGTCCTTCTGCGAGTCGACTACAGTAGTGGTGAGAGACATGGTCAACGTGGGTTACGCAGCTGTTAGAAGGTGCATCCGAGCGGTGTTTGGCCCAGTGATGCAGGAAAAAAATGACAATGGAGGCCTTCGTCGTTGACGGAGGAAATGATGGGACAGTTGCCCGTTGGGGTTTGCGGCCTGTCACAGGTGATCGGTCGTGGGGGTCGTACATGAGGTTTGCAAGCAATCCCAATAACTCAATGTATGGTCAGCCGATGGTGTATGTGGAGTTCATTTCATCACCGATGTTGCGGATGCGATGGCGAGGGTGGTGAGGTCGAGTTGGCCATCACATCAGCCCTAGCATCGCCCATCGGAACCGACGGCGGCCAGCCTGTGTATGACACAGGATATTGGTCGGCGGCCGTTGACATGAGCGAACACGTGGAGGGATTGCCGGAGGCGCTAGATGATGATGATCATTCTTCTGCGTCTTCGGAGTCAAGCGGAGAAGAAGATGTTCCTCCTCAAAGGGCGGTCGCGGCGGCACTGCAACCTGGGTTTTTACAGGATATGAGCATCACCAACGAATTCCACACTGCTTCCGGTCTAGGAGCGGGAAGCCTGGAGGTTGGGCAAGTTTTCCCAGATAAGAAGTCTGCTTACCAGGCAATGGGTAGCTATGCAATCGGCATCCACCTTGACATAGAGTGAAGCGATCGATAAAAAGAGTTGAAGGTCATATGCATCCACACCGCGAAAGGTTGCCGCGGAAGAGTTCTCGCTAGATGAAGCTGGGGTATGTCGGTCATGGCATATCACAAAATAGTGGAGCATACCGTGAGCAAGCGGGACTCTTCAGATCAACGCAATGTGACAGCAAAATTTGTGGCACAGACGATGGAAACAATTGTGCATGGAAGTCTCAACATTAGTGTTAGGGCTCTGCAAAAAGATGCAGAGGATCTAATTGGATTCCCTGTTAGCTATAGCAAGGCTAGGCGTGCGAAGGAAAATATATTCAAGAACTTGTATGGTACCTATGAGGAGGCATATTCTTATGCCCTAGAATGCTTCATCAAATAGCAAGTGCTAATAGGGGACTCAAGTTTGGCGGAGAGAACGTCCAAACCCAATGAACCCGGGTGAGCTAATCCTGGACCGCTTATTCTGGGGATTCGCCCAGACTATACAAGCCTTCGTGCACCGCCGCCGGTATTATCTGTTGATGGTACCTTTCTCCTTTGGAAAGTACAAGGGCACACTATTGATGGCGATTGCAGCGGATGCAAATAATCAGCTTCTTCCTATTGCATATGCATTGGTCGAGAGCGAGAAAAAAGATAGCTGGTTATGGTTCCTGAGCCGCGTGAAGATTGGTGTCGTGAAAGAGCGTGAAGGTGTTTGCATCATTTCTGATCGCAACACTGGATTATTAAGCGCTCTTGAAATAATTAAGGCGTCGGAAGAAGAGTGGGGCTAGCCCGATCTAGAGGGAAGGTGGTGCATGAGGCATTTGGCAGCAAACTTTTACTCCAAATTCAAAAACAAGGATTGGTTCAAGTTATTCAAGAGGATGTGCATGCAAAAAACTGAAGCCAAAATGAATGCGATATGGGCAGGTATCAATGGTGAGATCGACCGCGGCCTTGCCGCAGAGAGAAGACCGGAGGGTCGTGGGGCGGCCATAAATTTGAGCCATGGATCACCGAGAATTGCCCTCATTTGGAGAAGTGGGCGAGCTCACGACACCGGGCTCGGTATGGAATAATGACCAGCAACATGTCGAGGTGTACAATGGTGTTCTTAAAAGGGTGCGAGCACTGCCTATCACAGCCCTAATTGAAGAAACTTGGAACCGGACCCTGTCATACTTTGCAGACAGGGTCACCGTCGCCAAAGCACAAGTTGAATTGAACAAGCCATGGTCCGAGAAGATGCAAAGACATCTGGATGAGAAAGCAAAGAAGTCCCAAAGTCATGGCTGCAGGAAAGTGGACGCACTTAGGAATAAGTGGGAGGTCAATGTGCGAGCCAAGTACGTCAAGGGTCACCACAGAGGATCAAAAAATCAAGCTGTCACCCTTGGCTCAACCTCCTGTGAGTGCACTTGTAACAAGCCCAAGCTTGAGGGCTACCCTTGCAGTCATGTGCTCCGGGCGGCTGCTGTTCAAAAAATCAGCGTCGAGCCATACATATCGCCGTACTTCAACATGTACAATCTGTACAACACTTGGAACGGTGAGTTCTGGGCTTGGGGCATTGATATGAACTACAAAATGTTGTGGCCAGATGGGCCGAAATGGGTTCCGAACACCGACTTGATGAGAACCGCAAAGGGACGATGTCAGTCTAGGTGTCATCGCCATGACATGGACCATAGCCAGATGGGAGAACCAAGGCGATGCCGCGTTTGCAGGTGTCCTGGACATTCACGCAAAGGCTGCCCGTATCGAGCCAACAACAACGCATGATGTTGATATATATGTACTCGCCATGTATTTATATTTCTACTCGTTATGTGTACTTATATTAAATTTAAATTGATTCTCTTTGTATTATTGTACTCCTGATGTTAATTTCAGATAATTAATGTAAATCGTATCTCTTTGTATTTTTAAGTTAATTTTGATTTGCATTTGTATTTCCGTCTTCCTCGTAATTTATATGTGTATGTTTGTGTGCAGGTTATGGGTGAAGTGCCAATGCTTTTGCAGGGGCCCCATGACGCCGGCCACCGTTGTCACCTATTTTTGAAACCAAATACTAAGCATGATTATCGACCTTTCAGACTTCGAACCATAAAGAAAACATGGCCAATACACAATCATTACCTTGCTCACCTTGACGCTTATGGACTACAAGGTTTTGCTAGGCTCACATCATGCGACGACCAAGTACGTTCGGACCCATCCCTTTTGACATCCCTCGTTGACCGGTGGAGACCTGAAACCCACACCTTTCACTTTCGTTTTGGGGAGCTTGCACCTACACTAAAAGATGTTTCTATGATCACTGCTCTACCAATTAGAGGTGAGCCGATAGTCTCTCCACGAGTGTCTCCATCTTGGACATTAGATATAGTAGCCCGTCTTGGGATGGAAATGCTAGAATCACATCGTACTGGTAACCCTCGGGGCATCCCACTTGTCTGCTTCGTGATAACTTTCTTCATTTATCTAGCTTCGCCAATGAGGAGACGAGAAAAAGACATCTGTTTGCGTATTTGTCGTGGCTCCTCGGGAATCTATTTCCAAATTCACATGGGGATGTTGTTGTCCCTGGTCTCATCTACATTGCAGAGAATATGGTAGATGAACCTTTACCCGAGCAGCCAAAATACAGCTTCGGTTCTGCCATGCTATCTCATACATACAGAGGTTTGTGTGATGCCACGCAAAAAACCTCTTTCGCACAAAAAGCTCCATTACTTTGTGTCGCCTATGAGTTTCTACAGTTGTGGTCCTGGGAATACCTCCTGTAGGGCGACCTCGTATAGTACAACCCATATACCCATACGACTTTGGCGAGGTGCTAAGCGCAACTATGGCCACCGGTGGACAAAGGCACGAAGCGTTGGTCTCCAGATATTGCGAAAAATTGTTACCCTATGTACCACCAACAGTTTGAGATACTTGATGAGGCGAAGTCACATGGAACCCGTGGACTCGGGACCAGCTAAAATCGGTCTTTGATGCTCGACACTTCACACCAGGCATGTTGACCGATAGTGCATTCTGGCTGACTCGCTGCAACTTATTGTTCCTGTGGTGTGTTGAACCTTACAACCCAGAGCGTGTAATGAGACAGTTCGGTCTCTATCAAGAAATTCCACCACCTTTTCCCAGACGTATCGACGAGGAAACACATAAGTAAGATGTGACATCCCTAAATAGTTAGTGTCATTTTTAATTTACTAAACTCACACTTTGTTACATAATTTGCAGGCTAACCAATATGGGCAGGGGTTGGAGTTTATACGATTGGAGGGAAGAGAACAGTGAATGGGTACATAAGTGGGAAAATGAAGCGCTAGCAGATATAGTGCGTCAACTTAGGTATATTTTATGTACATTATTTTTTTACGATGATCATACGATGCGAGAAGATGCTTTGCTTTCATCACAACGGTTTATGTAATTATTTAATTTTGCAGACCGTACGATGGAAGTACAGATCAAGCGTACAAGCAGTGGTACTGCATGAACACACGTGCTAGCCTGGCCAGTCAGCCAGCTACTATACCAACACATCTCACACAAGAGGAGCAGGCGCGGAGACATGTTGAGTTGCTGCAGCTTACTATCGTGACCAGATGGTAATCACTTGTAACTTTTTTAGGTCCATCATTTCATAATCATTTGAACTAAATAACATCCAAATATTGTTCAGCTTGAAAATGTCAACGAAGTAGGGCAGATGGCTACGGATAGCATGCTGGCCCATGGCCCATATCGCAAGACATTCCAGAAACTTTTGCAACAATTCGTGGCAAAGAAGTTCGAGATCTTGGTAGAGGCGACAGCGTTGCCCTGGAGCATACATGCGATAGCGAGGTCAGCCGGACCGAGTGCGGCACCGTCGTCGAACCGAAGCGAGGCGTCTGAGCCATGAGCAATGGGGAGGGTCCGAGTACTAGAACGACATTGCCACGACATGACTCATCTCTTCCTTTGCGCCGCTCTTCTTGATGCAGCCGTCGAAGCGGACATCTCGGGACCATGGCACGGGCTTGGATTCGATGCCGAGTAGTTTCTTTCCCTAACCCATATGCGTACACAGGATATGATGCATACACCCAAGGTGAGGATCTCAGCCGTTTCTCTCCGCGAGGATCCCCATGCCCGAGGAGACTCGTGTACAGATTTAAACCAGCACCAAGTACAATGGCAGACGGTATAGGAGAGGGATATGCTCGGTAGTCATGTTTACATTTCAATGCATTTACAATGATATCATCTATTATCCTCTAACAGCTTATTTAAAATGTTTCTATGTGCAGGACACACCTGATGTTTATTGGGGCGATGAGAACACCCAACGCGGCGTCAACACAGGCCTCCGGGGAGCATCACATGATCATGGCGTCAACACGGGCCTCGGGAGCATCACATGATCTTGGCGACACGGTTACATCATTAGTTCTGAGTTCTTGAGAGGGATGTTATTGGCCCATCTTTTATCCCCGAGTCACAACCATACGCCTACAATTACGCTTCAGGTTCGCAACAAGGATTCGCGACTCCACCACCCACGCAAGACTCGCAGACACATGAAGCGAATTGGAGTATGGCATGATCTTCGTGTGACCAGGCCACCTAATCGCTTGTCGCCTTCGGTCGTAAGGAAAGGCCGGTGGTCGTCGTTAAGTAGGGTGATTCATCTATGCGCGTGCGCGACCCATTGTATCTATATATGTGTGTATCAGACTTTTCGATTTGAACATCTATGTTTGCTGAAATAAAAATGCACCAGTCAGGAATAATTTTTCCCGCCTATATCTCCGGCCATACTATCCCGCTCCACTCTTTTGCTTATGTTAGGCCGAAATGGATTTTTTTAATATTTTGGCTAATGAATACTGTGCAACCATTGCCCGTCTTAGACATTGAAAAAAATATATTTTCAGGCAACGCTTTCCCTTCAATATTTTCCCGCCTACGCTTTCCCTCCATATGTTCCGCCACCCGTTTCCCGCCAACCCCTTCCGCCATATCTTCCGCCACTCGTTTCCGCCATATGTTCCGCCACCCGTTTCCGCCAACCCTTCCTCCATATCTTCCCGCCACTCGTTTCCCGCCATATGTTCCCACCATACTGTAATCGTTCTTTCCCCCCCTTTTTCTCCTCTCTACCTATAAAACCCCCTTCAGACGGAGGTGGATAAGCATTCGAGTGTAGTGTAGTCGAGATGTCCCATTATCCTTTTGATCGTAGTTTTCACCACAGGATGAGCAGGACTCTTACGAGGCTAGCTACCGATTTCAGGATGGACAATAGGATAGTTCCATGGGACGAACTCACCGGTAGTGACACCATAATGAATGAGTTGGCTCACCAATTACGTGAGGTGCAGGTGGCTGAAAGGACCTATGAGGAGGTGCGTAAAGAACTTCTTAGGTTGCGTGCAAGGTGGAAGAATGTAGTGGAGCGAAGAGTGAAACTTTCGGAAGGACTGCAGAAAAGCATCCATTTTATGGATGAGGAGAGCGAGGATGAAGATGATATCTTCATGCCGCCGCTTCCGGTGTTGCATCGTCAAAGGGCAAGAGTTACGCATCGTCTAAGGGCAAAATCTGCATCCTCGAAGAGCAAGAGTTCTGCATCGTCCAAGGGTAAGAGTTCTACATCCTCGAAGGGCAAGAGTTACGCATCGATGGAGGATAGCGATGATGCCTTCATGTAGTTTTATTCTAGTTCTACCGTTTAATTCGGATTTACTTGCATTATTAGTTTGTACTCTGTTATTGTAGGGCATTATGTTCTATCTTAATTTTATTTTGTAGTTGTTGCATGATGTTCGATGTTAGTGGAGGAAAGAAAATGCCACTTCTTTATTCTTAAACTATATTTTTTCCATTACGACACGGCACAACTGAAAATAAGATACATTGTAGGAATATACCTACATTTAACTCCTGAAATAAAGCTAAATTAAAGTGCAGAAATAAAGATACAAATAATTGCGAAATTTTAAATACTACCACAGGAATCTACTGAGTCCAGCGTGGATATTTTCCTTTTCCATCGCCGGCTTCTTCTGCTGCCTTGGCCTGACGAGCCCTTTCTTTCTTTCTCTGCCTCTCGCCTCACGAGCCTCCTTTCATTGTCGTTCCTGCTCCTCCATGCGACGAGCCTCCTCCTGTTTTTCTTTCCCATTTCCTCAAAAAAGCGGTGTTGCTCAGCATAGTATTTTTAACTCTCTCTCTTGCTCTGCTTTCTCCTCAGCTTCCGCCTTCTCGCGTCGCTCTTCCGCAAATAAACTATTCCACGACGGCGACTTCTTTCACGAATCTCATCCACTGCCCAAGCCGGCTTCTCCGTGTCAATCCAATGATAGTACATGCACAGAGGCGGAGGAGACTACAACAAGAAACAAGAATGTTACTAAATAATCAATGAAAATACCAACAATATCTATTAGTGATGGTTAAAGCATACCGGAGGCTTGTCGTACTCTGAAATAGCTGCGGCAGGATCTTCCTCATAATTGGCGCACATGAAAAACTTCATGCCCAACCAATCTGAAAAATCCGTCACCTCCTTCACCTTGCAAAGATCGCCACACCAACACCGCAGGACTGCCACCCCAGGAGGCAAACTTGCATTCTTCATTTTCCTCGGCCTAATGCTTTGATCCGAGCAAGGCAAACTCATACCGACTGAAAAAATGTGTTACACACTTTGCGCACTGGCGATTTCTAGGATGGCTGGACGAGAGCCTCGGTGCCTCCTTTTATAAGCTCAGACGATAAATGATGGCGAGAAAATTAAGTGGGGATATTTACGATCCCTGTAGTGTCGGCACAACAGTTTCGCGTAGCCTCGGATTCCCAGTGCCATCGCATCCGCTGAGGAAAAAGAAGCAAAGGCAGGATTCCCGCGCGAAAGAACCAAATAGCCTCGAAATCAGCGCCGCCAGGTCGCTATCACAGAAATCAGCGCCGTCAGGGGTTGTCGGGCCGCATGCAGCGCTGCCGCCTCACCCGGTGGCGGCCGGGCCCGCGCCTCGCGTCTCGTGCAGATGCTCTTGTCGGCCTGGGCGCGGCATGGGCAGCAGTAGCCGCCTCACCCAGTGGCGGCCTGGCCCACCTGGCCTCGCCCGTTCCGTCGCGTGCCGCTGCACTGTGAGATGCCGTTGTGCCCGGCGTGGCCGCCTCCTGCGGTGGCGGCGGGCCCGCCGCCTCTGGCGTGGCGGCAGGTGCCACGTGTCGCCGCCGCACCGCCGCCGCCACCGAGGGGTCCTTTTGTCAAAATGATCTGTAGGTAGTCTTTTTTGTCAATAGCGTTCGGCAGGGGGTCCTTTTGGACAAAAAATCCTCGCCGGCGAGAATACATAAGGGCGTGGAGAGATGAAGATGAACGGATCGAGAGAGGAGCGGGATGCGGCTGTTAGTGGATTTTTATTGTTTTGCGATCGCTTCCGTGACCAGGCGACGACTACATGCGAAAGAAAGGAATATATTGCATCACATGATTTGTGATTGGTTGGAATCTGTGATGACATGGCATGCTGAGTTGGACCATTTGCATGTTAAGAGAATACCTTGTAGTGGGGAGCAACTTCTTAAGAATGGTAGATTAAACACGCCATGAGTCCTTGAGCCCTACGTGTGCATCCAATACATGTACATGTAGTATTGCTCTAGCTAAGGTATCTTGTGCGGCGAATCAACCTGTGGTTGAGTTGGTTAGGTGAACAGTGGTATCCCTAACCCACCAGGGTTCAAATCCTGGTGCTCGCATTATTTCTGGATTTATTTCAGGATTTCCGGCGATGCGCTAAATCTCAAGATGATATGCCGGCTCAGTCTCTCGGAGGTGCTCACAGGGGTAGGGTGGGGTAGGGTGCTGATGCTAAAAAAAAAGGTATCTTGTGCGACACCCCCATGTGGCGATCCAATAGTTGTTGCATCCGTGCGTGTTGAAGCTTTGCACGTTATTATCGTAAAATCAAAGGAACATCGACCCGGTTTGGGGCCGGCCGGGAAGAAACCCTGTCATCTTCGTCGTCGTTCAACTAGCGAAATTGCCGGCGGCCGGCCGCCAGATCGATGGCCAAACCGTTTGCCGTCAAGGGTATCAACGGATCGGACCGCTGGTCCTCCGTGGAGCCGGAAGACGATCGCGAGGATCGGCTGAGCAGTCTGCCCGACGACGTGCTGCTCAACGTCGTGGAGCGGCTCGACATCGGCGGCGCCACAAGAACCGGCATCCTCTCCGGCCGATGGAGGCGGATCCCCGCGATGATCTCCAAGCTCCGTGTGGCGGTCGGCCGAAAGAGATTTCGTCTTAATCTGTCATTCTCTTTACCTTTTCCCAGGTCATGTAATCATTGTTAGGTTTTAGTCTTTAACCTGGCTAATATATTTGTCATTCTCTTGGCCTTTTAATTTGCAGATTTGGGTCAAACCTGAAGGTCCAATAGAATTATCACAAGTGTTCGACAAACTAAAGTTTGTGAATTTGGCAGACATTTCAGAAGAATGTGACCTGACTTGGACATTGTTTGTCCTGCGAGGCGCGCCTACCCTCGAGGAGCTACGCGTAAGCATGTGGAATAGATGTGACTTGGTAAGGGGTGATAGGGATAGAAGAAGCTTCAGCTTAGCAAGGAGAAGAAGGACGCGGGCACGGAGTGGGAGTCATCCGCATCGGACTTCAAGCACCACAACCTGACCGTGCTTGGGATCTTTGGGTTTCAGTTGCAAGACAAGTTTGTAAAGTATGTCAATGGCGTCATGGAATCGGCGGTTGATCTCAAGGACTTGTACCTGTATAAGAGGCCGCGGTGTGGGGCGTGTGTGTGCAGGATGCGGAAGGATGGGTACCCGTGGACGGAGAACCAGAAGGTCTCGCTTTTGAATAGTTTCAACATGGATGCATGCCCGCTCTTAACGATTTACTTCCCGAGCTCAAAAACCTGAAGGATCGATGTGTTTCGTTGACCTCGAGTGCTGCTTGTGTATCATGTTTTGAGTTTCCTTGATATGGTAACTAAATTCAACATAGTGAGCATCGTATAATAGCCGCGAGTGTTAGCTGATGGCAAATGCTGATCATTCTTGTTATGGAAAAAGCTTAGCAATATTTGTGCTACATAACATGGTGTTATCATGCCTTACAAATTGTATGAATACTGAAATATTGCTAAGAATCTACAATAAAACTGTGCTTCAAGTTTAGTCTTTTGAAAAATTTCGTGTGCTACTCATCGGATTCCCCTTGAGAAAATGCTTGTGATCCACCAAGGAAATCATGTTGTCCTCCAATAAACAAGGAAGCAGTTCAGTGGTAGCAGTACTGCTACTACCGCTCCTGATCGCACTGCTAATGCGGCGCCATTGTTAGTACTCCCTCCGGTCCTTTTTACTCTGCATATTAGATTTGTGTCAAGTCAAACTTTGCAAAGTTTGACCAAATTTATATTAAAAATATCAACATCTAATATATATATACTATGAAACTATATTTCATAATGAATCTAACAATATTGATTTGGCATTGTGAATGTTGGTACTTTTTTCTATAAATTTGGTCAAAGTAGAGATAGTTTGACTTCGGGCCAGTTCTTTTGCCGGCTTAAAAAATAAGCCGCCTCCTCCCCAGCTTTTGCCATAAGCCGTCTCTCTTATTCATTGAGGGTTCTAAACTAGTTACGGAATAACTAATTTAGAAGTTTCAACAAATTTTGGGAACGGCTTATTTTTTAAGCTGGGGAGATGCAGCTTATTTTTTAAGCCGCCCAAAAGAACTGGCCCTTCGGGCAGAACTTATATGCTAAATATAAAAAGGACCGGAAGGAGTGCTATGTTGATTTCTATAAAAAGTTTTATATTTAGAAGCAGAGGGTAATAAATATGGAGCGTTTCTGCCCGTTCGTCATCATATGTTTTACAAGAAAGCCCCTAACTTTTTTTCCTTTAAGTAACCTGTGGTCCAACATTAAGTGCCATTTCTCTATTGGGCTTCGGCCCAACTGCGGCAGCCGCTATCTCGCGCGCCTGGACGCCGGTTAGTAATTCGTGTTCAGGTGCAGTAGGCTCAGTTCGCTTTGTTTTCAACCCGTTAGGTCCTTGACTTTTATTATTATACACAGAATATGTTAAACATGAGTACTTGCAACTGTAACTCGGATTAAAATAATCTGTATATGTTATTTGATCAGAAAAAAGCGTAGTTGCAACCGTGCTATTATTTGCTCCTATTAACCACCTTAAAATTCTGTTCAAGGTATAAACTTAATTAACCTAATTAATTGCTATGGTGTATTTTTAAAAATGCTAACACGCAGTATAACCTTTATATCATCTTTACATATATAAAATATGTTATGAGGGCCTATATGGATAGGAGGGATTATGAATGATCGATTTCAATGGGCATATAGGAGTAGTAAAGAAGGGAAAGAATAAAGGTTGTGATCAGTAGGGATAAAAAAGAACGAAATGTTCAAAAAAATATGAAGATATCACAAAGGAACTGGCATTAATACCAAGGGTGTGGCATGCATGCAATGCAATACTAAAAAGGAACTAATACCAAGGGGTGTGGGAGAGGCACACATATATGCGTTGTTGCGCAGTGTGCGGTCGTTATGTGCATCAGAAATAATAGCGTCGAGTTGTATGCAACGAACTAGGGTTGTTTCGCTCAGGCTTAGACAATTCTTTTATTAATCTTTCGTATGCAGAGGTGGCCTATAACACATTTAATATAATCCTTTTATTGAAATCAGAATCATCTTGCAGAAACCGTATCAAAAGTATTGTATGTGTACCATACTTTTTAATGTACTACTGATATGAATTTCTGCTAGACCTCAGTGTGCGCCTTTCCGCTGTCGCCGGGCACAACTAGGATCAATTATCTCTCCCGTTGCAACACACGGGCGTATGTGCTAGTACATAACATAACATGTAAGCATGCTATAATAATTGAACATATTAAGAATATGGACTGCCCATCAGACCGGGCAATTCTTCCAAAAATGCCCGTCGGACGTCCATATAATACACGTGACGTTAGTGTATTGTCTTTAAGCTGGACTGTCCAATCCGGTCCGTATTCACGGGAGGCACAGTAAAAGGACTTCGTTTGAGCAAATTAAGAAATAAAGATCGCCCGGTCTGCTATTGACCTAGTGTGCAAAAAGTTGTCTCTATTATACACCTTGCCCAAAAAGAATGTCCACTGGTGAATTAAGAATGCTGAGGTATTGCAAGATTAGATAGCGGTGATTGGTCTGCAGAAGTAAAACTCGTCCACTTGGCTGCCAGCATACTCACGTTGGCTTCCATTTTGTAAAATAATTTCTGAATGATTAGTCTGGCAAGGCTCACGAACAGGAGTGTATTGGTTGACATTCTGGGCCTACCAACCGTATCACTAGTTGCATATTGGGATGTTGTTTTATAATATACTAATTTAATGTCATAAATATTTCCATACTCTATTTATAAAATTGGTCAAACATATTATTATTTTACTTAACACAAGATTTTGTTTTTCAGGGAGATTTTTTTTTCGGGGAACTGTCGATCTATTCATCTTCAATCACGGCAGTACAACAAACACCAGAAATAATAAAAAATACATTCAGATTAGACCACCTAACGACGACTACAAGCACTGAAGCGAGCCGAAGGCGCGCCGCTTTCATCGCCCCTCCCTCGCCGGAGCCGAGCACAACTTGATGTAGTAGACAGTCGGAAAATCGTTGTGCTAAGGTCCCATAGGACCAATGCTCCAGAACAGCAACTGTAAGCCAATGAAGAGAAGTTTAGATCGGAAGGATCCAACCTAAAGACACATGAACAAAGATCGGATCCGAGCGGATCCACCAAAGACAACCACCGGTCAAATCTCGTGAGATCCGCCGGAGACACACCTTCACACGCCCTCCAACGATGCTAGACACATCATTGGGACGGGGGCTAGGCGGGAAGAACCTTATTCCATCTTCAACAAGCCGCCGTCGTCTCGTCTTCTTGAGCAGAACACGAACCCTAACAAAACTTGAAGAAGCACCTGAAAACGAAGCCCTCCCGCCGGCATGGGCCGGGATCCACCGCGCACCCATGGTCCTAGGGCCACAGAAGACGTGGAAGATCGGCACCGCCACCTATGGGAGGCAAAAACCCTAGCCGCCTTTTTTTAGGGAGACTTAACACAAGACTAAAAGTATAATTATTTGGGGACAGAGGTAAGGTGTAATAACTCAGATATTAGCATCATAAATCGATGCAATGCGTGGGAGTAGGGGCATATGATTCAGAATGACTTCAATTAAGCGCATCTATAGTCGGGCTCCTCAAATTGATCGGGCGGGTGCGGGGACCACTGATCGGACAGGAGTGAGAAGAAAAAAGTAGCAAAAAATTGACCCAACTGGACCCCTCATATCTTTCCTATATGTGTGGGCTGTCCGCAAACTCTCGTATCCATCTCAAATATGGGGAGGATATGAGGGCTCGCGGACACGCCCTGGCGCGCCCGGTCAATCTGCCACGCAGGACACGGCCCCACGCTGGACCACCTTTTTCTCTTTCTTTATTCATTCTTTTCTTTCTCTCTTTTCATCTCCACCAATCATGTGCAAGTGACTGGACAAATGAGAAAGAAAATGAGGATTGTGGTTGTGCGGATGGATAAGTAGGGGCTCAAAAGTCAAAACTGACACGCCTAGTCACTGACAGGGCGCGTCCACGGACGTTCGAGGGGTTAAATTAGAGGTGTTTGAGGGGTTGAATTAGAGGTACGTGGGTGTAGATGCTCTAATACTACGAGGAACGGCAATTACCGATATGCAAGGCTTTTGTCTAGGATATGCACGTGGAACCAAAGTACAAATTCTGAAACCATCAATACAATTTAATTGAGATCAGCATATCTTCCTTTCAGCAGCCTAGTTAGCTTGCTTTTACTGGTGTGTCGTAAAAAAACATTTATGTATTTGACGTTAAAAATGTTTGGTTCTGTCTGGATGTTACGGTCAGGGCAGCGTTTTGCCCGTTCCAGGTTAACACTCCGACACCTGTGTTGGGTCTTGGGTGTGAGGCCTGTTTATGTGGGTTGCCGGGAGGAGGGAAGGGATGTGGCTCCCTCTCTCGTAGCAGCTCCTGCCTTTTGCGTAGTTCTCTAGCTCTGGTTATGTCCTTTCGGCTTTGTATAACCAAGAAGACATTATGGTTTCTTATAATGGAAATAAGAGAGAAATCGCTCTCCCCCCCCCCCCCATCTCTCTCTTTATACACACAGACAAGACAAATGTTTCCTACAAGCTGTGATAGTTACCACCACTTACGTTTTGTATGTTGTATGTAGTATCTGTTGGAATCGAGAGTATGTACGTGTAGTATGTAGTATATAACAATAATTAGGTAGCATATATACTAATTTTTAGGTAGTATGTACCTTTTTTGAGTATGCTCATTTTTACGTACAGATATGTATGTATTTTACAAATATAACAAAAATTATGGGCTCATATGCAATTTTTTCATGTAACTTCCTTTGAAATATCTTAGATATAGTATATGAACATATTTAAAATAATAAAATAGTATATATAATACCACATGGTAGTATATGAGAAATGTGGGGTAACTACCACCAGGTGGTAGGATGGATTTTCCCTACATACACACACACAGACACACACACACACACACACAAGCAACCAATTATATCTAAAAAAATCAACATCGTAAAAATAGTTTAAAAAATGATCATAGTTACATATATGATCACACTTTTTAAAAACAGGTCAAAATTCCTAAAAAGAAATTAAAACATTAAATTTTAATAGAAACATTAACTTTGGTTAAAAATAAATAAGTATTCATTTTCTAAAAAGCAAAAATTAAAAACTATTATCATACTATTCCATGAACCACTACTCTTCCATCGGATGAAGAACCCTAAGGTGCCTTCTCCACGTACACAGTTCATAATCCAAAAAGAAATAATCAATATTACTGATATTATCATAATTGGATATAAGAAATGGTGCATAATGGCACATGGAGCAAGTTTTGTGAGTTTTACTGAAGGAAATATGCCCTAGAGGCAATAATAAAGTTATTATTTATTTCCTTATTTCATGATAAATGTTTATCATTCATTCTATAATTGTATTAACCGGAAACATGATACATGTGTGAATGCATAGACAAAACAATATGTCACTAGTATGCCTCTACTAGACTAGCTTGTTAATCAAAGATGGTTATGTTTCCGACCATGAACAAAGAGTTGTTATTTGATTAACGAGGTCACATCATTAGTAGAATGATCTGATTGACATGACCCATTCCATTAGCTTAGCACACGATCGTTTAGTATGTTGCTCTTGCTTTTATCCATGACATATACATGTTCTCGTAACTATGAGATTATGCAACTCCGTTTACGGAGGAACACTTTGGTGCTACCAAAGCGTCACAAGCGAATCGGGTGATTATAAAGGAGTACTACAGGTGTCTCCAAAGGCAGATGTTGGGTTGGCGTATTTCGAGATTAGGTTTTGTCACTCCGATTATCGGAGAGGTATCTCTGGGCCCTCTCGGTAATACACATCACTGAAGCCTTGCAAGCACTACAACTAATGAGTTAGTTGTGAGATGATGTATTACGGAACGAGTAAAGAGACTTGCCGGTAACGAGATTGAACTAGGTATTGGATACCGACGATCGAATCTCGGGCAAGTAACATACCGATGACAAAGGGAATAACGTATGTTGTTATGCGGTTTGACCGACAAAGATCTTCGTAGAAGATGTAGGAACCAATATGGGCATCCAGGTCCCGCTATTGGTTATTGACCGAGAATAGTTCTAGGTCATGTCTACATCGTTCTCGAACCGTAGGGTCCGCACGCTTAAGGTTTCGATAACAGTTATTATGAGTTTATGTATTTTGATGTACCGAAGAAGTTCGGAGTCCCGGATGTGATCACGGACATGACGAGGAGTCTCGAAATGGTCGAGACATAAAGATTGATATATTGGACGGCTATATTCGGACACGGAAAGGTTTCGGAAGTTTCGGAGAAAACGGAGTCTTGGGAGGGTTCCGGAACCCCGGAGGAAGTTATGGGCCTTAGTGGGCCAAGAGGGGAGAGAGAGGGGCCGCACCAGGAGGTGGCGCCCCCCCCAGGGGAGTCCGAATAGGACAAGGAGGGGGGGCGCGGCCCCCCTTTCCCTCTCCCTCTCCCTCTCTTTCCTTCCCCCTTCTCCCTTCCTAGTTGGACTAGGAAAGGGGAGTCCTACTCCAACTAGGAGGAGGACTCCCCCCTCCTTGGCGCGCCTGTAGGGGCCGGCCGGCCTCCCCCTCCCTCCTTTATATACGGGGGCAAGGGGGCACCCTAGGACACACAAGTATTGATCTACGGATCGTTCCTTAGCCGTGTCGGTGCCCCCTCCACCATATTCCACCTCGGTCATACCGTCGAAGCTTAGGCGAAGCCCTGCGCCGTGAAACATCAAGATCGTCACCACGCCGTCGTCTTGTGGAACTCTCCCTCGACACTCGGCTGGATCGGTCTGAGGGACGCCATCGAGCTGTACGTGTGTCAAGAACTCGGGGCGCCGAGTAACTGGCGTCGGGATCGGTCGGATCGCGAGGAGAACGTCGACTACTTCCTCTACGTTGTGATCGCTTCGCCGGGTCTACGAGTGCGTAGACAACACTCTCCCCTCTCGTTGCTATGCATCACCATGATCTTGCGTGTGCGTAGGAAATTTTTTGAAATTACTACGTTCCCCAACAGTGGCATCCGAGCCTAGGTTTTTATGGTTTGATGTTTTGCACGAGTAGAACACAAGTGAGTTGTGGGTGATACAAGTCATACTACCTACCAGCATGTCATACTTTGGTTCAGCGGTATTGTGAGATGAAGCGGCCCGGACCGACATTACGCGTACGCTTACGCGAGACTGGTTTCACCGCTACGAGCACTCGTTGCTTAAAGGTGACTGGCGGGTGTCTGTCTCTCTCACTTTAGTTGAACCGAGTGTGGCTACGCCCGGTCCTTGAGAAGGTTAAAGCGAGTCTATTTGACGAAGTATCGTTGTGGTTTTAATGCGAGGTGAGACTGGTTCTTGCTTAAGCCCGTAGCAGCCACGTAAAATTTGCAACAACAAAGTAGAGGACGTCTAACTTGTTTTTGCGGGGCATGTTGTGATGTGATATGGTCAAGGCGTGATGCTATATTTTATTGTATGAGATGATCATGTTTTGTAACCGAAGTTATCGGCAATCTGGCAGGAGCCATATGGTTGTCGCTTTATTGTATGCAATGCAATCATACTGTAATGCTTTACTTTATCACTAAGCGGTAGAGATAGTCGTAGAAGCATAAGATTGGCGAGATGACAACGATGCTACGATGAAGATCAAGGTGTCGCGCCCGGTGGCGATGGTGATCATGGTGGTGCTGCGGAGATGAAGATCACGAAGCACAAGATGATGATGACCATATCATATCACTTATATTGATTTGCATGTGATGTTTATCCTTTATGCATCTTATCTTGCTTTGATTGACGGTAGCATTATAAGATGATCTCTCACTAAATTATCAAGAAGTGTTCTCCCGAGTATGCACCATTGCCAAAGTTCGTCGTGCCCGGACACCACGTGATGATCGGTGTGATAAGCTCTCGTCCATCTACAACGGGTGCAAGCCAGTTTTGCACACGAGAATACTCGGGTTATACTTGACGAGCCTAGCATATGCAGATATGGCCTCGGAACACGGAGACCGAAAGGTCGGCGTGAATCATATAGTAGATATGATCAACATAAGATGTTCACCATTGAAAACTACTCCATTTCACGTGATGATCGGTTATGGTTTAGTTGATTTGGATCACGTGATCACTTAGATGACTAGAGAGATTTTTCTAAGTGGGAGTTCTTAAGTAATATGATTAATTGAACTTAAATTTATCATGAACTTAGTACTGATAGTATCTTGCTTGTTTATGTTTGATTGTAGATAGATGGCTCGTCTTTGTTGTTCCGTTGAATTTTAATGCGTTCCTTGAGAAAGCAAAGTTGAAAGATGATGGTAGCAATTACGGATTGGGTCCGTAACTGAGGATTATCCTCATTGCTGCACGGAAGAGTTACGTCTGGATGCACCGCTAGGTGCCAAACTTCTTCTTGATGCAACCGACGGCGTTAAGAACGTCTGGCGAGCAAAGCTGATCACTACTCTATAGTTCGATGTGGCATGCTTTACGGCTTAGAACCGGGACTTCAACGGCGTTTTGAACATCATGGAGCATATGAGATGTTCCAGAGTTGAAGTTGATATTCCACAGAATGCGGATTGAGAGATATGAAGTCTCCAATAAGTTCTATAGCTGCAAGATGGAGGAGAATAGTTACATTAGTGAGCACATACTCAAAATGTCCGGGTACTACAATCACTTGACACAATTGGGAGTTAATCTTCCGGATGATTGTGTCATTGATGAATTCTTCAATCACCGCCACCAAGCTACAAAGGCTTCGTGATGAACTATAATATGCAAGGGTTAGTAAAGACTATACCGAGCTCTTCGCAATGCTAAAGGCTGCGGAGGTAGAAATCAGAAGGAGCATCAAGTGTTGATGGTCAATAAGACCACTAGTTTCAAGAAGAAAGGCAAAGGGAAGAAGAAGGAACTTCAAGAAGAACAGCAAGCAAGTTCTTTGCTCGGGAGAAGAAACCCAAGTCCGGACCTAAGCACTGGCCGAGTGCTTCTACCGCAAGCGACGGTCCTTTGAAGAGGAACTGCCCCAAGTATTTGGCGGATAAGAAGGATGGCAAGGTGAACAAAGGTATATGTGATATACATGTTATTGATGTGTACCTTACTAGAGCTCGCAGAGCACTGGTATTTGATCTGGTTACATTGCTAATATTTGCAACTCAAAGCAGGACTACGGATTGCGAACACCGGCAAAGGGCGAGGTGACGATGCGCGTGGGAAATGGTTCCAAAGTCGATGTGATCGCGGTCGGCACGCTACCTCTACATCTACCTTGGGATTAGTTTTAGACCTAAATAATTGTTATTTGGTGCTGCGTTGAGCATGAACATTATATCTGGATCTTGTTTGATGCGAGACGGTTATTCATTTAAATCAGAGAATAATGGTTGTTCTATTTATATGAGTAATATCTTTTATGGTCATGCACCCTTGAGGAGTGGTCTATTTTGATGAATCTCGATAGTAGTGATACACATATTCATAATGTTGAAACCAAAAGATGCAGAGTTGATAATGATAGTGCAACTTATTTGTGGCATTGCCGTTTAGGTCATATCGGTGTAAAGCGCATGAAGAAACTCCATCTTGATGGACTTTTGGAGTCACTTGTTTATGAATCACTTGGCACTTGCGAACCGTGCCTTATGGGCAAGATGACCAGAACCCGTTCTCGGTACTATGGAGAGAGCAACAGATTTGTTGGAAATCATACATCTGAGATGTATGTGGTCCGATGAATGTTGAGGCTCGTGGCGGATATCGTTATTTTCTCACCTTCACAGATGACTTAAGCAGATATGGGTATATCTACTTAATGAAACATAAGTCTGAAACATTTGAAAAGTTCAAAGAATTTCAGAGTGAAGTTGAAAATCATCGTAACAAGAAAATTAAATTTCTACGATCGATCGTGGAGGTGAATATTTGAGTTACGAGTTTGGTCTACATTTGAAACAATGCGGAATAGTTTAGCAACTCACGCCACCGGAACACCACAACAGTAATGGTGTGTCCGAACGTCGAATCGTACTTTACTAGATATGGTGCGATCTATGATGTCTCTTACAGATTTACCGCTATAGTTTTGGGGTTATGCTCTAGAGACGGCCGCATTCACCTTGAATAGAACACCGTCGAAATCCGTTGAGGCGACACCTTATGAACTATGGTTTGGCAAGAAACCAAAGTTGTCGTTTCTTAAAGTTTGGGATGCGATGCTTATGTGAAAAAGCTTCAACCGATAAGCTCGAACCCAAATCGAGAAATGTGTCTTCATAGGATACCCAAAGGAGACGATCGGGTACACCTTCTATCACAGATCCGAAGGCAAGACATTCGTTGCTAAGAATGGATCCTTTCTAGAGAAGGAGTTTCTCTCGAAAGAAGTGAGTGGGAGGAAAGTAGAACTTGATGAGGTAATAGTACCTTCTCCCTTACTTGAAAGTAGTTAAATCGCAGAAACCGGTTTCGAGACATCTACACCAAGTAGTGAGGAAGTTGATGATGTTGATCATGAAACTTGAGATCAAGTTACTCTTGAACCTCGTAGATCAACAGAGTAAGATCCGCACTGAGTGGTGCGGTAATCCTGTTCGGAAGTCATGCTACTAGATCATGATGAACCTCACGAACTATGAAGAAGCGATGGTGAGCCCAGATTCCGCAAAATGGCTTGAGGCCATGAAATCGAGATGGGATCCATGTATGAAAACAAAGTATGGACTTTGGTTGACTTGCCCGAGGGTAGGCAAGCAATAGAAAACAAGTGGATCTTCAAGAAGAAGACCGACGGCGACGGTAATATTATTGTCTATAAAGCTCGACTTTGTCATAAAGGTTTTCGGCAAGTTCAAGGGATTGACTACGATGAGACCTTCTCACCGTAGCGATGCTTAAGTCCGTCCGAATCATGTTAGCAATTGCGCATTTTATGATTATGAAATTTGGCAAATGGATGTAAAGACTGCATTCTGAATGGATTTACGGAAGAAGAGTTGTATATGATGCAACCGAAGGTTTTATCGATCCAAAGGGAGCTAACAAAGTGTGCAAGCTCCAGCGATCCATCTATGGACTGGTGCAAGCATGTCGGAGTTGGAATAAACGCTTTGATAGTGTGATCAAAGCATTTGGGTTTGTCTGAGACTTTCGAGAAGCTTTGTATTTACAAGAAAGTGAGTGGGAGCTCTGTAGCATTTACGATATTATATGTAGATGACATATTACTCATCGGAAATGATATAGAATTCTGGATAGCATAAAGGGATACTTGAATAAAAGTTTTTCAATGAAAGACCTCGGTGAAGCTGCTTACATATTGGGCATTAAGATCTATAGAGATAGATCAAGGCGCTTAATTGGACTTTCACAAAGCACATACCTTGACAAAATTTTGAAGAAGTTCAAAATGGATCAAGCAAAGAAAGGGTTCTTGCCGTGTTACAAGGTGTGAAGTTGAGTAAGACTCAATGCCCGACCACTGCAGAAGATAGAGAGAAAATGAAAGATGTTCCTATGCTTCACCATAGGCTCTATCATGTATGCAATCTTGTGTACCGGACTGATGTGTGCCTTGCTATAAGTTTAGCAGGAGGTACCAAAGTAATCCAGAGTGGATCATTGGACAGCGGTCAAGAACATCTGAAATACGAAAAGGACTAAGGATATGTTTCTCGTATATGGAGGTGACAAAGAGCTCATCGTGGCAGTTACGTTGATGCAAGCTTTGACACCGATCCGGACGATTCTAAATCGCAGACCGGATCGTATTTACACTAAGCGGAGGAGCTGTCGGTTGGTGCAGTTCTAAACAAAGCGTCGTGGCGGGATCTACATGTGAAGCGGAGTACATAGCAGCCGGAAGCAGCTAATGAAGGAGTGCGGATGAAGGAGTTCATATCCGATCTAGGTGTCATACCTAGTGCATCGGGTCCAATGAAAATCTTCGTGACAATATTTGGAGCAATAGCCTTAGCAAAGGAATCCAGATTTCACAAGAGGACCAAGCACATCAAGAGACGCTTCAATTCCATCCGGGACTTAGTCCAGGTGGGAGACATAGAGATTTGCAAGATACACATGGATCTGAATGTTGCAGACCGTTGACTAAGCCTCTTCCACGAGCAAAACATGATCAGCACCAAGACTCCATGGGTGTTAGAATCATTACTATGTAATCTAGATTATTGACTCTAGTGCAAGTGGGAGATGAAGGAAATATGCCCTAGAGGCAATAATAAAGTTATTATTTATTTCCTTATTTCATGATAAATGTTTATCATTCATGCTATAATTGTATTAACCGGAAACATGATACATGTGTGAATGCATAGACAAAACAATATGTCACTAGTATGCCTCTACTAGACTAGCTTGTTAATCAAAGATGGTTATATTTCGACCATGAACAAAGAGTTGTTATTTGATTAACGAGGTCACATCATTAGTAGAATGATCTGATTGACATGACCCATTCCATTAGCTTAGCACACGATCGTTTAGTATGTTGCTACTGCTTTTATCCATGACATATACATGTTCCTATAACTATGAGATTATGCAACTCCGTTTACGGAGGAACACTTTGGTGCTACCAAGCGTCCACAACGAATCGGGTGATTATAAAGGAGTACTACAGGTGTCTCCAAAGGCAGATGTTGGGTTGGCGTATTTCGAGATTAGGTTTTGTCACTCCGATTGTCGGAGAGGTATCTCTGGGCCCTCTCGGTAATACACATCACTGAAGCCTTGCAAGCACTACAACTAATGAGTTAGTTGTGAGATGATGTATTACGGAACGAGTAAAGAGACTTGCCGGTAACGAGATTGAACTAGGTATTGGATACCGATGATCGAATCTCGGGCAAGTAACATACCGATGACAAAGGGAATAACGTATGTTGTTATGCGGTTTGACCGACAAAGATCTTCGTAGAATATGTAGGAACCAATATGGGCATCCAGGTCCCGCTATTGGTTATTGACCGAGAATAGTTCTAGGTCATGTCTACATCGTTCTCGAACCGTAGGGTCCGCACGCTTAAGGTTTCGATAATGATTATTATGAGTTTATGTATTTTGATGTACGAAGAAGTTGAGTCCGGATGTGATCACGGACATGACGAGGAGTCTCGAAATGGTCGAGACATAAAGATTGATATATTGGACGGCTATATTCGGACACGGAAAGGTTCGGAAGTTTCGGAGAAAACCGGAGTCTTGGGAGGGGTTACCGGAACCCCGGGAAGTTATGGGCCTTAGTGGGCCAAGAGGAGAGAGAGAGGCCGCACCAGGAGGTGGCGCGCTTCTGTGGGAGTCCGAATAGGACAAGGAGGGGGGCCCCTTCCCTCTCCCTCTCCTCTCTTTCCTTCCTCCTTCTCCTTCCTAGTTGGACTAGGAAGGGAGTCCTACTCAACTAGGAGGAGGACTCCCCCTCCTGCGCGCCTGTAGGGGCGGCCGGCCTCCCCCTCCCTCCTTTATATACGGAGGCAGGGGGCACCCTAGGACACACAAGTATTGATCTACGGATCGTTCCTTAGCCGTGTGCGGTGCCCCCTCCACCATATTCCACCTCGGTCATACCGTCGAAGCTTAAGCGAAGCCTGCGCGGTGAAACATCAAGATCGCCACCACGCCGTCGTCTTGTGGAACTCTCCCTCGACACTCGGCTGGATCGAGTACGAGGGGCGTCATCGAGCTGTACGTGTGTCAAGAACTCGGGCGCCGGAGTAACGTCGGGATCGGTCGGATCGCGAGGAGAACGTCGACTACTTCCTCTACGTTGTGATCGCTTCCGCTTCGGGTCTACGAGGGTACGTAGACAACACTCTCCCCTCTCGTTGCTATGCATCACCATGATCTTGCGTGTGCGTAGGAAAATTTTTGAAATTACTACGTTCCCCAACATTTACGTCCGCTGCAACACACGTGCATATATACTAGTTTTTCCAAATAAAAATGAGCAGGCTCTAAACTTGTTAACAACAATAAATCATATGGCTAAATGTCAAACTGATCTTTTTGCTAAATAAAAACATCAACACAATGTCTAAACGAAGATAATTTTCATGTCCTACATAGAAGTGTTAAATGAAAAAATAGATACTACAATGATTAGGTTGCATCCTCGCCATAAACGACTTTATGGCATTCAACATTCTGAAGTAGTGGTAGAAAAAGACAGACCGCTTACTCTCCAAGTCATTAATATGGCAGCGGTTGCTCCCAACAAGATTGTTACATGCACTACCACGCAGGGGCGGAGCCACGATTTAGACATAGGGGGGGCCAAGACGATGGTAAAGCCAAAAAAAAAATTTGCTTCACAAACTACCTAATAGTTTATATCCAAGTATCATTCACATTTTATTTTGCCTAGATACACACAATTTTATTTTATTTTTCAGCTCGAATCGTGTCTAGCTATAGCTAATATAGGTCAATAATTCCACATACGCACCAAGAAGTTGATATTCAACCTACTCCAAAGTATGACATGACATGCCTTGCTACAAAACATTGTCATATAGAAATTTATGATATACAGAAAACAACAATTATTGTATACATGTCTGAATGAAAAACCATCACTAGTACTATAAAATTTGGTTGTTGTATTAGGAAAAATTGATCTGTGTTGTCAAAATGCATACCTAGAGAATAAAACCTAGACCCTCACTGTCCCCTCTGCCGCTAGGTCAAAGTAGATCGGCTGGTTGTCGTTGGCAGACGCGTAATAACCATCAGTGCTTACCAATGCAGTCGTGCTCGAGGAAGCATTGATCTGTCCGAGCTTTCAAACGGTTTGTGGGTTCCTATGACCTAGCGTGGCAACGCATCACAAATCACACAGCCAAAATAAATAAAATATGATTTATAACACTACAAGATGAGAACTGAGAGGATTAGTAAAGGTATATTAACCTTGCTCAATTCGTTGGCTGCAGTCTTAAGATTTTTTTGAGGTAATGCAGTCTTAAGAATTGACGAGAGGATCAACTGCGTTCTTGTATGAACTGAATCATGGCAGGGATAGTAGAGGCGGCAGGCGGGTAGGCGGGCCGGCACACGACGGCAGCGGCGTGTCACTAATCCACCCACACACGCGCTAATGACGGGAGGAAATTCCCAGCGCCCAGGAGACCTTAGCGGAGGCCAAACGCCAAATCAGGCCTTGCAATGGACTTGCACACAAACAACTTTTATGTGGGCTTTCACATAGGCCTGATTTCCTTTTTTTCATAATTCACGTCAAGATAGGGGAGGCCAAGTACTTTTGTACGTGAAACATATCGCTAATTAACTAGCCTATACTCGATGATTACTCGATCGATAGGGGGGCCAGGCCCCTGCTCGCCCCCCCCCCCCCCTTGTCTCCGCCACTGCTACCACGGATTACCTAGTCAAAAACATGAAATTTACTAAGTAATTATGCAATTCTTTCATGAGTGAGAGGTTTGACGTCACCAATCTCAACCAATGTGCCTTCCTGGGTCTGGTCCACCAATATGCCTTCCTGGATCTGGTCCCACCAATGTGCCTTTCTGGGTCTGGTCCCACCATGAAATTTGCTTTTTTAAAACCCAAACACTATTGCATATTTTACAGTTAGATATAGTCGGTACATTTTTTATGATCAAGCAAAAAGAAATAAAATATTTATACTAAACTTATATATTTTTTATAGCACATATACATATCAGAATCCTAGATTGTATTTTATTATATTTTACTTTTCTTTAAAACACAGATAATAATATATTTTATAAACTAATAATATAGTTCTTTGTGCTACAGTTGCAATGTCTATTGTTGAGAAGTGTGCACGCATTGTGATAAATTTGGACCATATTCATATACATTGGACCTTAAAGGTATATATTTAGAACCAATCTTTTTATATGTGCGAAAATAAGAAAACAAAAATTAAAGTTCGGTGGATGATTTGTAACAGTGTGTGTACATGCGATATCTGAAGTTTATGGTCTGAGAAATATCCTCTTGGTGGTTTCTACTTTAAGATTATGCAGGACATAAAATTCTAGAACCTGCAAAATATTTACGAGAAGCATGTCACCAAACCATTTTATGATGCCTTTTCATTATCTTTTTTCGGGTCTAATCTGTCTCACATGTTACAAGGGATTCAATAATCCATCGATACATATTATGTGTTCTATATTTTTATGGAAATAAAGTCATTGTAGCTAAGATAGTCTTTTGTACTACATGACACGTAGAACATTAGGGGGTTTTCTGAAAAAACTTCCGATCTCTTCATGTACAATCATTGCAGTACCACGAACACCAGAAAAACAAAATTACATCCAGTATGAAAGCTTAGTAGTTTATCATCATAAGAATCTAGTATCAAAAACCTCTTTAAATTATCATGAGAAACTAATGTAGAACTAATAGAATCCAGAATAAAAGTTGTCACTTAACTAAGAGTGCTAATAGTCAAAAATCATTGAAAACGTTTGCAAATGGAATGAGGATTGCAAGACCGGAGATCATAGATAAGAAACCGCAACAAGTGGCATCCATTTTTACGAAGCTCAACTATATGGAATGATGGAGCAACCTCAAAACCTCCATTGCTAGAAGAATATTAGAATATTCAGTTTTGAAGCAAGCAAGCACTTTTGACACGATGAGCATATAGATATGTAATGTATGGCAAGCAGGTATGATCTTAATACTCCAAGATTTTGTTATGATGATCATTCATAAAATGTCCTGCAGAGAAGTATTCTTTTTCTTGATCAGATGATGGTACACATTATCATTCTTAGAGTCCTCTAGCTTCATAATATCTTATATTTCCTGAATATGCAGCGCCCATGTTTCCTTTTATCCCATCACACAGCCCGATACAATATCATGGCTACAAAATACTAATCCAAAAAAGGTAGAGAATCTGTTCGCCCTGCCACGCGTGGGGGACTTGGAACCGAGGCGCCGGCCTCATTTGGTGGCCCTCGACCGGCGGCTGTGGCAGGTGCTGGCCGCCCCACTTGGCCGCACGGGCGGCAAGATGGAGGCGGGTGGTACCTGCGGGGCGTGGTGGCCTCGGGGGCACCCGTCCCGGATCTGGCGCCGTCCCAATCCAAGCCTCACGATCTGGTCTCTGGCCACTGTTGGTCTCCGATGCAATGTCTGAGGAAAGGGATGGGGAAGTGTGGAGCCCGGAGAAATCCGAGGCCGGATCTTCCGGCCACGATGATAGCGACGCCTGCGGGCGCTGTCCCCTACATATAGGCGCCGTCAAGGTTCTCCATTCCGCCTCTACCTCCCTTCTTTGCTCGTGTACCGGGGCCAAAACCCAAATTCCTTCGGATTGGGTGGCAGAGACACTCGCGGTGTCGTCATCTTTAGGAGATGTCGCCTTTGATGAGCATGGGAAGGTGGTGGGCCCGTATTTGTTTGGTGGCGTTCAGCGGCAGTCTCAATTGGTATTTTCCAAAAGAAATCCTAGATCTTGGTGTATCGTATCGGATGATGACGATGCCTTCGGTGTCGTTCTCCCTCGTGGGGGCATCATTTTGGAGCAACCGCTAGCTAGAGTGGACAAGAGGACGAGCGGTGTTACATCTACCGTATGGCCATCGGCGGATCTCGGTGGCATGGTGCCACGGAGTTTTGGCGGCGGGCGCGTGTGGATGGATATGTGTAGGGTGGTGGCGCTGTGTGGCGTTGTGGTGGCGTCGACGGCAGGGCTAGCAATGGTGATGCGCCAGTTCTTGCTTTGGAGAGGGATCGGTGGAAGACGGGCGGTGACCTCTGAGAGTGCACTAGACCGGTGTGGGACCCAGTCCTGATGTGTGGCTGGGCTGGGGCATCCGGCTTTAGATGTTTAGGTTTGCTGCAATGTCTATTTGGTATTTGGCCCGGATATTCGGCACACCTTCATCGAAGGGATATGAATAGCAACAGGTGTTGGCTAGATAGTGGCTTCAGGCTTACTGATGTATTATTTTGTATGGTCTTTGTGAATAATTACTAAAATGACTGCATGCATCGTCTAGATGCAGAGGCCGGGGATATATCCTCCTTTTCCAGAGAAAAAAAGTAGAGAAGGATATATCTTCCAAGGAGAAAATAGCTAGACCCAAACAGGAGATAATACCCCTTAAGGTCTTATTTGATTCCACGTGATCCCTCAGCCCTCAGGGATCCCCGTCCAAAACCGGGGCGTACAACCCACGGGGCAAGTCAGCCCGTGGAAAACTACGTGAGCATTTGGCCACTCGCTCGCCTTCACTTCGGCTTTGATCTGGTAATGGGGAGGTCGGCGCCCATAAGAAGGAGAATGAATAATAGAAAGTCCTAGGAAAGGTTACAACAAACACTTACATGTGATTGACGAGAACAAGCGAATAAGTAAACATATCAACATGAAAATAATGCTGGAGAGCATAGATAGAAATATTGGTCACTATTTGTCATGTTTTTAACCCGGTCAAGTCTTATCATGGAGAAGAGAATTGGTTTCGTTCGGTCATCTAGATGTCCACTGCAAAGAACAGTAATTATCATCAGAAAGAGCCATGTGTCACGAAAATCCACAATGGTGGCCGAGCACCTCGGTGCACTACATCCAGGCAGCTCACATGTTATTGGGGTCTGTGCCCTCCCTGTATTTTCGCAGCCTGCTCCCCGCATCCATTCAGCATCCCGTGTATTGAGGACCGGCCAAGTAGGAGGATAGGTGCAGAATCTAGCCCCGCATGCAACTGGCCTTGGTCCAGTTGCTACATCAACCAGACTAGAGGATGACGCGTGCTTTGCCGCGCCGTCATTTAGAATTGAGTTAAGCATTCCTTTTTATTCGACATGATATTATGGTTGGTGGTTTCGTTGTGTGTTTCACACGAGTTGAGATGTCTTTTAGTTGTATTCGCTCTTGATTGAGGCAATATTTATATGCGATGTGAACTAAATTGTTTTCTGTGTGGTTGTGATATTCTCATATGTAACACAAAGATCAATATATGAGGCTCACATTCATTCAATTTTGTAACACAAAGATCAATATATGTGGTTGCGGGTGTCCACACAATTTTGTTGCAAAAGAGAAAAACAAGTCCACACATGCATTCAAATTTCACGTACCCTCATCTTCGTTCATTCACTATTGAATGCCTCGGCCACGGTTTGTGCAGTTTCTGCGAGGCCCCCAATATCCAGACTCGCCACCTCGAGTACGGCACGGGCGATGTCAAAGGACATGCTGGCAGCCTTCATGAGACCGCCTCCCTGCTTCTTCCTAGTAAAGCTCCCCAGCACGCCCGGCCATATCGGCGCGCTTGCCACCCAGTCTTGATAACCGGTCAGCCTGTTGTTGGTGTCGACGAGGCACCGCACATGCAGGTACAACTCCTTGCCGTCGTCGTAGGTGGAGCAGTAGGACAACAAGAGCGTCGACTTCTTCCTGCACATGCCGCACATACCAGACGGGTAGTAGCCGAGATCGAAGGCGCGGCCGTCCTGGATGACACGCCTCGGCAGGAAGGCGCAGCAGGGGTGGAGGCAGCAATCCCTTTCGCGGTTGTAGTACCTGTAGCCGAGAATCTCGCGTCCACACAGGCCGCAGTACTTTTGAGGGTCGCCGGAGCCAGACTCGGCATACAACACGAAGTCGCCGGCGTAGTTGACATGCTTGAAGGTGGCCGGAGCGGTGGCGCACTCTGGGTGGGCGTGGAAGTTGCATGGCTCGCACCGGTAGTGTGTCGTCCCTTTCCCGTACCTCTTGCACATGTCGCAGTGGAATTGATTTGTGTTCGCCAGGCTGAGCTTGTGCTCCGGGTGCATCCCGGATGTAAGGAGATCGCCTCCCTCCTTCTTCCTAGTAAAGCTTCGTCCCAGCACGCCCGACATTATCGGCGCGCTCGCCACCCAGTTTTGGTAACCAGTCAGCCTGTTGTTGGTGTCAACGAGGCACGGCACATGAAGGTACACCTCCTCCCCGCCGTCGTAGTTGGAGCGGTAGCACAAGGACGTCGTGGACGTGTTCTTGCACATGGAGCACCTACCAGATGGGTGGTAGCCGAGCTGGAAGGTGCGGTCGTCCTGGACGACGCGCCTAGGCAGGAAGGCGCAGGAGGGGTGGAGGCGGTCATCCTCTTGGCGGTTGTAGTAGCTGTAGCCGTGAACCGCGAGTCCACACAAGCCGCAGTACATTGGAGGGCGGCCGGAGTCGGGCGCGTGATACAACACGAAGTCGCCCGCGTAGTTAACATGCTTGAAGGTGGCCGGAGCGGTTGCGCAGTCGGCATGGGCGTCGAAGTCGCATGGCTCGCACCGGTAGTGCGCTGTCCCTTCTCCGTGCTGCTTGCACACGTCGCAATTGAAGCTCCAGCTTGCCATGTTCACCAGGCTGAGCTTGTGCTCCTGGTGCAATTCGTGATTGACCGTCGCTGGCAGCGCCCCAGGTGTAATAGTCATGTCTGCTGGCTTGCTTAATCTATCTCTTAATTTGCCTCTCAACTTGTCAAAGGCGACCTACAGGCTGGAGTAACAGCTTTTAATTAGAACACACCCTTTTTGTTTGGCCTGTCAACAGCCAGAGAAAGAAGAAACATATATACAACAACAACAACGAAAACAACAACTCATTGGACAAATCATGAATTATTAAGTAAATGTACAATGGTTGATAAAATAATTTTATATTAGACCCACAACGTAATTAAGATATGTCAATAAAACATGATATACAGTGGGTTGTTTTTTGTCTTATCGACCAGATACCTCTAAATTTGTGTTGAGACATATTGTGTTACAGATCATCTCTTAACAGAAAAGAAGACAAGATACTCTCTTTTTTTATATCTCTCCCCCCATCTCAGCAATTATACTACGTGGCAATGCTTAGATATAACCATCATACATTGCCCTAAGGATAATCTTACAATCCAAAATCTGGTTATGTGTTCGAATAACAGATCAACTGGGTAGGTTAGCGAATCTGTTTCTCGTAGTAAAGAGAAGAATTACATGTTGTAGAAGACTATTCAAAACGAGCATGTGATTCGAATGATGTGGCTAAAAGCAATATCTTAAAGACAGGGGCTGAGAACAGGTTGCTGCATGCAAGTGGTACCAAAAATTATCCTCCCTTTTGCTGAAGATAGGAAGAACTTATGAACAAGATACATTACTCCATGGCATGGCCGACGGAACACCATCGCGTACACACAAACACACCGAGAGATGAGCGACACAGAATTATTCACCTTGGCAGACCGGGATTCCTCCTATCCCAGGGTCCCCGTGAGTCCTAGAAGACTTTTGTGTGTGTGTGTGTGTGCGTGTGTTGGGGGGAGAGAGAGAACTGCTCTCTTATATTGAGAGAGAGAGAGAGAGAGAGAGAGAGATGATTGAAGAGCCACCGAAGGAAACGAATAATGGCGAGTGGACATGCCATCACCCGCGGTCGTTATCCACGCCGCACGCTGCCGCACGATTCGTGCTAATTAAATACACTTCCGTTGTATAATGATCTCCCCTCTGCATATAGCAAACGGTATAGACGCGTATTCCCAGCTGACACATGCAGCCATGCCCCGCGACGCAACACATGCATTGAACTCTGCTCGTGGCCAGCATCTTAGCCCCAACGGCCACCCGCGAGGTAGCACACGGTGTGGAAAATTAATACCGGCCTGCACCCCCATCAATCCACCCATGACTGTCATGCAGCCCATCAGGACACCCAGGAAGTATTAATTGCTGCATTTGTGTGGAGAAAATAAGTTTATGATCGAAACAAAACATAAGCGTCAATGAGACTTGCGCAGGGTAGCTAAGCAAACGCATAAGCCACACAGTACTCACTACTCATAATGTTCTAGGAAGCACAAGATGAAGAATGATCAAGCGGTAACCAAATAAACAAAAGAAGTAGAATAGGGCACAGCTTGAAGCGATCAAATAAACAAAAGAAGGATCAAGTAGAGTCTCGATAGGCTAACCTGCTAACATCTGTTTCCGATGGAGCTATCTCCTCTTGTTATACGGACACAAAATGAGCTTAGGCAAAACAAACCACAGCAAAAACGGCAGGCCCACACTTATTAAGTGCCATTCAAGACGTGCAACAGGTGAGTCAGACATGTTTAAATGCCAACCAGTGCCTAGACCACCAGCCCATTTAAGATGCCTATCACATACGCGTATTCATCAAATTAACTCATTGTATCATTTTGGTATTCATTAATTCGCTATATTAAGTGCTAATCTTGCAGCATGTATGGACTGTCCAGATTTCATCCTCGCGTGGCACCATGTCCCAAAAATCCGCGTCGTATCCCAAGGAAACTCCTATAAAGAGAGTTGATTGAAGAGCCAACAAGAAAACTTCTCTCTTGACTTGATCTGATACTGATTACTGAATGGAATAGAAAGTTTCCTATAACCAATTGGTATTTACTTTGCATGAAAAATAAGCTTGGTGGACAAGAGAATGCAAAGAATTTTTCTGACAGTCGCATCTCAAGGAGAGCTGGGCGTTACTCCAATTCATCATATAGAAAAAGAGAATTGGCCCAGGTTATAAGAAAGACCGGCCCTACAAATCATACATTGCCCTGTCCAGTGGCGGAGCTTGTAGAGTTGATCGTTTCCCTTTTTTTTCTATGCAACAAAAACAGGACAGGTGTTATCTGTTGGCATTTACAAGTGGAGCCGCACACATAGAGACAAATTAATACTCCTTCCGTTTTCATAATGTGTGCCGCACACATAGATTTTTTTAGAAAAGTCAAACTTGCCAACTTTGATCAAATTTATAGACAAAATTATTTATACCTGTAATACCAAATATATAAAATATGAAAGTAGGTCTTATGATGAATATAATGATAAATGTTCGGCTTCTAGATTCCCTCAAAAAAAATGTTCGGCTCCTAGATGCAAATATTTTTCTTCAGAAATTTGGTCAAAGTTGGTGAGATTTGACTTTTCAAAAAAACTTACATGCACTAGATTAAGGATACAAGATGCTAGTCTTGTATACATTTACGACAACTGGATATACCTTCACACAATTCAATTAAGCTTCCAACTATTGTGTCCTGAGAAGCACCAGATGCTGGTCTGAAACAAGAAAATCTGGCAGCCTGAACCCAAAGATTGTTTTCAAACTTCCATGTCAATCTGTATTGTCTGACATATTTATTATGTTTACCATCACGGAAGAAACTTACTCTAAGATAAGCAATTGTTATTCATCGCTTACTAAAAGAGTTGATGCATTAGTTATCACCTTGATTGTGAAGAGGTCTACTGATCGCCAAACAACTTTGTTGTACATTAGACCAAGGACCAGTTCCGCGACTACATGCTCCTAGAGGCTGCACGGTGAGGGGAACTACACGCGATCACGGAGCACAGGGCACGCATCTTGCTCTCGCCCGCACCCACTGGTTACCCACACAGCCTCATGGACGTCCTGGCCGCGCCGACCATCATGTCGAAGGACATGAGGGCGGCGCAGGAGTTCTTCGCCGTGATCGCCAAGGACTCGGCGCGGGCTTTCTATGGGCCCAAGCACGTCGAGGTCGCGCATGAACGTTTCCCCATCCAGACCCTCGTGCTAATGGACACTTGGTTCCGGAACCCTACCGTTGCTGCTAGTGAAGGAAATATGCCCTAGAGGCAATAATAAAGTTATTATTTATTTCCTTATATCATGAATGATAAATGTTTATTATTCATGCTAGAATTGTATTAACCGGAAACATAATACATGTGTGAATATATAGACAAACAGAGTGTCACTAGTATGCCTCTACTTGACTAGCTTGTTAATCAAAGATGGTTATGTTTCCTAACCATGAACAAGGAGTTGTTATTTGATTAATGAGATCACATCATTAGTTGAATGATCTGATTGACATGACCCATTCCGTTAGCTTAGCACCCGATCGTTTAGTATGTTGCTATTGCTTCCTTCATGACTTATACATGTTCCTATGACTATGAGATTATGCAACTCCGTTTACGGAGGAACACTTTGTGTGCTACCAAACGTCACAACGTAATCGGGTGATTATAAAGGTGCTCTCAGGTGTCTCCAAAGGTACTTGTTGAGTTGGCGATTTCGAGATTAGGATTTGTCACTCCGATTGTCGGAGAGGTATCTCTGGGCCCTCTCGGTAATGCACATCACTATAAGCCTTGCAAGCAATGTGACCAATGAGTTGGTTACGGATGATGCATTACGTAACGAGTAAAGAGACTTGCGATAACGAGATTGAACTAGGTATTGGATACCGACGATCGAATCTCGGGCAAGTAACATACCGATGACAAAGGGAACGACGTATGTTGTTATGCGGTTTGACCGATAAAGATCTTCGTAGAATATGTAGGAACCAATATGGGCATCCAGGTCCCGCTATTGGTTATTGACCGGAGACGTGTCTCGGTCATGTCTACATTGTTCTCGAACCGTAGGGTCCGCACGCTTAAGGTTTTGATGACAGTTTCATTATGAGTTTATATATTTTGATGTACCGAAGGTTGTTCGGAGTCCCGGATGTGATCACGGACATGACGAGGAGTCTCGAAATGGTCGAGACATAAAGATTGATATATTGGATGACTATATTCGGACACCGGAATAGTTCCGGGAGTTTTCAGAGAAAAACCGGAGTACCGGAGGGTTACCGGAACCCCCCCCCCCCCGGGAAGTAATGGGCCTTGATGGGCCCTATTGGAGAAAGAGAGGGGCCAGCCAGGGCAAGTGGCGCGCCCTCCCTTGAGTCCGAATAGGACAAGGAAGGGGCGCCTTGCCTTCCCCTCTCCTACTCCTTCCTTCCCCTCCTTCTTGGATTAGGAAGAAGAGGAAACCTACTTGGAGTAGGTTTCCCCCTCCTAGGCGCGCCCCCTTAGGCCGGCCCCTCCTCCTCCCTTCTTTATATCTGGGGCGGGGGCACCCATAGACACACAAGTTGATCATCATGATCGTTCCTTAGCCGTGTGCGGTGCCCCCCTCCATGATATTACACCTCGGTCATATTGTAGCGGTGCTTAGGCGAAGCCCTGCGACGGTTGAACATCAAGATCGTCACCACGCCGTCGTGCTGACGGAACTCCTCCCCGTACCTCTGCTGGATCGGAGTTCGGGGTGCGTCATCGAGATGTACGTGTGTCAAGAACTCGGAGGTGCCGGAGTAACGGTGCTTGGATCGGTTGGACCGGGAAAACGTACGACTACTTCCTCTACGTTGCGTCAACGCTTCGCTTGGTCTCACGAGGGTGCGTAGACAACACTCTCCCTCTCGCTTCTATGCATCACCATGATCTTGTGTGTGCGAGGAATTTTTTTGAAATTACTACGTTCCCCAACAGTGGCATCCGGGCCTAGGTTTTATGGTTTGATGTTATATGCACGAGTAGAACACAAGTGAGTTGTGGGCGATATAAGTCATCCGCTTACCAGCATGTCATACTTTGGTTGGCGGTATTGTTGGATGAAGCGGCCCGGACCGACATTACGCCAGACGCTTACGCGAGACTGGTTTTACCGCCGTGCTTTGCACACGGTGACTAGCGGGTGTCAGTTTCTCCAACTTTAGTTGAACCGAGTGTGGCTACGCCCGGTCCTTGTGAAGGTTAAAACAGCATCAACTTGACAAACTATCGTTGTGGTTTTGATGCGTAGGTGAAATTGGTTCTTGCTTAAGCCCGTAGCAGCCAGGTAAAACTCGCAACAACAAAGTAGAGGACGTCTAACTTGTTTTTGCAGGGCATGATGTGATGTGATATGGCCAAAACGTGATGCTATATTTTATTGTATGAGATGATCATGTTTTGTAACCAAAGTTATCGGCAACTGGCAGGAGCCATATGGTTGTCGCTTTATTGTATGAAATGCAAACGCCCTGTAATTGCTTTACTTTATCACTAAGCGGTAGCGATAGTCGTAGAAGCAATAGATGGCGTAAACGACAACGATGCTACGATGGAGATCAAGGTGTCGCGCCGGTGACGATGGTGATCATAATGGTGCTTCGGAGATGGAGATCACAAGCACAAGATGATGATGGCCATATCATATCACTTATATTGATTGCATGTGATGTTTATCCTTTATGCATCTTATCTTGCTTTGATTGACGGTAGCATTTTAAGATGATCTCTCACTAAAAATTATCAAGAAGTGTTCTCCCTGAGTATGCACCGTTGCCAAAGTTCGTCATGCCCAGACACCACGTGATGATTGGGTGTGATAAGCTCTACGTCCATCTACAACGGGTGCAAGCCAGTTTTGCACACGCAGAATACTCAGGTTAAACTTGACGAGCCTTGCATATGCAGATATGGCCTCGGAACACGGAGACCGAAAGGTCGAGCGTGAATCATATAGTAGATATGATCAACATAAGATGTTCACCATTAAAAACTACTCCATCTCACGTGATGATCGGTTATGGTTTAGTTGATTTGGGTCACGTGATCACTTAGATGACTAGAGAGATGTCTATCTAAGTGGGAGTTCTTAAGTAATATGATTAATTGAACTTAAATTTATCATGAACTTAGTACCTGATAGTATCTTGCTTGTCTATGTTGATTGTAGATAGATGGCCCGTGTTGTTGTTCCGTTGAATTTTAATGCGTTCCTTGAGAAAGCTAAGTTGAAAGATGATGGTAGAAACTACGCGGACTGGGTCCGAATTTGAGGATTATCCTCATTGCTGCACGAAAAATTACGTCTGGAAGCACCGCTGGGTGCGTGCCTGCCGCCGATGCAACCGACGATGTTAAGAACGTCCGCGAGCAAAGCTGATGACTACTCGATAGTTCAATGTGCCATGCTTTACGGCTTAGAACCGGGACTTCAACGACGTTTTGAACGTCATGGAGCATATGAGATGTTCCAGGAGTTGAAGTTAATATTCCAGAAGAATGCCCGGATTGAGAGATATGAAGTCTCCAATAAGTTCTATAGCTGCAAGATGGAGGAGAATAGTTCGTCGGTGAGCACATACTCAAGATGTCCGGGTATTGTAATCACTTGATTCAACCGGGAGTTACTCTTCCGGATGATAGCGTCATTGATGTAATTCTCCAATCACTTCCACCAAGCTACAAGAGCTTCGTGATGAACTATAATATGCAAGGGATGGATAAGACGATTCCGAGCTCTTCGCAATGCTAAAGGCTGCGGAGGTAGAAATCAAGAAGGAGCATCAAGTGTTGATGGTCAACAAGACCACTAGTTTCAAGAAAAGGGCAAAGGGAAGAAGAAGGGAATATCAAGAAGAACAGCAAACAAGTTGTTGCTCAAGAGAAGAAACCCAAGTCGGACCTAAGCTGAAATCGAGTGCTTCTACCGCAAGCGCGATAGTCCTTTGAAGCGGAACTGCCCCAAGTATTTGGCGGATAAGAAGGATGGCAAGGTGAACAAAGGTATATGTGATATACATGTTATTGATGTGTACCTTACTAGAGCTCGCAGAGCACTGGGTATTTGATCTTGGTTCCGTTGCTAATATTTGCAACTCAAACAGGGACTACGGATTGCTTAACACGGCAAAGGACGAGGTTACGATCGCGCGTGGGAAATGGTTCCAAAGTCGATGTGATCGCGGTCGGCACGCTACCTCTACATCTACCTTCGGGATTAGTATTAGACCTAAATAATTGTTATTTGGTGCCAGCATTGAGCATGAACATTATATCTGGATCTTGTTTGATGCGAGACGGTTATTCAATTAAATCAGAGAATAATGGTTGTTCTATTTATATGAGTAATATCTTTTATGGTCATGCACCCTTGAAGAGTGGTCTATTTTTGATGAATCTCGATGGTAGTGATACACATATTCATAGTGTTGAAGCCAAAACATGCAGAGTTGATAATGATAGTGCAACTTATTTGTGGCACTGCCGTTTAGGTCATATCGGTGTAAAGCGCATGAAGAAACTCCATACTGATGGTCTTTTGGAACCTCTTGATTATGAATCACTTGGTACTTGCGAACCGTGCCTCATGGGCAAGATGACCAAAACACCGTTCTCCGGTACTATGGAGAGAGCAACAGATTTGTTAGAAATCATACATACAGATGTATGTGGTCCAATGAATGTTGAGGCTCGTGGCGGATATCGTTATTTTCTCACCTTCACAGATGATTTAAGCAGATATGGGTATATCTACTTAATGAAGCATAAGTCTGAAACATTTGAAAAGTTCAAAGAATTTCAGAGTGAAGTTGAAAATCATTGTAACAAGAAAATAAAGTTTCTACGATCTGATCGTGGAGGGGAATATTTGAGTTACCAATTTTGGTCTACACTTAAAACAATGTGGAATAGTTCCGCAACTCACGCCACCCGGAACACCACAGCGTAATGGTGTGTCCGAACGTCGTAATCGTACTTTACTTGATATGGTGCGATCTATGATGTCTCTTACAGATTTACCGCTATCGTTTTGGGGTTATGCTTTAGAGACAGCCACATTCACATTAAATAGGGCACCATCAAAATCCGTTGAGACGACACATTATGAACTATGGTTTGGCAAGAAACCAAAGTTGTCATTTCTTAAAGTTTGGGGCTGCGATGCTTATGTGAAAAAGCTTCAACTTGATAAGCTCGAACCCAAATCGGAGAAATGTGTCTTCATAGGATACCCAAAGGAGACAGTTGGGTACACCTTCTATCACAGATCCGAAGGCAAGACATTCGTTGCTAAGAATGGATCCTTTCTAGAGAAGGAGTTTCTCTCGAAAGAAGTGAGTGGGAGGAAAGTAGAACTTGATGAGGTAATTGTACCTACTCCCTTGTTGGAAAATAATACATCATAGGAACCGGTTTCTGTGACGTCAAAACCAACTAGTGAGGAAGTTGATGATGATGATCATAGAACTTCAGATCAAGTTACTACAGAACCTCGTAGGTCAAACAGAGTAAGATCCGCACCTGAGTGGTACGGTAATCCTATTCTGGAAGTCATGCTACTAGATCATGATGAACCTACGAACTATGAAGAAGCGATGGTGAGCCCAGATTCCGCAAAATGGCTTGAAGCCATGAAATCTGAGATGGGATCCATGTATGAGAACAAAGTATGGACTTTGGTTGACTTGCCCGATGGTCGGCAAGCAATTGAGAATAAATGGATTTTCAAGAAGAAGACTGACGCTGACGGTAATGTTACTATCTACAAAGCTCGACTTGTTGCAAAAGGTTTTCGACAAGTTCAAGGGGTTGACTACAATGAGGCCTTCTCACCCGTAGCGATGCTTAAGTCTGTCCGAATCATGTTAGCAATTGCCGCATTTTATGATTATGAAATTTGGCAAATGGATGTAAAAACTGCATTCCTGAATGGATTTCTGGAGGAAGAGTTGTATATGATGCAACCAGAAGGTTTTATCGATCCAAAGGGAGCTAACAAAGTGTGCAAGCTCCAGCGATCCATTTATGGACTAGTGCAAGCCTCTCGGAGTTGGAATAAACATTTTGATAGTGTGATCAAAGCATTTGGGTTTATACAGACTTTTGGAGAAGCCTGTATTTACAAGAAAGTGAGTGGGAGCTCAGAGCATTTCTAATATTATATGTGGATGACATATTATTGATTGGAAATGATATAGAATTTCTGGATAGCATAAAGGATACTTGAATAAAAGTTTTTCAATGAAAGACCTCGGTGAAGTTGCTTACATATTGGGCATTAAGATCTATAGAGATAGATCAAAACGCTTAATTGGACTTTCACAAAGCACATACCTTGACAAAGTTTTGAAGAAGTTCAAAATGGATCAAGCAAAGAAAGGGTTCTTGCTCAGATTGCAAGGTGTGAAGTTGAGTAAGACTCAAAGCCCGACCACTGCAGAAGATAGAGAGAAAATGAAAAATGTTCCTATGCTTCAGCCATAGGCTCTATCATGTATGCAATGTTGTGTACTGGACTGATGTGTGCCTTGCTATAAGTTTAGCAGGAGGTACCAAAGTAATCCAGAGTGGATCATTGGACAGCGGTCAAGAACATCTGAAGCACCGAAAAGGACTAAGGATATGTTTCTCGTATATGGAGGTGACAAAGAGCTTATCATAAATGGTTACGTTGATGCAAGCTTTGACACTGATCCGGATGATTCTAAATCACAAACCGGATACGTGTTTACATTAAACGGTGGAGCTGTCAGTTGGTGCAGTTCAAAGCAAAGCGTCGTGGCGGGATCTACGTGTGAAGCGGAATACATAGCTGCTTCGGAAGCAGCCAATGAAGGAGTCTGGATGAAGGAGTTCATATCCGATCTAGGTGTCATACCTAGTGCATCGGGTCCAATGAAAATCTTTTGTGACAATACTGGAGCGATTGCCTTAGCGAAGGAATCCAGATTTCACAAGAGAACCAAGCACATCAAGAGACGCTTCAATTCCATCCGGGATCTAGTCCAGGTGGGAGACATAGAGATTTGCAAGATACATACGGATCTGAATGTTGCGCACCGCTGACTAAGCCTCTTCCACGAGCAAAACATGATCAACACCAAGACTCCATGGGTGTTAGAATCATTACTATGTAATCTAGATTATTGACTCTAGTGCAAGTGGGAGATCAAGGAAATATGCCCTAGAGGCAATAATAAAGTTATTATTTATTTCCTTATATCATGATAAATGTTTATTATTCATGCTAGAATTGTATTAACGGAAACATATTACATGTGTGAATATATAGACAAACAGAGTGTCACTAGTATGCCTCTACTTGACTAGCTTGTTAATCAAAGATGGTTATGTTTCCTAACCATGAACAAGGAGTTGTTATTTGATTAATGAGATCACATCATTAGTTGAATGATCTAATTGACATGACCCATTCCGTTAGCTTAGCACCCGATCGCTTAGTATGTTGCTATTGCTTCCTTCATGACTTATACATGTTCCTATGACTATGAGATTATGCAAATCCTGTTTACGGAGGAACACTTTGTGTGCTACCAAACGTCACAACGAATCGGGTGATTATAAAGGTGCTCTCAGGTGTCTCCAAAGGTACTTGTTGAGTTGGCGATTTCGAGATTAGGATTTGTCACTCCGATTGTCGGAGAGGTATCTCTGGGCCCTCTCGGTAATGCACATCACTATAAGCCTTGCAAGCAATGTGACCAATGAGTTGGTTACGGATGATGCATTACGTAACGAGTAAAGAGACTTGCGGTAATGAGATTGAACTAGGTATTGATACCGACGATCGAATCTCGGGCAAGTAACATACCGATGACAAAGGAACAACGTATGTTGTTATGCGGTTTGACCGATAAAGATCTTCGTAGAATATGTAGGAACCAATATGGGCATCCAGGTCCCGCTATTGGTTATTGACCGGAGACGTGTCTCGGTCATGTCTACATTGTTCTCGAACCGTAGGGTCCGCACGATTAAGGTTTTGATGACAGTTTCATTATGAGTTTATATACTTTGATGTACCGAAGGTTGTTCGGAGTCCCGGATGTGATCACGGACATGACGAGGAGTCTCGAAATGGTCGATACATAAAGATTGATATATTGGATGACTATATTCGGACACCGGAATAGTTCCGGGAGTTTTCGGAGAAAACCGAGTACCGAGGGTTACCGAACCCCCGGGAAGTAATGGGCCTTGATGGGCCCTATTGGAGAAAGAGAGGGGCCAGCGAGGGCAAGTGGCGCACCCCCTCCCCTTGAGTCCGAATAGGACAAGGAAGGGGGGGCGCCCCCCTTGCCTTCCCCCTCTCCTACTCCTTCCTTCCCCCTCCTTCTTGGATTAGGAAAAGAAGAGGGAAACCTACTTGGAGTAGGTTTCCCACTCCTAGGGCGCGCCTCCCCTTAGGCCGGCCCCCTCCTCCCTCCCTCCTTTATATACGGGGGCGGGGGGCACCCCATAGACACACAAGTTGATCATCGTGATCGTTCCTTAGCCGTGTGCGGTGCCCCCCTCCACGATATTACACCTCGGTCATATTGTAGCGGTGCTTAGGCGAAGCCCTGCGACGGTTGAACATCAAGATCGTCACCATGCCGTCGTGCTGACGGAACTCCTCCCCGTACCTCTGCTGGATCGGAGTTCGGGGTGCGTCATCGAGCTGTACGTGTGTCAAGAACTCGGAGGTGCCGGAGTAACGGTGCTTGGATCGGTTGGACCGGGAAGACGTACGACTACTTCCTCTATGTTGTGTTAACGCTTCCGCTTCGGTCTACGAGGGTACGTAGACAACACTCTCCCCTCTCGTTGCTATGCATCACCATGATCTTGCGTGTGCGTAGGAAATTTTTTGAAATTACTACGTTCCCCAACAGCTAGGCGCAAGTGCGTCAATTTGGCCGAATCAGTGAAGAAGATCGGTGGCAAGGTGCACGTGTTTTCGTCCATGCATGTCTCCGGCAATCAGCTAGAGCAGCCCACGAGGATAGCCGTTGTTCTTTGTTTCCCCACGCCTGATTTGGACTGTATGTTGTGGGAATTGCACGATGTATTGATTCGGTGCAATGTGCACGGTATATATAAGTACAAGGTGGGACCTCTACCTCAATCTATACAACAAACTAGAGAGGTGGGCCTAGTCAATATACATGCACAAATAACATACTCAACCAACCCCCCCAGCAATCGAAGCGGCATCATGGGTCGACGAAAGATCGGACCGAACTCCTCAAAGACGCCTTAGGCAAGCCCTTGGTCATGATATCTGCAAATTGTTGGGAAGTAGGGACGTGTAATACACGAATATGGCCAAGAGCCACCTGTTCCCGAACAAAGTGAATATCCAACTCAATATGCTTGGCCCGGCGATGGTGTACCGGGTTAGCGGAGAGGTAGACCGCTGAGACATTGTCACAGTAGACCACCGTGGCACGGTCAACAGGGAAGGAAAGCTCCTGAAGCAGCTAGCGAAGCCACGAACACTCGGCGACGGCGTTGGCCACCGCACGATACTCAGCCTCAGCACTGAAACGAGAGACCGTAGGCTGCCGCTTGGACGACCACGAGATAAGCGAGGGTCCAAGGTAGACACAATATCCCGAAGTGGAGTGACGAGTGTCAGGACAGCCCGCCCAGTCTACATCGGAGTAGGCGGTGAGGGCTGTGTCAGCAGAGGCGTGAAGCGTGACGCCAAGATCCATAGTGCCATAGACATAGCGGAGAATCCGCTTGACGGCAGCCCAGTGGACGTCTTGAGGAGCATGCATATGAAGACACACCTGTTGCACAGCAATACTGGATCTCCGGTCGGGTCAGGGTGAGGTACTGAAGAGCACCAACGATAGACCGATAGAAAGCAGCATATGAAGCAGGAGAACCATCCGTCGCAGAAAGCTTGGCCTTCGTATCAACAGGTGTAGCGGTGGGCTTGCAGTTAAGCATGCCGGCGCGCTCCAGGAGCTCGTGAGCGTACTTCCACTGATGAAGGAAGAAGCCAGCCGGACGGCGCACCACCTCGACACCGAGGAAGTAGTGCAAAGGACCCAAGTCCTTGATGGCGAACTCAGCGCGAAGACGAGCCGTGAGCTGACTGAGGAGACCAGCCGTACATGCCGTCAGGATGATCTCGTCGACGTAGAGCAGCAAGTAGGCCGTGTCGGAGCCCTGATGATAGACGAAGAGTGAGGCGTCCGAGCGAGTAGAGCGAAACCCAAGCTAGTGGAGAAACGCCGCGATGCGCTGGTACCAAGCGCGCGGAGCCTGCTTGAGTCCATACAAGGACCGCGAGAGCAGGCACACGTGGTCGAGAAGTGCCGGGTCAACAAACCCGGTGGGCTGCTGGCAGAAGACCTTCTGCTCGAGGTGACCATGGAGGAAGGCGTTGGAGACATCCATCTGGTGCACCGGCCAAGCACGGGAGACCGCAAGGTGAAGAACCGTGTGAATCGTGCCGGGCTTGACGACCAGAGCAAGGTGTCGGTGAAGTCGATGCCAGCACGCTGTCTGAAGCCTCGAACGACCCAGCGCGCTTTATAGCGATCAAGAGTACCATCAGGACGGAGCTTGTGTTTGAATACCCACTTCTCGGTAATCACGTTGGCGTGCCGAGGACAGGGAACAAGCTGCCACGTCTGGTTGCGCAATAGGGTGTCAAACTCCTCTTGCATCGCAGCCATCCAGAGCGGGTCACGAAGAGCGGCTCGGGCGGAGGATGGCAATGGCGATGGCTCAGAGGTGGACGCCACATGGACGTAGTCATCCACGGCGTAGCGCGAGCTCGGGCGAAAAATGCCCGTACGGGCGCAGGTGACCGGACCGGCCACAGGTGCCGGAGGCGCGGGGGCCGGGGGCGCCTGTAGGATCGAAAGTATGTCTAGAGGGGGGTGATTAGACTATTTGACAATATAAAAATTCAGCCTTTTGATAAAGACAAGTTTTTGGCAAGTTCACAATAATGATCAAGTCAAGTATCACCCTACACATGCAATTCTAGAGTATAGGCAGCGGAAAGTAAATTGCACATGTAGTAAAGAGAGGTGGAGAAGAGCAAACGCAGTTTGGAGACAAGGAGATTTTTCTCGTGGTTCCGATAGGTGGTGCTATCGTCAATCCACGTTGATGGAGACTTCAACCCACGGAGGGTAACGGCTGCGAGAGTCCACGGAGGGCTCCACCCACGAAGGGTCCACGAAGAAGCAACCTTGTCTATGCCATCATGGCCTACGCCCACGGAGGGCTAGCCTTACTCGGGTAGATCTTCACGAAGCAGGCGATCTCCTTGCCCTTACAAACTTCTTGGTTCAACTCCACATCTTGACGGAGGCTCCCAAGCGACACCTAACCAATCTAGAAGGCACCACCCTCCAAAAGGTAATAGATGGTGTTGATGATGATGAACTCCTTGCTCTTGTGCTTCAAATGATAATCTCCCCAACACTCAACTCTCCTCACCGATTTGGCTGTGGTGGAAGAAAGGATTGAGTGGAAAGCAACTTGGGAAGGCTAGAGATCAAGTTTCATATGGTAGGAGTGGAGCAACTTGATCTCAACACAAGGGTAGGTAGTTCTCTTCTAAATGTAAGGTAGGAGTGGTAGTTCTTTCGATGGCTCTCTCCACGAGTGAAGAGGGGTGGAGGGTATTTATAGCCTCCACACAAAATCCAACTGTTACACACATTTGACCAATCTCGGTCGGACCGAAGTTGACAACTCGGTGAGACCGAAAGTTCAAATCATGTGAACGTTGGGATTTTCAGTGGGACCGAAAATACAAACTCGGTGAGTCCGATTAGTGTAAAGACTAGGGCTTGCCAATCTCGGTGGGACCGACTTCATCATCTCGGTGACACCGATTTGATGATGAAGGTTCTGAAGCTTGGCAACACAAGTTTCGAGAGACCGAGTTCGTAATCGAAAATCCGAGATTTCTAGGGTTTGGCTATATGGCTGAGGTGGTTCATCTCGGTGTGACTGAAGTTTAGGAAATCGGTGGGACCGAGATTACTTATGAGTGTATTATGGAAGTGAGAGTTGCTGATAGTTTAGGAGATGTATCACTAAGCACTTTGAGCAACCAGATCATTATCATAACCTCATCCCTTTTAATAGTATTGGCTTTCCTATAGACTCAATGTGATCTTGGGTCACTAAACCAAAAATGGAGTCTTGAGCTTTTGCCAATGCTTGCCTTAGCATTTTGAGGGGTCCACTTCTTCATCCTTGCCTTACCCATATCAACTGAACTTTCGAAATGATTCTCAAGAAACTATTAGTTCAATGATATATATGTTGTTATTAATTACCAAAACCACCCGGGGATTAGTTGCACTTTCAATCTCCCCCTTTTTGGTAATTGATGACAACATATAGATCAAAGCTTCGACAAAGGATATAATCAATGAATAATATCGTCGCTTTGAGAAGTATGTGATAAGCAAGAGCTCCCCCTAAATTTGTGCATTATTTAAGATTTGCGTTTGAATGCAAATGCACAATCGATTAGGATCATGGGTCACTCTTCCATGTCACATACATCTTGGTGGAGCGCACAAAATGATAAGAATGAATAGCATGCACCCAATCACCAAGACATGAGTAAATGGTCATACAAGATATGAATAGCATATGATAAGCATTAAGCACACATTAAGATATAGTACGACCAAGCACTCATTAAGGCATAGTGAAACGTAGTATCAAACACACAGAATGTCTCGAAAAACCAAAAGTATCTCAAAAAGACCGCAAATGAACGAAAGAGCAAAAGCGCAAAGACAAAGGCACTCTCTCTCTCGAAGTCCTATGATCTATACAATTTTCCCCTTTGGCAACAAGTTACCAAAAAGTTCGAAAAGGCATAGAGCTAAGCGTCCTTTGGGGACTCTGCTGGCGGCTCTGTGCTCGGGTTGATGGAGTTGAGATGGCAGCATCGGCGAAGACTTGGTGATGTCTGTCTTTGGAGGAGTGGTCACCGGAGCTGGAGCCGAGCAACCGATGGAGCTGTGGAGGTGCCGAGGTCTGTAGTCCCGTGTCGATCCTTTGGAATAGCAGCTGATCGGGTCTTGTGGGAACCGGAGCGATCTGCTCATAAGCATCCTGGACTAGGTCATCCTGCATCTCACGCATGAGCTCTTCCTTCTCCTCTTTGCTTCCTCAATATCTGCCTCAAGCTTGTTGTGATTACTTGTACTTGATCGACTTCACATCCAGAGCATGAATCTTGTCTTCAACAATCCTCTCAAGGCTCTCCTGAGACTGCACAATGCTGGCCAGGCGTTGTTCAATCCTTTGGGTAGCTTCAAGGAGCTGCTCTCCAACACTCTTTGGTTTAGCTGCTGCTGCTGCTTCCTTCTCAGCTTTAGCTTTCTTGGCAGCTTCGATCTTTGCTTGACCTTCAACTGACGTTGGATCCTCCTCATCCATCACAACATCATTATCCTCATGCTCAGGCTGCAGTGGCAAGTGTGGTCTATCCAACAAGTATGTGCCCATGCCAAACTTGGCATTGATAAGCATCCAATATGCGGGCAAATCCACACGACCTCTTCTCGTCACCGCAGTCCTCTTGATGGTCTCAACTATCAAGTCCATCACCTTGAAAGGTGCCTTCTCATCAAGTATATGCAGCATGTTGATAGAGTACCCTCGATCATGCGATGATCTCAGACTTGGGCATCAAGGTATGCCTCGAATAGTGTTTGTGGTAGGTAGACCTGCTCGAGATAGTACACTGAGCCGAGCTTCCATATTCCCAAATCTTTAGCTGGAACCTCTTTGTACATATTCTTCATAGATTCATGGTTCTTCTTGGGAATGCAATAGACATCAACATCATCCTCTCTCTGCACTGGAGCATTCAGAAGTTCTGCCCATTCTTCTACAGTTGAAGAGAATCTTTGGCCTTCATCATCCATGTGATCTTTCCATCCGGATAGAAATGAGCTGTGGCATAGAATTGCATAATCATTTCATCATTCCAACTTGACAACTTTTGACCAACAAAATCTGCAACACCACATGCAGTGAAGCTCTCATGCACATGTGGAAAGAAGTCTCTGTGCTCTTCACTGTCAATGTATTTCCAATCAACAAATCTGGTGTCTGCCACTATGGGCTTCTTGTCCATCAAGATAGCCTCATAGAAGTCCTGCTGCTCTCGGTGTGGAATCTTGGATCAACAGCAGTTCTTCTCCTCACAAAGATATGGATCAGCTTGTCTCCATAGCCCGAGACCTCTATCCTTCCTTTCCTTCATGTTTTCAGCTTGAGGATGAGCATCATGTGAAGTGGCAGTTTCAGCCGAAGTTTCAAAGAAAACTGGTGCCTCATCATCGACACAGCTGGTGGCACATCATCTTTCTTCTTCTCAGATGCTGGGATGTTCCTGACAGTCTTCTTGGGCTTGGCAGCAGGCTTTGCTGGAGCTGCCTTGACTGGAGCAGATGGCTTGGACTTTGAAGTGGCTCCTGCCCTGATGGCATCACCCATGAGCTTAGGCTTCTGAGGAGGCTGGGGTGCTTCCTCATCCTCATCTTCCTCTGCTGCATCATCATGCACAATCCTCTTCCTCTTGGAAGCTTTCTTCACCTTGCTTGTAGTTTCCTCTTCCATACTCAGCTTCTTGGCAACAAAGTGGACTGCTTCACTTTCTGGTGCCCTTCTTGGTCTCACGACCTTGAGGCTCTTTGGCAACAACTTTTCTCTTTGGCTTGGAGGAGACCTCTTCTTCAATAATGAAATCAGAATCTTCTTCATCAGAGTTCCTCTTCTTTCGCCCTAGTGGCTGCAGGAGGCAAACCACTTGGTGTGCTCCTCTCACCATCATCCGATGAGCTGCTGGGTTCGGGACTAGTGCCCGCCTCGAATATCAGCAATAGGTGACTCGGACTGTTCGTCACACCGCATCCGACATGGTGACAACCTGTGAATAGATAAGGTGTAGGCGAGTAGAAGAGTTATCACAAACGCAGAAGATTTTGCAAACAAAATGAGTTCAAATTCTAGTATTAGGTTTTCACAGAAGACATTTCGGTCGACCGAGTTTAAAATTCGTGAATCCAAGTGTTCAAACGAAGCATTCACACCACTTTCGGTTGGACCGAAGTGGGTTTTGGTCCGCCGAAAACACTAGGGTTTCACTAAATCCTCATTTCGTCACACCGATTTGCACAAACTCGGTTGGACCGAAGGTGCAAAGATCAATGGCCAGAGGCCAAATCGGTCATACCGAGAATGTAAAATCGGTCTCACCGAGATGTGTTCGGCGGAAACCTAACCCTAAAACTTTTACTCGAATTTCGTTCAAAGGAACTAATCTTGTGTTCAGGAAGATTTCAAACGTGGCAAGATTATAGGCAAACTAGACGTGCATTGAATCGGAGATGGGAGCACGAGTGGGATCGAAACTCACCCTAACTTGGTGGAGTTCCTCTACGGCGGCAACGGCGCGGAGAGAATGTCCGTTGACGGCGACGAAGACCTGCGGCGAGGGCGCACAGGCGACGACGGAGACGATCCGGAGACCAGGCGACGGCAGCAAGGGGTGTGGGGGCGAAGCGTTTGAAGTAGAAATCAATGCGCACGACCCACGGAGTATATATACCCCTTTGCTGTCGGTGGGACCGAGTTGTAAAACTCGGTGGCACCGAGATGGACAACTGCAGGGCAGTTATGCACTTCGGTCACGCCGAAAATCACAACTCGGTTTCACCGAGGTGAAAACCTAGATCATTCTAAATGCTTTCGGTTTGACCGAGTTTGAGTGGGTTGGTCCGACCAAAATCAAATAGAAGGTTTTGGAAGTTTAGCCTTTGACGGATCGGTGGCTCCGAGTGCTCCTCACTCGGAGGGTCCGAAAATGACTTGTTCAAAGTTTGTGATGTAAGCATGAATAGAATTTGAGACAAGAAAGCATAGATAGCTAGGGGAGGAACTTAGGCATTCTTGTCCATCCATTTGGTCAAGAAAAACCAAAAGACCAAAACAACAAATGGATGTCCTTGAATGGATAAAATCATGCATCCAACATGCTCACACAAGAAGATAGCAAATGAAATATGTGTCAAACATGCACAATCAAAACTCTAGCTACTATCACACAATTTGTCGATGACTAGGTCATCTATATATGAGTATATTGACTTAGGAGCCAAATGAGAACATTTGATCATAGGTCATACTCATCGCTTAAGCACAAGTGGGGTTACCGCTTACATAAAGCATTGATGTGTTCACATCATTTGAAGATGCTTTAGCTCAATTTTTTAGAGCAAAGCTCCCCCTAGATGTGAGAACCCCTTTTAAAGGGTCAAACTAACCTTGGGTTGTCATAGAAGACTTCATGTAGATGTTGAAGATGTGGATGCTCAATGTTGATGAAGATCATCAAGAGTTGGGAGCAATCCTTTGGATTCGGGCACTTTCAATACCTACATGGGTTAGTCCCACAAGGAACAAACAAGGATATCCATGGACATAGATTGAAGTTCACAATAGATGATGTCCATGAAAGCAATGATTACCTTGTCCCTTGACTTACCAACAAGAGGGTTTGTGACTCCATGAACTAGTGCAAGATGTGGAAGTTGATTGCACAAGTTTTTGCCAAAAGAATGTGAGTGAAGTATGTTGGCGGAGTCACCCTCAAGAACTCTCTAGTTCTTCTTCTTGGGATCCACATCATCTTGATGGGAATCCTTGGGGTTGTAGTTGAGCTTGACGAAGTAGAACTTGACGCTTCCTTGGGAACCCACTTGACCATGGCTTTAGGTGCTTCAATAAATGCATCAATCTCCTCTTGAAGCTTGTCCTTGCCTTTTAGCTTGTGGTCTTGTGGTGGAAGATCATCTTGAGCTTGTTCCACATTGGAAGAAGTAGGATCGCACTTCTCCTTTTGAGAAACAAACTTTGGAGTGGGATATTGACCTTCTTCCCATTCAACACCCTCGGCGTTGAACTTTCGCTCAAAACCAATTCCTTGATTCTTCCAAAGGCCTTCCTTGCTTAAGTAACAATTTCCTCAAAGTTCTTGCTTCCGCAAGGCTCTTGTAGACACCTTTTCTATAATCCCTTTCAATAAACTATTTTCTTGCTCAAGTGTAACTTGGCTTGAAACATTGTTAGTGGAATCAAGAGAACTACTAGAAGCAACAATATTGGATTTAGTATGGTTATTGTTACTACTAGATGAAGAATTTTTCTTATGCTTGTCATGCTTAGTTTTAATAGGTGGCAAGAAATTAGACAAGAGAAGTCGTTTGGCAAGATATGAAGAACTCTTCTTTCGAAGATCATCATTGATAGCTTTTAGAAACTCATGTTCTTGCTCTAGATTGAGCTTCTCGAAGCGTAGCTTCTCATGAGATCTTAGGAGCTCTCTATGATCTTCTTGAGTTGTTTCATGAGCTAACTTAAGAGTGCTTAGTTCTTTAGTTAGACGCTCAATCTCCTTCATAGCATTGTCATTCGACTCTTCTCGACTATAAAGACTACTAGCATGTTCATCATTACTAGGCTCACTAGATTTGTCATGTAAAAGCTCATCTTCACCAAGCAAGTCATCCTCATCACTATCAAAGTCAATGAATTCAGGGTGTGATACCTTGGGGCCTTTTGCCATGAAGCATCTTCCAATTCCCTCATTTGGTGAATCAAACAAGTCATAGGAGTTGGAGTTGGAGGATACGAGAGCAAGACCGCAACACCTTCATCTTGATCTGTAGTCGGAGTTGGAGTGATAGCTTCTTTCGAATGATTGTTTGAGTCGGAGCCAAGACCCATTCACCTACATGAGCTTGATGTTTTCTTCTTGTGTAGCTCCTTGATGACTTGTCTTTCCTCTCCGAATCCTTGCTTCTCCGAGAGGGTCTTCGCTCATAACGATCATCTCTACTCCTTCTCTCTTTCCGAGGTGACTCTTCTCTTGAGCTTCTTCTTCTTGGAGATTCTTCTCTTCTCTTGTGGGGAGCCAAACACTCATTTGAGTAGTGTCCGGGTCTTCCACAATTGTAGCAGTTTCGATCACGACTAGAAGATCTCTTTTCATCATATGATCTAGACTTTGAGCTTCTTTCTTTGCTTCTACTCTTGTAGAATTTGTTGAAGTTCTTCACCATTAGGCTTATCTCTTCATTGGAAACTAGCTTGTCACTTGAGGTTGTGGGAGCATCACTTGTAGCTTTGTAAGCACCACTTGACTTGTTGTGAAGCTCTTCCTTATCTTTAAGTGTCATCTCATGAGCAACAATACTTCCAATGACTTCGGTTGGCTTGAGATTCTTGTAGTTTGGCATCATTTGGATCAAAGTGCACACGGTGTCATACTTTCCATCCAAAGCTCTGAGAATCTTCTTGATGATGAATCGGTCGGTCATTTCTTCGCTTCCTAAGCCGGCAATCTCATTTGTGATGAGAGCAAGCCTAGAGTACATTTCAGCGACTCCTTCACCTTCCTTCATCTTGAACTTGTCAAGTTGACCTTGAAGAACATCTAGCTTTGATTCCTTCACGGACTCGGTACCTTCGTGCATTTCAACCAAAGTATCCCAAATCTCTTTTGCATTCTCAAGATGGCTGATTTTGTTGAACTCCTCGGGACACAAAGCATTGAAGAGAATGTCACAAGCTTGAGCATTGTTTTGCAACATCCGCAATTCATCCGCTAGAAGCCGCGATCCGAACTTTTCCTTCCTCGAAGAATTCACCTTGCAAACCAACACAAATAATGCCCCATGCGGCTGGGTTATGGCCAAGAATATGCATTTTCATTTTATGCTTCCAACTAGCAAAGTTTGTGAAGGAAATATGCCCTAGAGGCAATAATAAAGTTATTATTTATTTCCTTATTTCATGATAAATGTTTATCATTCATGCTAGAATTGTATTAACCGGAAACATGATACATGTGTGAATGCATAGACAAACAAACATGTCACTAGTATGCCTCTACTAGACTAGCTTGTTAATCAAAGATGGTTATGTTTCCTAACCATGAACAAGGAGTTGTTATTTGATTAATGAGGTCACATCATTAGTAGAATGATCGATTGACATGACCCATTCCCTTAGCTTAGCACACGATCGCTTAGTATGTTGCTACCGCTTTTATCCATGACTTATACATGTTCCTATAACTATGAGATTATGCAACTCCGTTTACGGAGGAACACTTTGGTGCTACCAAACGTCACAACGAATCGGGTGATTATAAAGGAGTACTACAGTGTCTCCAAAGGCGGATGTTGGGTTGGCGATTTGAGATTAGGTTTTGTCACTCCGATTGTCGGAGAGGTATCTCTGGGCCCTCTCGGTAATGCACATCATTGAAGCCTTGCAAGCACTACAACTAATGAGTTAGTTGTGAGATGATGTATTACGGAACGAGTAAAGAGACTTGCCGTAACGAGATTGAACTAGGTATTGGATACCGACGATCGAATCTCGGGCAAGTAACATACCGATGACAAAGGAACAACGATGTTGTTATGCGGTCGACCGATAAAGATCTTCGAGAATATGTAGGAACCAATATGGGCATCCAGGTCCCGCTGTTGGTTATTGACCGTGAATAGTTCTAGGTCATGTCTACATTGTTCTCGAACCGTAGGGTCCGCACGCTTAAGGTTTCGATGGATGTTATTATGAGTTTATGTATTTTGATGTACCAAGGAGTTCGAGTCCCGGATGTGATCACGGACATGACGAGGAGTCTCGGAATGGTCGAGACATAAAGATTGATATATTGGAAGCCTATGTTTGGAGTTCGGAATGGTTCCGGCTAAAACGGAATTTATCGGAGTACCGGAGGTTACCGGAACCCCGGAGGTAAATGGGCCTCGATGGGCCTTAGTGGAAAGGAGAAAGGGCCAGCCCTAGGCAGGGGCGCCTCCCCTTCCCTAGTCCTATTAGGACTAGGAGAAGGGCCGCCCCTCTCTCTCTTTTCCCTCAGGAATCCTAGTCCAACTAGGATTGGGGGAATCCTACTCCCAGAGGGAGTAGGACTCCTTGCGCCAAGCTTGGCCGGCCGCCCCCTCCCCTTGGCTCCTTTATATACGGGGCGGGGGGCACTTGGGACACACAAGTTGATCGTGAGATCGTTCCTTAGCCGTGTCGGTGCCCCCTCCACCATATTCCACCTCGGTTATACTGTCGCAAGCTTAGGCGAAGCCCGCGCCGGTGAAACATCAAGATCGCCACCACGCCGTCAGGTCGACGAACTCTCCTCGACACTCGGCTGGATCGGAGTACGAGGGACGCCATCGAGCTGTACGTGTGTCAAGAACTCGGGGCGCCGGAGTGACGGCGCGGATCGGTCGGATCGCGAGGAGAACGTGACGACTACTTCCTCTACGCCAGATCGCTTCGCCGGGTCTACAAGGGTATGTAGACAACACTCTCCCTCTCGTTGCTATACATCACCATGATCTTGCGTGTGCGAGGAAAATTTTGAAATTACTACGCTCCCCAACGGTGGCATCCGAGCCTAGGTTTTTCTATGGTTTGATGTTTTGCACGAGTAGAACACAAGTGAGTTGTGGGCGATACAAGTCATACTACCTACCAGCATGTCATACTTTGGTTCAGCGGTATTGTGAGATGAAGCGCCTGCACCGACATTACGCCAGACGCTTACGCGAGACTGGTTTCACCGCCTGCGAGCACTCGTTGCTTAAAGGTGACTGGTGGGTGCCTGTCTCTCTCACTTTAGTTGAACCGAGTGTGGCTACGCCCGGTCCTTGAGAAGGTTAAACGGAGTCTATTTGACGAAGTATCGCTGTGGTTTTGATGCGAGGTGAGACTGGTTCTTGCTTAAGCCCGTAGCAGCCACGTAAAATTTGCAACAACAAAGTAGAGGACGCCTAACTTGTTTTTGCAGGCATGTTGTGATGTGATATGGTCAAGACGTGATGCTATATTTTATTGTATGAGATGATCATGTTTTGTAACCGGTTATCGGCAATCGGCTGGAGCCATATGGTTGTCGCTTATTGTATGCAATGCAATCGCTCGTAATGCTTTACTTTATCACTAAGCGGTAGCGATAGTCGAGAAGCATAAGTTTGGCGAGACGACAACGATGCTACGATGGAGATCAAGGTGTCGCGCCGGTGACGATGGTGATCATGGTGATGCTGCAAGATGGTGATCATGAAGCACAAGATGATGATGACCATATCATATCACTTATATTGATTTGCATGTGATGTTTATCCTTTATGCATCTTATCTTGCTTTGATTGACGGTAGCATTATAAGATGATCTCTCACTAAATTATCAAGAAGTGTTCTCCCGAGTATGCACCGCTGCCAAAGTTCGTCGTGCCTGGACACCACGTGATGATCGGTGTGATAAGCTCACGTCCATCTACAACGGGTGCAAGCCAGTTTTGCACACGCAGAATACTCGGGTTATACTTGACGAGCCTAGCATATGCAGATATGGCCTCGAACACGGAGACCGAAAGGTCGAGCGTGAATCATATAGTAGATATGATCAACATAAGATGTTCACCATTGAAAACTACTCCATTTCACGTGATGATCGGTTATGGTTTAGTTGATTTGGATCACGTGATCACTTAGATGACTAGAGGATGTTTTTCTAAGTGGGAGTTCTTAAGTAATATGATTAATCGAACTTAAATTTATCATGAACTTAGTACCGATAGTATCTTGCTTGTTTATGTTTGATTGTAGATAGATGGCTCGTCTTTGTTGTTCCGTTGAATTTTAATGCGTTCCTTGAGAAAGCAAAGTTGAAAGATGATGGTAGCAATTACACGGATCGGGTCCGAATTTGAGGATCATCCTCATTGCTGCACGTAAGAGCTACGCCCCGGATGCACCGCTAGGTGACAGAACTCGTCTTTGGAGCAACACCGGATGTTATGAACGTCCGCGAGCAAAGCGATGACTACTCTATAGTTCGGTGTGCCATGCTTTACGGCTTAGAACCGGACTTCAACGACGTTTTGAACGTCATGGAGCATATGAGATGTTCCAGAGTTGAAGTTAATATTCCAAATGTAATGCCCGGATTGAGAGATATGAAGTCTCCAATAAGTTCTATAGCTGCAAGATGGAGGAGAACAGTTACATTAGTGAGCATATACTCGTAATGTCCGGGTACTACAATCACTTGACACAATTGGGAGTTAATCTTCCGGATGATTGTGTCATTGATGAATTCTCCAATCACCGCCACCAAGCTACAAAGGCTTCGTGATGAACTATAATATGCAAGGGTTAGTAAAGACTATACCGAGCTCTTCGCAATGCTAAAGGCTGCGGAGGTAGAAATCAAGAAGGAGCATCAAGTGTTGATGGTCAATAAGACCACTAGTTTCAAGAAGAAAGGCAAAGGGAAGAAAAGGGAATTCAAGAAGAACAGCAAACAAGTTGTCTGCTCAGAGAAGAAACCCAAGTCTGGTCCTAAACCTGAAATCGAGTGCTTCTACCGCAAGCGATCGGTCACCGAAGCGGAACTGCCCCAAGTATTTGGCGGATAAGAAGGATGGCAAGGTGAACAAAGGTATATGTGATATACATGTTATTGATGTGTACCTTACTAGAGCTCGTAGTAGCACTGGTATTTGATATTGGTTCATTGCTAATATTTGCAACTCAAAGCAGGACTACTGATTGCTTAACTCGCAAAGGACGAGGTGACGATGCGCGTGGGAAATGGTTCCAAAGTCGATGTGATCGCGGTCGGCACGCTACCTCTACATCTACCTTCGGATTAGTTTTAGACCTAAATAATTGTTATTTGGTGCTGCGTTGAGCATGAACATTATATCTGGATCTTGTTTGATGCGAGACGGTTATTCATTTAAATCGAGAATAATGGTTGTTCTATTTATATGAGTAATATCTTTATGGTCATGCACCCTTGAGGAATGGTCTATTTTGATGAATCTCGATAGTAGTGATACACATATTCATAATGTTGAAACCAAAAGATGCAGAGTTGATAACGAAAGTGCAACTTATTTGTGGCATCGCCGCTTAGGTCATATCGGTGTAAAGCGCATGAAGAAACTCCATACCGATGGACTTTTGGAGTCACTTGATTATGAATCACTTGGCACTTGCGAACCGTGCCTCATGGGCAAGATGACTAGAACACCGTTCTCGGTACTATGGAGAGAGCAACAGATTTGTTGGAAATCATACATATGAGATGTATGTGGTCCGATGAATGTTGAGGCTCGTGGCGGATATCGTTATTTTCTCACCTTCACAGATGACTTAAGCAGATATGGGTATATCTACTTAATGAAACATAAGTCTGAAACGTTTGAAAAGTTCAAAGAATTTCAGAGTGAAGTTGAAAATCATCGTAACAAGAAAATTAAGTTTCTACGATCCGATCGTGGAGGTGAATATTTGAGTTACGAGTTTGGTCTACATTTGAAACAATGCGGAATAGTTTCAGCAACTCACGCCACCCGGAACACCACAACAGTAATGGTGTGTCCGAACGTCGAATCGTATTTTACTAGATATGGTACGATCTATGATGTCTCTTACAGATTTACCGCTATCGTTTTGGGGTTATGCTCTAGAGACGGCCGCATTCACACCGAATAGAACACCGTCGAAACCGCTGAGACGACACCTTATGAACTATGGTTTGGCAAGAAACCAAAGTTGTCGTTTCTTAAAGTTTGGGGATGCGATGCTTATGTGAAAAAGCTTCAACCCGATAAGCTCGAACCCAAATCGGAGAAATGTGTCTTCATAGGATACCCAAAGGAAACAGTTGGGTACACCTTCTATCACAGATCCGAAGGAAAACATTTGTTGCTAAGAATGGATCCTTTCTAGAGAAGGAGTTTCTCTCGAAAGAAGTGAGTGGGAGGAAAGTGGAACTTGATGAGGTAATAGTACCTTCTCCCTTACTTGAAAGTAGTTAAATCGCAGAAACCGGTTTCGAGACACCTACACCAGTAGTGAGGAAGTTGATGATGTTGATCATGAAACTTGAGATCAAGTTACCGCAGAACCTCGTAGATCAACCAGAGTAAGATCCGCACTGAGTGGTACGGTAATCCTGTTCGAAGTCATGCTACTAGATCATGATGAACCTACGAACTATGAAGAAGCGATGGTGAGCCCAGATTCCGCAAAATGGCTTGAGGCCATGAAATCTGAGATGGGATCCATGTATGAAAACAAAGTGTGGACTTTGGTTGACTTGCCCGAGGGTAGGCAAGCAATAGAAAACAAGTGGATCTTCAAGAAGAAGACCGACACGACGGTAATGTTATCGTTTATAAAGCTCGACTTGTCGCAAAAGGTTTTCGACAAGTTCAAGGGATTGACTACGATGAGACCTTCTCACCGAAGCGATGCTTAAGTCCGTCCGAATCATGTTAGCAATTGCCGCATTTTATGATTATGAAATTTGGCAAATGGATGTAAAGACTGCATTCTGAATGGATTTCGGAAGAAGAGTTGTATATGATGCAACCGAAGGTTTTATCGATCCAAGAGGAGCTAACAAAGTATGCAAGCTCCAATGATCCATCTATGGACTGGTGCAAGCATCTCGGAGTTGGAATAAACGCTTTGATAGTGTGATCAAAGCATTTGGGTTTGTCTGAGACTTTTGGAGAAGCCTGATTTACAAGAAAGTGAGTGGGAGCTCAGAGCATTTCGATATTATATGTGGATGACATATTGCTGATCGGAAATGATATAGAATTTCTGGATAGCATAAAGGGATACTTGAATAAGAGTTTTTCAATGAAAGACCTCGGTGAAGCTGCTTACATATTGGGCATTAAGATCTATAGAGATAGATCAAGACGCTTAATTGACTTTCACAAAGCACATACCTTGACAAAGTTTTGAAGAAGTTCAAATGGATCAAGCAAAGAAAGGGTTCTTGCTCGTGTTACAAGGTGTGAAGTTGAGTCGACTCAATGCCCGACCACCGCAGAAGATAGAGAAAATGAAAGATGTTCCTATGCTTCAGCCATAGGCTCTATCATGTATGCAATGCTGTGTACTGCACTGATGTGTGCCTTGCTATAAGCCTAGCAGGAGGTACCAAAGTAATCCAGAGTGGATCATCGGACAGCGGTCAAGAACATCCTGAAATACCTGAAAAGGACTAAGGATATGTTTCTCGTATATGGAGGTGATAAAGAGCTCATCGTAAACGGTTACGTTGATGCAAGCTTTGACACTGATCCGGACGATTCTAAATCGCAGACCGGATACGATTTACACTAAACGGAGGAGCTGTCGGTTGGTGCGTTCTAAACAAAGCGTCGTGGCGGGATCTACATGTGAAGCGGAATACATAGCAGCTTCGAAGCAGCTAATGAAGGAGTCGGATGAAGGAGTTCATATCCGATCTAGGTGTCATACCTAGTGCATCGGGTCCAATGAAAATCTTCGTGACAATATCAAGCAATTGCCTTAGCAAAGGAATCCAGATTTCACAAGAGGACCAAGCACATCAAGAGACGCTTCAATTCCATCCGGACTTAGTCCGACCGGAGACATAGAGATTTGCAAGATACATACGGATCTGAATGTTGCGCACCGTTGACTAAGCCTCTTCCACGAGCAAAACATGATCAGCACCAAGACTCCATGGGTGTTAGAATCATTCTATGTAATCTAGATTATTGACTCTAGTGCAAGTGGGAGATCAAGGAAATATGCCCTAGAGGCAATAATAAAGTTATTATTTATTTCCTTATTTCATGATAAATGTTTATCATTCATGCTAGAATTGTATTAACCGGAAACATGATACATGTGTGAATGCATAGACAAACAAACATGTCACTAGTATGCCTCTACTAGACTAGCTTGTTAATCAAAGATGGTTATGTTTCCTAACCATGAACAAGGAGTTGTTATTTGATTAATGAGGTCACATCATTAGCAGAATGATCGATTGACATGACCCATTCCCTTAGCTTAGCACACGATCGCTTAGTATGTTGCTACCGCTTTTATCCATGACTTATACATGTTCCTATAACTATGAGATTATGCAACTCCGTTTACGGAGGAACACTTTGGTGCTACCAAACGTCACAACGAATCGGGTGATTATAAAGGAGTACTACAGGTGTCTCCAAAGGCGATGTTGGGTTGGCGATTTCGAGATTAGGTTTTGTCACTCCGATTGTCGGAGAGGTATCTCTGGGCCCTCTCGGTAATGCACATCATCAAGCCTTGCAAGCACTACAACTAATGAGTTAGTTGTGAGATGATGTATTACGGACGAGTAAAGAGACTTGCCGTAACGAGATTGAACTAGGTATTGGATACCGACGATCGAATCTCGGCAAGTAACATACCGATGACAAAGGAACAACGATGTTGTTATGCGGTCCGACCGATAAAGATCTTCGTAGAATATGTAGGAACCAATATGGGCATCCAGGTCCCGCTGTTGGTTATTGACCGTGAATAGTTCTAGGTCATGTCTACATTGTTCTCGAACCGTAGGGTCCGCACGCTTAAGGTTTCGATGGATGCTTATTATGAGTTTATGTATTTTGATGTACCGAAGGAGTTCGAGTCCCGGATGTGATCACGGACATGACGAGGAGTCTCGGAATGGTCGAGACATAAAGATTGATATATTGGAAGCCTATGTTTGGAGTTCGAATGGTTCGGCTAAAACGGAATTTCCGGAGTACCGGAGGTTACCGGAACCCCCGGAGGTAAATGGGCCTCGATGGGCCTTAGTGGAAAGGAGAAAGGGCCAGCCCTAGGCAGGGCGCGCCTCCCCTTCCCTAGTCCTATTAGGACTAGGAGAAGGGCCGCCCCCTCTCTCTCTTTCCCCTCAGGAATCCTAGTCCAACTAGGATTGGGGAATCCTACTCCCGGAGGAGTAGGACTCCTGCGCGCGCCAAGCTTGGCCGGCCCCTCCCCCTGGCTCCTTTATATACGGGCGGGGGGGCACTTGGGACACACAAGTTGATCGTGAGATCGTTCCTCAGCCGTGTCGGTGCCCCCTCCACCATATTCCACCTCGGTTATACTGTCGCAAGCTTAGGCGAAGCCCGCGCCGGTGAAACATCAAGATCGTCACCACGCCGTCGTCTCGTGGAACTCTCCTCGACACTCGGCTGGATCGAGTACGAGGGACGCCATCGAGCTGTACGTGTGTCAAGAACTCGGGGGCGTCGGAGTGACGGCGCCGGGATCGGTCGGATCGCGAGGAGAACGTACGACTACTTCCTCTACGTTGTGATCGCTTCCGCTTCGGGTCTACAAGGGTATGTAGACAACACTCTCCCCTCTCGTTGCTATACATCACCATGATCTTGCGTGTGCGTAGGAAAATTTTGAAATTACTACGTTCCCCAACAGTTTGAACCATCAAAGTAAGGACCTCTACGAAAATTACCCTCACTAGACGCCATACTCTCCTAGGTTGTGAAACCAAGCTTATGGAGTCCAATGCAATGGAAACCAATACAATGGAGACCAAAGCTCTGATACCACTTGTAGGATCGAAAGTATGTCTAGAGGGGGGGTGATTAGACTACTTGACAATATAAAAATTCAGCCTTTTGATAAAGACAAGTTTTTGGCAAGTTCACAATAATGATCAAGTCAAGTATCACCCTACACATGCAATTCTAGAGTATAGGCAGCGGAAAGTAAATTGCACATGTAGTAAAGAGAGGTGGAGAAGAGCAAACGCAGTTTGGAGACACGGAGATTTTTGTGGTTCCGATAGGCGGTGCTATCGTCAATCCACGTTGATGGAGACTTCAACCCACGGAGGGTAACGGCTGCGAGAGTCCACGGAGGGCTCCACCCACGAAGGGTCCACGAAGAAGCAACCTTGTCTATGCCATCATGGCCTACGCCCACGGAGGGCTAGCCTTACTCGGGGTAGATCTTCACGAAGTAGGCGATCTCCTTGCCCTTACAAACTTCTTGGTTCAACTCCACATCTTGACGGAGGCTCCCAAGCGACACCTAACCAATCTAGAAGGCACCACCCTCCAAAAGGTAATAGATGGTGTTGATGATGATGAACTCCTTGCTCTTGTGCTTCAAATGATAATCTCCCCAACACTCAACTCTCCTCACTGATTTGGCTGTGGTGAAAGAAAGGATTGAGTGGAAAGCAACTTGGGAAGGCTAGAGATCAAGTTTCATATGGTAGGAGTGGAGCAACTTGATCTCAACACAAGGGTAGGTAGTTCTCTTCTCGTAAATGTAAGGTAGGAGTGGTAGTTCTTTCGATGGCTCTCTCCACGAGTGAAGAGGGGTGGAGGGGTATTTATAGCCTCCACACAAAATCCAACTGCTACACACATTTGACCAATCTCGGTCGACCGAAGTTGACAACTCGGTGAGACCGAAAGTTCAAATCATGTGAACGTTGGGATTTTCGGTGGGACCGAAAATACAAACTCGGTGAGTCCGATTCGTAAAGACTAGGGCTTGCCAATCTCGGTGGGACCGACTTCATCATCTCGGTGACACCGATTTGATGATGAAGGTTCTGAAGCTTGGCAACACAAGTTTGGAGAGACCGAGTTCGTAATCGGAAAATCCGAGATTTCTAGGGTTTGGCTATATGGTCGAGGTGGTTCATCTCGGTGTGACTGAGTTTAGGAAATCGGTGGGACCGAGATTACTTATGAGTGTATTATGGAAGTGAGAGTTCTTGATAGTTTAGGAGATGTATCACTAAGCACTTTGAGCAACCAGATCATTATCATAACCTCATCCCTTTTAATAGTATTGGCTTTCCTATAGACTCAATGTGATCTTGGATCACTAAACCAAAAATGGAGTCTTGAGCTTTTGCCAATGCTTGCCTTAGCATTTTGAGGGGTCCACTTCTTCAGTCCTTGCCTTACCCATATCATCGAAACTTTCAAATGATTCTCAAGAAACTATTAGTTCAATAATATATATGTTGTTATTAATTACCAAAACCACCCGGGATTAGTTGCACTTTCAGCGCCCATGAGGTCAGCGGCGCCACGGGCTTGAGGGGGACCATGGCGCCAGGCGCCGAGGGGCCTTGGCGCCGAGGGGGCTGCATGGCAGGGGGGCCTGGAGACCCAGCGCCGGGGCGCGAGGGCTAGTGTCGCGGCTGTAGAAGGCGCCGCATGCAGGGGCGCGCCTCAAAGCCAAGGGCGAGCCAAGAGAGGCACGCGAGCGCCCTGGGAGCGGTGTCGAGGAGCCCGCGTCACCAGTGGCGGGAGGAACAGCGGGAAACACATGCTCATCAAAGTAAACGTGCCGGGAAGTGAACACACGGTGGGAGACGGGATCGTAGCACCGATATCCCTTGGAGTTGGAAGGGTAGCCAATGAAGATGCAAGCGACAGAACGAGGTGCGAGTTTGTGAGGAGCGGAGTCCACAGTGCTAGGATAGCAAAGGCACCCGAAAATACGCAAGTCATCATAAGACGGGGGCGTCCCGAAGAGAAGATGGTGAGGTGCATAGTTCCACCGTGGGCGGCAAGGGCGAAGGTCAAGGAGAAGTGAAGCAGTAGCGAGTGCATCCGGCCAGAAACGAGGCGGCACATTAGCGTGGAACAGGAGCGTCCGAACGTAGTCGTTCAGAGAGCGAAGGACGCGTTCGGCTCGACTACTCTGCTGTGAAGTATACGGGCATGTGAGACGAAAAATTGTGCCATGGTGCGACAGAAAAGTGCGGAAAGCATGATTGTCGAACTCTTTTCCATTGTCAGTCTGAAGAGCAAGGATGAGACGCCCAAACTGCGTGCTGACATAGGAGTAAAAGGCCGATAAATTGGAAAGTGCATCTGACTTTCGTCGTAAAGTAAACGTCCACACATAGTGAGAATAATCATCAAGAATAACCAGATAATATAAATAGCCCGAATTACTAGGAACCGGAGAGGTCCACACATCGCTATGAATCAACTGAAAAGGAAAAGCTATGGTGGTGGAGTTATTAAACAGGAAGGCGAACATGTTTGCCAACACGACATGCATGACAGGTGTGATCCTCTATCTTATTGCAACTGAAACTGAAACTCCTAAGAATATGACGAAGTGTGACGGGGTTGGGATGACCTAAACGAGCATGCCAGAGATCGACGCCGGCGGAGAGAGAAACCGGTGCGGTGGTGGAGATGGACGGCGGATGCACCGGATAGAGCTCGTCGAGGCTATCACATCGGTGAAATACCATCCTGGTTCGAGCGTCCTTGACACAAAAACCAAACTCGTCAAATTCAACAGTAACAGGATTTTCATGAGTTAAACAACGAACGGAAAAAAGATTCTTAATAAGATGAGGTGACACAACTATGTTAGACAAAGTAATAGGCATAAAAATGGAAGGAAAAGAAGTGTGCCCGATATGTGTGATAGGTAGAGTGGAACCGTCACCGATAATGATGCAGCGGTCGGTGGTGACAGGAGTGAAGGAGGCATGGCTGGACGTGCAGGCATGCAATGGATTGCAAGCTAGCGACAAGGCGTGGCTGTACGTGCGATAGATTTGAAGCTAGCGACAAGGTTTGGCTAGGCGTGCGATGGATCGCAAGCTAGCTACAAGGCAAGCTGGCGGCGTGCGATGGATCGGGAGGGAGAGGACGTGCGCGGCTGGGAGTTGGAGCGGCGGCCGGCGGGAACGCGGGCGGCGGCGGCTGGGTGACGGTGGCGGCGGCCGGCGCGGAGGAGATGCGCCGCGGCGGCGGCGGTGGTGGTGGCGGAAGCGAAAAGGAAACCTAAAAAACTGATACCATGTATGTTGTGGGAATTGCACGATGTATTGATTCGGTGCAATGTGCACGGTATATATAAGTACAAGGTTGGACCTCTACCTCAATCTATACAACAAACTAGAGAGGTGGGCCTAGTCAATATACATGCGCAAATAACATACTCAACATGGACAACATAGAGATGTGATAAGGGCTCTACTTATTTTTCTTCTATGTGTACGCTCTCTGTTTTAATTTTACTTCAACTATCATTTAGGTGTGTCTTTTTTCTGCATGGTAATACATATCTCATTCATATAATAAAGAGCAAAGTACAAGTCACGTAACAGCCGACATGACAAAACTGAAAAGATAGCAGAACATCTCTGAGTTTGACACCAACGTCCATCACCTGCCTTTGGCACCACCACAATAGCCACCGAAGAATAGAATGACGGGTCACCTCCTCACCCGAGCTCGACGCGGCTTCATCGCTGATATGCAGCTTTGCGGACCTTCAAGGTGGCTTTCCAAAAGTGAAGCCATTGTCGTTGAACAAATCAGACCGGGGCAACTCCGCGGGCACGTCATCGAACTCCAGATCTGACACCCCACCACGAATATGACGTCGAAGGAGGAAACCACACCTGCGCCCCGACACTGGAGCAGACGTCGTTGCAACGGCGGAGCCCGAGGAAACATGCCCACCACGAGGATGGTGCCGCCGCCACACCATCCTTGCTTGAACAAACTGGATTCCAAATCCATCCCCAACGATTGGACCAATCATCTCATCGGAGTAGGATTTGAAGAAATTTTATTCAGCACTGCAATCGCCGCCGCCGAAGCCAAGACAATGAACAGCTTAAAAAGCTAAGCTACTTTGGCCTTAAACTATCCACACGCATGAATTCGGTGACTCCCCTCACCGTGGACGACCGAGGTCGTCGACGGAGGGGAGCCGCCAGAGAACGGCGGTGGAGCGCGAGTCCCTGGCGGCGGAGAGCTAGATCACTTTTGCTGTCTTCTCATTTTAGATGTTTCAAAATACACAATTTTGATCACTTATTTCTGTTATATACCATATTTATTTACGTAACAGGCAAAGTTTATGCATTGTGGAGGTGATTTGTCATTGAAAATGTCAATGCAAAATCCTACCAAGTTACTAATTAAGCTCCCTAGAATTTCTAGCACGTGGTGGCTCGTTTGTAAGGCATTGATAGGGCCTGGGTGGAAGTGTGTACCGCTGCCTGGCGAGTATCTGTGCACGACACAACACGTAGACACATAGAATAACTGCACTGTCTTCACTAACGAGTAAGAACGATAAAAAAATAGGAAAACACAAGTCAACGAGCCAACCAATCATAAATTCATAATACCCACTAACAAATAATGCTAATCCACAAGTGATAAACAGCATAGCGCGCGTTATCCTCTAGTACCAACAAGAAACAGACACAATGACAAGCGATGAAACGGGCTGGCCCAATTGCAAAGTGTTGTGGGCGATGTGGTTGTACTGTTACTCGAACAATCAATAGATACAGCAATACCCTGCCAAAGGCTCCTATGTCCCACATAGGTCAGGGAATAGGGAGCCAACACGCACTCCCCCGGATCGCTCGCCTAGATATGGCCAGCAAAAAGTCACGAATACACATGCCTCTTTTCCGTCGGTTTTGGGAAGGCTCTGGAACCTTCCTTGAACCGGGTTTTTTTAACATAGTACATATGCACGCTCATACATAAGCACGTACACTCATTCCTATGAATGCACGCACGCACGCACACCCTACCTATCCTACCCGTATGAACAACTCTGAGAGACCACACCGTCACATCATATTGAGATTAACGAAGTCGTCACAGACGGCTTCGTAGTCGAGGGGAACATCTCCTCCCACTTAACGCATATCACCGGAAGGCCTGAAATAAACCAAGGACAACGCAAGCACCAATGTCTATTTACGTGTTCTTATTTTGTCAACTTTTTTCCATCTTCTTCTTTCTTCGCTTTTCTTTTCCTTTTTTTTGTTTTCACCATTTTCAATTTGGAATACTTTATTAAATTAATAAACTATTTTTCAAATGCATAATTTTTATTCTTATTTTCTATAATATTATTAAAAACTCGTGAAGATATTTTTGTACCAACAGACATTTTATGAAGTTTACAAATACATTTTGAATTCTACGAAAATATTTTGGATTGGCACACATTTTTTGAATCAAAAATCATTTTTGAAATTTGGGACTAATTTTATAAATTGGAGAACATCTTTTGAATTCAAGATTTATTTTTTCGAACTCATGGAGTTCAAATTCCGAATAATTTATAAATTGTGTATAAAAATATGAACCACTTTTGAAACCAAGGAACAATTTTCTAATTCGTGCGCACGTTTTTGAAATTTGGATTTTTTTAACTCAAGATTTTTTTTAAGTTGGAACATTGTTTGAAATTTAAAATCTTTCTTCAATTTTGTGAATATATATGTTAAATACCAATATTTTATTTAAAGAAGCAAGGGAAAGAAACGAAAAAGAAAACATGTCCTTCCAAAAGCGCAAAATAGGAGGAGGTGTGCGTGTTTGGGCGTCTCGCGACGCCCCACGCGTGAAATAGGAGGACCTCTTGGGGCATGTACAATGGTTGATAAGATAGTCTTATTTTAAGTCTTGCATGTAATTTAGAGATGACAAGAAAACATGTCTACAATGGGTCATCTCTTAGCCTTATCTTCAATAACTAGCTATTCCTAAATATGTGGTGACACATATTATGCTAAGAGATCATGACAAGCCTTTTCTTATGAGTTCTCTCTTCCCCACCTTATCATTTATCCTACGTGACACTCCTAAGATAGCACCATTGTACATGCCCTTATTCAGTTTTTTTTGGCGGGGCCTCTTATCCAGTCAGTGCTGCTATACCTCCCTTCTAGCGAGAACGAGGGAAGCCTCGTGTGAAGGGAGGCACTAGATGGCCGGCCCAGGCAGCCGGAGGACACAGAATTTTCTTTTAAGTTTATTTTTATTTATGGTTTTCATTTCTTAATTTTTTTATACTTCCCAAATAAAGATATAAAAAAGAAAAGTTGATGTAAAACATTTTTAAAAAGATAACCAATCATTGAAAATGTTAAATGCATATAGATAAAATGTTTCTTATGTATAAAATGTAAATACAATGTGCATGAAAAATGTTGATCACGTATTTAATTTTTTTTAATCAAGCACACAGAAAATGTTGATCTGCTATTTCAAAAATTGTTAATCAAGCATTTAAAGAAGTTAACCAAACATTCAAAAATGTTAAATGCGTGTAGATAATATGTTTCTTATGTATAAAAAGTATTGAATGTGTATAGAAAATATTGACCATGTATTAAAAAATGTTAATATTGTATTTCAACAAATGTTAATAAATCATTTGAAAATGTTAATAAATCATTAGAAAATGCTAAATGTGTACAGGAAAAAGTTTAATCATGTAATCATTTTTTCTATTTTTCATTTGAAATATGTTAATCATGCATTTGAAAAATGTGCATGAAAATAATGTTGAGTATGACCTAAAAATTTAAACTTGTATTAAAAAATATTAAATATATATGAAAAATAGATTAGATATATAACAAAAATGTTCTACATGTCTGGAAAAATGGAATTAAAAAGTAAAAGTGTTTAGAAAAATTCAATCATTTAATTCATGCATATAAATTTTTTGAATGGGTACTAAAATATTTAAACATGTGTTGAACAAAAATGAAAACTGAAGAAAATCAACAAAAAAAAAGTAAAACCAAAGAAGACAAAAAACGAAAAAAGAAACAAAGAAAACTAAAGTTATAATGAAGAAAGAAAAAAATTGAAAGAGAAATAGTGAAAAAATGAAAAGAACACCGAACATCCTTTTCTGAGCTAGGCTCATCTGAATCCGCTCTGAAAAATTAAAACAAATATTTGAAAAGGTCAAAAAAGGTCAAAAATTTCAATTTTTTGCATGGTAGATAATTTGATGTGTAAGGTCCGCACCAATTTTCAAATCATGTGCACGTCTGAGCAGCTCTCGGCAAAGAAGACAAATTCGGGGTCTGTAAAAAAGTTTACTGTTCATGTACTATTTTGACCCGATTTATGAAAGCTACTCAGACGTCTAAATGATATAAAAATTCATGTGAGACGAGAGATATCCTTGCTATAAGCCAGATATAGCTTTTTTAGGGGTATAAGCCAGATATAGATGGGCCATCATATATGGCGCATGACGCGTTGGTGAACGTGCCTGCCATGAGCGGGGCTTGACGCCCCTTTTTTTATTTCCATTTTTAAAAACATTTTCAAACTTCAAAATCATAAAAACTCGTTGTTTAAATATGTTCATGATTTTGACAAAAATGTCCGTGTAAAATAAGAAAATTCGTAAATTCAAAAAATGTTCGTGCATTTCAAAAAATGTTCATCAATTATTATTATTTTCCAGTTCAAAAACGTTCATCATTTCAAAACAAGTGTTGATGTATTAAAAATTTCAAAACAAATCCACGAATATTTAGAAAAAATTCAAACATTTCGAAATGTTTGGGATATATCAAAATTTGTTCACAAAATGCAGAAAAATGTTTGTAAATTCAAAAAATATACGTATAAAACAAAAAATGTGTCTGAATTTCAAATTTTGTTCATGAATTTTCTCGAAAATATTGCCTATTCAAAAAACTTGTTGACGAGTTCCAGAAAATGTACGCAATTTCAAAAAATGTTGCTGAATTCGGAAAATGTTCATGATTTGGAAAATAATGGTCACCAACTTTTAAAAAATGTTCGAGGTTTCAAAATAATGATGAACATTTTTTGAAATTGATTAACAAAGTTTGAATTCAGAAAATGTTCACGCTGATTTGAAGAAATGTTCTAATTTTAAAAAATGTTGACCGACTTGAAAAAATATGTTCCCTGATTCCAGAAAATATTCGTGAAGTTCGTAAAGAAAGTAAACGAAATAAAAGAAAATAATAAAAAAATGAGAATGTAAAAAATAAAAAGAAAAGGATAAAAAAACTGAAATAAAGAACAATGAAAAACCCAATCTGGGTAGATTCTAGAGCCTTCCCAAAACCGGAGTTGAACTACTTGGGCTGGCCCACTGTTCGCATGGGGGAGCAGCGATGGTACACGCGCGCCCTAGGCGCCGAATAGGAGAACCCGATATGGCTTTCGCGCTATTCAATGCCTTAAATGGTCAATTGCCACTAAATCGCCCTATGGTCGTGCCCAGTACATCACTTGCCTCGCTTTTTTCTTGTGGCGCGCTACGTGCCCGCCAGCTGATTTGCCGCATCGAGCAAGCCGAGTATGCCTTCACCACTGCAACACATGTCTTATTGCAGAATTATTTTTGTAGCATAGGTCTTGTTGCAGAATTTTTTTGCAATAACTATTTTGTTGCAAAATAAAAATTGCAACTGCGGTTTTGTTGCAAATGTTTCTTTTTGCAACTAAGGTCTTGTTGCAGAAAATTCCTGCAACAGAGATTTTGTTGCAAAACATAGACCCGTCGTAGACCATAGCAACACCGTATATGTTTTAGAAACATACTTCCTATTGCAGAAGCGCATTCAACGAAGAACGGTATTTGGGCTGTCACTTGGACGCGTGTCATATAGGGGAGGTGGCGGACGCGGCCGGGTGATGGTAAGCTTTTTCCTCTCTTTTTTTCTGCGGCGCTCGCTCTCAAAACAAGCACCCAGTTCTGATCTGAAGATGTTCACGGATTTAAAGATTCTCTTGACTTTGAGAAGATGTTCGTGAATATGAAAAATGTTATTGAATCTACGGAGTTCTTCCTCTCGAAGAGCAGGCCCACGCAGCATCCGGCGCAGCACATCCGGCAATGCATGCACGCTTTGCTTCGTTGCAGCCCCGAAGTGTCGGACGACGCTGTCCACGCACCGGCCGCTGCAGCACCCAGCACGCCGTACGTCCCCGTCGCGAGAGGCATTCTTCGCCGGACTTCTTGGAGCTGCCATCGTACGCTGGCAATGGCAGGGGCGGGTTGACGGTGCCGACAACAAGCAGGAACGGGCAAACTAGATCTTGGCGACGTCTGGTTTGTTGGCCGACGTTGATTCTCATGTAGCCCTCCCGTCGTCAATTCGGTGATAGAAAGTGACGCTTCTTTCATCCTTGCCGGGCTACTCTGGTGCAGAAGACACAACAGTTTGTTCCACGTCCGTTTCGCGCCAACTTTGCCCAGCACCGTCTCCTATTTTCAGCTCTAGAAGACAAATTAGGACGCAAAAAGGTTTTGTTTTGGCAAAGGAGAAAAGACACAAAAGGTTATGCGCTCGGCTCACGCTTTGTGCATGAGTCCATCCACACCGACCAACAAGTCTAAACGAACGCTCATCCATTTTCAACGTTTTTCAGTTGTGATTCTTAAAAAAAAAAAAGGTTTTCAGTTGTTTATTTAGCTCAAGCTGGTTCTCGTGCGGTGTCGTATGAGTTGCTACTTGCTACCTTTTGCTTTGCTTGTTCAACTAGCCTAGCTACATCCGCAAAAGAAAAAGAAAACGCTAGTCTTATTCGAATTTGTTTGCAAAAAGTCTAAAATATTGCTGTCTCCTTGGGTTTGTAAGGTTTGGACTTAGGATCTCGGTTGTGCGTGCGCCATGGCGAGTTTTGGTGTCGGGTGCTTCAAATCTATTCAACGGAATCGATTACGGCTTCAAGGCGCTAGTCCTTAAGGGCATGTGCACGAGACTTCCCGGTTGTAATCGATAAGGTGAAGATGACTCCGGTAGAAGAGCGGCAACAGGGGCATGTTGGCGGCTCGTTCTGGTGGCAATAGTTCTCATTCGGCGATCTACGGATCCTGGTATAATTTTTAGTTATGCTTGAGGCGTTTTTATAATTTTGGTGAACTTTTATGATAGATCTGGATCCTTTATGAAAAAGCAAAAAAATGTTAATCCTTTTACTCGTAATGATCATTTCGTAAACTCATTCATTCCCCTAAAGAATGATGAGAGCTATTTTTCATATACAACTTGGTGCATCGGTGTCTTTTATAAGCTCTTATCAAACTGTCACCTGGTTTTCTTCTTAAATCACAAATGGAATATTTCTTTCCACGTGATTTTCGTCCAAACAAATATGAGTTAAAAAAGGCTACGCACAATTGTTCCCATGTATTAAGAGTACCCGCCGAAAGAGTTGATATCCAACATTGCGAGTTTTCTTCCCGAGAAAGAAGGAAAATGTGATCTTGCTAAGAGAGACCAACTTTCTGACGCCGTTCTTCGGCGTCTCCCCTCCAACGACAACCTCTTGGTCATCGGTGGGGACGGGGGGGTCGCCGGAGCCCCCCCTCTCCCGCGCACATATCATGGTATGTTTAGGTTTTAGGGCCCTAGTAGCTTAGGTTTTGGGTCGCTCAACGTCTTGGCTTCGGCAACACGGTGTTGAATAAAGCATCTTCAGATCCTTCCTCGATGAGGCTTCTGCTCTATGGTTGTAGATGGATTTGGAAACTAGTCTTTTCAAGCAAGGATAGCATGATGGCAACGACATTCTTGTGGTGAACTCGTGTCCTCAGGCTCTGCCACTGCGGCGACGTTCGCTCTGGCGTCGAAGCAGAGCATGAAAAGTAGTTCAGGAGTGGGTGCCGACGGTTATCTACGTCGGTGCCAGCTGGAAGACGATGGATTCATGGTTGAAGGCTGGTGGGTCAGGTTTCCTCCTCCGAAGTCGTTGTGTGGTGGTGTCAGATTTGAAGTTTGATGGTGCTGCCCTAGCCAGATTCTTTCAATGACAATGCCTTCATTATTAACAAGCTACTTTGGAGGTTCGAAAAGTTGTATTTCAGCGATGAAGCCGTGTTAAGCTCGGGTAAAGAGGTGTTATGTCCTCTTTTCGTTAGGTGACTGTTATGGTGGTGTCGGAGGCGGCTGACGGAGCTCGAGAATTCTTTGGTCTTGATTGTAAAGAAATTCTTGGCTGAAGGTCTTTTGGGCTATTGTTAGGATTCTGTTATCTTTCCAATTTGTCATGTCAATGTCTACGTGGCTTATACATTTCTCTTTGGTCTATGAATGAGATACCCATGACCTGAAAAAGAAATAATAGAGCCTTTTGAGCTAAAGATGAAACAACTCAAACAAGTATACACCGAAAGCACCACGCTTGCAATCCAAACAATTCAAAAGGTAACGCGACCAGGCCACTCATTCAGAGGCGCAGGATCCATATATGGTTGAAAGGCTGGCAGCTCACCCAACCCATACAAGGCCATGAGGAAGGCGTACAACGCAGCAGCAGCACCAGTCGAAGGCCATGAGGAAGGCGTACCGTCGTTGCAGCCTGCAGCACACGTCCCGGCGCAGTGTTGGACGCTGGCGACAGTGTCCACGCACTGGCCGCTGCAGCCTGCAGCACGCCGCCCCCTTCACTAGGCGTGCGTGCGTGCTTCGGCCGACTTCTTGGAGCAGTCATCGGACGCTGTCAATGGCAAGGGCGTGGACGGTGCCGCCAGCAGGCAGGAACACACGGCTCTGTTTGCCGGGTACGACCGGCCGACAGAACCGGCAAGCTGGATCTTGTTTGTTGGCTGATGCTGGTTCGCATGTAGCCCTCCCGTCGTCAAATCGGGAAGAGGAAGTGAGACGCTCTTTCATCCTTGCCGGGCTATTCTGGTGCAGACGACGCCGCATGCAGTTTGTTCCACGTCCGTTTTCACGCCTGCTTTGCCCAGCGCTCGATCTTTAGCCACGCAGCAGTCCATCTGCCGTTTTCAGCTCAAGATAGGCAAATCAGGGCGCAAAAGGTTTTGTTTTGTCAAAAAAGAAAGGACACAAAAGGTTTTGCGCTCACGCTTTGCCCATGATCTAGTCCATCGACGCCGACCACAGCAAGTCTAAACGATCCTTCACCCATTTCCCTTCGCCAACGTTTTTCAGTTGTTTGTTAGCTCAAGCTGGTTCTCGTGTGGTGCCGTATGAGTTGCTACTTGCTAATTTTTTTTTTCTTGATCTACTAACCAACATCTCCATAGTCATCCGCGAAAAAAAGCTAGTCTTAAACGAATTTGTTCGCAAAATGTCTGAAATGTTGTTGTCTCCTTGGGTTTGTAAAGTTAGGACTCAGGATTTCAGTTTGTGCGTGCGCCATGCCGAAAAAAAAAATTCTATTCAAAGGTTCAATAACAACGATTACGGCTTCAGGATGCTAGTCTTTAAGGACATGTGCACGAATTGTAACAAATGAAATTGTAAAAAAAAAAATCTATTCAAAGGTTCAATAACAACTCAGCACATCGGTATTTTTATAAGCTCTTGTCAAACTCTCACTTGGTTTTTGTTTAAATAACAAATGAAATGTTTCTTTCCACGTGATTTCCGTCCAAAGAAATACGAGTTAAAAAGGCTATGCACAATTGTTCCCATGTATTAAGATTACCATCTGAATAAGTTATTTTTTTACATATTACAAAAAAGGACGTTCATATATACGCATATACACTCATCCATATGAATGCGCACATGAATGCACACACGCATACCCTATTTCTATGAGCACCTCCGAGAGAATGATCCAACACATCATCTTGCGATTGACGAAGTCGCCACAGGCGTCTTCGTAGTCGACGGGAACATCTCCTCTTACCAAACGCACATCGCCGTTAGGTCTGAAATAAATCCAGGAAAATGCGAGCACATGTGTCAAGTTTAGGACTCGAACCTGGTGGGCTGGGGTGCCACTGTCCTGCTAACCACCCAACCACATATTGGTTCCCATCGGCCGAGTAAGTTGATATCCATAACATTGCGAGTTTTCTTCCTTCCCGAGAAAGAAACGAAAGGTGATCTCGCCAAGAGAGACCATCTTCCCGATGCCGTCCTTCGGCGAGTCCCCTCAATCGACAACCTCGGTCCTTGATGGTGAGGGGGGTCTTGGGATCCCCCGCACTCGGATCGTGTAGCTTTAGGTTTTAGGTCCCTAGTAGCTTAAGTTTTGAGTCGCTCGACGTTTTGATTGCGGTGACACAGTGCCGAATAAAAGCAGCTTCAGATCCTTCCTCGACGAGTCGTTCTTTTATATGGTCGTTGATGGATTTAAAAACTAGTCTTCTCAAGTAAGGATGGCACGGCGCACCGACATTCTTGTGATGAATTTGTGTCCTCAGGCTCCGCTAGTGCGTTGGTGTTCACTCTGGCATCGGGGCGGAGCACAGAAAGTTGTTCAGGAGTGGGTGTCGACGGTTATCTACGTCAGGGGTAGCTGGAAGACGATGGATTCGTGGTTGAAGGCTGGTGGCTCAGGTTTCCTCCTCCCATGTCATCGCGCCGTTAGATCTGAAGTTCGATGACGTGTCCAGGATGCTGCCCCAGCCAGATTCTTTCAAATGCAATGGCTTCGGTTTTTGAAGAGTTACTTTGGAGATTAAAAAAAGTTGTATATCGGCCATGGAGCCACGTTGAGCTCGGGTAAAGAGGTGTTGTATCCTATTTTCGTTAGGTGACTAATGTGGTGGTGTCGAAGACGGGCGACGGAGCTCAAGAGATTCTTCGGTTTTGATTATTATTTTTTTCTTTGCTGATAGTCTTTTGGGTTATTGTTAGAATTCTATTGTCTTTCTAATTGACCATGTCGATGTCTATGTGGCTTGTACGTTTCTCTTTGGTTTACGAGTGCTGTGATACACCATGCAAAAAGAAAAAGAGTGCTATGATACGTATTACCTGAAAATGGAAAACACAAAAGATCCTTTTTTTTTGAGCTAAACACGAACCAACTCAAACAAGTATACCGACAGCGACTAGACCGCTCACTCAGAGGCGCAGGATCCAGATCTAACGGTTGAAAGGCTGGCAGCTCACCCAACCCAAGACCAATACAAGGCCATGAGCAAGGCGTACAACGCAGCACCCCTCGCCGCCGCTGGACTCTTTGCCCTCGCGCCGCTGCCTCCCGCCCCCGATTCCCCTCGCCACTGCTCTGACTGCACTCCCGCAGATCTCGCCGCCCTAACTCGCCGGCGACTCTACCCGACACGCCCCGCCCCGCCCCTGCCCGGCGCCACCGCGCCCAGCTCGCAGCCCGCAGCCGCCCAGTCCGCACTCGACGGTCGGCAGCTGCAGCAGGCCAGCAGCAGGCCAGCAGCCAGCCGCCCAGCCCGATTTGAGGTACATTTGATGGGATTTCTGCCTGTCCCCCAATTGCTGTCTACGCATCACTCATTGCTCGCCGTGCTACCTCCTGCCACTACTTCTTGTTACGAATTTAGGTGTAATAATAGCCTGCATGGGGAATTCAGAGCACTCAATTTCATCAGCTATCCTCACCTGCTACAGCCGTGGCCTTATAAAACGCCTCACACGCACACGCACCACACAGCCGACTCACAGCTCGCACACGGCACATATGTCAGGCAGCGTCTGAATCTTGATGCACATTCACTTCGTCAGGGCTGCCGGCCATGACATTTGCTTGCCGTGCTCCTTTGTAGATTGTAATGTACCACTGCTGAATTCTGTCCAGGAATGTCACTAGTTACCACTGAATCAATTGTTTCAGTTTGGGCGAAACAATTGATTCATTCTTCTCATTTTCTGAATCAATAAATGTCAGTGTCATATCGAAGAACAGAATGTCAATTAGGACCACACGATTACATATTACATGCATCAAATGTGGAAGACTGAACACATGGGCTGTCTTCTTCGAACTTTTCAAGGCATGTAGGCTTAGTTTATGCAAAATGAAGACTGATTTGAGAATTTTTCATATGTTCGTGAGACCATATTGATCAATTTCTATTGTGCTATTGGTTAATTTTTTCAGGGTGGACCACCCTGTTTCAAAATCCTAGATCCGCCACTGGTGATGATGGCCATGACGCTGCTCGCCGGCGCCGTGGGGACTGCCGGAGCCGTGTCCCCTCAGCCTGACTCCAACGCAGGGGCTGTGATGGCTGTATTCAAGTACAACTTTGGTGCGCCTCTCTCGCCTCCCTTTCCTTCGAGGGTTACTTCTGGCTGGGTGCTCGGTTTTGGGGATCTAAAGCTCAGTGCTCGTGTTTGTAGCGGCGCAGTTCCTTTCAAGGATCATCCCCTTCCTGTACAACAGCTGGTTCGTGCGCCAGCTCAACGCCGACGACTGTGCGGTGCGGATCTCCCCTGCTCCCTCCTTTCTTCCTTCTCAGTTCAGTGCTGCGAGCAATCGATTTGTTTGATTTCATTCCTCGATGTGGAGCTAGCTAGTTCCATGATGACATTTGGTGCTTTGGAGTTGAAATGCAGTGTCAAGCTTAGTAAGCATTAGTGCGCATTCCATGTGAATTCTAGTCTTTATTGTGGTTATTAAGTATGATCGTGTCCTCAGTTCATGCCTGCAGTTTTGGATCCTGGCCATGACATGGTTGGGTGGGATTGGGACTCTTCTGGGAGTGCAAAAGTTGGATGTCTGTCCTAAAGTGTGGATGTGTGGGATGGGATCTCTGTGAATTCGTGATAACTGACGGCACCCCATACTTTGTTCTTTGAGCTACAGAAGAAAAATGATGCATCTGTTCGACTGCATACTGCCATAATCATAGTGGTTGCTTTCAGTTATTTGAGTCATTCATGTACGTGCATTGTAATGGCTCTCTTGCTATTTTTTGGTTTCTTTACTTGCTAGGAGTTGCTGGATCTTTTCATTTTGGTGAACATCGAATTCCCATGTTATTATTTAAGACAGATCCTGGTTGATCCTTCGTTGTTTGTGTAACAGCCTCAGTATAGTTATCAAATAATGATTGTGCTAAACGGACTTAGTTTGTGTCAGTTTTTTTTGGATAGATATCTTTACTTGGTGATTAAGGTTTTAAGGCAAACTGCTTTGGGGACTTGTGCATCTTCTCCATTAGTAATTAAGCATGACTGATTCAGTAAACACGAACACATTGAATAATTATCCCTCTGTTCAGGGTTTGGAAACCAGCGGCTATCGTTTGGTAAACCACAACCGGACTGGGTATTTCTTTTTGGTGCACAGTATTGGTTCAGTTAGTCCTCTCCCCCACAGCCCAACCGAACCCTCTTTTAAATCTGTGTGTTATACGGATAAGAGTGTAGTGGCATGATTTATGATCCATACGCCGAATAGGAAAAATGCGAAGTTCATAAATAAAACATGGAAAACTGACTGGTCTTAACCGGTCTTCTCTGAGAATCGCAAACCCTCCGTTGTTTGCTAAAAAGAAAAGGTTTCCTCAGTAGCCTGCATCTATGCCTACAGATGTTTCTCGTTGTTAATGTTTTCTAATATGTTTATCATTATCTGGCAGGCATATGCATTGCAGCTTCCACTTTTCATCAACTGTGTCTTATTTTTAAGCCGGGAGGGGTTTCGGCGTGCTTGCTTGCGTAATAATTCTGGGAGGTATTGCAAAATTTACAAACTTTTGAGCTTCATCCATGTACTGTGATTAATCAACAACACTGCAGTTATATAGAATACACAGCACATGTTTATTTGGAGTTTTTCTTTGTCAAATGAGCCACCGAAAGATAGACACTGCAAACTGCGAAGTGCAAAAGCTCCTCCCACAGTTTTTTTCTTAATGCACTACAACATAGATCTATGGAGTACTACATGGCAAGAAGCATGATGTCCATTTGTTACATGAAAAACTTGACTTCTAGTGGCACTTGTGAATGCTTTTTTGTCTAGAAAAAAAATACCGAGAGAAAAATGATTATATCGTCTGGCAGGACGATGCAGAGGGGTATTAAGGAATATAAATAGTAAAGATAGCGAGAGAAAATATGCCCTCTAGTAGATGTGGTATATTTCTCATGAAGTTTATAGGGCAAGAAGAGAAAAGGTTATGTTGAATTTTGATGCCACAATTGCCCAACAAACTAAAATATGCAAGTTTAAAATTATTAGGTAAATATTTCATCTGATGCTCTTGGAGCACCCAACACCTATTTGGGGATAGTCTTATACATGCTTAGCACTCGCCTGGGCCATCCTCACTTCGTCCAAGAGGGTTAATCCAGAGTTATTAGTTTTGAAACCCTTTGTGTATAATGTGTTAGCACTATTTAGTTTAAAAACAAAATGTTGTACTATGTGGCACCACCACTACATACAGGCCACATGGGCCACCTCCGAAGTAGTTCATGTGTTTAATAGTGGTATGATAGTCATACATTGTAAGTTGAAGGTGAGTACAGCTAGCATTTAATGCTTTTGGATGTAAATGGATAACTTCGGATTAACCCTTTAGGAGAAGTGGGGACATCAGCCCAAGTGAGCTGCTACGTGTGAGCACAACCTCATCTAGGGGATGGGCATTGACGAATTGTGTGGCAGCTTCACTGTCTGAACTCTGAATCAATAATGCTTGGATACTTCTCAAGTTCTCATAGTTCATCTTCACCAACTTGAAGTGGGGTACATGCAAAAGGAAAAAAAAATCTTTTGTGATGATGCGTGCCGTTCCTCAGTCGTCACTGCATTTTCATTTTTTGTGTCTGTTAAACTCTGTTGTTATATTCGCATTAAAATCTATGTCAGTTCTGAACCACGTGAAGTTTTAGGAAAACTTTCTCTGATCTTGTAATATTTTTCCTTATACTTGCTCGTTGGAGAAGGGGAGCCTTGGCGCAGTGGTAAAGCTGCTGCCTTGTGACCATGAGATCACGGGTTCAAGTCCTGGAAACAGCCTCTTACAGAAATGTAGGGAAAGGCTGCGTACAATAGACCCAAAGTGGTCGGACCCTTCCCCGGACCCTGCGCAAGCGGGAGCTACATGCTGCCCTTTTTACTTGCTTGTTGGAGTATTTCTCAACTGATGATTTAATACTTATATTACAGTGGTGATGTGTTAAGTGATGAAGAGATACTGAAGGTAGCTTGGATGATCATCCCGTTTGGCTTGTTTGTGACTTTTATCGGCAGTCTATTTGTGTTGAGAATAAAGAAACTGAAGTTATCTGACCCTTATGCAAAAGCTACATTAATCATCGGTAAGTCTTCCATGAACCATAATTTACTAATCAGTTATTTGTATATTTGTCCCGAGCAAGATAATTGATATTTCATTAAGGACACCTCTCCAAGAGTTAATTTGTCAGTTAGTTGATTCAGTTTGATTGAGTAGGGGAAAATAACAAGCCTCATTAAATTGTTAGAGCCACTGCAATATTATATCTTATACAAAAAAGTCCAGTTTTGAACCCTGATCTATTGCAAAAGTTCACTTTTCAACTGTGAACTCTAATACCATTTGAACTGCAACTTTGAAGTACTGAAGACCATCCAGTTTCACCTGCTGTGATCTCACAAGTAGTTTAGGGTGATGTGTGTGCCACGTCTCTGCTGTGCCACCAAATTTGACTTTTTGTCTGTTTCCAACATAAAAAATGATCTGAATGGCAGGGTTTCTTCTTGTCATGTTTGTTTGTTAATGGCAGTGACATGGTGGACACATGCATAGTTGCATACATGTCATTTAATTTAAAGTCACTTGTGAAGCCACCTGTGGGTGAGGTGGATTGGGTGGATTGTTTCAATTGTTCAAGGTTGCAACTCAAATGGTTTTGAGTTCAGGGTTAAGAGTGTTTTTTTTTTCTGTCTTAGATTAAATGTAAATGCTGAACACCGAGCTCTTTATCTATAAAATGGACAAGCATTTCATGCTGTCATGCACATCTTGTAGAATTGCATGCACTAACCAGTTCTCCCAAAAGCTCAAGCTGATGGGAAAAGGTGGGCTATGCATTTATACTTCAATACATCCCGTATAGATATCCTGCTATTACTTCTACACCAGAGTGCCTTCTCATTTCAATGTTTTGTCCACTTCCCTCACATTGAGATCTGATGTATTTATCTGGTCCAAAATGGCAGGATTTGCGTGTATGTTGGAGCTACTGGCAGAACCTTTGTATATTCTTTCCCAAACAAAGAAATACTACATAATAAGAGTGTATACCGAACCTACAGCTACTCTGCTACGTTGCCTAACAACTTATATCTTCATAAAAGGACATATTAAAGTGGTAATGCCACATTAGCCTTCTACTCCAGTTTATTGCCAATCTCATAAAATGCATACACCCACAATGTTCTCATTGTTTACACCTGATATTTGGGAATCTAGTTGCACACAATTGCCTTGTAATTATACTTGAAAGGATCACAAATCATTCTGAAAAAAGTGACCATTTAGTGCAACTACCTCAATCTCATTATCTATTTTTTTGCAGTGAAACCATCTCATTATCATCAAAAAATAAAATATAATTAGTGCAACCATCTACATGGCCCAACTTTGTGACAAACTAATAATCCAGTTCATTCCAATAGCCAGTCCATACTGTATATTGTATTATTTTGGTATATGTACCAAGGATAATATTTCTATATATTAGAAGATTTCAACTAATGTATTTTTGTGATTGGTTAACAAATACAACTGCCCTAATTATAATAAGATAAAATATCAGGAACACTTCCCTTCGGCATTCTTTTGTCCTGTGTTGTATTCATCCATTTTAAGTTTATATCTTGAAACATAATAGAGCTTTCCAGGACAAACAGTATAATTTTGCCAAGTGACGTATCCAATTTATAATATTCTCTGCTGCACTTCTGTTCACATACCCATTCATGCTTTCCCATGGCATTTTAATTTGTATTATATTTGTTGATCAATACAGTACCATAATAGTGATTTCTTTTGCAGGAGAAGCTGGTCGTATTTGCTTTGTCTCAGGTCGTTTATGCAGCCTGCATTTTCATTGGATATTGGACATATTTTCTTTTATTTGCTAATATCAGAACTTTTGATCTCCTTCCATTCAGGTTTCTTCTTTATTTGTCCTGTTAATTGTCTAATTGGGCATGAGTTATCACAAGTTAATTATATTTCCTTGTTGATGCCAAAACATGCACATTGTCAGGTTGTCAACCCTGATGGTCTATGATAAACAGTTATTGCACATGTGCATATTGTTTACAGGCCAGACTATCAGGAAGCTGATCCTCCAAGAAGGCGAAAAATTTGTTCTTGTTTGGTTTGATACTCCATTTAACCAGGCTGCATATGGTCTTGTGGATAAATTAGGCAAGTATGTCAAGCACCTTCTGTTTCAAGTGCTTTTCTTTAGATAAACGGGAGTTGGCGAGGCGTTGGTTCATCAATGCCTGCCACCTCCCTTTCTCACCTTGCTAGAATATCTCCAACAAAAAATAACAAATTAAGTAACTAAAAATACGACGAAGCTACCCAAAATACTGACTAACCACCTTCTAAAAAATCTCTAATGATCTTCTAATTGTTTGCAGGAAGTCTGGTTGTTAGAATAGTTTTCCTGCCATTTGAGGAGAGTTCTTATGCTACATTCACCCAGTTAGCATCAGGTTTCTCTTTTGCATGAATATAAAGTTTCATTTTGCTATGATAGCTAAGTACAATTGCTTATCATCTGTTTGGCCTGAAAGATTGAATTTCATGCATTTGCATCATTGCGGTCTACTGATCTGGAGAATCTGTCTGTAAGATTTGCTTATTGAGCATCTGTGTACTTGATTAGTCAAAGGAAGTTAACCTATGTTGTGCTGGTATCAGTTAAACAAAAACACTCATGAGATATAATTTTCCTTTCAAATCCATTTGGTCAGCTGAATTGATTATGTTCTTGTGAAGCGACTGCTTTGTGTATTGGCTACTGGTCATTTGATATTTCTGCCCACTTTTGGCATGTTTGCTATTCTCATTGTTCAGTATTTAAATTACTCATGACCTGTCTCACAGGAAGTAAGCCTCTTACAAGTACCATGAATTATTATTATTGCTAAGATAAGCATTGCTGCCAATGCAACGAAACTAGATTGCCTTCTGCATATTCCTTGCTATCTTAGATTGTAATGTTTAACACAATTCTGGCTTATAATGCTGCTGCTGTCCAGTTGTTAGAATTTATATAACCATTCCTATATCTCAAGCCATCTGAACTTATAAGCTTTGGCATATTTTCAGTTTGCTGCTGCTGTTTAATAACTTGTCCTTACAATTATAGTTGGCCAATATTATTGAACTCTTAGCAAAATTACTAAAACAATATGTTGTGCGCATTATCTTTGGATTTATATTTCTCTGAAAGAGCTAATGATGGATCCTTATCCACAGGGCAAACTCCTGAGAATGTATCCAATCTGGAAGGTTCTTTGCTCGGAGCTCTTAAACTTATTACGCTGATAGGTACACTGTCCAATACTGAATGCTGCAATGTGTATATTAATCTATTTATCTGCATGTTTTATTTGCTGTCAACTTCAACCTCCTAGTTTTCTGTGGATATTAGATGCGTTAACAGCCCTTGAATATGATCATCCTCTAACAATGCAGGTCTCGTGGTCATTTCTTTTGGTCCAAGTTATTCATACACCCTTCTGAATCTACTATATGGAAGAAGATATAGTGATGGCGAAGCTACAGCTGTCCTCCGTTACTATTGTGTTTACATAATCTTCCTAGCAATGAATGGTTTGTATTTAGTACTTATATGCAGTAGCTCTGCACATATTCATTCTATAATATTGCAAAGTAGATTGTTTTTAATAATGTTAAGAATATTTTATTGATGAATAGTAACTCTGCACTGTACCTGTCAAACCTAAATTATGTATTTGATTTTAAACTAGTTTTTGAAACCCAGAATTTGGAACATTGGGCATAACAGCCCCAGTTTCGCCCTTTCTGTTTTTAGATTTGTCTTCAGTTATGATGCATGTAGCACAGTAATATATCCAACTTGATACGAGGAACAGTTGTAATTTCTTTCCAGCCATTTAATTAGCAGTTACGTTCAGCCAAGTTATGACATGATCTCTCCTTTGAAAGCTATCAGTTCTTCGATATCTCATCCTGCACAACAATGTAGCTGAAGAAATTCTTTATTGAATGAAAACTAACTATACCATGCATTCTCTCGACAAGATTTTGACCTTTTTTTGGATTAATATTTTTCAAACAAGAAATATGTTACTGGTGGTGCTGATTGTTAGATATACCTGAGCTATTTAGTATTTGGTTAAATGTGCATATTAATTAAGTTCTGCATGAATGACTTATGTCCTTCGATATTTTCAGGCACTTCTGAAGCTTTCCTTCATTCTGTTGCCAATGAAAACCAGCTTAAGCAGTCAAACAATATGTTGCTCCTTTTCTCAGCAATTTATACTGTTCTAAATGTTGCTTTTATTAAATCCGCCGGAGCTGTTGGGTTGATTGCTGCAAATTCTGCCAGTATCCTTTGGTAATGACTCTGCTATCCTTGTTTTCTTCAAATTAATCTTTCCTGGGAGCACTTTCTTTGCGCCTTGACTGTCTGTAAAGATATGCTACTGCGAATCTCATATTCTGCAGTATTCATCAATGAGTATTTTAAGGTAAAGTTTCTTGAATGTTCCACCTTGGGATTTTTTCCTTGTATAAGGATTGCATTTGTAAAAGAAAAACTGATGACATATTTACAGGGCTCATTCTCCTTCTACCGCTGCTTGCCAGCTGGCTGGGGCGTTCTGCTCATTTCTGGTCTGACCACAGCTTTCTCCGAGAGGATGTTTCTGAATAGAAATAGGTTCAAGCAGACCCTTCCCATTCACATGGTGATAGGCATCATGTGCCTGGGCTTCTCATTGCTTGAGATGTAAGCACTACATCACCACAGAATGATACTTGCCCTGTTCAGATACTCCCTTCATTCCAAAATGTAGTGCATAGTGATTTAACAAAAAAAATCAAACTTGGTATGCTTTGACCGAATTTACATGAAACATATCAACATTTAGAATACCAAATCCGTACCATTAGATTCATCATGAAATATATTTTGATATACTGTATATTTGGTACTGTCGATATAGATGATTTTCTCTATAAACTTGGTGTCAAAGTTTATGAAGCTTGATTTTTGGGAAAACCAATGTGCACTATATCATGGAGCGGAGGGAGTATTATTAATCATCCTGACACAGCCTGTTTCTTGAGCAGATATCGTGGCGAAAAGCAGTTCTTGATGAGCATCATCAAATCGTTGAAGGGCCACGACAAACACACATGAACTTATATATTTGGGACAAGTGGATTTGCCCCAGATATATAACTGATATTGCCATACAACATACATGTTGTAAATACATGTTTACTTGCTAGAGTACCCAAGAAAGGAGCTGGACCCAGCAGCTGGAGAGGCTTCTTAAAGAACAGATCAAATTGACCGAAATCATAGATCGCCGCTCTGCAGAATTGAATTGCTGTGACAGGTTATAGAGGCGTCATAAAGCATAGACCATCTGGGTAGATAGGTGATATATTCTGTAACTTTTCTACATCGGACTTATTAAGATTAAATTGCCGCATGGTTGCCGGAATTTACCATGTTGTGCCAGTCAGGTTTATTTACCTGAGTTTCAATGCAGAACTTTACAAAATTCTTTAATTGTTTAACTAGACAGCTGGGAATGAATTATGTGGTAATGATTTTATGTCTGACGATTGTGCAATTTCAAGGAGTTGAGTGGATCAACTCCTTAATTTCATCATGGACATGTTACATAAACAGCGATTTTTCTTGGTGTTGATGTTGATGTGCCCATGGCTAGCATAGCCAGCCCTTCTTCATCAGAACTGGATGCTTAGGATTTGTCATTCCTTCACTAAGGTGAGCCGTGGGCACGAGCCTCTGGGTACTTGTATGGCTGCTCTTGTAATAGAACTATATAGGAAAGAACTTGAAGGCCGATACAGTCTTAAACGTTCTATACATAGATAACTAATCACACACATGTATTACCAATATAAGCATGTAAATACTGGTAGGTCTGGTGACATGTTTTATCAGTTAGAAAACTAAAATGTTCCAGTATATGGAGGGAGTACTAAATACTTGCAAAAGAGGATGCAGGGAAGTTACTGAACATGTGGTTACCATTTTCTACTAAGCTAGTAGAGTAAGTAGGATTAGAACTTTGAACCTACATTGCCAGGTTATCTCCTTGCCCCAAAGAGCACGACAAGCAAATCTACTTTACCACATCCTTGCAGATGCAAGTATGCACTAACATTTATACTTGGAATCTGAAAATCAGTGGTAGCCATGATATAAATACCTGCTGGTTTTTTTTTATTCCTACCTACTATAGGAAAGAAGACTGTAGTAACATAGGGAGAGGAACGCCAAAATGCCAACAATGAATTGCAGCATAAAAAATCATTAATTGCATCAATACTATGCTTTTTTTTTTTGCGCGGAACATCAATAATTTACAACTGCTCTGACGCTGGAGTCTTATCAGACTATAGATACAAAGTGTTTTACAACTGTCACCGATGAATCAAAGGCAACATAAGCGCACAATACATATAGTTGAAACTGAAACATCAAAAGTCTGCAACATAATCCAATTTATGGCTGCAACTTTAAGGCACCAATGTCCTAATGCAAGATGCAAAAGGGCTAGGCTTCACTATACCTAATAATCAGCAGTCTAGAGAGTTCTTATGGCCTAAATTACATTGGTGTTGACTTGCGTTGTATATATTCACTTCTATTACTGAACTTCAAAGTATTTGAAATGTGATAACTACGTTTTTTTTCCAAAATAAGGAAAACCTTTCCCTATATAGTTAAGAAGAATCTTTCTCAGTTAATTACGAAAAACATGGCAAAAGGAAAAATTATAATAGCACACGATCTTGCCAAGCTAGACCCAAGGCACCACAAATCGGCACTACCACAATACCACAAACTTGACACATCGAAAGAAGAAATCTCAAAGGAGCTGCCACAAGCGTCATTGTCATCACGTACTGTGAAATGGTCCAATTGCTTGGACACCATGATCGGAGCACCGGCGAAACTCTTCACCGCAGACACAGCAAGCCCACACACGCTGGTCCACATACCCGACCATGCGCCAGCGATATGTAGTTTTGATTTTGATAATGAGCTTTGAAGGAATAGCAAAAATTGCGTTGATCTGATCAACCACATGTCTTCTACAACGTCATTGTCACTACACAAGCGACACCACACAACAGCTCCAAATCCAACTCTAGGAGACACAAGAAAAATAGAGCACAAATATCCATGACACCCACCAGAGAGCCGACTAGGAGGCCCTTGCTGCGACCCAAATGATCAAGAAGCTCCACTGTGGTAAGAGCAACCCTCGTGAAGGGTTTAGGCATCTCACGATTTTTTTTAAGAACAATCCACTTGTTTTTATTGATTCATAATAATGTTTGTGGGAATCATTATTACATCATGAGGAATGTACTATATATATATCACCAAGCTCCCTGGAATTGGAGGCCTCTCATTCAATTGAGGCCACCAATATGGAACTGGGTCACCGATTTTGACCGGGCCAACAATCTCGCACTCAATTATTTTAATTTACTATGCTCAATTATTTTAGAGCTCTCCTATTCCATTTAAGAAATTAAATATTAGATTTGGTTCATGATTTTGACTGGGTCAACAATTTTTGAAGTCAATTGGAAGCAACCGGCCTATAAAACATATCAATCCTAGGCACCCTCTCATCACCTACAAAAATAGTGTCAAGATGTGATAATGTAGCACCAATACAATACATGCAGCCACTAACGTAAAAAAGAAAACCAGTTACTAGTAAAGAAGCAAAAGAAAGGCAAAAAGAAAACAATATGAAGAAAATCAAGAAAGAAAGAAAAGAACAATGAAGAAAGAAAAATCAAATACCAGTGAAAAAACAAAGTATAACAAAAGGAAAAAACCAAAGACAAAACAAAAAGAAAAAATAAATAAAAACCCGACCAACGCGAGAGACTGCCCATGGCCCAATTCTGTGAATACCAGCTAAATCTTCTCAAGGTCCAAAATAGACCGGGGTCAAAGAGTTTGGTGTGCTAATTTCAAGGATTGAGAGTTCATGATTTGATTTAGTTTTCGCCTACAAATTCAAGGTTTGTTTTGGACTTTTTCCGAGCACGATGTCGTGGTACTAAGACTGACAGTAGAATAGGGGGTAGGTATGGAGAGGCAGGATCCTAGATATGGAGTAGTTGTATACGCAAGTGATTTATGAGTTCAGGCCCTTCTCAGAGGAAGTAACAACCCTACGTCTCGGAGCCCGGAGGCGGTCGACTGGATTATATGCGTATGAGTTATAGGGGTGCGAACCCCTCTGCCAGTGGAGGGGGGTGGCTTATATAGAGTCTGCCAGGACCCCAGCCAGCCCACGTAGCGGAGTGTTAAAGTACATTAAGGCCTGGCGTTACTGGTAACGCCTTACATAAAGTGTCATCATGACTGTCGGTGTCAAAACCGGCGGATCTCGGGTAGGGGGTCCCGAACTGTGCGTCTAGGCGGATGGTAACAAGAGACGAGGACACAATGTTTTACCCAGTTCGGGCCCTCTCGATGGAGGTAAAACCCCACGCCCTGCTTGATTAATATTGATGATATGGGTAGTACAAGAGTAGATCTACCACGAGATCAAGGAGGCTAAACCCTAGAAGCTAGCCTATGGTATGATTGTTGAGAGGTAATGTTCGCCCCACGGACTAAGGCCCTCCGGTTTATATAGACACCGGAGAGGCTAGGGTTACAGAGTCGGTTACAATGGTAGGAGATCTACATATCCGTATTGCCAAGCTTGCCTTCCACGCCAAGGAAAGTACCTTGGGACACGAGCGAGTCTTCAATCTTCTATCTTCGTGAGTCCGGGAGTCCGGCGGATATTGATAGTCCGGCTGTCCGGACACCCCTAGTTCAGACTCCTCGGTAGCCCTCGAACCGGTCTTCAATGACGATAAGTCCGGCGTGCATAATGTTCGGCATTGCAAGGCGGGTTCCTTCCCTTGAATAATTCGGAAAAGATAATGAACACCAGGATAGTGTCCGGCTCTGCAAAATAAATTCCACATTCCAACGTAGAGAGAATAAAATATACACTTAGCTCAATCTGCTGACGTATTATGTGGCGTGACATCACACCGCAGCCAAGCCCTCGTTTGAATCATTTTTATTGTTTCGCCTCAGCACGTTTAGCGAAGCGGTTTCCTTGGCACGTCCTGTCGAAGCAGAGATCGTGTTCCCTTTTATTCCGGGATCCTCATCAATACGTGCGTGGGTAACCCAACCGTTCCCGTCGCCATGCCTCCTCTATCAAAGGGGAATCTCAAACGGTCACGGAGAAGGCCCTTGGTATTTCTTCCCCCTTTATAAGAGGACCAAGGCCTGTCCTTGTTCTTCAATCTCGCATCGAATCTTTCCTCCGCTCCTAGTTCCAACACCCGAGCTTGGATTCGGCGCCGGATCCTAAACAATGTCCGCTCCGACCTCCGGGGTGGTGGATGCCCTCCTCCGTCACGGAGGAGGACATATTGAAGTTGCGGGAGGCCAAGCACAGCCCACGAAGTTTCAAGACAGGTTGCTGCCCAGGCAGGCCGTGCCAGCCCCCGAGCCCGGCGAATGCGTCGTTTTCGCATCTCACCTCCGTCGGGGATTAGGCTTCCCGACGGATCCCTTCGTGAGAGGGCTCCTGTTCTACTACGGGCTGGACTTCCACGATTTGGCTCCGGAGTCCATCCTCCATATCTCCGCATTCATTATTGTCATGAAGCCTTCCTCCGCGTCATCCCCCACTTTGGCCTGTGGCTGAAAACATTCAAGGTGGAGCCGAAGATGATCGGGGGGCGTCAAGCGGAGTGCGGCCGGGCGACCATAAGCAAGAAGGTCGATGCCCCGTGGCTCGAAGGTTCCTTCAAGAGGCTGGGAATGTGGCAGCAGGAGTGGTTTTACATCACTGCTCCAAGGGGCGACAAGCAAAAGCCGCCGCCCTCCTTGACCGGGACCTCCACGCCAACCGATGTCGTGGGTCAACCAAGGGCTCAATTGGGGCCGCCCAGGGCGTGCCCGCCTTTGTAGGGCGTATTCGAGACCTCCAAACAAGGGAGATCGACCTGGTCAAGGTGATGCAGGTCTTGCTAATCAGGCACCTCCTACCCTGCAAACGTCGTCCTCTCCGTCTATGGGAGTTCAATCCGGAGGGACCTCGTATTCTCCAGCATTTTATGGGTGCAACACCCACGGAAATGTACAAGCTGTTCTTCGGACCGCAGGTGGCGTGTCCGGATTCGGCCAAGGACGCAGGCCTAAGCCGCGATCGCCCGGATACTCAGGTAAATAGCTCAGAACCCGGACATTCTATTTGTATGCCTTTCAAAAGATCGTCTCCTGACCCTTTGTTCTTTACAGGAATGGGTGGCGCGATCAAGGCTGATAAGGTGTCCGGCCCCCCTCAGAGACCGTGACTTGGAGCCCGTGCTAGTCGAGAATGTTGGAGGTTGCGCCACGAGGGGGGCAACGGGGAAATAAAGGAGCTAATACTTAGCCCAAAGGCGATCAAGAGGAGGAACCAAGGATCCCTCCCTTCAGGGGAGAAGAGGACCGCCTCCAAGATCCGGAGGTCAAAGCCCCTAAGCGTGGGAAGAAATCCTCACGGGGTCCAGCGTCCGGAGAGAATCGGACGCGCAATCATCGCCAAGGACCAGCCCTCCAACGAGCCGTGAGTATGAAAGAGGAAGTTTAATAAGGAAGTACCTTCGTTTATGCTTCAGAGGTAACGAAATATTTATATCGCAGATTCGGATCTGCAGCTGTCCCAGATGAGTTCATCCTCGGGGACCTCCTTCCGGAGATGATGGAGAGCGTCGCCTCCGTCTGCAGCGCCGCCAGATGAGGCAAAGCGAGCCCAAGTGTAAATCACGGAGGGCGCCCCGAGTCCGGAGGGCGAGAGTTCGGCACCCACCGAGTCCGCCGAGAAGGCGAAGAGTTTGCTTGAGAGGCGTCCATTTCGAAGATCACCGCGCATTAATGCGTATGGTGGTCGGAAGGATTTCGTCGCTGAAAGCGGATGCGTAATGCCGCCATGAGCTTCTGGCGGGATTTGAGGTATCACGAAAATGATGCACCCTTTGTCTTTTAACAGTTTTGCATATAAAAAAATGCGCCCTGTATAGATAGTAGCCTCTGAGACTCGGTAGGTTGTCGAAAACGACAGTGTGCCGAGGATCAAAATCTCAACATCCCAGGTAATGAATACCGCCGTTCTGATACAGGTGGCGGATAGTCCGGGGGCCAGCCGGACTAGTGAGTTTGCCGAATTAAGTCGACAACTTGACGTGGCAGATGCTGACATCGCACTTGTCAACCAGCGACTTGACGAGTCGCAAGGTAAATAAATTCTCCGCAGCCGCTTTATTGAGTGGGTCCAAGCCCGCCTCTGATAAGTTATATGTTGTTAATACAGATAGTGCTGCTGCTGTGAAGAGCCTTCGGGCCGAACTTGCTCTAGCTAAGGAGCAAGCCGAAGGAGTGATCTGACTGCCGCGAGGCGGCCAAGAGTTGAAGGCGAAAAGGCTGCGACCGCCTAAGCGAGGCGGAGGTGTGAATTGGCCAAGAAATTAAAGGATGCTACCGACCGCAACGAGGCTCTTGAAAAGGAGCGCTTATCGGAGCGGGAAGACCTGAAGAAGGCCACCGCCGAAGCCAAGGATGCCCGCTCTGCGATGCGGGCTATGAAGAAGGAGCTGCGCCAAGCCGGAGAAATCGTGGCTGGCAAGCCTTTTCTTATCGTCGCCGGTTTATGGATGCCAAATCGCTCAATTTGAGCGGTTGTGGAGTTCGGAGGATCCGTATATGGACTTGGCTGCGAAAAGCGGCTGATGCCGTTAAGCACTTCCGGAGCAGGGGATCACGAGACGGAAGAGTTATATTGGTCTCAATTCCACAATCCGAATCGCCCTCTTCCGCCGACGGACGAGTTGGCGAATGGGCGAACTAAATAGACTGTCCGGATGGCCATGACTGACATCTTGGCCCATGTCTGGCCAGAGAGGTCCAAGGCGACGAGCTACTTCGGCCTACTGCAGCAATTCCTTGGGGCGGTGCCGCATATCAAGGAGATGAAGCGGTCGGCCTGCATCGAGGGCGCGCGGATGGCCCTGGCCCGTGTGAAGGCACAGTGTCCGGAGATGGACGCCACCGCTGTTGCTGCCCAGGGTTCGGATGGAAACCGGCTTCCTGCCGAGCATTATTTCGGGGAAGTTATGCGTGGCGCTCGTGTGATAGAGTCGCAGTGCTCTAAAAATGTAACGTTCAATTGAATGCGCCAACGTGTAGATCAATGATTATAGTATGAATGCTTTTTATACTTGTGCCTCCAAGTAGTAAAACTTCTCCTGTGCGGCCACACGTATACTTGTGTATAACCCGAAAGATGCGATCTTGACTTCACCCCTCGCACAAGGTCTTTGGGGTGTTCGCAAAATAGCGTTTTCACACTTAATCCGGCGTCTCGGTCCTGTTTTAAGGAGGTGGTAGCGAGCGAACGAGGCAATCCGGACTATGATGCTTTATCTCTTTCACTTAGCCAATGGAGCTCGAGGTGGGGCTACGATATAGCCCTGATGACACCGCACATCTCCGCACTCGGGTGCGTATGTGCTGACCGAAGCGGTCCTTCGTCAAAGCGAAATTCTAAACATTCCGATAGTCGATCAAGTGGTGACGGACTCTCGCTATATCATGACGATCGGTTTCGGCTTTCTCTCGAGGTGCTCGCCCAGCGAACCGGGGCACAATCGCAGAGTTCTCCGGTGCCGCGTTAGCCGGGTGATACCGAACGTAAGGCAGCAAAACACGGGGCCGGGCAAACCCAACATTTGACCAAAGACATGATTCGAGCTGATGCATATAATGCCTAACTCGAGATGCGAACACTCCGAAGGTGTTTGGACTTTATGATAATGGGCAGAATTATGCCCTAAGCCCCTTGTGTCCAGTGCGGGCATGGTCTGGCCGACGGCCGATGCCAAAGCGTCGAGCTCGCTTTGGCTATAGGAAGGAGCCAAGGAGAGTAACAACAAGAGACGATAATAAAAAGGTCTACGCAGGTCTTAATCTGAAAAGAATCCTTGCAACGGGTCCCTCCGCACGCGTCTGCGCTGTGTCTCCGTTCGCGCCGTTATCTCGGACAGATGCGCACGTTGTTCATCTGTAGAAAGAGAGGAACGTTTGGTTTTAGAAACAGTTCGTGCGAAAAATATGCAAAAGAAGAAATATAAATAATTAAAGCAAGGTTTATATGAAACCGCGATCGGTTGTGCGTGCGCAACCCCTTGTGAAAAGGGTATGTGGCTAGGGAGCCCCTAGCCTGCTGAGTCCGGATTCGTCTATCCGAGTCCGGGGTCTTTAAGTGACCCTCGCACTGAAATGGCGCCATGTGGACCGGGCATCTTAAGTGTAAGAGACGCGTAATGCGGTATGGCGTTGAAGCGGACAAAAGCCTTTCGTCCCAACAGTGCTTGATATTCACTTTTAAATGGGACGATATGAAAAATTAATTTTTCGCGTCGAAAGTTGTTCGGCGATCCGAACCCGACTTCTAGTAATATCGAGCTGTGCACTTGGCGTAAGGGCTGGCGTCCTCCTTTGAAGGAAGTGCGGCTGTGTCTAATTTTGGTAGGGTCTATCCCCATCCGACGGATTGTGTTTGAATATAGCAGGTTTAAGTCACTGCCTCCGTCCATTAGGACGTTTGTGAATTGCAATCCGTCTATTATCGGATTCAATATCAGGGGAGTCCGTCCCGCCCTTCGAACGCTTCTGGAGTAGTCCAGGTGGTCGAAAGTGATTGGTTTTGATATCCAATCTCTACGGTTGCTTTGGGTTGGACCGTGCGAGGCTCTTTTAGAAAGTGCCGCACTGTTTTTCCGTGTCCTCACATGAAGTGAGTTTCTTGCTTTGACCCCTTGTGGGAAAGTTTTTGTTTTCGGTGCCTGCTGGCGGGTTTATCTTCTTCGCTGACGCGTCGAGCCCCTTGTGTTCGGCGTTTAATCGGCGGACTGTTTGAAAACCCAACAATCCTGTGGGTGTGATTTGCGGGCCTTCCGGGTCTTGTGGATTTGACATACCCGACCCGAATTTTGTGTAGGTTAGACGGTTCGTCCTTGTCATCCTTGAGGGCTGAGCTTTATTATTTGGCCGTGAGCTTTTAAATCCGGCGTTGACTGCCGTGCTCTTTGGGCTTTTCTCTTTATTCCGCTGTTGTTTTTTTCTGTACCGTGATTTTCCATTTCCATCTCTTATCTCGGATGTACTTGGGTCATTGGTCTGCTTCTTGCCAGCCAGCTATCCTCCCCGCTTGAAGCGGGTCATGAGGCTTGTTAATGCGGTCATTGTCCTCGGTTTCTCTTGACCGAGGTGTCTGGCGAAGCCATTCGTCTTGGACATTGTGCTTGAAAGCTGCTAAGGCTTGGCGTCCGGACGATCGACTATTTGGTTCTTTTGGTAAGGAACCTGTTCCTGAATTTCATGCACTGACTCTCCGGGCTGTTGAGTTATGTGACTTAGGTCATTGCATCCGGAGGCGGACATAAGTCCCTTGAAAATTTGCTCGCGCTTCCTCGAGCTCTTCCCAACTTCCAACAGTGTTTTCTGGGAGGCTTTTGAGCCAATGACGGGCTGGCCCTTTGAGCTTGAGAGGTAGGTATTTTATGGCATGGAGATCGTCTCCTCTGGCCATATGTATATGCAATATATAGTCTTCTATCCAGACTCCAAGGTCTGTTGTTCCATCGTAGGCTTCTATGTTTATGGGTTTAAACCCTGCTGGGAATTCGTGATCCGGCACCTCGTCGATGAAGCATAGTGGGTGTCTGGCGCCCTCAGACTTGTATGTGCCGCTATCGTCGGACACTTGACGTGTTGCTTTGCTTCTTGGGGCTTTCTTTTTGGGTCCGTAGATGGACCTGGCTGGGCCATTGGACGGTGGGGGCTCTATGGCCTCCTCGTCGAATTCTGGAAGCAGCTTACGCTTCGGGTAGCTCTTCGATTGGTGGCCATTGCCGTATTTATCTGCGGTTTTGAGTACTTTGCTCCATCTTATTCGGAGCGCGTCTTCCGCTGTTTTGAGCTTCCGTTTTTCCTTCTTCAGGCTTCTTGCTGTAGCGATGAGCCTGCGCTTGAAAAGCTCTTGTTCGACGGGCTCCTCGGGCGCGACGAGTTCGTCGTCATTGAGGCTTGTTTCGTCTTCGGAGGGAGGTATATAGTTATGATCCTCAACCTTTTCTTCTGCCGCCCTTTCGTGAGGGCTTGCTTCTGCATCCTCCTGCGCTGAGTCTTCTTTGGAGGGTTGTCTTCGGCACTCTCTGGGGTATTGTTATTTCCTGTGCCGGAATCTATATTCTTGTTGTGGCGGGATTTAGAGCGGCGCCGCTGACGCCGGCGTTTAGGCTGCTTCTTTAGAGAGTCTGCCTCCGTTGCATCTTCGCCATCCCCTTCTTTTGGGGTGTCCACCATGTAAACGTCATATGACGAGGTGGCTTTCGGTGCCCTGTAGGCGCTGGCTCTTGGTCGTCTCCGGCATCGTCGTCCATAGCGTCGATGTCGTCGGAGTCGTAGTCTAGCATGTTGGTTAGATCCTCGACAGTGGCTACAAAGTGGGTGGTGGGTGGGCTCTGAATTTCTTCGTCGTCCGAACTCCAACCGTCCTGGCCATAGTCCGGCCAGGATTCTCCTGATAGCGAGAGATGCTTCAGAGAATTCAGGATATCGCCAAAAGGCGAGTGTTGGAAGATGTCCGCGGCGGTGAATTCCATAACCGGCGCCCAATCCGGTTTAATTGGTAGGGGCGCGGGAGGCTCGGAGTCCGGCGAGTCCGGCGCCTCGGGATCACGAGTTCGCAGGGACAAGATTGGTATTCGCTCCATCGCCGTGGATGTTGAAGCCCCGGCGGCGTCTATCCGCCGCCCTCGTCATGGGCAATCGGCTCGGGCCAGTGGCCGGCGGATCCGAATCTGGCCACCAAAGCACCGTGTCGGCGGCGAGCTAGATCATGCCCATCGCCACGGTCGGGCGCTTGGCGTGGCTCGAGTCCGTCGAAGATCAAGTCTCCGCGTCATCGCCGTGAAGTTCAAGCTTCGAATCGACTGACGGCCGGGCGTAGCTTTCGATCTGCTCCGGATGGCCAAGAGAATTGGCCCGCAGTGCAAAGCCGCCGAATCTGAAGATCTGTCCGGGAGAAAAGTCTCACCACGGCGGTGTTGATGGTTGAAGATGCCATCGAGCCTATTGGGGACCACAGAGGAACTCTCAATGAAAGCACCAATGTCGGTGTCAAAACCGGCGGATCTCGGTAGGGGGTCCCGAACGTGCGTCTAGGCGGATGGTAACAAGAGGCGAGGACACAATGTTTTTACCTGGTTCGGGCCCTCTCGATGGAGGTAAAACCCTACGTCCTGCTTGATTAATATTGATGATATGGGTAGTACAAGAGTAGATCTACCACGAGATCAAGGAGGCTAAACCCTAGAAGCTAGCCTATGGTATGATTGTTGAGAGGTAATGTTCGTCCTACGGACTAAGGCCCTCCGGTTTATATAGACACCGGAGAGGCTAGGGTTACACAGAGTCGGTTACAATGGTAGGAGATCTACATATCCGTATTGCCAAGCTTGCCTTCCACGCCAAGGAAAGTACCTTCCGGACACGAGCCGGAGTCTTCAATCTTCTATCTTCGTAGTCTGGGAGTCCGGCGGATATTGATAGTCCGGCTGTCCGGACACCCCCTAGTTCAGGACTCCCTCAATGACCATAAAGACTACTTAATTACAGACCGTTTGGATACAGAGTGGCTCTGGAACTCCTGGTGGTCGAGTGAGTCTTCTTGGTCGAGTGTCTTCGAGTCCGTCGAGTGGAGTCCTTCCAGGTCGACTGGAAGGGAGTTTCTTCTAAAGATGTCCTTGGGAAGGGTTCCTTGGACAGGTCCATGACCCTACCCTAGGTACATGACCTCATCATTAGCCCCCGAATGGATCGAGGTTTGAGTGAGGAAGGAGTTGATAATCTTTCCGACCTGCTTTTTGTGCTGCGAGTGTGTCTCTCTCTGGATCAATGACTTCTTAATGATGGCGTCAACTTCTCTTTCAGTCGCCTTGATCCATTCTTTATATATGTCGAGTGAACTTTATGAACTTGGAGATTTCCGAGCGGCGGATCGCAGGAGATCTTCCGTCTGACAAGTTGCTCTGCTGTTAGCGGATTTAGTGGGATCCGAATTTCGCGAAGCGTGCGAAGCGGAGAAGGCCGCGGTACTCGGATGGGATAAGGCAGAGACGCCTCAATTTCCGTGCCGCCTTTTTCGCCACGTATCGCTCGCGCGACTGTTGCGGGATTTGACAAGATTGCCTGGACCTACCAGTCAGCCACTCGGAAGCGACTCCATATAAGGCGCCGGGCGGAGGTTTTTTGAACAGTGCATCCCCATTTTCCCCTCTCCTGTCTTCAGATTCACTTGCTGCACTCGCCACCTGCTCAGCGCCACTGCTCCGTGCCCGCCTCATCGGCGACAATGGTGAAGGAGAAGACGGCGGCTTTGGAGCGAGCGAAGAAGGCGACGGCGAAGGCGAAGGGGAGAGCGACCAGTCGGGGTGGATCCTCGTCGCGGTCCAGCCTGCCGCAAGGTTGGATCCAGGGGGACTGGATCCGCTCGACCATCACCCAGAAGGATCTCGACGACCTGGCCAATGAAGGGCTGATCTCCCACGGGTCAGCAAGGCTTCCGGGGACGGAGTGGCAGCCGCAGCCTCAGGAAGGTGAGTGTGTGCTCTTAGCCACCCATATCGATCGTGGGTTTTCTCTGCCGCCGAATCTTTTCTTTTGAGGGTTTCTGAATTTCTTTGGGGCACAACTTCATCACTTCACACCCAACTCCATTGCCTATCTCGCTGCTTTCGTGTCTTTGTGCGAAAACTTCTTGGGTTGCCGGCCGCACTGGGGCCTCTTCAAACACATATTCACTTGTCGCTCTCAGACGGTGAAAAAGGCTAGTCGAATGAGAGAAAACCAAGTAATCCGGATGTCTGGGGTCTTGGGATCCAGATGAGGAGTAAGAGCGCCTTTCCAGCCATGACCCTTCCCGAGTCAGTTAGAGGGTGGCAGTCGACCTGGTTCTACTTCCAAGACGAGTCGACACCAGGGCAGTCGACTGGCCTTCCCCCGTTCTCCATGGACCGAGTGAACAAGCCGTCTTCTCTGAAGGTGCTTCCGAAGGAGAAGGCTCAGGTTAAAATGTTGATGGAACGTGTAGTCCAGCTCATTCATGACGGAGTGACTGGCATGGATCTTCTGGAGGTTTTCCTTCGACGGCGCATCCAGCCACTCCAATACCGAGGCCATCCGATGTGGTTGTACTCTGGTACCGAAGACACCACTCGGGTCCATCCAGAGGCGGTCAGCGATGCCACACTGGAGAGGTGGATGACTGCCATCACGGGGAACAAAGACAATCCTCGTGGGGCTAGGAGGATCCCACCACTCGACCATACTTACGAACCAGACAAGGTACGACCACTTATCTCCTATTGTGATCCTGTTTCATTCATTCTGTTTTACTGTAAATCGGTCGATTGACCTTTGTCTTGTTTTATTGTCTTTTAGATCACCACTGATTTGTATTCGATGCCCAACGGGGTACAAGCACAGACCGAGGAGGAGGAAGGAAGTGGAGGCGAAAGCCAAGAGGAGTGGGAATCGGATGGTGATGAGGGTGATGAAGATGCTGGCTGTGATGAGGAAGAGGAGGAGGAAGAGGAGGAGGAAGTCGCACCTCCCCGTTCTGAAAGACGATCCAAGCTTGTCCATGACCCTGCAGTCGAGCGCGGCAAGGGGGTCGCGCCTGTAGTGCAGTCGACCAAGCGTCCTCGGACGACCTCTCCGGCGCCGACTGAGAAAGCGCCGAAGCAATCTCGAGCGGCGTCGTCAAAGCCGACCAAGGCCTTACGAAAGATGAAGATGGTGATCCCCACTATTTCTGGATAATGGCGTAACTTGTGTTTTCTTGTTTCACATGGATTTATTCTTGGTCGATTCGTTAACTGACCGACTGATTTATGAAACTACAGTGCTGCTACTTCTGAGACCTCGACCAGACCTGAAGATCAAGAAATGGAGGATGCTGTCACTTCCAACCCTGGTATGACCTTTGTATTTTCGTTTCCAGTCGGTAGGATCTTCATTTTTAACTTTGAATCTTTTTTGCAGCTCCACCTAGTATCGTTATTGATCTTCCTGATGATGATGAGGAGGAACCACTGAGGCAGAGGAGGAATAGGAGGGCGTCTGCTGGCAAGACAACTCAGGTCGTATCAGCACCTGAGATGTTGGTTGCGGAGGGGGACAACATCACTCGGCCTACCATATCCTTTGCGGTGCCACTGACGAGTGCTCGCCCTTCGTCGTCGAGTGCTGAGCAGCCTTCACTTTTCTCCACCCACCACGTCCCAGAAGACCAAGCAAGCGCTGCTAAAGAAGCCATACGCCAGGCGGGGGTCATGATGGAGCAAGTGAAGGCGATCCGAGACGCCAGTCAGGCGGCTTATGACGCCAGTTCAGCCCTTCAGAGCAATGTTCAGGTTAGTCGATCACCGCCTGTTCTGTTAGGATATGGTGCCTGAAAACTTTCCTGAAAATCTTAGTATCTGTCGTACACCCACTGGGTGTGTCGATTGAAAATCTGGATTGGTGGGGGCACGCTGAGTGCACCCACTGGGTGTAGTCCCCAAGGCTATGGTGGACTGCTGGCAGTCGACCATAGTCTTTATGTCCTAAACTTTTTTCTCACTCGATCTGGTCGAATGGAATTATAGAACCGGTGGGGGCATGCTAAGTGCACCCACTGAGTGTAGTCCCAGAGATCGTGGTCGACTGCTGGCAGTCAACTACGGTCTGAAGAACGCCTCTTTTTTTTTGAAACTGTGGCTAACTGCTGGTGGTTAGCCTTTCTGTCTTTTTTGGTCGACTGGTCGACTCTGAGTTGATAGAACCAGTGGGGGCACGCTGAGTGCACCTACTGGGTGTAGTCCTCGAGACTACAGTTGAATTTTTGATTCGGCTGTAGTCTTAGAAATACTACGATTTTTCTCTTAGTCACTCGGAAGTGACTTATTTTTGACGTTTGTCGATTGATCCTTCGCAGAAATCTTGTGAGCTTGCAGCTCGTTATACTGAATTGGAGAACAAGCATATCCAGCTTGAAATTGATCTGAAGCTTGTCCAGGAGAACTTCATGAAGGCGAAGGAGGAGGCAAAAGGTATGTTTGGTGAGAACCTTGCCAACTGCCTTTGTTTCTTGCCCACTCCCGAGCCTGATCTCACTGTGATTTTGCAGACAAACTGAGGGATTCTATGAAGAAGAAGGACCTTGATCTGGCTAAGGCGCAGAAAGCAGCTTCGGAGAAGACCAAACTCGCAGAAGAAAAGCTGGCTTCAATCAGCAAACTTGAAGAGGAGAATACCAATCTGAAAGCTGCTCTTGATGCGGCCAACCAGGAGGTCAGTAGACTGAAGAATGACAAGATTGCCTTGATTGACAAGGCCAGCGAACTGGCGGGAAAGAAGAATGATCTGGAGGCTTATCTGGGAGGACTCGCCAAGAAGCTATTCCTCATGCTTGAAGGTGACTCTTTGTATCCGACTGGCTTTTAATTATGGTCTTACCACCAAACTGTTGCCTTAACTTTGGGTTGTGTCTACAGAATTCTGCCAGAACTTTGAGGAAGAGACTGGTCGACTGGAGACGAGCCTAGATCCCATCAACTCTCCTGTGAAGGATGAGGCCGCCATGAACGTGCTCCGTCTCGAATCTCGCGTTGCTGCTGTGGTCGACTATCTTGCAAGACTGAATGTTGCAACGTCGTGCATCGACACGGCATTCTGGCCAGGAGAAACTCTTCAAAATGACCTTGAACCTCTGATGACTCGACTAAACGAAGTTCCAAGTCAAGTGCAAGAATGGAAGAAGTCTTCTGCCAGATGTGGTGCCGATGTCGCTCTGTCTCTGGTCCGTGTTCACTGCAAGGACGCACGAGAGGACAAGTTGGCGGCTCTCAAAGTGGCCAATACCAAGAAGCATGACTTCCGATCCTTCATGGAGACCTTCATCGCTGCTGCCACTCGGATCACAAATGGAATCGACCCGGATGAGTTCGTTGCACCTTCCAGCCCTCCGCAGGAGGGGTAAAAAACTTCTATGCTTGATGCCTTAAATTTGCCTCGGTATGCCGAGTGGTTCTTGTAACCGATAAACTTTAACAGGCTTGGTTCCTGAGCACTTCTGGTTCCGTACGACGTTATCCGAACTTGGATTCGCCGTTTGAATATGTTTGCATTTGGCTTCGAACAAACATTATTCCTCGCTCGGTATATATGCAAGTGTTTGTGATGTTCCTTTGCAGGTAAGGATGAAGCACAAGTTGCAATCGACCTGTACCTCGTCATACTTAGGCTGGTACCGGACCGCAGCTAAGCCCCCAAGTGGAAAGCATGCTCTCCACTCGGTAGGATTTTCAAAAACTTAGGCGAGCACTAGGCTGCAGCTAAGCCCCCGAGTGAGAGGTCTGCTCTCCACTCGGTAGGATTTTCAAAAACTTAGGCGAGCACTGGGCTGCAGCTAAGCCCCCGAGTGAGAGGTCTGCTCTCCACTCGGTAGGATTTTCAAAAACTTAGGCGAGCACTAGCTGCAGCTAAGCCCCCGAGTGAGAGGTCTGCTCTCCACTCGGTAGGATTTTCAAAAACTTAGGCGAGCACTAGCTGCAGCTAAGCCCCCGAGTGAGAGGTCTGCTCTCCACTCGGTAGGATTTTCAAAAACTTAGGCGACCACTGGGCTGCAGCTAAGCCCCCGAGTGGGAGGTCTGCTCTCCACTCGGTAGGATTTTAAAAAACTTAGGCGAGCACTGGGCTGCAACTAAGCCCCCGAGTGGGAGGTCTGCTCTCCACTCGGTAGGATTTTTGTGGCGTACCTCTGAAGGAGAAGGTAACAGTCGACATGCACCTCGTCCTCCTTGCAGGTCGCACGTTGTATTTGTGGCGTAGCTCAGAAGGAGAGGGTAGCAGTCGACCTGCGCCTCGTCCTCCTTGTGGAGCGCACGTTGTATTTGTGGCATAGCTCGGAAGGAGAAGGTAGCAGTCGACCTGCGCCTCGTCCTCCTTGCGGAGCGCACGTTATATTTGTGGTGTAGCTCGGAAGGAGAAGGTAGCAGTCAACCTACGCCTCGTCCTCCTTGTGGAGCGCACGTTGTGTTTGTACTTAGGCGAGCGCTATGCTGCAGCTAAGCCTCCGAGTGGGAGGCTGGCTCACCACTCAGCAGGATTTTGTTTAAACTTAGGCGAGTACTTGGACTGCAGCTAAGCCTCCGAGTGGGAGGCTGGCTCACCACTCGGCAGGATTTTGTTGAAACTTAGGTGAGTACTTGGACTGCAGCTAAGCCTCCGAGTGGGAGGCTGGCTCACCACTCGGCAGGATTTTGTTGAAACTTAGGCGAGTACTTGGACTGCAGCTAAGCCTCCGAGTGGGAGGCTGGCTCACCACTCGGTAGGATTTTGTTAAACTTAGGCGAAACGGATTCGCAGCTAAGCCCCCGAGTGGGAGGCTGGCTCACCACTCGGCAAGGATTTTTTTACAAACTTAGGCGAAACGGATTCGCAGCTAAGCCACCCACTGGGGGACCTTTATGTGAACAAAAGTGACAATAATCATTGGGAAAATTATAACACTATTGTCTTTAAAAAATGAACTACAGAAGTACTTTTATTACATCTCATCCGAGTGCATACTTAAGTATAAAAGGGGCGAAGCAGCTCCGCCTTCCAAGCTCGGGTCTCGTCAATCTGGTGCTCGACATTGTAAAGGCGGTATGCTCCATTGTGGAGAACCTTGGTGACGATGAAGGGACCTTCCCAAGTAGGAGCAAGCTGTGTGGCTTCTGCTGATCCACTTGGAGAACCAAATCTCCTTCTTGGAAGGCTCGACTCTTCACGTTTTTGGCATGAAAGCGATGCAAGTCCTGCTGATAAATGGTTGATCGGATCAAGGCCATCTCTCTTTCTTCTTTTAAAAGGTCGACTGCGTCCTGCCGGGCTTGCTCTGCTTCTGCTTCAGTGTAGAGTTCGACTCGGGGTGCGTTGTGAAGCAGGTCACTCGGCAAGACTGCTTCAGCTCCGTAGACCAAGAAGAACAGAGTTCTCCCAGTTGACCGATTAGGTGTGGTCCTTAATCCCCAAAGTACTGACGAAAGTTCGTCGACCCATGCACCAGCTGCGTGCTTGAGATCGCGCATCAATCGGGGTTTCAGCCCTTTGAGAATTAAGCCATTCGCTCGTTCTGCCTGTCCATTCGACTGGGGGTGAGCGACTGAAGCATAGTCGACTCGTGTGCCCTGAGATGCGCAGAAGGCTCTGAATTCCTCGGAATCTAAATTTGACCCATTGTCAGTGATGATGCTGTGTGGAACCCCATATCTGAATATCAACTCTCTGATGAAGCTGACAGCAGTGCCGGCATCAAGATTCTTGATGGGTTTAGCCTCAATCCACTTGGTGAACTTGTCGACTGCTACCAGCACATGGGTGAAGCCACTTCTGCCTGTTCTCAGTGGTCTAACCATATCCAATCCCCATACAGTGAAAGGCCAGACAAGTGGAATTGTCTTCAAGGCTGAGGCGGGTTTGTGTGACATATTGGAGTAAAATTGACACCCTTCACACTTGTCGACTATCTCCTTTGCCATTTCATTTGCTCTTGGCCAGTAAAATCCCGCTCGGTATGCTTTAGCCACGATGGTCCGAGAGGACGCATGATGGCCACAGGTCCCCGAGTGGATATCATCAAGGATTATCCGACCTTCTTCTGGCATTATACACTTCTGACCAACTCCAGTCGCGCTTTCTCTGTACAATTGTCCCTTTATCACGGTAAAGGCCTTAGATCGGCGGACGATCTTTCGAGCCTCTTCTTCATCCTCTGGGAGCTCTTTCCTTAAGATATACGCAATGTACGGCACTGTCCAATCGGGAGTGATCACCAATGCTTCCATGATCAGGTCGACCACTGCTGGAACTTCAACTTTAGTCGGATCAGTGATACTTTTAGGCTGCAGAGCTTCTTCGATAAAAGGATCTTCTTGAACTGATGGAGTGTGGATATGCTCCAAGAACACATCACTGGGAATGGATTCTCTCTTGGAACCTATCTTCGCCAAATCATCAGCCGCTTGATTCTTCAGTCGGGGTATATGATGGAGCTCTAACCCCTCAAATTTCTTTTCAAGCTTTCTCACTGCATTGCAGTATCCAGTCATGGCTGGGCTTCTAACATCCCACTCCTTCATCACTTGATTGACCACCAAATCTGAGTCGCCATGAACCATAAGGCGACGGACGCCGAGTGAAATGGCCATGCGCAACCCATACAAAAGTGCTTCGTATTCTGCTTCATTGTTGGAGGAATCAAAGTGGATCTGGAGCACATATCTGAGTTTATCTCCTCGGGGGGAAACCAATACTACCCCAACACCGGAACCATTTAACATTTTAAAACCGTCAAAGAACATGGTCCAGTGCTCCGAGTGAACTTGAGTCGGCTGTTGTTGTTCAATCCACTCGGCAAGGAAATCTGCTACTGCTTGGGACTTAATGGTTTTCTTTGCCTCAAACTTGATATCAAGGGGAAGGAGTTCAATCGCCCATTTCGCCACTCGACCGGTTGCATCTCTGTTGTGCAAAATCTCGACAATGAGCGTCACGACGATCGTAATGGAATGATCGAGAAATAATGAGCAACCTTCTTCGTGGTCATGTAGATCCCATACACGAAGCTTCGATAATGAGGGTATCTTTGCTTCGATGGGGTCAATACTTCAGAAAGATAATATACTGGGCGCTGAACTTTGAAGGCTTTCCTTCTTCCCGCCGACCGTAAGTCTTGATCTTGACGACTTGTCCTGTGGCTGCAATGTAAAGCAACAGAGGCTCTTTGCTGATTGGAGCGGCAAGCACCGGCTGGGTGTAGAGCGAGCTTTAGCTCGGAAAATGCTGCATCACTCGAGTCCACTCGAACTTGTCGACTTCTTCATCATCGGTAAAGAGGCAGTGCCTTTTCACCGAGGCGGGAGATGAATCGACTTAATGCGGCCAAGCATCCAGTAAGCTTTTGGACATCGTGCACACGCACAGGGCGTTTCATTCGGAGTATAGTGCCAACTTTTTCTGGGTTGGCGTCGATTCCTCGTTCGGAAACGAGAAAACCGAGCAACTTTCCGCCAGGAACTCCGAATGTGCACTTTGATGGATTGAGCTTCATATCATACCTCCTGAGATTAGCAAATGTTTCAACGAGGTCAGTCAACAGGTCGGAACCCTTCCGTGATTTGACCACAGTATCATCCATGTACGCTTCCACGTTCCGACTGATTTGAGCGAGTAAACACTTCTGAATCATCCTCATGAACGTGGCTCCAGCATTCTTGAGGCCGAATGGCATGGTGACATAGCAGAAGCATCCGAATGGAGTGATGAAAGCTGTTTTGATCTCTTCTGGTCCATACAGACGGATCTGATGGTACCAGGAATAGGCATCTAAAAAAGACAATCTCTCACATCCCGCAGTCGAGTCGACAATTTGGTCGATGCGAGGGAGAGGAAAATGATCTTTCGGGCAGGCCCGATTGATATGTTTAAAATCAATGCACATGCGAAGTGACTTGTCCTTCTTGGGGACCATGACAACATTGGTGAACCACTCGGAGTGGTAAACCTCTCGGATAAACTCTGCTGCCAGGAGCCGAGCCACCTCCTCGCTAATGGCCTTCCTCTTCTGGATGGCGGACCGTCGAAGATGTTCTTTGACAGGTTTTGCTTTTGGGTCGACTCGTAAACGATGCTCAGCCAGCCCCCTAGGAACACCCGGCATGTCAGCAGGCTTCCATGCAAAGATGTCCCAGTTCTCATGGAGGAACTGGATGAACGCTTCTTCCTATTTAGAGTCGAGTGACGTGGAGATATGAGTCGGAGCAGCACTCGGGTCGGTTGGGTGGATGTGAACGGTTTCGCCTCACCGCACGACCGAAAGCTGACTTCTGTGGCGGGCTTCTTGGCCCGCAATAAATCACTCGGATCTGCATTTTTTCGATACTCTTGCAGCTCCACCATCGTTATATCGAGCATCGGCAATCTTTGAGCCCTTCGAAGCACTCTTACGCTTTTTTCGATTGCCAGTGATGGTGATCACACCCTTGGGGCCAGGCATCTTCAGTTTGAGGTATACGTAGCATGGTCGAGCCATGAACCGTGCATAAGCTGGCCTGCCCAAAATAGCATGATAAGCACTTTGGAAATCCACGACTTCAAATGTTAGCTTTTCTTTGTGAAAATGCTTCGAATCGCCGAAAACCACATCAAGAGCTATTTGGCCGAGTGACTCAACCTTCTTTCCAGGAATGACTCCATGGAAACTCATGTTCTTTGAATCGAGTGCGGACATCGGGATGCCCATTCCTTCAAGTGTCTCCGATACAATATTCAGTCCACTGCCACCATCCATCAGAACCTTAGTCAGTCGAGTGCCTTCGACGACCGGGTCGACCACCAAAGCTTGCCTCCCAGGGGTGGCTATGTGTGTCGGATGATCAGACTGGTCGAATGTAATGGCGGTCTAAGACCATTTTAGATAGCTGGGTGTCGCCGGAGCAACCATATTCACCTCACGGTTGATAACTTTCAATCGACTTTTGCTCTCCACATCAGCAAAAATCATCAGGGTGGAATTGACATGGGGGTATCCTTCATCACTGTCCTCTTTGTCCTCAGCCTTGTCCGACTCCTTTTCCTTATCCTTGGGTTGTTTCCCTTGAAACTGCTGGATTAAGAGTCGGCACAGGCGAGTGGTATGCTTCGGGTAAATGAAGTTACCCTCTTCGTCTTTCTTCGTCTGGATGTGGCATGGCAAATCCATCACGTCGTTTCCTTCCTTATCCTTCACCTTCTTGGGGTTCCAGGATCCTTTGGGCTTCCCTTTAAACTTGCCCTGAGTTACGGCCAAGGCCTCTCCAGGAGCAGCTGGCTCGGCTTTCCGCTTCTGCTTCCGACTGGAGTTTCCTTTTCCAACTGGCTTGGCTTGTACTTGACACTCCGGAGTCGATCCTCTTCTTCACCATTGGCGTATTTGGTGGCAATCTCCATCATTCGACTAAGGTTCATGTCTCCGGTACGACCAAACTTCAAACTTAACTCTCTGTTCTTAACACCTTCCTTGAAGGCACATACTGCTTGATGATCAGATACGTTCTCCACCGTATGATGCAACGTGATCCACCTCTGGATGTAATCTCTCAGGGTATCATTCGACTTTTGCACGCAGACCTGCAGGTCTGTCAGTCCTGCTGGCTGCTTGCAAGTTCCCTCAAATGTCCTGACGAACACTCGGGCAAGATCTTCCCAAGTGTAAATGCTGCTAGGAGCCAATTGATTCTGAAAGTGCTAGTATCGACTAGAGGGGGGGTGAATAGGCAATTTTTATGAAAGTCTTCAAAACTTAGAAGTTTCGAAGACAAACAACAGAAATGATCTAGTTGATATGCAGCGGAAGATAAACTACCATAAGCAAGCCATAGTCAAGTATGCAATGATGTGAAAGTACAGGACTAATAGCGGCCAAGTAGTAAGGATCAGGATGGAAGATAGTATGAAGCCAATCAACAGTAGTAGTCAAGCAATGAAGTCAAATAGATACATAGATAGGCAATGACTTCACGAAGACAAACTTAAGTAAAGGGTGGAAAGGGATAGAACCAGTCGCTCGTTGAAGACACAGATTTGTTGGACGATTCATGATTCTTTGTGACAACTGTAAGTCCAGTTAGGGAGGCTGAGATTTAACTTAGAAGACCGTGTCTTCACCTTATTCCCCTTGAGCTAAGGACACCCAGTCCTCGCCCAATCACTCTGGTAAGTCTTCAAGGTAGACTTCCAAACCTTCACAGACTTCGTTCACCGGCAATCCACAATGACTCTTGGATGCTCGAACGCGACGCCTAACAATTTGGAGGATTCACATCCTCAAGTGTAATAAGTCTTCAGTCACATAGGCAGTAAAGACTTGATGATGCCTAACACACTTTGGCTCTGGGTGTTTGGGCTTTGTCCCGCAAGGATTCTCTCTCTCAAATGCTTCGAGGTGGGTTGCTCTCAAACGACAAAACCCGTGCACAAACTCTGAGCAGCCACCAATTTATGGTGTAGGGGGTGGGCTATTTATAGCCACAAGGCAACCCGACCTGATTTGTCCAAAATGACCCTGGGTCACTAAGGAACTGACACGTGTTCCAACGGTCAGATTTCAAACACACGCGACAACTTTACTTGGGCTACAAGCAAAGCTGACTCATCCAGCTCTGGATAAGATTTGCTCTCATTGTCTTTGCTCGAAGACATAGAATTTGGGTTAAGCATCACTTCAGTCACTCTGACTTAGTTCACTTAGACCCCACTTAACAGTATGGTGGTTCCTATGACTCAACAAAGAAGAAAAAGAAACAACGAAACCACACAGTCTTCACGCTCCACAGTCTTCACACAATGTCTTCTCATGTCATAGTCTTCAATATGAATATCTTCTCATACCACCATTGTATTCAATGTCTTCATACATTTTTAGGGGTCATCTCCAGTAGGTAAACCGAATCAATGAGGGATACTACCTGCGTTATCCTGCAATTCTCACAAACGCATTAGTCCCTCAACCAACTTTGTCATCAATACTCCAAAACCAACTAGGGGTGGCACTAGATGCACTTACAATCTCCACCTTTTTGGTGATTGATGACAAACTGGTTGAAGTTTTCAACGGGGATAAAGTATGTGAAATTGTCTTCATAAGTGGCAAGGGCTCCCCCTGAAGATGTGCATATAAGTAATTTGCTTTTGGAATGCAAATGCACATGGCAGGTTGTACTTGTGGAGATCCACTTCAACTTATGAAGATAATTCATCATGCATGAAATGATATAGCAAGTAGAATGACATGCATAATGAAAAATGGACGTCTGCAGAATGATCTAAGTGCGGAAGTTATCATCGCACATGCGGAATTTATCATCGCATCACAGTAAAGCAAATAAGTAGCAGACGACCATCAAGTTTAGGTGTTACAACTCAAAGAACCAAATGTTTTAAAAAGCAAGAGTTGTAAGCACGAGGCAAAATATAATGCAACCGCCCATATGAACCCGCTTGAAGACTATCAACTCATACGCTTCTCCCCCTTTTGTCAGTAAGGACCAAAAAGGTTTGAAGACATAGAGCATCTACTCGTCCTCATGAGTAGGTGAAGCAGCAGGGTTATCGTCGTTGGTTGGCGGTGCAGACGAACTTGGTGCAGTGTTGATGCGTGTAGTAGTAGGAGGTGGTGAAGTAGCATCATCTTCATCATCGATCACTCTGGCATTGACAGTTGCCGCGGAGGAAGAATATTCAGAGTCTTCAAGAGATGGAGTGCGACGTAGGACAACAGTCCGTGGAGGAGTGGATTCAAACTGGAATCTTTCATTGAAGCCATCGTCTTGAAGATCTGCTTCAGCACTAAGCAGGGTCAAGCTCTTCCATGATCGCCGACAAGTCTCATGAGCAACAAAGGCATTCTTGGTGGCAAGGTTACGAATGCGATTGACATCCACCAAGAGGCTTTGCATCTGTCTCTTGAGCCAATAGTGATGCTTATCCTGTTTCTGATGAAGGGCCACAAGAAGTTCTTAGTCATTGAGAACGCGAGAACGCTTCCGAGGCCTTTGGGCAATGGTGCTTTCAGTGGCTTCAGTAGGTGCTCGATGAGGCAGACGAGTATTTCCAGCCAATGGATAGATTCGTGTTGCTGCTTGAACACCTTCAATGGGTTGAGTGAAGCTTTGGTGCTCGGCATTCTGAAGACAAAGAGGCTTCTTGGCAGGGTCAGAGTATATGGCTTCAACTGACATATCAACCTCTGGCAAAAAGATCAGATGATTGCGAGTAGAGGGCTGATAGTTGACAGATGAGTGTCTCTTGATGAGGCGCATGACCCATGGAGCATAAAACTTCAGACCAAATAGGTCAGATCCAGAAGCAGCAAGTTGCCTGATGAAGAATTCTTGAGTATTGAAGCTAATGCCATTGAGAATGTAAAATACCAATGTCTTCATAGCTCCTTCGAGCTTGGTCGCTGATGAATGTCCTTTGATAGGCCATAGAGTTTGCCGGATAATATGATATATTGTGCGTGGCAGATACTCAAGGTCTTCAACAAAGAAGTCTGTTGGATATTCAGCGTCAGATGGCAAGGGATTCATCATGCTCAACATCTGGCTCATGTTGGGTTCTGGTTTATGGAAGATGCTGTCCAATGCATTGCGGTGTAGCTGACAATCAGGTTCATATAGCTCTCCTGGAGTGGCTAGCCCTGTAAGCTCGATGATGTCAAGAGCTTTGGCTTCATGATGAACATTTCCGGTCATCCACTCAAGGACCCATGTCTTGATATCTCTGTAGTAGCCGCGAATGTGTAGAGTAGCATAGAATTGAAGCAATAGCTCTTCATTCCAGTGTTCTTTGTCTGTCATAAAGTTGAGCAGACTAGCATCACGAAAGCAATCAAGTGCTTCTTCTAAGCACGACAGTCCAGCAATGGCTTCAGTGTCAAGGTGCATATGAGGGAAAATGCGCCCTTGATCATATAGAACGCAGGAGTAATAGCTTCTCTGCTGATAGCTCCAGAAACGATCTGATGATATCCTTGGTTTGGAGTAGGGGTTCTTGGCGCTGTCAAAGAAGGTATTGTGTCTTTTGAAGCCATTAGCATTGAAGGACCCTGGTGATTTTGCAGTACCTGGAAACCTTAGCAGTCTTGGCTTGGGCTTCTGGACCTGAGGTCTATGCTCAACATGATAATCAAATTGAGGTCCAGAGGCAATAGGCGGAGGTACCAGAATGGGCCATCGGACAGTGGTTAGCTGACCATGACTGTATGCTTGCTCGATTGTATGGGGCCTCGGTGGCGGAACAGGAGCAGGAGCAACAACTGAGGCTTCAGGCTGCACAACAGGTGCTTCAAGAGCAGTTGCCTCATTAGCTTCAGGTGCAATGGCCTCATTAGCTTCAGGCGCAGTGGCCTCATTAGCTTCAGGCACACTGGTTGGTGTAGGCTCCACATTAGCGTCAGCCATGACTACGTCATTGGCTTCATTGGCATTGGTGGTGGTAGCTTCAACATTTTCAACCTCCTCTTGATGAACAGGAGGGTCGGGCACTGGCACGTTCACATTAGGAACAACTTCTTCAATCACTGGGGGAGTAGGGACACGTATGTCTTCTTGATTTTCCTCGGCTGATGCAGCCGGAATGTCTTCAACAGCTTGTACTTCAGACTCGGAGACATTCACAGTTGGAGTGGGTTCAGAAAAGACTTGACGAGCAACAGGTGGACGTTGCACTTCTCCTTCTAGAACGCTCGACAGAGGGACTTGAGGCCTTTGTCCTTTGCGCAGCCTACGAAATGCTGGCAACGCCTTAGGAGATGGAGGTGGCTGGGCCTCAAAGTCTTCATATTCTTCTTGCACGGGAGGTGTAGCTTGTTGTTGTTGTAGGGGAGTACTGGGGGAGTCTTGTTGCTGTGGGTGATCAGCCCACGATGCATCCTGAGCAATTGGCGTCAGAGGACGACCAATGCTGATGAGTTTGCTGTTCGTAAGAACAGGCGATGATACCACATTGTGTTCAATCTGAGGAAGAACTTCATCATATTCAACATTGTCATCATGACCAATGTCTTCAGCAGCGGTGGGTTCTGCTGCTAGAATATCTTCAGCTTCATGAGCCTCTGTAGAAGCAGGCTCATGGACTATCATCCTTCTTTCTTGATGTTCTGACGCAGGGCGAACCACTGAAATGGGTTCAACAACTAAGGGCTCTGTGGGAGCAGCCCTAGTATTCTTGGTCTTGCGCTTCTTCTTGGAGGGAGCGGCATCAGAGGCTTTAGTATTCTTCCTCTTTCTGGCTTCAGCCTCGGCAGCCCTCGTCTTCTTCTGTTCTGAGGCGGTTCTGGTGACCTTTGGCTTCGAGCCAGTCATGCTGCTTGGGAAGATAATGAAGGAAATATGCCCTAGAGGCAATAATAAAGTTATTATTTATTTCCTTATTTCATGTTTATTATTCATGCTAGAATTGTATTAACCGGAAACATGATACATGTGTGAATACATAGACAAACTTAATGTCACTAGTATGCCTCTACTTGACTAGCTCATTAATCAAAGATGGTTATGTTTCCTAACCATAGACATGTGTTGTCATTTGATTAACGGGATCACATCATTAGAAGAATGATGTGATTGACTTGACCCATTCCGTTAGCCTAGCACTTGATCGTTTAGTATGTTGCTATTGCTTTCTTCATGACTTATACAATGTTCCTACAACTATGAGATTAAGCAACTCCCGTTTACCGAAGGAACACTTTGTGTGCTACCAAACGTCACAACGTAACTGGGTGATTATAAAGGTGCTCTACATGTGTCTCCAAAGGTACGTGTTGGGTTGGCGTATTTCAAGATTAGGTTTTTGTCACTCCGATTGTCGGAGAGGTAACTCTAGGCCCTCTCGGTAATACACATCACTTAAGCCTTGCAAGCATTGTAACTAATGAGTTAGTTACGGGATGATGTATTACGAAACGAGTAAAAAAACTTGCCGGTAATGAGATTGAACTAGGTATTGGATACCGACTATCGAATCTCGGGCAAGTAACATACCGATGACAAAGGGAACAACGTATGTTGTTATGCGGTTTGACCGATAAAGATCTTCGTAGAATATGTAGGAACCAATATGAACATCCAGGTTCCACTATTGGTTATTGACCGGAAATAGTTCTCGGTCATGTCTACATAGTTCTCGAACCCGTAGGGTCCGCACGCTTAACGTTACGATGACAGTTATATTATGAGTTTATGAGTTTTGATGTACCGAAGGAGTTCAGAGTCCCAGATGAGATCGGGGACATGACGAGGAGTCTCGAAATGGTCGAGACGTAAAGATCGATATATTGGACGACTATATTCGGAGTTCGGAAAGGTTCCGAGTGATTCGGGTATTTTTTGGAGTACCGGAGAGTTACGGGAATTCGTATTGGGCCTCATTGGGCCATACGGGAAAGGAGAGAAAGGGCCAAAAGGGTGGCCGCACCCCTCCCCTTGGACTAGTCCGAATTGGACTAGGGAGGGGGGGGGGCGCCCCCTTCCTTCCTTCTCCTTCTCTCTTCCCTTTCCTTCTCTCCTACTCCTACTACATGGAATGGTTCCTAGTTCTACTAGGAAAAGGGGAATCCTACTCCCGGTGGGAGTAGGACTCCCCTAGGGCGCGCCATAGAGAGGTCCGGCCCTTCCCCTCCTCCACTCCTTTATATACGGGGGCAGGGGGCACCCCATAGACACACAAGTTGATCTATGGATCGTTCCTTAGCCGTGTGCGGTGCCCCCCTCCACCATATTCCACCTCGGTCATATCGTCGCGGAGTTTAGGCGAAGCCTGCGCGATAGTAGAACATCATCATCGCCACCACGCCGTCGGTTGATGGAACTCATCCCCGACGCTTCGCTGGATTGGAGCCGGGGGTACGTCATCGAGCTGGACGTGTGCTGAACACGGAGGTGCCGTACGTTCGGTGCTTGGATCGGTCGAATCGTGAAGACGTACGACTACATCAACCGCGTTGTCATAACGCTTCCGCTTGACGGTCTACGAGGGTACGTAGACAACACTCTCCCCTCTCGTTGCTATGCCATCACCATGATCTTGCGTGTGCGTAGGAAAATTTTGAAATTACTACGTTCCCCAACAGTGGCATCCGAGCCTAGGTTTTATGCGTTGATGTTATATGCACGAGTAGAACACAAGTGAGTTGTGGGCGATACAAGTCATACTGCTTACCAGCATGTCATACTTTGGTTCGGCGGTATTGTTGGATGAAGCGGCCCGGACCGACATTACGCGTACGCTTACGCGAGACTAGTTCTACCGACGTGCTTTGCACACAGGTGGCTGGCGGGTGTCAGTTTCTCCAACTTTAGTTGAACCGAGTATGACTACGCCCGGTCCTTGCGAAGGTTAAAACAGCACCAACTTGACGAACTATCGTTGTGGTTTTGATGCGTAGGTAAGAACGGTTCTTGCTCAGCTCGTAGCAGCCACGTAAAACTTGCAACAACAAAGTAGAGGACGTCTAACTTGTTTTTGCAGGGCATGTTGTGATGTGATATGGTCAAGACGTGATGCTATATTTTATTGTATGAGATGATCATGTTTTGTAACCGAAGTTATCGGCAATCGGCAGAGCCATATGGTTGTCGCTTTATTGTATGAAATGCAACGCCTACGTAATTGCTTTACTTTATCACTAAGCGGTAGCGATAGTCGTAGAAGCAATAGATGGCGAAACGCGACAATGATGCTACGATGGAGATCAAGGTGTCGCGCCGGTGACGATGGTGATCACAACGGTGCTTCGGAGATGGAGATCACAAGCACAAGATGATGATGGCCATATCATATCACTTATATTGATTGCATGTGATGTTTATCCTTTATGCATCTTATCTTGCTTTGATTGACGGTAGCATTTTAAGATGATCTCTCACTAAAAATTATCAAGAAGTGTTCTCCCTGATTATGCACCGTTGCCAAAGTTCGTCGTGCCCAGACACCACGTGATGATCGGGTGTGATAAGCGCAACGTCCATCTACAACGGGTGCAAGCCAGTTTTGCACACGCGGAATAGTCAGGTTAAACTTGACGAGCATAGCATATGCAGATATGGCCTCGGAACACGGAGACCGAAAGGTCGAGCGTGAATCATATAGTAGATATGATCAACATAGTGATGTTCACCATTGAAAACTACTCCATCTCACGTGATGATCGGATATGGTTTAGTTGATTTGGATCACGTGATCACTTAGATGACTAGAGAGATGTCTGTCTAAGTGGGAGTTCTTAAGTAATATGATTAATTGATCTTAAATTTATCATGAACTTAGTCCTGGTAGTATTTTGCAAATTATGTTGTAGATCAATAGCTCGCGTTGTTGCTTTCATATGTTTATTTTGATATATTCCTAGAGAAAATTGTGTTGAAAGATGTTAGTAGCAATGATGCGGATTGGATCCGTGATCTAAGGTTTATCCTCATTGCTGCACAAAAGAATTATGTTCTTAATGCACCGCTAGGTGACAAACCTATTGCAGGAGCAGATGCAGACGTTATGAACGCTTGGCTAGCTCAAAATGATAACTACTTGATAGTTTAGTGCATCATGCTTAACGGCTTAGAATCGGGACTTCAAAGACATTTTGAACGTCATGGACCATATGAGATGTTCCAGGAATTAAAGTTAATATTTCCAGCAAATACCCGAGTTGAGAGATATGAAGTCTCCAACAAGTTCTATAGCTAAAAGATGGAGGAGAATCGCTCAACTAGTGAGCATGTGCTCAGATTGTCTGGGTACTTAAATCGCTTGAATCAAGTGGGAGTTAATCTTCCAGATAAGATAGTGATTGACAGAGTTCTCTAGTCACCATCACCAAGTTAGTAGAACTTCGTGATGAACTATAGTATGCAAAGGATGACAAAAATGATTCCCGAGCTCTTCACGATGTTGAAATCAACGAAGGTAGAAATCAAGAAAGAGCATCAAGTGTTGATGATTAACAAGACCACTAGTTTCAAGAAAAAGGGCAAAGGGAAAGAAAGGGAACTTCAAATAGAATGACAAGCAAGTTGTCACTCCCGCGAAGAAGCCCAAAGCTAGACCAAAGCCTGAAACTGAGTGATTACACTGCAAAAGAAATGGTCACTGGAAGCGGAGAAGCCCTGAATATTTGGTGGATAAGAAGGATGGCAAATTGAACAAGGGTATATTTGATATACAGGTTATTGATATGTGCCTTACTAGTGTTTGTAGTAGCCCCTGGGTATTTGATACTTGTTCGGTTGCTAAGATTAGTAACTCGAAATAGGAGTTACAGAATAAATAGAGACTAGTTGAAGGGGAAGTGACGATGAGTGTTGGAAGTAGTTCCAAGATTGATATGATCATCATCGCACACTCCCTATACTTTTCGGGATTAGTGTGAAACCTGAATAAATGTTATTTGGCGTTTGCGTTGAGCATGAATATGATTTGATCATGTTTATTGCAATACGGTTATTCATTTAAAGTCAGAGAATAATTGTTGTTCTATTTAAATGAATAATACCTTCAATGGTCATACACCCAATGAAAATAGTTTGTTGGATCTCAATTGTAGTAATACACATATTCATAATATTGATGTCAAAAGATGCAAAGTTAATAATGATAGTGCAACTTATTTGTGGCACTGCCGTTTAGGTCATATTGGTGTAAAGCGCATGAAGAAACTCCATGCTGATGGGATTTTGGAATCACTTGATGCTTGCGAACCATGCCTCATGGGCAAGATGACAAAACTCCGTTCTCCGGAACAATGGAACGAGCTACTGACTTATTGGAAATAATACATATTGATGTATGCAGATCAATAAGTATTAAGGCTCGTGGCGGGTATCATTATTTTCTGACCTTCACAGATGATTTGAGCAGATATGGGTATATCTACTTGATGAAATATAAGTCTGAAATAGTTGAAAGGTTCAAAGAATTTCAGAGTGAAGTGGAAAATCATCGTAACAAGAAAATAAAGTTTCTGCGATCTGATCGCGGAGACGAATATTTGAGTTACGAGTTTTGGTCTTCAATTAAAACAATGTGGAATAATTTCACAGCTCACGCCACATGGAACACCACAACGTTATGGTGTGTCCGAACGTCGTAACCGCACTTTATTGGATATGGTGCAATCTATGATGTCTCTTACTGATTTACCACTATTGTTTTGGGGTTATGCATTAGAGACAGCTACATTCACGTTAAAAGGGCACCGTCTAAATCCGTTGAGACGACACCATATGAACTGTGGTTTAGCAAGAAACCCAAGTTGTCGTTTCTTAAAGTTTGGGGCTGCGATGCTTTTGTGAAAAAGTTTCATCCTTATAAGCTCAAACCCAAATCGGAGTAGTGCGTCTTCATAGAATACCCAAAGGAAATTGTTGAGTACACCTTCTATCACAGATCCGAAGGCAAGATATTCGTTGCTAAAAATGGATCCTTTCTAGAGAAGGAGTTTCTCTCGAAAGAAGTGAGTGGGAGGAAAGTAAGAGCTTGATAAGGTAATTTGTACCTTCTCCCGAATTGGAAAGTAGTTCATCACAGAAATCAGTTCCAGTGATTCCTACACCAATTAGTGAGGAAGCTAATGATGATGATCATGAAACTTCAGATCAAGTTACTACAGAAACCTCGTAGGTCTTCCAAAGTACAGTCCGCACCAGAGTGGTACGGTAATCCTATTCGGGAAGTCATGTTACTAGACCATGATGAACCTAAGAACTATGAGGAAGCGATGATGAGCCCAGATTCCGCGAAATGGCTTGAGGCCATGAAATCTGAGATATGATCCATGTATGAGAACAAAGTGTAGACTTTGATTGACTTGCCCGATGATCGGTGAGTCATTAAGAATAAATGGATCTTCAAGAGGAAGCCGGACGCTGATAGTAGTGTTACTATCTACAAAGCTAGAATTGTCGCAAAAGGTTTTCGACAAGGTCAAAGTGTTGACTACGATGAGAGTTTCTCACCGTATCTATGCTTAAGTCTGTCGAATCATGTTAGCAATTGCCGCATTTTATGAAATCGGCAAATGGATAGACAAAACTGCATTCCTTAATGGATTTATTTAAGAAGAGTTGTATATGATGCAACCGAAGGTTTTGTCAATCCTAAAGGTGTTAACAAAATGTGCAAGCTCGGCGATCCATCTATGGACTGGTGCAAGCATCTCGGAGTTGGAATATACGCTTTGATGAGTTGATCAAAGCATATAGTTTTCTGAGACTTGCGGTGAAGCGTATTTACAAGAAAGTGAGTGGGAGCACTACAACATTTCGATATGTATATGTGAATGACATATTGTTGATCGGAAATAATGTAGATTTATTACGCAAAGCATAAAGGAGAGTTTGAAAGGAGTTTTTCAAAGAAAGACCTTGGTGAAGCTGCTTACATATTGAGCATCAAGATCTATAGAGATAGATCAAGACGCTTGAAAAGTTTTTCAATGAGTACATACCTTGACAAGATTTTGAAGTAGTTCAAAATGGAGCGATCAAAGAAAGAGTTTCTTGCCTGTGTTACAAGGTGTGAAATTGAGTAAGACTCAAATCGACCACAAGAGAAAATAGAAAGAGAATGAAAGTCATTCCCTATGCTTCATCATAGGTTCTATAAAAGTATGCCATGCTATGGACCAGACTCCATCAGTATACTCTGCCTGGTTGCAAGGATTACAATAGTGATCTAGGAGTAGATCATCGACATTGGTCAAAATTATCCTTAGTGGAATAAGGATATGTTTCTCGATTATGGAGGTGACAAAAGGTCTGGTGCGTAAAGGGTTACGTCGATACAAGTTTTGGCACTGATCCAGATGACTCTAAGTCTTAATCTGGGTACATATTGAAAGTGGGAGCTGTCGTGGTTCTAAGTGTGACAGTAGAAGTAGGGGTAGGTTAAGGAGAGGCGATGTTCTAGTTATGGAGTAGTTGTAGAGACAAGGGATGTACGAGTTCAGGCCCTTCTCGGAGGAAGTAACAGCCCTACGTCTCGGAGCCCTGAGGCGGTCGAGTGGATTATGAGTATGAGTATTACAAGAATCTGAACCCTTCTATCTGTGGAGGAGGGTGGCTTATATAGAGTGCGCCAGGACCTCAGCCAGCCCACATAATAGAGGGAGTAAAGTACATTAAGCCAGGGGGGTTACTGGTAACGCCCGTCATAAGGCGCTTTAACTATCATTAAGTCTATTTAATTACAAGCCGTTGCACTGCAGAGTGCCTTCTGACCTTCTGGTGGTCGAGTGAGTCTTCATGGTCGAGTGAGTCTTCCATGGTCGAGTCCTTCCAGTCTAGTCGAGTGGATTCCTCTTCGGTCGACTGGAAGATGATTTCTTCTACGAGTGCCCTTGGGTAGGATGTTTAGGTCAGGCCTATAACCCTACCCTAGGTACATGAATCCATCATTAGCCCCCGAATGGATTGAGGCTTGAGTGAAGGTGGAGTTGACGTTGTTTCCGACTGCCTTTTGCATTCTGGCTACGTGTTGTCTTGGACCAAGATCTTCTCTGTTGATAACAAGAAACTTCTCTTCAGTCGACTTGATCCATTCTTGTTCTTTAGTCGAGTGACTTCCTTCGCTATTCCCGAGCGACGGATCGCAGGAGATCTCGCATTTGACAGACTGATCTGTCGCTCGCGGATCTCACGGGATACGAAATTTGGGGCAGCGCGCGAAACGGAACAGACTGCGGCGCTAGGATGGGACGTTACAGGGACGCCTCGATCTCCGCGCCGCCTTTTCCGCCACGTATCACGCAAAGGCGGCTGCTCGATATGATTGGATTGCTTGGGTCCACCTGTCATCCACTCGGAAGGGACGCTATAAATGCAACTCCCGGAGGCTCGTGCACAGTACCTTGTTCTTCCTCCTTAGCTCTCTCTGTCTCCGCTCTCCACCCCCGCTGCCGCTCTCTCGCAATCTCTCCTCTTGCGCATTCCGCCGGCGGCCATGGGCAAGGAGAAGACGACGATGTTCGAGCGCGCGAAGAAGGCGTCGGTGGCGGAGAAGGCGCCGGCGGCCGAGAAGGCGAAGGGGAGATCCACCGGTCGCGGTGGTTCTTCGTCGAGATCTAAGCTGCCAAAAGGCTGGGTCCAGGGGGACTGGATCCAGTCGACGATCAGGGAGAAGGATCTCCTCGACATGGTCTACGACGGATTGATTCCCCACGGCGCCATGAGACTTCTGGCCGAGAGTGGCAGCCTCAACCGTAAGAGGGTGAGTCGTGCTTTTGGCCACCCATGTCGACCGAGGTTTCGTTGTCGCCGAGTGTCTTCTTTCGAGGTTTTCTGAATTTCTTCGGAGCCCAGCTCCACCACTTTACTCCAAACTCCATCGCATACCTTGCCGCGTTTGTGTCTATGTGCGAAAACTTCCGGGTTGTCGATCAGACCGGGTTTGTTCAAGTACATCTTCACATGTCGCTCTCAGACTGTGAAGAAGGCAAGCCCTGGAGACGAGAAGACCCAAGTAGTCCAGATGTGTGGTGGTTTAGGAGTCCAATTGAGGAGCAAAAGCACTTTCCCAGCTATGCATTTTCCCGAGTCGGTCAGGGGTTGGCAGTCAACCTGGTTCTATTGCCGGAATGAGACGACGCCGGGGCAGTCGACTGGTCTCCCCGAATTTACCATGAGTCGAGTGAATAAACCCTCCTCCCTAAAGGTTGTTCCTGAAGAGAGGGCTGAAGTGAAGATGCTGATGGACCGCGTGGTGCAGCTGGTTAGGGACGGAGGATCGCATGGATCTCTGGAGGTTTTTCTTGAGGCGAATCCAGCCCCTTTGGCCCGGAGTCATCAGATGTGGTTGTATTGCGGCACCGAAGACGAGACTCGCGCCCACCCGGAGGCGTCGACGATGCCGTAGTGGAAAGATGGATGGCTGCAATCATCGGAAACAAGGACAATCCTCGCGATCCCGGAGGATTTCTCCGCTGATCGTGACAGCGCCCGGATAAGGTACACTTGTTCATTTTCCGTTGTATGTCCATCGAGTGTGCTTCAGAGCTTGGTCGATCGAACTCGCTTGATACTTCCGTGCCCTCACGAGCTATACTCAATGCCCAACGGCGCCAGATTCCGACCGAGGAGGGGGAAGCGGTGGAGGTGAGAGCCAGGAGGTGGGATTCAGATGCTGCAGGAAACAGCGGCGGCGAGGATGACGATGATGAGGACGATGATGACGAGGATGAAGAGGAGGAAGTCGCACCACCGCGCTTGGAAAGGCGGTCAAAGCTTGTGCACGATCCTTGGTGAACGCGGTAGGAGTTGAGATCGCTTCATGATCGACCAAACGCCTCGGACCGCTTCTCGGTGCCGACCGAGAAGGCGCCAAGCAATCAAGGTAGCTCCGCCTAGGACAACCAAGCCTCTGCCGAAAATGAAGGTGTCCATCCCCACCATCTCAGGGTAAGCATATTGCTTAAATCTTCTTGCTCTATATAGATTTTGTCTCTGGTTGATACTTGAATCGGTCGACTGATTCTTTGGATTTTCAGCGCTGCGACCTCTGAAACTTCAACTAAGGCTGACGACCATGAGATGGAAGACGCCGCCACCTCAAATCCTGGTACTGTATCCTTAATTCTTGTTCTTATTCGATTGACTCAAGATTTCTGACTTTAACTCTTTTCTGAAGCTCCAACCGATAACATCATTACTCTTCCTGACGACGATGATGAGGATGAGGAGCCACTGAGGACTAGGAGGAGCAGGAAAGCATCTACTGGCAGAGAAGCCCAAGGTGCAACGGCGCCCGAGACCGTCGTGGCGGAAGGAGAGGTCGGCACTCGACACACCGTGTCCTTCGCGGTGCCGCTGACCAGTGTTCGGCCCACTTCGTCGAGTGCTGGACAACCTTCGATCTTCACCACGCACCACGTCCCGGAGGACCAGGCCGATGCTGCTAAGGAAGCAATCCGTCAAGCGGGGATCATGATGGAGCAAGTGAAGATCGTCCGGGACGCGAGCCAAGCCGCTTACGATGCCAGCCGCCTTCTTGAGCAATGTTCAGTCGATCGACCACCACCTGTTCTGTTAGGATATGCTATCAAAACTTTTCCTTTCTGGAATTCATAGCAGTCACCCACTGGGTGTGTTGGTAAAAAAAACTCCGTATTGGCGGGGGCACGCTGAGTGCACCCGCTGGGTGTAGTCCCCAAGGCTAAGGTCGACTGCTGGCAGTCGGTCTTAGGCTTACTAAGTAGATTTTGATCATAATCCGAATGGAACGACAATGTTTCTGAGGCCAGTGGGGGCACGCTGAGTGCACCCACTGGGTGTAGTCCCCGAGACTGTGGTCGACTGCTGGCAGTTGATTACAGTCTGAAGAAGTTTCGGTCGACTGGTCGACTCGCTCTTTATATATAGTTTTTTTTGGTCGACTGGTCGACTATGTCTTGAGTAACACCAGTGGGGGCACGCTGAGTGCACCCACTGGGTGTAGTCCCCGAGACTACGGTCGAATGCTTGCATTCGACTGCAGTCTTAGAAATGCACCATTCTTTTTTATTCACTCGGAAGTGGATTATCTCTGATACTTTTGCAACTGACCCTTCGTAGAAATCTTGTGATCTTGCGACACGCTATACTGAACTGGAGCAGAAGCATATTCAGCTCGAGTTGGACTTGAAGCTAGTGCAAGAGAATCTGACGAAGGCGAAGGAGGAGACCAAAGGTATGTTTGGTGAGATTTCGACGACTCCTTTCTCCTCTCATTTGCTTCATGTTTGACTTTGCTGCGATTCACAGACAAGGTGAAGGAGGCCCAAAGGAAGAAAGAGCTTGAGCTGTCTGAAAAGATCAAGCTTGCTGACGACAAACTGGCCTCAGTCGCCAAGCTCGAACAGGATAACGCCAATCTGAAGGTTGCTCTGGCTGCTGCTAGCAAGGATGTTGAGCGAATGAAGGCTGACAAGAAGAATCTGACTGAGAAGATCCTCCTAATGGCTGGAAAGAAGAACGAGCTGGAAAGCTTCTTGGGCAGTCTTGCTAAGAAATTGTTCCTTAAGCTTGAAGGTAACCTTCTTCACTCGACCAATTCTTCCAACCGCTATGTTTCCACTCGATCGCTTTTCCTGATTCGGGTTTTGTCTTTGCGAGTTCTCGCCGCAACTTTGAAGAAGAAACCAGCCACCGGAGAGCGAACCTTGACCCCGCCAATTCCCGATGAACGATGAAACCGCCATGAACATCTTCCGACTAGAATCCCGTGTTCTTTGCTTTGTCGTGGACTATCTCGCAAGATCAAGGCTGCTACGCCCCGCATCGACTCGACGCTCTGGCCCGGTGAGACACTCCAAAATGACCTCGAGTCGTTGATGGCTCGACTGAACGCCGTCCCTGACCGTGTGCAAGAGTGGAAGAAATCTTCGGCTCGGTGCGGTGCGGACGTTGCTCTGTGTCTGGCGCGAGTCCATTGCAAGGAAGCCCGAGAAGACAAGCTGGCGGCTCTCCGAGTGGCCAACACTAAAAAGCATGACTTCAGGACCTTCATGGAGACTTTCATCGCAGCTGCCACGCGGATCGCCGACGGGATTGATCTTGACGAGTTCGTTGTTCGTCCAGCCCTCCACAGAGGGGTAAAAACTTGCTTGACCTTAAATTTGCCTCGGAATGCCGAGTGGAATCAGAATCGATAAAACCTTAACAGGCTTAGCGCCTGAGCACTCTCGGTTATTTTAGGTATCGACCTAAATTTGGATTGGATGTTTGGAAATAATTGCTCTAGGCTTGAATTGCTCTTTGCAGGTTAACAGCGAGATGCCTACTGCAGTCGACTTATTCCTTAGGCGAGCACTGGGCTGCAACTAAGCCCCCGAGTGGGAGGTTTGCTCTCCACTCGGTAGGATTTCTTTTATCTTAGGCGAGCACTGGGCTGCAGCTAAGCCCCCGAGTGGGAGGTTTGCTCCCCACTCGGTAGGGTTTCTTTTATCTTAGGCGAGCACTGGGCTGCAGCTAAGCCCCCGAGTGGGAGGTTTGCTCTCCACTCGGTAGGATTTCTTTTATCTTAGGCGAGCACTGGCTGCAGCTAAGCCCCGAGTGGGAGGTTTGCTCTCCACTCGGTAGGATTTCTTTTATCTTAGGCGAGCACTGGCTGCAGCTAAGCCCCGAGTGGGAGGTTTGCTCTCCACTTGGTAGGATTTCTTTTATCTTAGGCGAGCACTGGCTGCAGCTAAGCCCCGAGTGAGAGGTTTGCTCTCCACTCGGTAGGATTTCTTTATCTTAGGCGCAGCACGGGCTGCAGCTAAGCCCCGAGTGGGAGGTTTGCTCTCCACTCGGTAGGATTTCTTTTATCTTAGGCGAGCACTGGGCTGCAGCTAAGCCCCCGAGTGAGAGGTTTGCTCTCCACTTGGTAGGATTTCTTTTGTCTTAGGCGAGCACTGGGCTGCAGCTAAGCCCCCGAGTGGGAGGTTTGCTCTCCACTCGGTAGGATTTCCGTTGTATTTGTGTCGAAGCTCGGAGAAGGGGTCGCAGTCGACCGGCACTTCGTTTTCCTTGCAATCACACATCATACTTATGGAGTAGCTCGGAGGGGAGGGTAACAGTCGACCTGCGCCCCGTTTTCCTTGCTAATATACTTTTATACTTAGGCGAGTTCTTGAACTGCAGCTAAGCCTCCGAGTGGTAGTCTGGCTTATCACTCGGTAGGATTTTAATAACTTAGGCGAGCACTGAGCTGCAGCTAAGCCTCCGAGTGGAAGTCTGGCTTACCACTCGGTAGGATTTTAATATCTTAGGCGAGCACTGAGCTGCAGCTAAGCCTCCGAGTGGAAGTCTGGCTTACCACTCGGTAGGATTTTAATATCTTAGGCGAGCACTGAGCTGCAACTAAGCCTCCGAGTGGAAGTCTGGCTTACCACTCGGTAGGATTTTAATATCTTAGGCGAGCACTGAGCTGCAGCTAAGCCTCCGAGTGGAAGTCTGGCTTACAGCTCGGTAGGATTTTAAAAACTTAGGCGAGCACTGAGCTGCAGCTAAGCCTCCGAGTGGAAGTCTGGCTTACCACTCGGTAGGATTTTAAAAACTTAGGCGGAACGGATTCGCGCCACCTCCGAGTGGAAGTCTGGCTTACCACTCGGTAGGATTTTAAAAGCTTAGGCGGAACGGATTCGCGCCACCCGCTGGGTGTGGGAAAAATTTTACTCGACGAAAAATAAAGAGTGACAAAAATTATGAAGGAATTATGACACTATTGCTTCAAGGCTCGTGAGCTACAGGAGTACTTTATTACAACTCTTCCGAGTGAAAAACTCTAAGTGTAAAACGGGCGGAGCAGATCCGCATTCCAAGCTCGGGGCTCATCAATATCGTGTTCGACATTGTAGAGACGATATGCCCCATTGTGGAGAACCTTTGTGACGATGAAGGGACCTTCCCATGAGGGAGCAAGCTTATGTTGCTTCTGCTGATCCACCCGAAGGACCAGATCTCCTTCCTGGAAGGCTCGACCTCTCACGTTTCTGGCGTACAGGCGGCGCAAGTCTTGCTGGTAAATGGCCGAGCGGATCAGAGCCATTTCCTTTCTTCTTCCAGAGGTCGATTGCATCCGACGCGCTTGCTCAACACGCTTCATTATAAAGTTCGATTCGTGGAGCATTGTGAAGGAGATCCTTTCGGTAAAACTGCTACGCCCCATAGACCAGAAAAAGGAGTTCTCCCAATCGACCGATTAGGCGTGGTCCGCAAACCCCGAGCACCGAAGGAAGTTCGTCGACCCGAGCTCCAGCCGCGTGCTTGAGATCTCGTGATCAAACGGGGCTTCGGACCTTTGAGGATCAAACCATTGGCTCGCTCGCTGTCCATTCGATTGCGGATGGCGGCGAAGCGTAGTCGACTTCGTGTGCCTTGGGAGTTGCGAAATCCTTGAATTCTTCCGAGTCGAAATTCACCCATTGTCCGTGATAATACTTGTGCGGGACTCCATATCGAACGCCAACCCTCGACAAAGGAAACAGCGATACCAAAGATCAAGTTTTTGATTGGCTTAGCCTCAATCCACTTGGTGAACTTGTCGATCGCTACTAGTACATGCGTGAAACCGCTCCGACCCGCTCGCAAGGGACCGATCATGTCCAACCCCATCCGCGAAAGGCCGACGAGTGGAATGGTCTTCAAGGCTGACGCAGGCTTGTGTGACATATTGGAATAGAACTGGCATCCTTCGCACTTGTCCACTATTTCTTTCGCCATCTCATTTGCTTTTGGCCAGTAAAATCCAGCTCGGTATGCTTTGGCTATAATGGTCCGAGAGGACGCATGGTGACCACAGGTCCCCGAGTGGATATCATTGAGTATGACTCGACCTTCTTCTGGCGTTATGCATTTTTGTCCGACTCCCGTTGGGCTTTCTCTATACAACTGTCCATTGATAACGGTAAAAGCTTTGGATCGACGGACGATCTGCCGAGCCTCTTCCTCATCCTCTGGGAGTTCCTTTCTCAGAATATATGCGATGTATGGAATCGTCCAATCGGGAGTGACAACTAAAACTTCCATGACCAAGTCGACCACTGCCGGGACCTCAACCTCGGTCGAGTCCGTGGCACTCTTGGGTTGCGGAGCTTCCTCGTGAAGGATCTTCTTTGGTCGACGGAGTGTGTATATGTTCCAAAACACGCCACTCGGAATGGCTTCTCTCTTGGACCCTATCTTCGCCAGATCATCTGCTGCTTGATTTTTCGATCGGGGATGTGATGGAGTTCCAACCCTCAAACTTTTTTTCAGCTTCCTCACCGCATTGCAGTATCCAATCATAGCCGGGCTTCTCACGCCCCACTCCTTCATTACTTGATTGACCACTAGATCTGAGTCGCCATAAACCATCAAAGCGACGGACGCCGAGTGAGATGGCCATGCTAATCCATATAAAAGGGCCTCATACTCTGCCTCATTGTTGGAGGAATCAAAGTGAATCTGGAGCACATACCTAAGCTTATCTCCTCTGGGGAAACCAGAACAACAAAGACGAGAACCATTCAGCATCTTGGAGCCGTCAAAGAACATGGTCCAATGCGAAAGTGAACTTCATCGGCTGTTGTTGTTCAATCCACTCGGCAAGGAAATCAGCTATAGCACAGGACTTAATGGCTTTCTTTGCCTCGAATTTGATATCAAGGGAAGAAGTTCAATCGCCCATTTCGCCACTCGACCGGTTCGTCTCTGTTATGCAAGATCTCGATAAAGGAGCGTCACGACGATCGTGATAGAATGATCGGAGAAATAATGAGCAACCTTCTTTGTGGTCATGTATATACCATACACAAGCTTCGATAATGAGGATATCTCGCTGGACGGAGTCAAGACTTGACAAATAATACACCGGCGCTGAACTTTGAAGGCCTTTCCTTCCTCTTCCCGCCGACCGTAAGCCTGAATCGACAACTTGTCCAGTGGCTGCAATGTAAAGCAACAGAGGCTCTTTGCTGATTGGAGCAGCAAGCACCGGCTGGGTGGAGAGCAGAGCTTTTAGCTCGCAAACGCTGCATCAGCTTCCGGAGTCCACTCGAACTTGTCGGCCTTCTTCATCAGTCGGTAAAGAGGTAATGCCTTTTCACCGAGTCGTGAGATGAATCGACTTAAAGCGCCAAGCATCCGAAGAAGCTTCGGATGTCGTGCACTCGCCGTATGCGTTTCATTCGGAGAATAGTGCCTATCTTCTCGGGTTAGCGTCGATCCTCGCTCGAAAGCGAAAACCGAGTAATTTTCCACCAGAACTCCGAATGTGCACTTTGACGGATTGAGCTTGATATCGCACCTTCCGAGGTTGGCAAATGTTTGGCGAGGTCGGCAAGCAGGTCGGAACCTTTTCGCGACTTAACGACGATATCATCCATATACGCCCACATTCCGACTGATTTGAGGAGAAGACACTTCGAATCATTCGCATAAATGTGGCTCCGGCATTCTTGAGGCCGAATGGCATGGTGATATAGCGAAGCACCGAATGGAGTGATGAAAGCTGTTTTATTTCATCGGGTCCATCTGAGACGGATCTGATGATACCCGGAATATGCATCTAGAAAAGACAACCTCGCACACCCAGCGGTCGAAGTCAACAATTTGATCGATGCGGGGAGGAAAATGATCCTTCGGCAGGCCCGATTAATGTGCTTAAAATCAATGCACATGCGGAGGGAGTTATCCTTCTTGGGGACCATGACAACATTAGCGAGCCACTAGGAGTGGTAAATCTCACGGATAAATCCTGCTGTCAACAGTCGAGCCACTTCTTCACCAATAGCTTTTCTCTTCTGGACGGCGGACCGCCGAAGATGCTCTTTGACTGGTTTCGCTGACTTGTCGACTCGGAGGCGATGCTCAGCCAGCTCCCTGGGAACACCTGGCATGTCAGCTGGCTTCCATGCAAAAATGTCCCAGTTCTCACGGAGGAACTGGATGAGCGCTTCTTCCTATTTCGAATCGAGTGTTGTGGATATGTGGGTCGGAGCCGCATCGGGGTCAGTCGGATGAATATGCACGGGCTTTGTCTCGCCAGACGATTTGAATGCAGACTCTGTGGCTGGCCTCTTAGACCGTAGCAAATCACTCGGATCTGCGTTTTGCATGTACTCGTCGAATTCAACCGCTGACACTTGCGAGTCGGCAATCTTCGAGCCCTTCTGAAAGCACTCTTCTGCCTTCTTCCGATCGCCAGTGACAGTGATCACTCCTTTGGGACCTGGCATTTTCAGTTTGAGGTACACGTAGCATGGTCGAGCCATGAATGCGATGCGTGGCGAGCCTCCCCAAAATGGCGTGGTATGCACTCTGAAAATCCACCACCTCAAAGGTCAACTTTTCTTTGCGGAAGTGCTTGGAATCACCAAAAACCACGTCCAGGGCTATTTGGCCGAGTGAATTGGCCTTCTTCCCTGGTATGACACCGTGGAAACTCATATTGTCGGGCGCTTAATCGGGACATCGGAATGCCCATCCCTTTCAAAGTATCCGCATATAACAAATTCAGCCCACTACCACCATCCATCAGCACTTTTGTCGACGAGTGCCTTCGACAATCGGATCGACCACTAACGCTTGCCGCCCGGGGTGGCAATGTGAGTCGGTGATCAGATTGGTCGAATGTGATGGGTGTCTGGGACCACTTCACATAACTTGGCTTAACTGGGCAACCATATTCACCTCCGGTTGATGACTTTCGATCGACTTTTGCTTTCCACATCCGCCGAAGATCATCAGTGGAGTTGACATGCGGTATTCTTCCTCTTTGTCCTCTTTGTCTCCGGCTTTGTCTGGCTCCTTCTCCTTGTCCTTAGACTGTTTGCCCTGAAACTGCTGGATCAGGAGTCGACACTGGCGTGTGGTGTGCTTTGGGTAAATAATGTTGCCCTCTTCATCCTTCTTCGTGTGAATATGGCACGGCATATCCATCACGTCATTTCCTTCTTTGTCTTTCACTTTTTTCGGATTCCAGGATCCTTTGGGCTTTCCCTTGAACTTCCCCTGAGTCACGGCCAGGGCCTCTCCAGGAGCTGCTGGCTCGGCTTTCCGTTTCTGCTTCCGACTGGAATTACCTTTCTCCGACTGACTTGGCTTGTATTTACCGCTTCGGAGTCGGTCTTCTTCTTCGCCATTGGCATACTTGCTAGCAATCTCCATCATTCGACTCAGGGTCATGTCCCCGGTTCGACCGAACTTCAAACTCAATTCTCTGTTTTTGACGCCGTCCTTGAAGGCGCAAACCGCCTGATGGTCAGACACATTTTCCACAGTATTGTGCAAGGTAATCCATCTCTGAATGTACTCTCGGAGGGTTTCATTGGCCTTCGCACACAAACTTGCAGCTCTGTCAAACCAGCGGTCGCTTGCAAGTCCCTTCAAAAGTCTGACGAACACTGGGACAAATCTTCCCAAGTATATATGTCTTTCTGTGAGGTAATTGACTCAGCCACGCTCGCGAGAACCTTCCAACATGAGGGGCAAATGTTTCATGGCCACCTCATCATTCCCACCACCAATCTGAACAGCCACTCGGTAATCTTGAGCCAAGTTTGAGGCTTGGACTCCCAAAGTGAACTTGCTAACTCTCGCCGCCAATCTGAAATTGGGGGATCACTGCTGCTCGATAGCCTCGCTAAAGCACTCTGGACGAGACATGCACTCGATCGCTGGTGGGTGCATCCTCTCGAGCCCTCCTCGATGGGCTCTGTTCGGTCGACCAAGCCTTGCACGATAATGGATCGCGCATCAAAGCACTGGTTCCACGGGTCGATTGGAATCCTTCGCCTATCCGAATCGTCGTCTGTCATCTTGCCGCCGAGGAGCGTGTGACCCTTCCTCGAGGGGAAAGAGGCATTCGGCGCTGTCATCTCGGTCGAATCGGTCTCGAGCTGCTCTCGCCGGTTGTCGCGCCCTTCCCGCCGTGGAGGCGATCTGGGCTGTGAGCCGACCGGCGAGTGTTCGCAGCGACGGATCGTTGTGAATCTGTTGCGCGATCGCGACATGGCTGAGTTCTGGTCACCGCCGCTCGGAGTAAATCTCGATCTGCTGTAAGCCTCTTCCAGCTTCCGACCGACGGCTGGATGGACTCTGCTATCGCGAAGGTACTGCTAAATTCTGAATCTGGCGTCACGGTATACGAGTCGGCGGGAAGAGTCGACGTCGACTGGATTCAGGGAGTCGTTGCCGCGCGCGTTCGTCGAGTGCTCGCTGAAGATTCTCCAGGCGAGCGCGTTCAGCCACATTGGCCAAACGTGCTTCCTCCAAGGCACGAGCCTCAGGGGTCTCTCCGGCGATAGGAGTATGTAGTGCATCCATGTTCCTGCGACGAAGATCTTCTCTCTGCAGAGAGTCGAGTGTCTCGGGCTGGTACTCCTCGTGTTCTTGCACGGGGTCACCTCCTCCAGCGGCCCCACCACCGTGGGCTAAACCGAGGATCGCGCGGGCCGTCGACCATGAGGATCTCCGCTTGTTGGATCACCGCTATCACACTCGGATGCGTCTCTACGAGCTAGTCGGCGATCGAACAGGTAGTAGGGATTCGTCGGGCTCGATTGACGCGACCTGAGCGGTGGCCGTCTGGCGAGCCACCGCGTGCTTCACCCACCGCTGAAGCCTCGACCGACCAGAACGCTTGCGCTGGTGGGAGACTGGGCGGGCGACCGATAAAGGAGTCGACCGGTACGGGGTCGACGGTTGCCGCAGCAGAATGCCGCGAACACATGCACGGAAGTGCGTCGCCCCGCGGACGGGGAGCGCCTCGATGTCAAGAGGGGCCTCCTGGAGCCATGCGGAGTCGTCGGCGACAAAAGTGAGAGCACCAAGACGGATCTCGTGCCCTTCACCAAAAACTCCAGCAGTCATCATGATGAACGTATTCGGAAGTATAGCAACTCCTCCACAAATCACTAAAACACCAGCCCCACGGTGGGCGCCAACTGTCGTGGTTCTAAGTGTGACAGTAGAAGTAGGGGTAGGTTAAGGAGAGGCGATGTTCTAGTTATGGAGTAGTTGTAGAGACAAGGGATGTACGAGTTCAGGCCCTTCTCGGAGGAAGTAACAGCCCTACGTCTCGGAGCCCTGAGGCGGTCGAGTGGATTATGAGTATGAGTATTACAAGAATCTGAACCCTTCTATCTGTGGAGGAGGGTGGCTTATATAAGTGCGCCAGACCTCGGCCAGCCCACATAATAGAGGAGTAAAGTACATTAAGCCGGGGGTTCTGTAACGCCCTCATAAGGCGCTTTAACTATCATTAAGTCTATTTAATTACAAGCCGTTGCACTGCAGAGTGCCTTCTGACCTTCTGGTGGTCGAGTGAGTCTTCATGGTCGAGTGAGTCTTCCATGGTCGAGTCCTTCCAGTCTAGTCGAGTGGATTCCTCTTCGGTCGACTGGAAGATGATTTCTTCTACGAGTGCCCTTGGGTAGGATGTTTAGGTCAGGCCTATAACCCTACCCTAGGTACATGAATCCATCAGGAGCAATTAGCTAGAGTAGCTCCGTGCAGAGCATTGTAGACATAGAATATTTGCAAAATACATACGGCTCTGAATGTGACAGACCCGTTGACTAAACTTCTCTCACAAGCAAAACATGATCATACCTTAGTACTCTTTGGGTGTTAATCACATAGCGATGTGAACTAGATTATTGACTCTAGTAAACCCTTTGGGTGTTGATCACATGACGATGTGAACTATGGGTGTTAATCACGTGGTGATGTGAACTATGGGTGTTAATCACATGGTGATGTGAACTAGATTATTGACTCTAGTGAAAGTGGGAGACTGAAGGAAATATGCCCTAGAGGCAATAATAAAGTTATTATTTATTTCCTTAATTCATGATAAATGTTTATTATTCATGCTAGAATTGTATTAAACGGAAACATGATACATGTGTGAATACATAGACAAACTTAATGTCACTAGTATGCCTCTACTTGACTAGCTCATTAATCAAAGATGGTTATGTTTCCTAACCATAGACATGTGTTGTCATTTGATTAACGGGATCACATCATTAGAAGAATGATGTGATTGACTTGACCCATTCCATTAGCCTAGCACTTGATCGTCTAGTATGTTGCTATTGCTTTCTTCATGACTTATACAATGTTCCTACAACTATGAGATTATGCAACTCCCGTTTACCGGAGGAACACTTTGTGTGCTACCAAATGTCACAACATAACTGGGTGATTATAAAGGTGCTCTACAGGTGTCTCCGAAGGTACGTGTTGGGTTGGCGTATTTCAAGATTAGGTTTTTGTCACTCCGATTGTCGGAGAGGTATCTCTGGGCCCTCTCGGTAATACACATCACTTAAGCCTTGCAAGCATTGTAACTAATGAGTTAGTTACGGGATGATGTATTACGGAACGAGTAAAGAGACTTGCCGGTAACGAGATTGAACTAGGTATTGGATACCGACGATCGAATCTCGGGCAAGTAACATACCGATGACAAAGGGAACAACGTATGTTGTTATGCGGTTTGACCGATAAAGATCTTCGTAGAATATGTAGGAACTAATATGAACATCCAGGTTCCACTATTGGTTATTGACCGGAAACAGTTCTCGATCATGTCTACATAGCGAACCCGTAGGGTCCGCACGCTTAACGTTACAATGACAGTTATATTATGAGTTTATGAGTTTTGATGTACCGAAGGAGTTCGGAGTCCCGGATGAGATCGGGGACATGACAATGAGTCTCGAAATGGTCGAGACGTAAAGATCGATATATTGGACGACTATATTCGGAGTTCGAAAAGGTTCCGAGTGATTCGGGTATTTTTCGGAGTACCGGAGAGTTACGGGAATTCGTATTGGGCCTCATTAGGCCATACGGGAAAGGAGAGAAAGGGCCAAAAGGTTGGCCGCACCCCTCCCCTTGGACTAGGGAGGGGGGCGCCCCCTTCCTTCCTTCTCCTTCTCTCTTCCCTTTCCTTCTCTCCTACTCCTACTACATGGAAGGGTTCCTAGTTCTACTAGGAAAAGGGGAATCCTACTCCCGGTGGGAGTAGGACTCCCCTAGGGCGCGCCATAGAGAGGGCCAGCCCTTCCCCTCCTCCACTCCTTTATATACGGGGGCAGGGGGCACCCCAAGTTGATCTACGGATCGTTCCTTAGCCGTGTGCGGTGCCCCCCTCCACCATATTCCACCTCGGTCATATCGTCGCGGAGTTTAGGCGAAGCCCTGCGCTGGTAGAACATCATCATAGTCACCACGCCGTCGTGCTGACGGAACTCATCCCCGACGCTTTGCTGGATTGGAGCCCGGGGACGTCATCGAGCTGGACGTGTGCTGAACACGGAGGTGCCGTACGGTTGGTGCTTGGATCGGTCGAATCGTGAAGACGTACGACTTCATCAACCGCGTTGTCATAACGCTTCCGCTTGACGGTCTACGAGGGTACGTAGACAACACTCTCCCCTCTCGTTGCTATGCCGTCACCATGATCTTGCGTGTGCGTTGGAAAATTTTGAAATTACTACGTTCCCCAACAGATAATGCGAGGGGCTTCTTAGCTTGAAGGTGCAGGCTGGTCAGCAGGAAGCTTCTTCTTTTTCTTCGTAGCCATCCTGGGGTCAATGCCAGGACAGCGAAGTGACTTGCACTTCTCAGCCTCATTGTAGGCAAGCACACACTTATCAGCCAAACTCTTCATGCGCTCTCGAGAGCCTTGAGCTTCTTGGCGCTTCTTGAGAAAAGCTTCTTTAAGCTCATGCAGCATGACCTTGAAATTTCTGACGTCTTGAACACTTAGCTTGGCCACATGCTTCTTGAACTGAGCCTTCTCATAATCAATTTTGTTCTTCAGCTCAATGATGCGCCGAGCGAGAGCTAGCTCGGAAGCAATGGCGCCATTAAAAGAGACGCTGAGGCCAATGGGAAGCTGCAAATCTTCAAAACTGAGATTGGGGGTGTCAAACCACTCATCAATGAAGTTGTGGATGATTGCCACATCAAAGAGAGGCAAGTTGTTGAAGATTTCTGCTTCTTCCTTGCTCTTTATCAGTTGCTCAAGGGCATCATCAGCAAGATCTTCATCACTGGATAGATCAATGGGTTCTTCGCACAGAATGGTGGCAGGAGTCAAGGCTTGATCAGTATGCCTGACAAGTTGCTTTTTCTTCTCCATCTTCTTGGAGATACGTGATTGATCTTGATCGCTGCGGCTTCGTGGAGGTGCGGTGGCTGCTGGCTTCGCATGAGAAGTTTTCGGAGGTGCAGCTGATCTTGAAGCCTTTGGCTTCTTTTGCTTCTGTGGCTTTGGAGGAGGAGCTGGAGCTTCATCAGTATCAACATCATTATCAGAATGATCAACTCTGGCTCCCTGGACCAAGATGTAGGTGATGAGGCCGTCAAGATTGGAGAAAGGGCCGATGACATTGGGTTCTGCATCACGGGAGCTGTCAGCACGGGGAGCAGAGGGACCTGGGTTGAAGTCTAATCCCAATGACTTCTTGTTTTTCTTGGCCGAAGCCTGAGCGAATTGAAGGTTGCGCTTGAAGAGAGCATCGTCACGACACCAGAGTAATGATGTGGGATCGGCGTTCTCAGGTTGAGGTCCACGGACCATGCAAGGATAGAAGCCTTGTGCAATAGCTTCAGCTCTGTTCTTGGGTTGAAGGCCTCGATAGAGAATATCACCCCAAGGTCTCTTGATAGCATTCTTCTCTGCATATTCCATGGTTACAAACTTGTACTTGAACCATTCTTCAGCCCAATAGCGTCGAATCCATTGGATTCATGTCTTGCACTAATGATAAGTCTCTTCAGGATCTGTCTTGTAGAGGTCTGCTAGGTCATCAGGCAGATCTTTGGATGTTCCTTCTCTGCGCTGTCTGCCACCCTTCCTTGCTGATTTTTCTGCAGCCATGAACTTCAAACTGAATGGCTTCAATACGTTCAAAGGCTTCAGAGACCTACGCTTGCTGGTCAAGCAGGAACTGGCTTCAGGAGAATTGATATGATGCTATAAGTATTCTGCAAACGAATGCAGACTATGAGAACCAAGGGATTCTCCCACGGACATGTACCTGTGATAGCATTAGAGATGCGAGGGAAGGGGAAGAGGTCATATGCATTCTCAGAAGATTTTGAAGATAAATCAGCTTGAAGACATTGACCTCATGATGCGAAGACATTCACTTATATAGGTGAGTTGGTTCCAGATTTGTACCAATCCGTGAATAAGTACAAGTGAGGAATCAAACTAGACAGGAAATCTAAGTGAATTGACTAGGCAGTATGAGATGCAGATAGAATAGATCTAACATTGAATAGGCAGAAACCACTTTTGGTAAACAGGATGAATCTTGAAGATCAAAAAGGTGGTAAAAATAGAGTTATAATTACCGCACGAAGAACTGCTAGATGGGATGAATAGGAGACCGAGCAGTTCAGCCCACCGTGCCCTAACTTGGCGACGGAGGTGGGAGGTGGAAGAAGGATTTCTTTACCGCAGGGGACAAGTATTTATAAGTAGGTGAGCGGCACAGCACAATTACGCTGGTGCCCCTGGCGGTTCACATCTGAGGGGCACGTGGCAAGCATGCAACATACTCAGAGTTGTCCCACGTTCCCACGCCCGCCAGGCATGTCGGAGAGTTGTTCCGGCTTCTCCGGATTTCAACAATAAAGATAAGTCATTTAAAACAGATTTAATGTTTGTCTCTTTGCCTTCTGCTGACTAGGACGCAGAGAAGACATTCGACAGTTTCAATAGAATGCATATGATTTGGACAGATAGAGTTTGAGATAGAAAGCATAGAGAGGTTAGGGTCCGATCACATTCACTTAGTTCAAAAGATCCAACTTGAAGACATAGCTATAAGTGAATGCTGTAGAGGACAGAACACTAGTATATATATATATATATATATATATATATATATATATATATATATATATGAAAGCAATCAACTCATCAAAGTGCAGAAAATCATGAAGATAAATTGAAACTGAAGACAAACCAAATGCTCTTCAGGAAGTCTTTGATTGTATCATACCATGCGCGAGGAGCTTGTTTGAGGCCATACAGTGCTTTGTTTAGCTTGTACACCATATCAGGATGTTTTGGATCTTCAAAGCCAGGTGGTTGAGCGACATATACTTCTTCTTCAATCTTGCCATTGAGAAATGCACTCTTCACATCCATTTGATATAGCAATATGTTGTGATGATTAGCGAGGCTAGCAAAGATGCTGAATAGCTTCAAGCCTAGCAACAGGAGCAAATGTTTCATCGAAGTCAATTCCTTCAACTTGAGTATATCCTTGAGCCACAAGACGTGCTTTGTTTCTGATGACTTGACCATGCTCATCTTGCTTGTTTCGATATATCCATTTTGTTCCAATAATGTTATGCTTGCGAGGGTCAGGTCGCTTGACAAGTTCCCAAACATTATTCAGCTTGAACTGTTGAAGTTCATCTTGCATGGCTTGAATCCATTCAGGTTCCATAAAAGCTTCAGCCACTTTCTTGGGTTCTGATATTGACACAAATGAAAAGTGCCCACAGAAGTTTGCTAGCTGTGTTGCTCTTGACCGAGTGAGTGGACCAGGCGCATTGATGCTATCAATTATTTTCTCAATTTGTACTTCATTTGCAACATGAGGATGAACAGGACGAAGACTTTGCTCTTGCTGATCATTATCATTATTGGGAGGATTGTCTTGATCCGAGCATTGTCTTGAGTTGATTTGGTGCTGAGATGATAAGTTCCTCTTGAGCTGTGCTTGAAGGCATGATTTCACCAGTTCCCATCAGCTTGATAGATTCACTTGGAAAAGCTTCATCTAGTGTACTTGGCAGGAGTTCTCTTTGTGAACCATTAGTTTCATCAAATTAGACATCCATAGTTTCGACAATCTTATAGAGATAGAGGTTGAAGACTATAGGAGTGTGAATCCTTTCCATAGCCAAGCATGAAGCCTTCGTGAGCCTTAGGTGCGAATTTTGACTTGTGATGGGGATCCTTGATCCAAAGATCTAGCTCCAAAAACTCAAGTGGCGGACGTTTGGCTTCTTGCCAAGAAGGAGCTCATAGGATGTTTTGTTGAAGCTTATGGATGTACACACGGTTGATGATGTGACAGCTGTATCAATAGCTTCAGCCGTAACTTTCTTGGTGTCTTGTATTCATCTAGCATTGTTCGAGCCATCTCAATGAGGGTTCTATTTTTGCGCCAACGATGCCATTTTCTTTGTGGTGTGTATGGAGCAGAGAACTCATGAGTGATTCCCATTGTATCCAGATCTGAGATCAAGTCCTGTGTTCTTGAATTGATGCCATTGTCACTTCGATATGCTTGATCTTCACGCCATAATTGTTCATTGCTCGATTGGCGGTTACCAAGACATCTTGCACTTCAGTTTTGTAAAGAATTATATGAACCCATGTGTATCTTGAGTAGTCATCAACAATGACGGGCCATAGAGACAAGCGAGTTGTTGTGAGGGTGGAGTAGTGAGTAGGTCCAAATAAGTCCATGTGTAACAGCTCAAGGGTTGAGATGTTTTCATGATTGTCTTCGAGGGTGCTTTGCCCTTGTCATCTTTCCACTTCACGGGCACCACACAGATGATCCTTCTTGAACTTCACATCCTCGATGCCAATGACATGCTTCTTCTTGACGAGTGAGTGTAAGTTCCTCATGCCAGCATGTCCTAGCCTTCGATGCCAGAGCCAGCATTCTGAAGCTTTTGTGAGAAGACATACGGCAAGCTGTGGACCTGCTGAGAAATCTACCATGTATAGATCATCTTTTCGATACCCTTCAAAGACTAGAGATTTGTCAGATTCCATTAGTACAAGGCAGCGATATTTTCCAAATAGCACAATCATGTTCAAGTCACAAAGCATTGAGATGGACATTAAGTTGAAACCAAGGGATTCAACAAGCATCACTTTATCCATGTGTTGATCCTTTGAGATTGCAACTCTACCTAGACCCAATACCTTGCTTTTACTAGTGTCAGCGAATGTGATGTGACTCTTGTCGGATGGACGTAAGGTTGAGTCCATGAGAAGACTTCGATCACCAGTCATATGATTTGTGCATCCACTGTCCATAATCCATTCTGAAGCTTTTGGTGATGTACCCTACAGTGCAGTTAGGAGGATAGGCTTCACAAGAGTGTTGTGAAGCATAAGCATTTGACACATATAGGGACTGTCACAGCTTATATCAAAGTTAGGACATATAGTATGACTGATAAGCGATTCAGATGTGAAGTATATAGAATGACATTTTATCATGCGTCCTAAATGTGTTTTAGGTCCCCAGCAATAGTATTGGACGCCATTGATTGCTGGCTGGAGACCGTATTATGCAAAAGAGAGTTAGTTCTTCTTTGCCACCCACATCTTCAGGGGTGGCTTAGAAGCAATGAGTCTAAGTGCAGCATCTGAGAATTTTGGCTTTGGAGCCCTAGCAAATAGCCTTGCAGGAGATGAATGATACTCATATGAATAAGCAGAAAATTTCTTAGTCCTATGAACATAGCGGTTCAAGATACACGCCATATTCATAAGTCTGAGCATGATTTCCGCAGAACATTGGCGTTCTGGTGACTCATGTGAGTCCTATATCTGTATGAAGCCTTTGGGCCACATGAAGCTATAGGTGCTGGGTTTGTCTTCTTCCTTGGTGGTGTCATGACGACATTCACAGAAGATTCTCAATGTCTTGCTTAGGTACCCATATCTTCTTCATAGGTGGACCATTCCTGCAGTTAGTACCAATGTACCGCAAACACTTCACCATTTCGATTCTTGAACAACTTATAGTTTGCATCAAAGGATTCATCAATGATAATAGGATTAGCACAGGTAAAGCCGGATAAAGTGGATGGATCTATCAAGGTTCCTTTGTAGCAACCCATGTGGTTTTGGGTACCGCTCAAAGCTTCCAAAGACAAGCCATCAACATTCATTTTCCTCTCAACCCAACACCCTCTTTCCTAGGGTTTCGGTTCAGAATCCGCTTTTGAGGACATCGCAGAGTGTCTGATGTCCCTTCAAACTTTTGTACATCCCTGTTTCAAGCAATGTCTTCAACATAGCATTTTCATCAGCAATAGCAGTGGTATCCTCCGCAGAGGGGTTAGTAACCACGTCAGTAGGTGAAGACAATGAAACAGTAGTAGCAGTGGAACATTCAGCAACAGATGTAGCGTTATCACGCTCAATGCATTTTAGACATGGTGGTTCAAATCCATTCTGTGTAATGTTGATTTGTTGAGCAAGTAATGAATCACGCTCCTTCTGAAGATGTTCATAATCCACTCTTATCTTTTCAAGGTCTAGCTTTCTTTGAAGACATTCAGAAGAAAGCTTCTCATGATCGGACAAGAGAGCATTATGTTGATCTTGAAGGGCGTCAAACTTGGCATGAAGTCTCTGAAGACTATCAGCCAAAGCTTTTGACTGATCCATTTCTTCACCCAACATATCATCGCTCTTACTAAGCATGTCTTGAACCTTTTCCAAGATTCTTTGCTGTTTAGTGGCAAGGGAAGCAAGCTTGTCATAACTGGGGCCAAATTCATCACCCGATTCATCATCGCTAGATTCAGAGAGATAGCATTCAGTTACCTGATCACCCCTTGCCATGTGGCATGATGAGAATGATGATGATTCAGGTGCAAAGGTCATCTCCTTAAGAGACTCCTTGTAGTCCTCAAACCACGGATCATGACGAGTGCGATGACCTTCATAGACCTTAGAAAGCCGGTCCCAGATTAGCTTCGCGTGATTGAGGTGCATAACATTCCTGAACTGATTTCGGGACAGATGAGAGAAGATGACATCCTTCGCTGTAAGGTTCAATAGAGTGTACTTGCGAATGTCATCGGCCTCCGCCATCTTGCATAGATCAGTGAGGCCAATCTCAGTGACGGTCCACAGTTCGCTATCCATGGAAATGAGTCGCTTCTTCATCATGGCCTTCCATCGGGGATACTCATGACCGTCAAAGGTGGGACAAGATATGTTCCTCAATCCTGTAGTCGACATAGCTGAAACTCCAGGTGGTTAAACCGAATCACACAAAACAAGGGAGTACCTTGCTCTGGTACCAATTGAAAGTGCTAGTATCGACTAGAGGGGGGGTGAATAGGCGATTTTTATGAAAGTCTTCAAAACTTAGAAGTTTCGAAGACAAACAACAGAAATGATCTAGTTGATATGCAGCGGAAGATAAACTACCATAAGCAAGCCATAGTCAAGTATGCAATGATGTGAAAGTACAGGACTAATAGCAGCCAAGTAGTAAGGATCATGATGGAAGATAGTATGAAGCCAATCAACAGTAGTAGTCAAGCAATGAAGTCAAACAGATACATAGATAGGCAATGACTTCACGAAGACAAACTTAAGTAAAGGGTGGAAAGGGATAGAACCAGTCGCTCGTTGAAGACACAGGATTTGCTGGACCAGTTCCAGTTGCTGTGACAACTGTACGTCTGGTTAGGGAGGCTGAGATTTAACTCAGAAGACCATGTCTTCACCTTATTCCCCTTGAGCTAAGGCAACCCAGTCCTCGCCCAATCACTCTGGTAAGTCTTCAAGGTAGACTTCCAAACCTTCACAGACTTCGCTCACCGCAATCCACAATGACTCTTGGATGCTCGTAACGCGACACCTAACCGGCCGGAGGATTCACTGTCCTCAAGTGTAATAAGTCTTCAGTCACTGCAGATGTAAAGACTTGATGATGCCTAACACACTTTGGCTCTGGGTGTTTGGGCTTTGTCCTGCAAGGATTTCTCTCTCAAATGCTTGAGGTGGGTTGCTCTCAAACGACAAAAGCCGTGCACAAACTCGAGCAGCCACCAATTTATGGTGTAGGGGTGGGCTATTTATAGCCACAAGGCAACCCGACCTGATTTGTCCAAAATGACCCTGGGTCACTAAGGAACTGACACATGTTCCAACGGTCAGATTTCAAACATACGCGGCAACTTTACTTGGGCTACAAGCAAAGCTAACTCATCCAGCTCTGGATAGGATTTGCTCTCATTGTCTTCGCTCGAAGACATAGAATTTGGGTTAAGCATCACTTCAGTCACTCTGACTTAGTTCACTTGGACCCCACTTAACAGTACGGTGGTTCCTATGACTCAACAAAGAAGAAAAAGAAACAACGAAACCACGCAGTATTCGCGCTCCACAGTCTTCACACAATGTCTTCTCATGTCATAGTCTTCAATATGAATATCTTCTCATACCACCATTGTCTTCAATGTCTTCATACATTTTTAGGGGTCATCTCCGGTAGGTAAACCGAATCAATGAGGGACACTACCTGCGTTATCCTGCAATTCTCACAAACGCATTAGTCCCTCAACCAACTTTGTCGTCAATACTCTAAAACCAACTAGGGGTGGCACTAGATGCACTTACAGATTCAACCAAGCTCTGGCCGAGCCTTCCAACATAAGCGGTAGGTGTTTCATAGCCACCTCATCATTGCCACCGCCAATCTGTACAGCCACTCGGTAGTCCTCAAGCCAAGTATCGGGCTTGGACTCACCAGTGAACTTACTCACCCCAGTCGCCAACCTGAAGTTGGGAGGGATCACTGCGGCCCTGATGGCTCTGCTAAAACACTCCGGCCTTGAAACATGAACTCGGCTGCTGGCGGGCACATCTCTGTCGTGGCCTTCTCGGTGAGCTCTGTTCCGGTCGACCAAACCTTGCACGATAATGGATCTCGCGTCAAAGCCTGGTTCCCTGAGGTCGACCGGAGCTCTCCGTCCAACGCTGAGCTGGCGTCTGTCATCTTGTTGTCGAGGGGCGTAAGACCTACCCCTTGGGGGAGGAGTGGGCACTCGACGCCGATCATCGCGATCGAATCGGTCATCATACTGATCACGTCGACCCCCACGTCCCTCACGCCGCGGAGGCGATCTTGGGCTGTGAGCCGACTGAACTGTATTCGCAGCAACAGATCGATTGTGAATCCTATTGCGATGGTGTGATCTGACTGAATTTCGATCTCCTGCTGCCGGAGCAAATCTCGATCTGCATCAAGCCTCTGCCGCCTCTCGACCGAGAGGGCTGGATTGACTCCGCTATTCGGCTGCAACTGCTAGATTTCGAATTGGGGTTCGATATACCGGTCGGCGGCGGAAAGAGTTGACGCCGACCGAGTCTGGTACTCGTTGTTGCTGCATTCGCCGAAAGTGCTCGCTAGAGGTTCTCTAGTCGAGTGCGCTCAACCAAGTTTGCCAAACACTCATCCTCCAAGGCACGAGCCTCGGGGGTTTCTCCTACGATGGGAGTATGCAGAACATCCATATTCCGGCGGCGAAGATCTTCCCTTTGCAGAGAAGTGAGTGGCTCGGGTTGATACTCCTCGTGGACCTGAGCGGGGTCGCCTCCGCCGTTCGCTCCGTCGGTGCGAGGGAAGCCGGGAGGACTATGAGGCCCATTGACCATCAAGACCTCCGCCCATTGGATTCTTCTTTGTCGCTTTTCGGATCACGATCTCTACGGAGCGGTCGGCAGATTGAACAGGCAGAAGAGATTCGTCGGGCTCGATTGCCGCGACTTGGGTGGTGGCCGATTGGTGAGCCACTGCGTGTTTCACCCACCGCTGAAGCCTCGACCGACCAGAGCGCTTGCGCTGGCGGGAGACAGGGAGGGAGGACGACACAGGAGTCGACCAATACGGAGCCGACGGTTGCCGCAGCAGGACGCCGCGGACACATGCGCGAAAGTGCGTCGCCCCGCGGACGGGAAGCGCGTCGATGTCAAGTGGGGCCTCCTGAAGCCAAGCGGAGTCGTCGGCGATGAACGTGAGCGCGCCGAGACGGATCTCGCGTCCCTCGACCAGAACTCCGCCTGAAACCATGGTGAAGGCGATCGGAACAATTACAACTTCTTCAATAAGTCGCTAAGACACCGGCCCCAAGGTGGGCGCCAACTATCATGGTACTAAGACTGACAGTAGAATAGGAGGGTAGGTATGGAGAGGCAAGATCCTAGCTATGGAGTAGTTGTATATGCAAGTGATTTACGAGTTCAGGCCCTTCTCAGAGGAAGTAACAGCCCTACGTCTCGGAGCCCGGAGGCGGTGGACTGGATTATATGCGTGTGAGTTACAGGGGTGCGAACTCCTCTGCCAGTGGAGGGGGTGGCTTATATAGAGTCTTCCAGGACCCCAGCCAGCCCATGTAGCGGAGGGTTAAAGTACATTAAGGCCTGGCGTTACTGGTAACGCCTTACATAAAGTGTCATCATGACCATAAAGACTACTTAATTACAGACCGTTTGGATACAGAGTGGCTCTTGAACTCCTGGTGGTCGAGTGAGTCTTCTTGGTCGAGTGTCTTCGAGTCCGTCGAGTGGAATCCTTCCAGGTCGACTGGAAGGGAGTTTCTTTTAAAGATGTCCTTGGAAAGGGTACCTTGGACAGGTCCATGACCCTACCCTAGGTACATGACCTCATCACACGACGCCCAACCAGCCCGGTGTCCATAGCAATTTGCTTTGAGGGTTACCAATCAGACCAGGTAAAATAAGCCAACCTAAAAACCTCTTTTCATGGTAATATGTGTCTTATTTATATAAGGATCATAGTACAAGTCATGTATAAACCGACCTGGCAAAACTGAACAAATAGCAAAATGCTAGCCTTTGCACAAAGGAACATCAGCCAAGAAGTAAAATTACAAACAAGATCGAAAAAACCTCTGAGCTTAACACCAACGTCCGTGACCTGCCTCTGGCACCACCACAGCAGCCACCAAAGAAAAAAATGATGGATAACCTCCACACCTGAGCTCGACGCGGCTCCATCGCTGATATGCAGTTTTACGAACCTCCAAGGTTGCTCGCCCAAGGCGAAACCATTACCGTTGAACGAATCAGACCGGGCCAACACCCCGGACACGCCATCAAACTCCAGATCTGGCACCCCCACATGACTAAGACGTCGGAGGAGGAAACCAACCCGTCATCCACGTACCACGAACCGAACATACGATCCATCATCTTTCAGATGCCGCTAATGCAGACCACAATCTGCATCCGCTCCTGAACTACCTCCCAAGCTACGCACCGACGCTGGAGCAGACACTGTCGCAACAGCGGGGCCCGAGGAGACGGGTCCACCACGAGGATGCCGCCGCCGCCACATGGTCCTTGCTTGAACAGACTGGATTCCTGATCCACCCCTAACCATAGGACCAATCGCCTCGTCGGAGTAGAATCTGAAGAAAGTTTATTAAGCGCCGCCATCGCCATCGCCATCGCCGAAGCCAAGACAATGAACAACCTAAAAATCTAAACTACTTTGGTCTAAAACTATCCACACGTGTGGATCCGGCAACCCTCTTACCACCGACGACTGAGGTCGTCGGCGGTGGGAGCCGCCAGAGGACAACGTTGGAAGGCTGGCCTCTGTGATGGTTAAATTGGTCTTCGCCGAGTATTTTTCTTACTCAGCTTCATTATTTTCCTTGTATAGTGCAATACAAATACGGAAATGTTAACTAACTAACAAACGTTCCATGGGAGAGGGATGGCAAGTGATCGCATTTTGCTCACAGTTTTAGTTGCGACACGAGATGAAACGTTGACAATTTCTACCCGTTTTAGCCTCAAAATTTCTTTCTTTCCCGAAACAGTCATGCGTCCCTGAAAAAATGCCATGCTTCTGTCAGCAAAAACGATTTGCTTATATATTCAGAAGTTTCTTTTGTCCTCTCTCATGGAGCTAGCCAAAAGTGATTTTGAAAATGTGGTTCAATCTGATCCCTCTACGTAACTGAGTTTATTCATCCCCTTTGTGCTTTGTGTCAAATTTTGTTCATAAATTTAACTAATAAAATATGAGTTATATGTAAAAAAAATAATACCATATACTGAAAACTTATTTTAAACAAGAATCTTACAATATAAACTTTGTGACATCACTTATATTTTGCTAGTTAAATTTATGGTTAAATTTTGACCCAAAATAGAAGAGGGGCTAACAAATCCGGATAGAGGAAGTAAATTAGTGTCGTGGTTATTAACCTACTTTCATATACACACCGAGTATATATCCAACATTTTATGGACAAATGGACAATTAACCGCGGGCATAGAATATCTAACACTGTGATCTAGTGGAAGCACCTATTTTTTTAAGGGGCACCTGAAAGTAAGTGTTAAATTTACGATCAAAATTGTTCTTATATTATGGGACAGGGGAAGTACATGCCATACAGTATTCAAAATGTATTTTAATATATAAGTGGAAAACTAATAACCATAAAGATCCATATCCTATAGAAACTCTGTTTCATTGATGTGACCTTTTCGCTACAACATCAAGCTTTGGTAGTTCTTTCCGCGAGAATGAAGAAGCTATGGGGTACTAGCCGCTATTGCTCCATGGACCATATGATCATAACTGAGCAGACGGCTGGAGCACCAAGATATGTTTGCATTGTGTGTAAGACCCAAGATTTGCGAAATTTCGATTTTGACTTGTTTACAAAATAAAGCTATACTGGTTGATGTTACTTCATTCTACACACGAATCAAATAGTGACACCATCGATGGTGTTTCCTCCTCGTTGATGATGTGGTTGTCGCCTTCGTTGTCATTCATAAATCGCTTCCAGAACCAGTGTTGTTTCCACACTCTTTCAACCATCTCCTCGATGGGAATGTTCTTTGTTTCGGGTAGGAAGAAGAGGACGAAGAGCGACATGATGGCAACACAGATGGAGAAAAACACAAATATGAAGGACTTGAGGTGGCAGAGCATCGAGAGGAAGACCTGTGCAAAGATGAATGTGAAGAGTAGGTTCGTGCAGACACTGATGCTCTGCCCCGCGGAGCGCGTCTCGAGCGGGAAAGTCTCACTCGGGATGAGCCACCCGAGTGGGCCCCATGACCAAGCAAAGGAGGATACAAAATTGCAGATGATGATGACGACCATGATGGCCCAGTCATGGCCGAGGTGGTCTGAGCGGTCGGTAACCCTTGTCCTCATCACCACGGCAATGGCCACTAAAGAGAGGAACATTTGCACGCCGGCGTCCAGTAGCAACATCCGTCTCCCCACTCGGTCTACAGTGTACATTGATACAAACGTGGACAACACGTTCACTGCCCCCGTGATCACTGCCGAGTAGAGCGAAGCCTCGGTCTTAAATCCCAATGTGGTGAGCAGCAGCGGGGCGTAGAACATGATGGCGTTTATACCGGTCAATTGCTGGAACATCTGGAGGAGGACGGTGATCAGGAGAAGGGGACGGTTGCGGCGTTGTAGGAGGCTTCGAAATGGGTTCTTGATGTCATGGGCGATGCGACTGGCCTCCACGATCTCATTGAACTCCGGCTCCACGTTATCGGTGCCGCGGATCTTCTTGAGCACAACTTTTCCCTCCTCTTGATGACCGCGCTCAATGAGGCTGTTGGGTGTATCGACCATGAAGAGCGCACCTAGGGTGAACAGCACAGCCGGGAATCCCGCGAGGGACAAAGAAAGACGCCATCCCCAAGGGTGGATCCTACATGAGGTTGAAAACCATTTGCTGGTAAGTCTATAGGCATATACACTCATTTTATGTCATGCAAAAGTTCTGTATATGCTAGGGAAACAAGCATAGCATGGAAGACGCCTGATGGGCAGGTACCTGTTAGTGCCATAGTTGACGAGGTTGGCGAGCAAAATGCCGACGGTGATGTTTATCTGGAACAGGGAATTGAGGCCACCGCGGATTGTAGTCGGCGCGATCTCTGACAAGAACAGAGGAATAGCCTGCACAAGTGCATGTAAATTCCCATTCAGTCATGCAAATAACTATAGATCTGTATCAACATCGTAATATCAAAATATGAGGTCAAGAAATAATAGGCTATTACTTCCGTGTGGTGGAATCTACCCACCAGGGTTCAAGTCGTAGACTTGGCATGGGTGGTCGCATTTTCGTGGATTTATTCTAGGCTTTTTTCTGGAGCTATTTGGTCAGCGGTATGATGTATCCATCAACTACATGGCGACTGGTAAGTGAATCGGTCCCCCTCGTCCCCCTTGCGCCGTCCCCGTGGGCGACGGGGGGGACCTTAGTCGCACTCCCCCTCGAGCCCTCCTGCCTCCTACCCTCCTCGCTGCCGTCCGCAGCGCCACCAGGCAAAGCCTGGCCGACAGGGCGGCGGGACTTCTTCCCCTTCAAGCATCTCCACCGGCGCGGGACGGTTGGATTGCGAGGAGCCGCTGGGTTTGCGTGGGGTCCGTCGGCGCGGCGAGATCCCATCGCGCGGTGTGGTGATGGCTACGCGGCAGGAGGCCGCGGATGCCGCCGGGTTCAGATCGGATCTCGATTTGATGCTGGACACGGTCGGCCGGAGCGGGGTGGTGGTCTTCGCCGCTGGCTGCGTCAGATCGTCTGATTCGACGCCTGGAATCTACTATGTATGTTTCTCGACCCCATGGCAATCTCATCTATGTAGGTTTCGGTTCTTGGCTTGCTGCCGGATCTGGAGCAGACGAAGGTTGGGTGGTATAGGATGGGGCCAGAGGAAACTTTGGTCGGCTGGACCGGCCCGGCATCGACGACGTCCCTCAAACGTCGTTACCCTTCCTGGAGGCGAAGCTGAGGTCCCTCCTATCCACCTCCGAATACCTCCCGGACGAAAGTCCTAAATTCAGATTGGATTGGGCGGTGACGGCGTCTTGCACGTCGTAACCTCCATGGAGGCACCGTCTTGGGAGGCTCACTTGTTCGGGGAGAGGTGCTAGGGGTGGTGGACTCCGCGTAGCTCCAACATCGGCGATGGTGTGGAGGTTGGCAGGAGGAGCGGCGTTGTATCTACCGTCTCGATGACGACGAGTACTCGCGGCATGGTGCAGCTGCATATCGACGACGGATGCGGCTAGATGGACAAGCGCAGGGCGGTGGAGCTGTCTGGCGTCATGGTGGCATCGACGGCAGCGAGACCGGGCAAGGTTGATGCAGCAGTACAACATTGAAGATGGATTGGTGGCAGGTGGCGGCGGCGGCCTGATACTCGGCAGGCGTCCTAGTTGAGGAGTGCGCCGGACTGGTGGGTGCTCCATACCCAGCAGGCGTCCTGGTTGGGACCTCAGGTCTTAGATGTTAGGTTTTGATGCGAGGTCTGTTTGGTATTAGGCCCAGACTATCAGCGCCCCTTCATCAACTGGTTAGGAGTAGCGACAGATATTGCCTAGATGGTGGCTTTAGTCCTACTGTTGTATGACTTTGTACGATATTGTGAACGATTAATAAAGTGACTGCATGCATCGTCCAGATGCAGAGGCCGGGGGTCCTCCTCCTTTAAAAAAAACTACATGGCGACTATGGTGACTTCATCAATCTCAAGATCTGTCGTCTCAGTCTCTTGGAGGTGCTCATAAATGTGGGATATGCGTGGGTGTGTCAGTGTGAGTGAATGTGAGCGTTTGCATTTGCACTTTGTTCCTAGAAAAATGCTACTCATATTGTGCAAAAAATCGATGTAACCACTAACCACTAACTTGATCTACAGTTTCACCAAACCAATTTGTGATATACACCTCCATCGAACCAATTCGTGATGCCCACTGTTGTTCATCGTGAACACTTGTTGCTCTTGGACTTTTGGGACACCTAGGCGTTAGGAGTCAAGGACCGGAAGGTTCCTTGCTTGTGCTATACTTCAGAAAGTTTGTAAAGATCGGTGGTACCCTTCATAACCAATCACGAGTGATATGAGGCTCGTCCATGTGATGGGAGGTTTTTTTTTTTTTGGGTTTTGGGGGGGCTCAAAAGGAGACTAGAGTGATCCACTTGCTGGTGTTCGACAGCTTTGGCGTTGTCACCTCTTCAACTAAGATTAACCCACCCCAAAGAGTGAATTTCAGGATACATCCGCATCTCTGACTTGTGTGGTTAATCCTTTTCATATCCTTGCTTGTGTTTGCTTGCTAGCTAACTTGCTGCTATTTCTTACCTAATGTATTAGCTTGCTTGTCATAGGTTGTTCTCACCTTAGATTGTGTATCTAAGGACTTAATTTGTCTACATTGCCCCTAAAATTAAAAACTAAGCTAATACATAGGTGTGTTTGGATTTCTCACTAAAAAAAGATAGGTGTTTTTGGAGTTCTTGCTAAAAAAAAAGATATGTGTGTTTGGAGTTTAAATCAGATTGCTAGCAATCATTTTAGTGTGATATTAAATTAGTACACACAATTATATTTCTACTTGAATAGTCAATATTAATGTGCAAAATAAGAAATCAATTTGTAAGACCAAGATTCATATTTTGTGTCAAGTTTTGACCATAAATCACCTAAAGAAATATACCGTATCTGTAGCAAAAATAATACAACTGAAAAGTTGTTTTGTGAGATAGAACTTACATTTTGATACCTAAATATATAGTCAAAATTTAACCCAAATTATGAAGGGACGAATATAACCCGAATGGAGTAACTGTATTGAGGCTAGCTAGCTTCCTCGTAAAGAACAAACAGAAAACAATCTCATTTATTTAAGCTTCCTATACACTTAAAATTTGTGGGAGCCGCTACGCGTCCGTCGGCGGATGTGTTAGAAACATCCGCCTCATGGAGCTCCGTTGGATCAGCGCTGTGACAGCCATCGGATCTAACCACCGCGTGCGCGACCACCTTATTACTTCATGCAACAATCGCTCAGTTTCGAAAACAGATCCCCTGTCCGCTGTCCTGACACAGTTGCGCCCAGCGCGGCGTCAGCCCCCACCACCGCAAAATCGTTGCCGCCGGCGCGCGGGGGACCTAGTCCTTCTCATGCTCGCTGGAGTTGCCGCTCCTCCTCCGTCTCAGCCCCGCGAGTAGCTGCTAGCTCCAATCCAGCACGACGGTGGCGACCTCTTACGCTCGACGCTTCTTCGACGTTTTCTGCAACGAGAGCTATGTTTCTGAAACATGCCTCATGTTGCAATGTCTGACCACTCACTCTCTAACGTCGGGCGCTCCTCCGGCGCTGCAACTCGGGCTATGTTTCTGAAACCAGACCCTTGTTGCAGAAAAAAAAACCTTCACAACCGAAACATTTCTTTTCTTTCTGAAACAAAATATATGTTGCAGAAAATCTTTTGAAACAAGATCCCAGTTGCAGACGAATAGTTTTTTCTTTCTTTCTGAAGCTAGTCTTGTGTTGCAGAAATCTACTGAAACAAGACCCTATTGCAAGAATAAGACTTGCCGCGCGGACTGACTTGTGGCCAGCGTGGCCGCTTGATCAGGATTGATCTGACGGCTACGCAAGCGGCGGACGTTCGCGCGTGCATCAGCCGGCTAAAGGATAGTGTTTTCCTAAAATTATGGGGTCGAAAAAATACAACCAGATATTTTTCTTTTTCTTAGATTTTTTTTTGAGCATGTACTATATATACCTTTTCTGATTAACGTGTCATATACTTCTACTTTTTTTTGCGGGAACATATACTTCTACTTTAAGTGTACAAAATATTTTCTCTTGAATTGTTTGCTTGGGAGTACTACTTTGATGTTCCCCGCAAAAAAAAAGTACTAGTTTGATGTCCGGGAATTTTCTGACCTGGTTGGCGAAGCCAACGCCGCAGCCAAGCAGGATCCTGCCGACGATGAGCATACCGAGGTTCCGTGCAGCGCCATTGAAAATGACCCCGACGATGAAAAAGGCGCCGGCTATGCGCATAGTGGCGCGGCGGCCGAGCCGGCGGGTGGTGTAGGACGCGAAGAGGGTGGAGACGAGGCCGGCGAGGTAGAGGGACGAGGTAAAGAGCTGCAGGCCTTGGTTGTTGTATCGGCAGTAGTTGCTCCCCTTGTTCTCGCGCCTCTTGCGAAGTACCGTCGGGAAGAACTCACGCTGGAAATCCTCCATGGATGTCACCCCGCCTAAGCAAATGATTTGTTAGATATACCACGGTCCTGTTACTAGAAGAGGACGATCTCCGTACCTGAGACGCCGATGTCATAGCCGAACATGAGCCCGCCGGTGGCCGCCGTGACGCAGGAGGTGACCACCATAGGCGTGATCTTGGCCTCGAACTCCATGCCGGACGGCGGGGAAGACGCCGAGAATCCTCCTGCCGGCATCTTGGCTCGGCGGCCGAGCTAACCTCAGATGGATTGATTTTCTCGTCCCAAGGTAGCCATGGAAATAAAACGGAGCTAGGAGCGAGTATCTGTGTATTTTCTTCAGGCAATCATTCAAAAGTAAATACATCACGCGAAGGCTCCGGCTGTCGGTGTACACGGGTAGGCAGGGCAGGGAGACAAGTCTCCAGTCGTCCGAGAAACTTCAAACGTATTGGCTCGCTCAGCCGCTGGTCAGTCAACGGACTAGTGCTTTTCAAATTTACTGTTCATCGGACTTAGATATTTTTGTGTTTTTGTGCCACGAGCTCCTGAGTGTCAAAAGACCACGAAAATTTGGTCGCACCTTGTGCATGTAAGCATATTCGACCCCAAAAATTCAGATTTTTTTTATTTTTTCCTTCAAATTTACTGTTCATCAGACGGTTTTGTGGTGGTCAAACACGATCAACGTGCTTAAAATCTGGTTTAGGACTAAACTTATCTGGCTTTGAGACTTGAGGGACCAAATGTATACCAATATTTTTTTGAGGGACCAAGTCTATATTTTTTGGGAACTTGATGGACCAAAAACATACTTTTCTGTTCACTTATTTTCAACAAAAAAGACCCACATCTACTGCGAAAGTTTATAAGTACAAAGCACCCTAAATAAAAAAAAATTACATCAAAGGCCATGCATCATCAAACAACCGCTATCGCCGCCGGAACGAGTCATCGACGCGCTGTTTTGTCACTGCTCACTACCAGAGCCGGTTTGACCTTGTCGATGACATTTAGAAAATCTTATTGCATGTACCCCGTCGCACTTTTGAACCCTCCAACTCTTGATGTCGCGCTCAGATGGCTAGAAAGCAGGAATTTACGCCAAAGCTCTATTGACTCCGCCCCGGCGGACAAATTTGAGGAGGATAGGAGCCTCACCGTCCGCCCGAGCAGGGTACATTTGCCTAGCTAGTCTGTTGTGAGTTGGCTACATTGTTACATCAGCTGGAAAATGGCGTGAGCTTAGGGGTAGCATGTAGTTACTGGGTTGGTGCTCCAGCAGGTGCAGCTCCGGGGAGAGCTGGACAGCCATGAAACTGAGGATGCTGCGCCGCTGTGCCTTGGCTTTCGTGTTGTCGTGATTGGTTACCCAGAGGCAAAACCTACCGCCTCCATAGTAGCCGACCTCGGCCAATTGCCCGCATGTTCTATATCCAGCGCGCCACAGCTGCTCAGAAGGGTATGCTTCCGGCCAGGTCGCGACGACCGCTGGCGGCCTGGCGTCCATGTCAACGGCGCAAAAGGGATTCTCATCGTAACGACCATCTAACGCACGAATGCCGAAAAGCAGCCGTCGACCGGTGCCGAGGAAGTCCGGGACTAGCACGCCGCTTCTGTTGATGGGCAGCTGCCAGGCGCCCTCCACGCGCCACCAGCGGTGTGCCGTGTAATAGGAGTAGGTGCCGTGGTACCGCAAGGAGACCCAGACGCGTGCGCCCGACACAAAGTAGGCCTTGACTTCCGCCCGGCGGCAAGCAAGAGCCGGTGGGTCCGGGTCCGGGACGGCGCTCCAGGCCCAGCGACTGCCGCCGCTAGGGCTAGGCTGCTGCTGGAGAGTCTCACGGAGAGTCCGAGAACACCATATACTCTTTGGGGTTGACTTTCTTAAAGCAGGCGGCGGGGTCGGGCAGGTTGAGCAGCGGAAGTGGCCGCGGCGGGCAGTCGACGTCGTCGGCCTGTGTTTGGGGTTTCTCCTGGGAGGAGAAGAGACGCCTGAGGTCGAGGTTGAAGAGGAGGTAGCCTCCTTCACCGTCGTCCGGCGCCGCCACAAACAATCGGGTGCGGTAGCGCTGCGAGGCGGCCATGGCCATGTGTCGAACTATCGATCGACTCCTCCACACGATTGATTTCGAACGATCTGCAAACGATATATATAGTACGTAGTCTCTTTTATGGAGTCCGCCTTCGGATTGGACACAAACTGTGTTGCCGCTAGATTAGAATGAGCCGTCGACGCCTCTCTTTTTTTTAGGTGGTTTCCGTTCCCGTACTAACGGGTAACAGCACGCAGAACTGACTCTACCCGATGAACTAGGATCCACGGTGCGATCAACTTGGATAGATACACCTTTTATATAACAGTTTTGCTAGACCTGAAATTATGTGGGACGAGCGGCAACCGCGGACAAAACTGCATGTTATGTGGCAAACCCGCATAAGCCACTTAATTACGCGGGCTGATGCGGCGTCATGCGGGCGTCCCGCGGGGCGTCCCACTTGCAGCCTAGAGAACAGATGACCCATCGGAGACACCTAAAGCTGCACTTACCACCACGCCTGATCCTATCGCTTACTCCCTCCGTCCGGTGAAGAGTGTACATCTAGTTTCAAAATTTGTCCACAAAAGAGTGTACTTCTATCTTCCCAATGCACTTTAAAGTAAGGAAAAATACTTCTCTCTCATCACACGGTAATCAAGACCAATAGTAATCTACACATGGTCTTCTTAATTTCTACATGCACTTAGCTCATTGGAGGGTGGGTAATTAAAGAGGAGAGAGATAGTGGCTCGCACCTTTCCAATGCATTTTTTACTCAACTTCATAATTTGTCCTAAAATTTCTAGATGTACACTCTTCACCGGACGGAGGGAGTACTATTTTGTAACCTCCACTCCTCTAAGCATAGCAAGACCTAACAATGAATTGGAATTAAGTGGTCATCACATTCTCTAAGCAGCAACACTTTAGAAATCTAAATATGAGACGACTAAAGAATTTCAAGAAATTATCTCTATGTCCAACAAAAACACTATCCAACTATTCTTCCTCTGAGAACAGGGCAATGGTAAACTCCTAATTTTGAAACTGGGTTAAGAGCATCTCCAGCCGTTAGCACCCCAGGGGGCGCGTAACATCGCCGCCTGGGGGCGAGCCGGCGCAAAAAAACGGCCTGGGGGCGAGTTGGTTCCCAGTCGCCGACCCCAGGGCCGCCCCTAGACGCCGTCTAATTTTAAAAAAAACATTCGGCGAAGTTCGGTTAAACTCGGCTAAAATTCGGCAAACTTGACATATATTAGACATGTCCGCGGCTTACAGAGCAAATTTATCAAAAAAAAAGAAATCGTTGAACGCAGAGTAGTCGTCGTCCGCCGCCATCCCCGCCGCCGCCGTCGTCGTCGGCCTTCTACTCCTTGACGCGGCCGCCCCTGCTGGACCCCTGCCCGCCGTCGCCATGGCGAACTGGTGGCGGCGGCGCCGCGTCGTCGTCACGCCTCCTTCGTCGCGGCCCCGGCGGCGCTGCTCGAAGCGCTGCAGGGCGGCGCACTGGCGCTCCATCTCCATCTTGAGGTAGTCCTTGCGTGCCCATTTCAGGGCCGCCTCGTCATCGAGCTCCACGTCGCCATGCTCCTTCTTCACGGCAGGGAGCCTGGCTCCGTCTTTGGCTTGACGAAGCGCGGAGGAGCCGACGAGGAGGCGCGCCACCGCCTCGCGAGCGATACGCGCGCGAAAGTGCGCGGCCGAAGCGCGCGCTTCGCGGGCTCGGCCTTGACGCCGAGCAACATCGGAGAGCCGGAGGAGTGGGAAGAAGAGCGTGGGGAGGAGTGCGCGGAGGAAGACGAGGAGGAACCGAACCTCCTGGGCATCCATTGCCCGGTGCGCCGGCGATGGGCCGGGGCGGCCGCCGGGGGAGGGTATGCCAGCGGCGGTTCGTTGCCGTCCTCTAGGTACGCCAGCACGCCCTCGAGCGTGCGGCCGGGGGTGCCCCACCACATGCGGCGCCCCTCGCTGTTCTTCGCGCCGCCCACCATCGGTGCCTCGTTGGTGGACGCCAGCCTCTGCTCCTGGCGGCGCTCGAAGTACGCCTCCCACACCGTGTGGTTGTCGGCGGCTTACTGGGGAGGGCGGGCTGCTCGTTGGTGTGGGAGGCGCGCACGCGGTCGATCTCGGCGGTGAAGTAGGCGGGGCGCGCCTCAACGTCGGGCAACGGGGGAATGGGCACTCCCACATTGCTGAGCCTCCACTCTGTCGGCCTGGCGCGCATGTCCAGTGGCGCCGGGATGTTGGCCTCGAACAGCAGCCACGACTCCCAGTCGTGGAGCGAGCGGCGGCCGAAGCCGTTGGCCGCCGCCGCATCGCCGGGGAAACGCGCGGCCATCGGGGTGTCAGAGTGAAGGAGAGGGAGGGAAGAATCGTCGGCGGCGGCGCACGGGAGACGGAGAGCTCGGCGGCTATGGCTGGTGTGGCCAGAGGCGAGGGAGGCCACCGGCTTATATAGCCGCGGCCGTGTGTACGCGTGGCGGGAGGGGAGGCGTCGCGCGCCGCCCTGTGACGCGCTGCCCATGATGAGGAATCAATGGCAAGGCTGGCCGGCGGCGGCAGCGCGGCAGCCTTGGCATTGATTCCCGCGGGAACCGAGGCGATGAGGGCGACAAAGCGGCCGTCTCGCTGACTCGGCGGGCCCACGGCTGTTTCGCGCCAAAACACTCGCCCCAGCGCCCCCGGACGCCACCCAGCGCGCCGGATTTGGCCTGGGTCCGCCGGCGTTGATTTTGGCCCAAGCCGGCGAAAAACGGGCTCCTGTGGGCGCGACTGGCCGTTTTTTCGGCACCGGTGCGAAAAAATCGCCTGGGAAGGCCGTGTTGGGGGCGCGGCTGAAGATGCTCTGACAAAGGGCTGCAATAAAAACTACATAGCCAACCAAAGCGTGTTATTCATATAGGCTACAATTTATGCATGGTTGCATGGAATTTAACAAAATGTGATGAGCAACAAGTTTGTCATACCAATTACATAGCTTTAGTTTTATATATCTATATAAGTAATATTCACATCTTATAACCAATGATGACGCATTATTTGCAAAAGGCTATGATGTTAGATGCTATAAATTATGCAGCATACGGTTTCTCCTCGATCATTACAAGTGTTCACTATCATATCTGAAGATCTGAATAATAAAGAGAAAGCCTATTCCACATATCTCGTGTCTATTTTTTAGGAATGTGTTACCAAAATCTCAACAATTTGAAGAGTTCAGACTCACCATCTTCGTTCTAATTCACGGGTAGAAACACTAAGATGGCGAGTAGGGCGTTTTGATGCCCAGGCTCATCTGCACCCGGTTAAAAAAAATTGTAACAAATTCAAAAAAATACAAAAATTCCAAAAAAAAAAATTGTGTGGTAGACAATTTGATGGGCGAGGCCCGCTCCAAATTTCAAGTCATTTGGACATTTGAGCAGCTCTCAGCAAAAAAGATAAATCGAACCAAAACAGTACACGAACAGTAAACATTTTTACATACCCCCAATTTGTCTTTTTTGCTGATAGCTCCTCAGAATTCCAAATGATATGAAAATTGGAGAGGACCTCACGCATCAAATTGTCTACCGCACACAAAAAAATTGATTTTTTTTTGAATTTTTTAGTATTTGTTTTGATTTTTTTTCGTCAGCGCGGGTGCAGAGATGGATTTCCGTAAGATGGCAGTTTTTTTTTTCATTAATCAACAACATTACTAGGTGATATCATTGCCACAACACCAGATTTGGTAATCTTCAACGGCCACAATATCAGTCACAACAATTTCCTGACGTACTAGACGGGCAGTCATTAATTATAATATATATAGGTTTTGATCTGATACAGCTCAATCCCACTCTCGCTTCTGCATGGGCACTTAGCTTTATATCTAGTGCAAATATTCAGATACGATGGTCCACGGCGCATGGTAATGTTGAACTTGATTAATTACTGCGCGTAATCGCAGAATCCATAGCTGCACTTGTTGTTGCACTGGTTAGAGCAGGTGCCACAGTTCTTCTCGTCGGAGAGGAGATCCACGCAGCGTCCACCGCAGCACGTCCGGCCATGCTTGCACGCTTTGTTGCAGCCGCCGCAGTGTTGGACGCTGGCGACAGTGTCCACGCACTGGGCGCTGCAGCACGCCGTCCCCGTCGCAAGGCATGCTTCGGCCGATTTCTTGGAGCAATCATACGCTAGCAGGGGCGGGTGGACGGTGCTGCCAACGGGAACGAGCAGGAAATGGCTCCTCCTTGCCTGGGGCAGTGGGGTTGCACTGGTGCCTGCCATGGCTGGAACAAGGGCACCGGCAGCGGCCAGCACCGTGATGAGAAGCAGGGCGGCGCTCGCCATTGTGGAGACAAGGAGAAGTAATGCAAGTGTTTGGATTATTGGCTCGTGGCTGTTAATTACGGGGGGCTCAACTGCTCAAGGATGTGTTTGTGTGTGGATTAAATTAAAGGTTGATCAATCAATACTCCAAGTAATTGCATTGTTAAGTAACCAGTTCACAATAATAGCTAAGAACAGAGAATGGCTGCAAAATTGCCGCAGTACTAAGTGTAAGTAAAGTAAGCTAAGCTCCACCAAGCACTAATTCTGCGTAAGTATGACACGAGATGCAGTGAACCAAATGTCGCCCGTCCACGAAGGTCGGGCGACATTTGGTTCACTGCATCCCGTGTCATACTTATGCAGAATTAGTGCTTGGTGGAGCTTAGCTTACTTTACTTACCTCTCTTTACGCGGACGATGCGGCTGTGTTTGTTGCGCCCATCAAAAGAGATGTGGACAATCTGGCGGCCATTCTGAGGGGATTCGGGGACGTCACTGGTCTGTGCACTAACTTCCATAAGAGCTCAATGGTGCCCATTAGATGTGGCAACCTCAACTTGGACCGCATAACCCATGGGCTGCCGGCTGTTAGGGCTGCCTTTCCGCTCCGTTATTTGGGGCTACCGCTGTCGATTTGGAGGCTGAAGCTTGCTGATCTTCAATTCTTAGTGGATAAAGTGGCGAGTAGATTGACAACATATGAGGGCCAAAACATCACCACCATTGGACGCGCGACGCTCGTCAAGTCGGTTCTCGCTTCCCAAGTCATCTACTTCATCACGCCGCTTGTCATACAAACCACCATCTTGCAAAACATTGACAAACTTGAGCTGGCATTCCTTTGGTCGGGATCGGATAAGACAACGGGGCAAAGTGCAAGGTCAATTGGGACACCGTCAAGAGGCCGCTTGACTATGGTGGGCTTGGGGTCCTAAACACCTTCAAGTTCGCTGGCCTTGCGTCTGCGGTGGCCTTGGTATGAGTGGAAGGAGCCCACAAAGCTGTGGGTTGGAGGTGGGAACCCATGTGATGAGGATGACCTGAATTTTTTCTACGCATGTACCACCATCACGGTCGGCAATGGTGCATGACACCTTTTGGGACTCTCCTTGGCTTCGGGTCGCAAGCCGCAGACATCGCTCCGCTTATTTATGAGGCTTCCTCACGGAAGCGCTGGAAGGTGCGGGAGGCCCTCAAGGAGAGCGCGTGGATTCTCAAAATCAGGCCGCCTACACCGGCCTCCATTGAGCATGTTTCACAATTCTTCACCCTATGGACGCTGCTCCAAGAGGTCCACCTTGATGAGCTTGCCGACGATGACATCCTTTGGAAGCACACGGCTTCCGGAACTACTCCGCCGCCCCGCAGCGTCTGGCGCAGTTTTTGGGCTTGGTCCTCTCCCCCATGGACCAAATGGTTTGGAAGGTTTGGGCCCCTCCGAAAGTCAAGTTCTTTGCTTGGCTCGCGCTTCAAGATAGGATCTGGACTGCAGACAGATTGCAGAGGCGAGGCTGGCCAAACTGTGGCCCTTGTCCCTTGTGCAGAGGGGTGCAGGAATGCGGTCCCCATCTATTCTTCAGATGCCGCTTCACCCTCAGGCTCTGGAACATGGTGATTCAGAAGCTCCGCATCCACGACGTGGACACGTCCACATGGCACTTGTACGACTCCATCAAGGAATGGTGGGCGAGTTTGAGCACCGAGGGCACCGCCAACCGAAAAGCGAAGGCTTCGATAACCATGTTGGTTTCATGGGTGATCTGGAATGAGCGTAATGCAAGGGTGTTTAGACACAAGAGTGCCCCTCCGCATGTCTTGCTAAACAATGTGATCGAAGAGTCCAACCTTTGGGTTAAAGCCGGGGCGAAAAGTTTAGGGTCTTTCTTATTGGGAGAGTAATTGCCATGCCGTTTCTTGGCACTGTGTTGTAACAAACTCTTTCTCCTCATTTAATATATGAGGCAAATCTTTTGCCTCCGTTTCAAAAAAAAAAAAATGTCGCCCGTCCACGCATGCTGGACGTGTTGGGCGATCATAAGCTGAGGACTTAAAATAGGTCAAGCATATGATTAAGAATGATGAAATTAACCTTCAAACGAATGCACAGGGCGGTGCCGTTACATGTTACGCCCCCAAATTGTGCACAACGGCGAGACCATCAAGTCATCCTCTGTTTGAGGCATCTGTGGATCCAACCATTCTTCATACTTCGCTGGGATAAGGAAAACCGTTCAGATACATAAATGCCGAGGAATAATGTTTAGGAGAACCATGGAACCGTGACCCCACTCCTATCTGTCATCAGACGTCACCTCGAGATATGTGTCATTTGAGAATGTTTACTAATCTAATCTACAAGAATCTTATTAACAAACAGCTAGAGACGCAGCGGCTTCATGGTTCCGAAGAAAGCGCTCAAACACCAACACCATTCCGTAGCGCAGAGGGTGCTTTACCTTGGTGCTTCTGGGGTCACCAAGGCCGTGATGACGTATCCGGCCATCACGGCCTCTCCGGGGAAACTCTTGATTTTGTGTGGTTGGACGATGGTGGTGCCTTGACATCGTATTTCCTTTTGGGGGCTTCGTCTTTGGAGCTCGGCATCGACGAGTGAGACCAGTGGATGGTGGTGGATTTGGCGCCCAGTTTTCTTGTAATGATGGGAGCGCTGTCGGCGACACGGCAATGGAGGTAGTCTGCTACTCTCAAGCGTGTTCACGAGATTGTCTTGGTTTGTTTCTTGCTGTGAAGTTGAAACTGCAGCGGCGGTGTCCCTGTGGGCTGTGGCGTATGATGACTGCCTGCAGGTGGTTCATTCGGTGATCTTCTGTGGCGCTAGTCGTGCCTGGTTTGTCCTTTGTAGTTCTTCTTCATAATCGGAGTTGCCTTGTCTGATCGCAGGTGACTGAGATCTGGTGCGGATCTTCATACAAGTCTACATGGTCTTTATAGTTAGGGCTGAGTCGACGAACGCCAACGACGAAGTCGGAGTCATTTGATCAATGTCTAGAGATGGCGATGACGCCTTCTAAGGGAGGAGTGATGATGATGACGCATGTGTGTTGCCTCGGCGAGGCCCTCTTTGGAGTGGGGTGCGTGGGGTATCAGCGTGTGCATGCTCAACTCAGCGGTTGTGATAGTTTTCACCATGTTTATCATAAAGCTAGGTAATCTGGTTTTAGCCCTAACTGAGCAACTATTTTCTTCTCAATGAATGCAGGAGTCCCACCATTTCAAAATAAAATATGTTTCCCTAAAAACTCATAACAAAATCTAAGTTAATATCAACGGTACAAAAGAAAGATAGAAGTATGTATCATATGAATGTTATTTTACTTGAGCACTATCAACACCTCTTAAGTAAGTTGAGCCGCCTCCTATAACGGTGCTCGATGATACCATCAATTCTCTCTATTCTTTGATTAACTTAAACCATACTATGAAATTTAAACTATATTACGTCAGTCCAACCATTTATGGTCTTCCATTGTGGGTGTATCTATATTGCCTATAGCGATCCGGAGGTAGGTATCGTCTGTTGCACCCCATAAATGGACATGCGCAATGTGCAACGGACAAAAGGCACATGTATGATGCAAGCATTGCGCCGGAGCGTGCACGAGCATGGATTTTTAGTTCGACTTTTTCTCATTTTATATAGTTTTTCACTATATCTATAAAGGTTCAAAAAAAATTGAGACGTGTCCTATTGGGCCATAGCCAACACGAGGCCTTAAGAAAAAACTTGCTCGCTTACGAGGTTGTTTTATTTGTTCGCTATTTTCTAATGTACATTTTTTTAACGACCCTCATCAAGAAAAAGCAGAGAGTTTAATTACAAGTTGACATTTAAGTGGTTGAACATTGACTTTTAGGTAATTTTTCTTAAAGAATTAGGAATTCAAGAAAGTTTGCCAAAAAATCAAAAAGTTCACAGGATTCGAAGAAAGTTCATTGATTTGATAAAAAGTTCATCGATTTTGAAAAAAATCACAAATTCAAAAAAAGTTCATGGATTTCAAAAAACAGTTCATCAATTTCAAAAACAAGTTTGTAAAAAAATTGGAATTTCTTTTAAGTTTTTGAAAAAAATTTATTCAATTTTAGAAAGAAAATATAAAAATCTAAAAAAGTCCATTGATTTTGAATAAACACATCAATTTTGAAAGAAGTTCATCAATTTTAAGAAAAATTCACCAATTTGAAGGAAAATCCACGAACTTGAAAAAGAATCACCGTTTTCGAAAAAAAATCATGAATTTTAAAAAGTTCTTGAATTTATGAAAAGTAAAAAAACAAATAGGAAAGACTGCACTTTTTTCCAGTGTTGTATTTTAAGAAATTGAAAAAACGAATCTAGCACGTGAGGTCAAGTTGCCCAGTTTGTTCGCGTGGCCGACTAAATTCTGAAGGAGTGCAGTTCGAATCCTGCAGGACACTACTTTTCTGTCGTTTTGAAAAGGGGGAGCGCTACGCGTCTGCCGGTAGATCAATTGAAAACATCAACCGCCTCCCGAGCCACTGGATTGAGGCACATGTAGCCGTCATATCTCCTCGAAATCGTTTTGTTTGCCATTTTTTCGCCTTCACCTTTTTTGCAACATAGATGATGTCGCGGGAGGACTTTTGCAACATAGGGAGTGTTGTGGGATTTTGCTTTCGACTTTGCATTTTGCAACATAGATGATGTTTTTTTTGTGAGAGGCAACATAGATGATGTTGCGGGAGGACTTTTGCAACGTAGGCAGTGTTGCGGGATTTTTTTTCTTCGTATTTACAGTTTGCAACATAGATGATGTTGCATGAATGATGTTGTGAAGATTTTTCACCGAAAATGATGATGTCGTATGCGGTGTCAATCGAGAAATTTATGCAACAAAGATGATGTTGCGGGAGGTCTTCTACAGCAAGGTTCTTGTTGCGAAAAGTATAAAATGCATCGCCGGCCAGAGCGACGAGGAGGGCGAGACGGGAGGCTGGGGCGGAGTAGCTAGGCCGATGGTGGCTAGAGCGGTGCTCGGGCGTGCGCGCTCGAGTGACGGCCATGGTTGCAAGCTGGCATAAAGAGGTGGGGAAGGAGATGCAATGCTCGTGATGTTTCTAGAGAAGGGACACGTGCTGCTTCGGACCACGAGGACACGTGTCTACCGATGGAGAAGATTGATGAAATAGTAGCATCCGCCGGCTGATGGGAATAGTTTCCCTTTAAAAATAGAAGAAAAAAGAGATGGAATAGCCGGCTCCAGCGCGGGAGGGTGTGTCCGCCCGTTTGTAAAATACAAAGTAACGGGCGCCTGAAGTGCCAAATAGGAAACACCCTATGCGCCGCCCGCTGCGATGCCTAGGCACGGCTCGCGTGCACGAGGTGGAACAGGACCAGCCCAGTAACCAGCCTCCATGCCGTGGTGGCATCATGATGACATCACGTGAGTTTTTCTCGTTTCTCCTTCACATTTTAATTTCTTTATTCGTTTTATTACTTTTTATATTACAAAATACTCTAAATATATATGTAGTACAAAAACACTTGCATTAGAATTTCAAAATATTGATCTTGTAAAAAAACTATTAAACATGTATCAGAAAATGTTTCTTATGTATACTAAAAGTACTAAATATAAATATAAAGAATATGAAGTGTTAATTAGGTATAAGAAACATGTTAATCATATTTATGAAAAACATTATGTCATTAAATAAATGTCAAAAATTCAAAAACAATATATGTCACATTTAGGAAAATCTTCACTTGTTTTAAAACTTTGCTCGCCTCATCTTCAAAAATTGTTTGAACAATGTACAAAAATGTTTTCATAGTTCAAAAAAATGTTTCAACATCTATTTGAAAAACAATATTTAAAAGATATTTGGAAAAATTTAAACATGTATTTGAATTTTTTTAAATGTGTATAATATATGTTTTATATGTGCAAAAATGTACAACATGCATGAAGAAGTTGAAACGTATTGACAAAGAAACAAAAATAAGCGAAGAAATAGAAAAACCTGGAAACCCCAAGAAAGAAACAAAGAAAAGCATAGTATAAAGAAGAAAAAACCAAAGAAAACCATAAAAAAACGAAAACCTAACAAAGAAAAAAGATATAGCCAATGAACTGGTAAAAACAAAGAGAACCAGCGAAAAACAACAGACGAAAAAATGAAAAAATCGGAGTTAACTGATCAGACACAGTGACCAGAGGCGGGTGAGCGAAGGCATCGAGTGACATACGGCGGCCCGTATCGTCCTCTGTAAGTGATTCCCATTAGAAATCAGTAAGGGCGAGACATAGCCCTCACAGTTGGACTAGACCTTCTTCCAAAGTCCTTCCTTCAGCAGGTCGTCAGATTCGGTCAATAGCGCACTTCAACCAATGGCTTAATGGGAGCAACTAGTTAAGGAGCGCTTCTTCGGAAAGGGTTCCGAATGATCACATGGGATGGGCTGATAGCGCGCCACTTGGCGCGTTCTCAGTCGCCGCCACATGTCGTGCTCTGGACGCTCCCTCCGATTTATTTTTTATTTTTCCTCACGTGGTTTCGGTTTTTAGATGGTTTTTTTTTATTTTTCAGTTTTTCACCAGTCTTTCTGAGCTTTTCAAAGAAAATAAAAAAAGCGGGAAAACGCGTTTTTTTCATGAGAGGTATGGTTTTGCTTCCGCGAGAGGCAGGCCATGCCTCTCGGGTACAGAAAAAATGTGTTTCTTTTTTTCCGTGAGAGGCATGATTTTGCTTCCGCAAGAGGCACAGTCGTGCCTCTCGGAAACGAAAATAAAGCGCTCACTCTTTCTTTTTCTTCCGTGAGAGACACGGTTTTGCTTCCGCGAGAGGTGCCTCTCGGAAACAGAAAAAAAACGTGTTTTCTCTTTTTTTTGTGAGAGGCACGGTTTTGCTTCTGCGAGAGGCATGGCCGTGCCTCTCGGAAACGAAAAAAGCCGTGTTTTCTTTTCTTTTTTTCCGTGAGAGGCGCGGATTTTCTTCCGCGAGAGGCACGGCTGTGCCTCTCTGAAATGACTTCCAAAAAGAAAATACATGCTCCCAGTTCGGTTCTCTGAAACGACTTCCAAAAAGAAAATAAATGCTCCCGGTTTGGTTTTCTCGTTCGGTTTTTTCGTTTGGGTTTTTTCGTAAAAACAAAAGTTTGTCAAAACCTATGAACATGGGATCTATTTTTGAAGATCTCGACACGAGGAATCCAATGGTGAAAACGATTCGAGACTTGGACGCGCGGTTTAAGAGACAAGTTTTGAATAACCGGATCTACACAAAAAAGAAAAAACTCTTAGGTTGCGACAGATGACGTACGTGCAGCGCGCCACTTGTCACAACCTAGGAAAATGATCTTTGAAAGGAGTATTTTGTGGCTTAAATCTTTTCTTTTCTTTCGCATGACAGCTTGCTATAGCGAAGGCAAAATGGGCCAGCACACTTTCTGGACGAGCTGTTTTTATATTTCTTTGTTTGGTTTTTGTCGCTTTTCCCAAAAATAATTGGTTGTTGTTTTATAGGAGATAGATATTTTAAAACCTATTAAAAATAAAAATACGTTTTATAAAATTGTCAAGTATTTGTTTTATAAGAATGTAGAGAGTATATTAAAAAAGTTTCATCTATATTACAAAAAACTCAGGGTGTATTATAATAATATGAAGTATAATTTGAAAATTTCATCAAATATATCCAATGTATATAAAAAATGATATCTTTATAATAAAAAAATTCAGTGCGTATTTAAAAAATAGCATATATTAAGAAAAATCAGCCTATATTAAAATAAAATAAAATCGCAACAATTAGAAAACCTATAAAAATAAAACGTATGCTCGGAAAATAGAAAAAAAGGAAAAAGAAACTTAACAGCCGTTACATGGGCCGTGTCGCCTAGAGCAGTCAACTATATGACATACACAGGCGTCGTATACGAGATTCTCAAAAGAAAAAAGACGTCATATGGGATTGGCCAACCTTTTTTGGAGGACGTTCATGCTTGCCGTCAGCCAACTTGTACTCCGTATGGACAAAATTAATTGTTTGTTGTAGTAGTAGATTATCATCAATCGATCGATCGGGCAGGAAGGATCCGAGGATATCTTCCACGAAATCCATCTGGTCCAGCGACTGCGACGCTACCCGGCCAGCTCGTAATGCAGAATCTAGCTAGTGCAATTTTTATGATGACTAAAGAAGCCCTATTCTTATCTGCTGCTTAGCTTAACCTCTTCCTTATGGTATGGTACTTTGAAGCTTTAATTAATTAGTAGTAATCTATCATTCTTAAGAAGTTGCTCCCCGCTGCTCCCTATTCTCTCATCATGCACATTGTCCACATCAGCAATGTGCCACATTAGCGCCCACATCATCTATTTCGTTTGAGCCCTCTCTCATGTTTGAACTGACCGTCTTTTTCTTCATCTGATCGTCTCCACCACTAACTCCATTATTCCTGGACTCCCCCACCTATTGATGCAAGCCCGTTACATCGTAGCAATCCATTGATTGTTCGTCTCCTCGCCTTGACTCTCCGTCTACCAAATTCAATACTTCACGTACTCATAGCCCGTTACCTTCCGCTCCCTCAACATCACTTTATCTGCTCACCTTTCATCTCCACCAGACCAGCACGCAGATGGCAAGCCACCACAACTGCATCATGCCTATGTTTATGTCGGGAAATCATCTACAGGTTGCTAATTCTTTGCATTAGCTATCCTCAATTTGTGGCTGCGGCAGCGGCCGTAACCACAACTGCATCATGCCTATGTTGGGGAGTGCTTCGGTACAACCCCCCCCCCTAAAACGTATAGTGGATAGTATGGTAATTTCACATTAGGTATAGGAATACCCACCCGACGCCAGACGTCTGCAGCGACGGCATATACGCCGCCCGTGTATGCCGCAGCCGTCATTGTACAGACTGACGTCGCCAGCAGATGCCGCACCCGTCGCAGACGCACGCTCACCAAGATACTCAAGACGTCTCGACGCTGGCGCCGACACTTGTTCGAGAAAAAAAAATAAACCCTAACGCATCCACGCCGTCTCCACGACGCCCACGCGCGTTAAGTCGCCGCCGCCCGGTCGCCGCCGTCCGGTCGCCGTCGCCGTCGCCGCCGCCCGCCGCCGCGCGCTCAGCGCCAGTTACGTTCGTCTGCCGCCGTGCTCGTTTAGGATCCGTTGCCGCCGCCGCGCGTTCCATTCCTGCGGCGGATGGCCGCCACCCACGATCTCGTCGCCGCCTCCTCCAAGCAAGACGCCGGCACGACCAGCCGTCGTCCTCACGCCGTCAAGACCTGCCTCCGCCGCCAAGAACGTCGGGCCGTCCTCAAGAAATGGATCCGCTGAAATCTCGGCCGCCGTGAAAGAGGTTGGTTAAAGACAACATTGTGCTTGATGAAATAATTATTTTAGGGATGATGTTACACGGTGTTTGATTGATCGTATAATTTTTTTAACTATGTACAGTTAGAGGAGGAGGCGATTATGATGGCAATGATTACGACGAGGACAACGAAACCGAATCACTAAATATGAATGAACATGCTGAGGAGAACTACATGAGTTTGGATGAATCTTATAGTGGCAATGTAAGTGTGATCAAGATTGATAAAACTAATAATTATGGTGGACCGCACGGAAATTTTCATAATTTTTGCATCATGCAGCGACATGGCGATGATGATGATGATATGGATATAGATGATTCATTTGCCCAAAGTGCACTCCGGTATGTCATAAATGAAATCAGAGAAGAAATGACATAATAACCATATTAGCGCTTACATGTTTTTTGCAATGCGCGCAGATGAACGAGGACGGGAATTTCGAGGAATATTGTGGACGATGAAAGTGACAAATCGCACGTTGATCCATCTCATGATGACAGCTCTAGCAAAGTAAGTTTTCAAACTTACAGAACTACATTATTACATATTAAAATAATAACTGACTGACGTAAATGGTTTAATGCATTAATTAACAGGGAGATATAAATGGTACAAGTGGGAACGATGAGTATGTTGGTGATGATCTGTTTAATTTTGACATCGGATTTGATGAATATCAGCAAGAATCATTGGACATGCATTGGAAGGTCATGAGGAAGACGTTCAAGTCACTAGGAGAGGCTTACATTTTCTATAACCAGTATGCTTACGAGCGTGGTTTCAGCGTAAGAAAGGACTCACTGAAATATTCAAAAGGTCCTGAGGGAACTAAGCGTCTGAGAAAATATCGGTGTGCGAGAGCTGGGAAACGACTGGCAAAACTTTGTACAATGGAAGGCAGGACCCGCAGACCGAGAGGGGAGACTCGTTGTTTCTGCGATGCGATATAACTTTGAAACTTGATAAAGAGCGTGACCTTTGGTATGTCAGCAGTTTCAATGATGATCACGATCACGTTCTAGCTAGACCGGATGAAGTCACGTTTCTTCGGTCTCATAATCGATAAAAGAATATCGTAAAGCTGAGATCTTAACCATGGCAGTGCTGGAATCAGAAACATATGATTTATGATAATCTCGTCAAGAGGTATGGGTCATATGCAAAGGCTGGTTTTGGGAGAAAGAAACTTTATAACATGTGTTATAGAGAAAAATGAAGTTGCTTGCACAAGGTGATGCAGACATCGCCATTGGGATCATGTTGACGTAAAAGAGAGAGATCCAGATTTCTTCTTTGAGCACACCGTCGATGAGGAAGGAAGGCTGAAAAACATATTCGGTGTGATTCTCAATCACGCCGAGACTATGTTGACTACGGTGATGTGACAGTCTTCGATAGCACATACAGATGAATAGGTATGGCATGCCATTTATACCTTTTGTCGGTCTGAACAACCACCGTTGCACCACGGTATTCGGTTGTGCTCTTGTGTCCGACGAGACGGAGGATACATATGTCCGGCTGCTTGAGACTTTTTGAGGGCTCATTGTCGAAGAGGCCCGGTCAGAATTCTTGATGGAGATGCAGCTATGATTAAGGCCATAAGAAAGGTACTTTCAGAGGTTTGGCATCGTCTTTGCTCGTGGCATATTGAGAAGAACATGCAGGAAACACCTTCATCATAAGTCTCTAAAGGAGTTCAGGTCTCTACTTTATTATGCCACTTCAAAGAAGGTATTTGAGGAGAGGTGGGCAGCGTTTTGCGCCAAATGGCAGTCGGAGAAAACAAAAACATGGTTACGTCGGATGTACAAGAAGAAAAGGCTTTGGGCTGCATCATATTTGTCGTGGGTTTTTCTTAGGCATGCGAAGTAACCAAATAAGTGAGAGTCTGAATTCATGCCTTCACTTGCATCTAGACTCGGTATGACTATTGTTGATATGATTGTGCACTATGAGAACTGCATAGTTCGTCTTCGTGAGAACGAGGCGCATGACGATTACACAAACTCACAGACAGTTCCAGTACCAGTATTGGACGAGTGTAAAGATATTGAGAAATCAGCTGCCCGTCAGTTCACTGCGGCAAACTTTTATATTTTGCGGGAAGATATGAAGAAGGCACGGGAGCTTGAGGTCCTTGAGAGGCGAGAGGAGCAGACACTCACGATTCATACCGACATGGAAGGAAAATAGGGATATCAGATTCACTGTGGAGTACACCCTGTAACTCAAGAAACTGTGAGGTGCGATTGCGAAGCATGTATCGGAAAGGACTTCCTTGCAAACATATTCTTCATGTTCGATTCAGCTACGCTTACGTGAGATACCTAAGTGTTTAGTGCTGCGGAGGTTGAGCCAAGTTGCAAGGGGTGGACTTCCCGTGAAGCGCACTAGCGATCTGTTTGCATGGGGATGGGCAGGTGCAGGTGACAGAGCTAGGTACAGTGAGTTGACCATCTTATCTGCTGAAGCAACTCATAAAGCATGTCATAAACCATTTTTATTTGACAAGTTGAAGGCGGCTCTGAGGGACATAATAGATAATGATTACACTGAGGAGGATGAGCCTGGTGCGGGGGTACAGTTTGTGAACGACGATGCATTTGAGCCTAATCAAGATCATGGTCTTGTTCGTGATCCCGCTAAAGTGAACACCAAAGGTGCACCAAAACAGAATGTTAAGGGCCGCGGTAAGGATGGTCCTGATTTCACTAAAAACGGGCGACCTAAAGCTTTTGATGAGAAAAGCAAACGTCAATGTGGACAGTGCGGTCTTACGGGTCATTATAAGTCCACGTGCCCTCAAAATCCTAAGTACGATATTCTTATGTTATTGCAAATCTTATTGTTCAACCTAAATTTATTTGTTTATTGTGAGACTTATTAATTAACACATATCTTATTGTTATGTAGGAATTTTGTTTGAATTGTGGAGTATGGAAGATTGCTATGGAAGATTGCTTCACCCTTTCATTGGAGACTGTTATTGATTTTCTACATATGTGATCTTTAATAATTGTTGAACTATGTTATATGAACTTATTTTACTTTGTTGATGTGAGACTATTTGCTACGATATACCGACATAAATTGTGGTTTTGATGAAAGACTATGTAATGCAACAAGGAGTTTTACTTTGTGTTTATTTGGACAGAACTGTGCTGCCGCTGCTGTTTATCGTTATTACGAGCTTTTCAGACGGATGCCGCCGCCGTCGCCGTCGCTTAGAACCCCGCCGCCGCCATAACCCCGCCGGTTTTATTATTATTTATAAAAAATCGACAACTGCGCCGGTGCATCGTCCAACAGTCGGCGTCACTCGCTGGCGGCAGTACGAGGTAATAAGCTGGTTCGACAGCTCATGTGCCGCCGGGTATATAAGCCGGTCGTCGCGACCTCCGGGCGGGTGGGACTAAAAACTTGGCTGCCCGCAGCCGCCCTGACTGCAGCGACGCGCGGGACCACGCGGGCCCGTCAAATAACAGTCGGCGGGACGACGGCCCAATTAGAAGCGGCGGGACGACGGCCCAATTAGAAGCGGCGGGACGACGGCCCAAGTTCGGCGCGGGGCGACGGGAAACGTGTTTAGTCCCACCTCGCCCGACGGAGGGCGCGACGACCGGCTTATATACCCGGCGCACATGAGCTGTCGAACGTCTTTGATAAATCTGCTATGCCACCCGTCGTCCGACGCTGCCTTGTTGGACAGTGCCGTCGGTCCTGTCTGACCTTAGACTAGCCGGCGCACTTGTCAGGCAATTTTTTTCTTAGGATGGACAACTACGAACGTTGGTGTTATAAACGACGTCGTCTGTGTTCACGTCGGTCGGTGTTACACCCAAAAAATAATACATGCGCATTTTTATTAACGGTTAGCACTACAAGAAAACATGGACTAATGTATCCAAACAATTTGACGACGAAAGAGCTATCAATATGCATATCAATATTTCAAAATGAAAGACAATGGCTTGAGGACAACATAATAATTCAAATGTCATTCTCGCATTCAAAATAGTTCTGTCATCTTCGACACATTATATCATAGTCGAAATAAATGTAAACATTATTTGAGCCTACAAAATTGTCTAGTACAAAAATGTTGCACATTTATTTCTTCTTTGCAAGCCGGGTAACTTTGTCCTTCACATCGTTGAGCGATTTGCCTCCGCAAAAACAAGCTGCGCAATCATTAAGTCCCTCGATTTATCTATTGACTCCTGTTAGAACTTCATATTAGTATAATTCAAATAGTATTACATTATGAATTTAATTTAATATAAGTATTTTAAATAAAACCAGACCTGAGAAAATGGCTTGTCCATTTTTCACCGCTCCAATACTGAAAGCACCAAGAACAAATAATCCACATGAATTGCTGGTCCATACAAACAATGGTTCATAAGTTCGCATTTCATGTAAGATATTACAACAATATAAAAGTATTTACTCACCCGCCTTCTTGTTGTGGCATCTCATACGTTTTGATAGGCCATTTAGACACATCCGGATAATTCACAGCACCGCTAGCATTCGCATCACGTATGTCATATCCAATTTGTTTTCTCTGTTCATATAGATGATAGCACGAAAATATTTTAACATAGTTCATTTAGTAAATGATAGTTTCAATATGCTCATATAAATTTATGTCGCACCAGCTCCTCAACTTTTCTCTAATTTCTTTGTCAAGTTCAGGTCCCATCAAAGAATCAAGAACCTGAAACTCTTCCTTGGAGCGATGCATGACAACCGAAACCCAGTGGGTATTTCCCTTATTAAGAGGAATATAAAGCTGCATCACAACGCAAATATGATGCAATCAACACATACACTCTTATTATTATTTCTATCGCATAAATGCATACATTAAGGCAGTTGAAATTACCTTATCTTTTTTGAAATACTCATCGGTGCATCTATTCACGGGTCCATTCTTCTTCGCCACAACTTCATTCTCGTTTCTCCCTGGCTCGGTGTCCGATCTAATTTCAAGTAACCAGTTGACCAGATAGGTCGGCATTATATGACGATCGTCACCAACAACTCCCAACAGATACGACGAATAAGCATTGATAACCTGAAAATAATTTATATGACGTAAAATAAAATATTCCAATTTGCATTGAAAGGTAGCACAACAATAACTTACATCACCAGTTAGCCATTGATGGTCAAGAATTGTACAAGCCCTCTCTGCAGTGAGACCATCGCGCATGGCATCATTGAATATTTCCTTCTTTCTATGTTTTGCTGACCGCTCATACGCACGAACAAATTTAACTCTAGCTTTAATCACATCGTATTCATCTTGAATGACTTCTTTCTCGAATAGTTCTGCAATACAAGACGGTGATATGTTAAGAAGTCAATGATAACTACAAGGATTAGCTACAAAACAATATGATAAAACTTACTTGCTTTTGCTGTACGTTTTGCACGCTTTGTAGGTATAATAGGAATGTAAGGAGACTTCACATGGTTTGATAGCCTCCGCCCGCTTCCCTACACCCTCCTTTTGTAGCTCATCTACTCCAATACAATCCACGGATCCACGTGATGCGATTTCATCTGTTCCTAAAGATGTAACGGATTTTCGCCGATACCTCCGAACTTCGATAGGATCTTCTTTATCACCCTTGAAACTATCCCAATATTCAGGTGTGCAATAATAAGGTCTTTTCTCTTCGAATCATTACTACCATCTTCATCATCCTCTTGCACATTCTTTTTGCTGGTGTTCTGAAATTGTCCACGCCAGGATTATATACAAATTCTTTACGAGTTCTCCCATCATAGTTTCTACTTTCACTATTTTCACCATACTCATTCTCTTCTTCCTTTTCAATATCACCGCTTTGTAGAATACAGCACTTTTGTTCATTTTCTCTATGACCCTCTGTGATTAAAAATTAGTTGTAATTACTTATATCACACATCAAAAAACATAGTGAACGGCAAAATCAGAACACTTGTACCTGCAAGATAGCTCCGCATCTGAAGCATATCCTCACGAATGTGCTTCAGCTCAGTCAAAATCCGATCCATCATAGTGTTCTGTAGCTGAAGCCTCGATGTCCGACTCTGTTCTCCTTCCTGTAATGTTAGACTTTCTCGTCATGGATCTCTTGTTCTTTTCAGCCTGTTCCATTCTAATTTTGTTTAAGCGGTACTCTTCAAGAATGGTGTCATCGATCTACAATATAAAGAATCATACAGTCATATTTAATTAACAATAAATTTCAGACTTTAAATGGACAAATATGTATGTAACCTATTACCATTCCAACACCACGACCATATTGAAAGTCGTATTTGTCTCTTTTCTCCGCTGCCGCTTCTGTCCAATTCCTCATCAAGGGCTCAACAGCTAAAGGATCATATTGTGGACCGGTGCTTGGCTGCACCTTCTCCCAATATAGATCTCATGATGAAACAAAGAACCATTTAGCATGTGGTACAGTATTACTATATAAAACAACTATTTAATTTAAAAACAAATCATACCTGCAGAAGTGCAAGGTTGCCACGTGGCCATTCCCTAACACGACCTGGTTGCAAGACCATACCAATCTCCGACAAACAAAACCGCAAAGTGAATGCATTCCGGTTGAACTTTTTATCTGCTCGACATCTTGCACTAGTGCATAATAATTCTTCGAATGTACTCATCGACACTGGTGCAATTATAGTCCCTAACAGGACAAGAAACGCCATCCCAACAAATTCATCGTCTGCGTTTTATTTCTCACAATCTTCTCAATAAGATCATCAATCAATATTTTACCATTCTTCTTGTTAACAAAACTAGCTGGAATTTTTTTAATTGCTTTGCCTTGGTCCATACTCACAAAACTAGAAACATCAACTCCTTCATTCTTCAAACCAAATATAGCGAACACATCATCAGGCCTTAGTGAAATCAATCCTTTTTTCCGCTGCCTCTTGCACCATAAATTTTTACTACTAGGATTGTAACCTTGAATCATAAGCGCAAGCAAATTATCACGCATCTTGACCGAAGGTATTCGTAATATGCCCTCCATCTCCGCTTTCAGAAACGTAAATCTCGACTTGGTGTTAACTTATTAACAAGACTAACCCACTTTTCTACGGAACATGCAATCACACCATCGATGTTCATACTGCATATAATAATATCTATGTGATGTTGCATGCAGCTAATGTGATATATACTATTAAAATATTTAAAATATACCGCCAGACGGGCGTTGACGATCGCCTCGACGGCGACGGTGACGCCCAATAATGCGGATGACGACAGGAGTTGACGACCTGTCTTTGGCGGCGACGGCGACGGCGACGGCGACCGTGGACGCCCACTAGTGCGACGTGATGACGGGCGCTGACGGCGGGTGCAGAGGTTGTCGGGCGGGTATACACGTGGATGGTGGGGCGACGGCGGGCGTTGACGGCGCGGCGACGTTGTCGGGCGGGAACGACAATGGCGGCGGCGGCGACGGATCAGATCGGGCGCGTCGTACGTGCGGACGACGCACAGAACTGCATGCGCGACGTGATTGGCCGACGTGCGCGTTGTCGGGAATATTCCCTCCGCTAGCGACGGCTCTGGCAGATTTTTTGCCACGTCGGGCCCGCGGCAATTATTATATGTGCGACGGGCGACGGCAAGTTGCCTAGTTTAGTCCCACCTCGGCCGCCGAACGACGCCCTTACCAGCTTATATACACGCGTTAGTTAATCCATACGTGGTCATAATTAATACTGTGATGTGGTTCTACCTATCTGCTGGGTAGTACAACTGTACGGGTTGTACTGACCCGGTAGGTAGGTAAAGTCACGTCGCAATATTAAATATGAATTTATTTATTTGCAGTATTTTTTTCATTTATTATATTTTTTTGCATCCACCAAAGTCGATTAATTTTTTTCCACGGCAACAGTGACTATGCAGGCGCGACGCCAAAATTTGTCGCGTTCGACGCAGACGGATTTTCTATGATTTTCCGCGACCGAAAACACCTAAAACATCGCCCGCGACGTGACGCAACTTGCGTCAGTAGTCCGTTTTGTTCATCTTCGGCGTGGGTCCCCGGACGGGTCCCCACATCGCCGCCGAAAGTGGGGTGCATTCCAGCTACCCTAATCGCCACTTGTCAGGCAACCGGTGGTTTGATGCAGGCGGAGGGACCCTCCGTCGTATTTCCCGGTCGCATCCACCAAAGTCGATTAAGTTTTTTTCACGGGCAACAAGTGACTATGCAGGCCGCGACGCCAAAATTTGTCGCGTTCGACGCTGACGGATTTTCTATGATTTTCCGCACCGAAAACACCTAAAACATCGCCCGCGACGTGACGCAACTTGCGTCAGAGTCCGTTTTGTTCATCTTCGGCGTGGGGTCCCCGGACGGGTCCCCACACGCGCCGCCGAAAGTGGGGTGCATTCCGCTACCCTAATCGCCACTTGTCAGGCAACCGGTGGTTTGATGACGGGCGGAGGGACCCTCCGTCGTATTTCCCGGTCGCATCCACCAAAGTCGATCATTTTTTTCCACGGGCAACAAGTGACTATGCAGGCGCGCGACGCCAAAATTTGTCGCGTTCCGACGCTGACGGATTTTCTATGATTTTCCGCACCGAAAACACCTAAAACATCGCCGCGACGTGACGCAACTTGCGTTCAGTAGTCCGCTGTTCATCTCGGCGTGGGGTCCCGGACGGGTCCCCACACGCGCCGCCAAAGTGGGGTGCATTCCGCTACCCTAATCGCCACTTGTCAGTGCAACCGGTGGTTTGATGCGGCGGAGGGACCCTCCGTCGTATTTCCCGGTCGCATCCACCAAAGTCGATCATTTTTTCCACGGGCAAAGTGACTATGCAGGCGCGCGACGCCAAAATTTGTCGCGTTCCGACGCTGACGGATTTTCTATGATTTTCCGCGACCGAAAACACCTAAAACATCGCCGCGACGTGACGCAACTTGCGTTCAGTAGTCCGTTTGTTCATCTCGGCGTGGGGTCCCGGACGGTCCCCACACGCGCCGCCGAAAGTGGGGTGCATTCCGGCTACCCTAATCGCCACTTGTCAGTGCAACCGGTGGTTTGATGCGGCGGAGGGACCCTCCGTCGATTTCCCGGTCGCATCCACCAAAGTCGATCATTTTTTCCACGGGCAACAAGTGACTATGCAGGCCGCGCGACGCCAAAATTTGTCGCGTCCGACGCTGACGGATTTTCTATGATTTTCCGCACCGAAAACACCTAAAACATCGCCGCGACGTGGACGCAACTTGCGTTCAGAGTCCGTTTTGTTCATCTTCGGCGTGGGGTCCCGGACGGGTCCCCACATCGCCGCCGAAAGTGGGGTGCATTCCGCTACCCTAATCGCCACTTGTCAGGCAACGGTGGTTTGATGACGGCGGAGGGACCCTCCGTCGTATTTCCCGGTCGCATCCACCAAAGTCGATCATTTTTTTCCACGGGCAACAAGTGACTATGCAGGCGCGCGACGCCAAAATTTGTCGCGTTCGACGCTGCACGGATTTTCTATGATTTTCCGCACCGAAAACACCTAAAACATCGCCGCGACGTGACGCAACTTGCGTTCAGTAGTCCGTTGTTCATCTTCGGCGTGGGGTCCCGGACGGGTCCCACACGCGCCGCCGAAAGTGGGGTGCATTCCGCTACCCTAATCGCCACTTGTCAGGCAACGGTGGTTTGAGACGGGCGAGGGGACCCTCCGTCGTATTTCCCGGTCGCATCCACCAAAGTCGATCATTTTTTTCCACGGGCAACAGTGACTATGCAGGCCGCGACGCCAAAATTTGTCGCGTCCGACGCTGACGGATTTTCTATGATTTTCCGCACCGAAAACACCTAAAACATCGCCCGCGACGTGACGCAACTTGCGTTCAGAGTCCGTTTTGTTCATCTCGGCGTGGGGTCCCGGACGGGTCCCCACACGCGCCGCCGAAGTGGGGTGCATTCCGCTACCCTAATCGCCACTTGTCTGTGCAACCTGGTGGTTTCGTATGGGCGGAGGGCCTCCGTCGTATTTCTCCCGGTCGCATCCACCAAAGTCGATCATTCGACAAATATACGTGAAAATCTTCTGTTTTACATCTGTTTTATTGAGTCGGTTTTGTTTCGATTTTAAAAGATTTTACTAACTCAATTTTAATAATATTTCGATTTTAAAGATTTTACATGTCGCAATATTGTCAAACGAATTTGATTTCTTTCCTCCATAGAAGCAAATTCACCTAAGCCGGAGCAATTTTTTTTCTGTACATGCACATCTTGGTTCAAGCATGTATGTTCCTCATAGTGAGAATAATTTTTTTATGGAAACCAATTATTTGTTTAAATCGGGACAATATTGTGATTTTTAGACCCAAAAACAAATCTAGATCACATCGAAATCAAATTAGGGTCACATCTGAAACAATATTTGGTACCCACTTAATTAAACATGTCTTAATTAAACATTAAAACATAAAAACTTAATTATACATGACTTAATTAAACTTAATTAAACATAACTAATTAGGGAGTCTAATCTACTACTTGATTGAAAAAAGTAAACCTAATCTACACGTCCTCCTCGAGTCGGCGAGGTCCACAATCTCCCCGCCCGACGTCACCGTCGTCGTCACCGCCGCCGTCGTCGCTGCTCTTGGCGACGTCCTCCCGTAAGTCGTCGCCGCTACGATCAACCGCGGCTGCGCGCCGATGGTCGCCCGCCGCCGAAAGTCTGGCTCGCAGCTCGGCGGCCTCTCGCTGCCGCCACCATAGCCGCCGCCGCGCCGAAAAGCGGCTCGCAGCTCGGCGGCTCTCGCCTCGCTGCCGCCGCGCGGCCGCCGCCTACGCCGCTGCGCCGCAGCAGCGATGAGGTAGCCGGGCGTCGTCGGGTCGCCGTCCTCGCGCGAAGGCGACCTGCTCCAGCCGGATGTCGACGACCGAGGGAGGCGGGCGGGCGATGGCGGGAACCAGACGGTGTGACGGCGCGGCTGCCGGAGGCGACGGCATGGCTGCCGGAGGGGGCGGCGGGGGGCGCTGGGCGGACGACGAGCCGCCGGGGCCGACGACGAGCCGCCAAGACGCATCTCCCGACGGGCCTGCGCGACGACGCCCCGAAGTTCTTGCCCTTCCGAACCTCGTGCGGCCGACGATGTTCCACCGCCGCCCTCGTCTTTGGCGGAGCTCGGCCGTCGTCGCGCGGGCCCCTCGTCGGGTACCCGTCGGCGGTCATGTGGAAGACACGCTGCGACGGCAGCCCGGCGGCACCATCAGCCCGAGACGGACGAGCTCGTCTGTCTCCGTGTGTCGAGCTTGTCGGCCACGAAGCTGCCGCCGCCGCCGCCGCCGCCGGACGCCATGGAGGCCGCCGGGATAGTTGCTTTCGTCGGCGGTGGAAATGCGTCGGTGGGTGGGGTGAGCGGTCGAGGATCGTCGGTGGGTGTGGGGCGGTCGAGTGCGGGGAGGCGACGGGCGACGGGCGGCGTTTAAAGGCAGCAACGGTTGGTGGGGCGCCGTCCGTAGGTGATCGACGCCGCGCGTAACGCCGCATTAATGGCGATCGGGCCGCCGCGCGTCGGGAACCGTCTTTGACCGACGCTGAGACGCACGCAACCGCCCGTCCACACACGTCGCGTCGCCCAATTTTTTTTTTTTTTCCCCGCCGACGCCACGCCACCACGAGTACGCCGCTCGTCGCTTTTTCCAGTGGTCGCCATCGTGACGACGCAGCGTCGTCTTTTTTTCTAGGATCGTCGTAATACGTACGCGGACGGGTATAGTGCCGTCGCTGCGGTACAGCCCGTCCGCGCTGGCGGGTACTGTGCCGTCGCGCTGGGGTGTTTTATGTCTGGGACGATCCTACCCTTTTTAATGAAGGGGTACGGGACGATCTCAGCCGTTGTTGTGTTTAGGGGGGTTGTACCGAAGAAGAAGTGGCCTATGTTTATGTCGGGAAATCATCTACAGGTGCTAATTCTTTGCACAAGCTACCCTCAATTTGTGGCTGCGGCGGCGGCCGTAACCACAACTGCATCATGCCTATGTTTATGTCGGGAAATCATCTGCAGTTTGCTAATTCTTGCATCAGCTGTCCTCAATTTCTGGCTGCGGCAGCAGCCGTAAGTGGCGCGTTGGCTACGACGTTGTCCACCGGCAGAGGCGCTCTCCCTCTCATTCCCGATCAGAACATCACCAACGGCATACTTGCTTCCTGTCAACCTCTTCCTCTTCCTCGCCCCTAATGTCGATTCCTCAGGTAATCTTACTTCCTCCCCACTCCCAGGTCCCATCTATATAGATTAGGTTTTAGTCCATAGAGCGTGCCGCCTCCATTGGTCTGGACACCAAGAGCTTTGCCGGATTCTAGCCGTGCTGGCCTATATATTGGTCATCTCTGACTCACGTCCGTCACGAGAGGAACAACAGCCTCTTCCAGTCCATGCGTCTCTCTCCCCCACAACTTTCCAAGTATTTTGTTGGTTTCTCGGATAGGAAGAGACTTCACCTATAGATTAAATCTTCGTGTTTGGACTATGCTTTTTGTTTGAGTAGTGTTACCTAGGAGTTAACGGTAGATTTTATCCGATTCATACTGTAGTTTTCACTGTCCCATAAGGCAGCCAACCAATACCAGAGACACAGATGTAGAAGGTGTTTAATCAGTGTGTATGTTCTATCAGATATTACATGACTTGATAATCCGGAGCAATCGCAGCAGAAGATAGCAAGAAAAGAGTGTTGTTCAATAATCAATGCTTATATATTATTGATTTAATCATTCACGGTTTAATCTATTTAACATGCTTACATATTCTCAGTCTGAAAGTACTGACCTGGCCGTTTTCTTCTCAGACCTTAATATTCTACTTTATCACGACCTTTTGTATTTTGTCTACGTTGCTGCACAGTTATTGACAGGTAAAATTCATAGATCATTTTGTTACCTTTAAGAAGCTCTAACATCTAATGCCATATGTATGCAGATATCAGCTCATATTTGTCGCAACAAAAAGTTCATATTTGTCGCCCGTTGATGGAAGTTTGTTTCTTTACTATGTGCACGATGTGTGTTATTTTCATTTGGAGTCATACACTGCAGTTCATGGCCAGAAGAAAACAAGGATACAAGGTGAGATTGTTCTTACCTCTCCATCAACTATCCTCATTTTAACATTCGTAATGTTTGTTTCTTTAATGATGTGCCCAGTGTTTGTTAGTTTCCTTTCGGATCATAGACTACATTTTTCAACAGCAGAATAAAATGATCCGGAAAGAAAGAGAGCAAGGTGAGAATGTTCTTACATGTTATTTGTTTTTGAGGGAATGTTCATACCTGTATCTATCTTCATTTGTATGGGTCATTTGGTTAAGGTCTCTTTGGTTAAACCGTTTCGAGAGCAAACATCCCATAATGCACTCATACATGCATACATCTTTTTTTATGACACTACATGACCTGTATCTGTCCTATAAACTGTAATTCAGATTGATCCCGACTCCTTCCTTCCCATGCAATCTTGCACACCATCGCAATTGAAACTACCAGGTCCATCAACACTTCGTCTTCTCCCCTAACCTCATGTTTATGATGTATTTTACCTATTCATTGGCATATTCTATTGAGTATGTTTGATCAATGTAACCATCACAGATAATCAGACATTTTCTCCTGATTAAAAATTATTTATGCGGGTTAGTCCCTCTAAGTAATCTCTGGATGATTTGTTCATAGCCATAATATATCGAGAGTTCACTAAACAAAATATATTTCACGTTGCAACTATTACACTATGCATGTTAATTTTTTTCCTCTCCTTTTGCGGTGAACTTCTGTTTGTTTCTCCACTCAAAATATCTACAAAGACTTTCAAGGATTCCCGCCGCAACGCGCGGGGTATCTTCTAGTTACAACAAAGTCCTGGGAAGAAATTTCCTTGTGTTTTGTCGCGTGCAAGCTCGGCAGTGTCGTGCTGATTACAGTAGGCTTCCATTTCCCCCTCGCTTTATATTTGTTGGGAATGCAGCAGTTAAAATTTGCAAAGTTATCATATGCTGCTAGTTGCCTATGCAAAGTTATCCATTAAAATTTGCAAGTAGCAGTAGGTCGCTGCAACAACTGCATCCCTTCGGGGCCTGTTTCTTCCATCAAACTGGCTTCTAGTCGTAGTAGTATAGTACGATTGTCCTAGGCCCGTGACGCGCCATAGATTTTTTCTAATCGGATCACGGCCCAAGATCGATGTTGGAGATAAGATCGTCCGTTTCCAACTTGATAATTGCAGCGACAAGAAAAGGAGACAAATAGGTGTGCCCGTAGTACTACAATGGCGTGTTCGGCGCACAAAAGGTTTCCCTGGTTCCAAAAGCCAAATCTGCATGGAGGAGTGTGGGGTGTGCCAAAAGCGAAAATGGTGCCCTACTTTCCTCGGGCAAAGGTAGACCATGGGTGCTAGCTAGTGCTGCCATTGTCATACTAGGCGGCACATTCGAGCATGATTAATAATATAGCTAACGGTCGGCTATAAAAAGTTGCAATGTCATCTACAACCAACCTGTTAACCGGCATGTATAATAATAAGTTTTAAATATGTACTTCCTTCGTTTCAAACTTTGTATAATTTGACTAGCTTTATAGAAAAAGATATCAACATCCACACCATGAAATCAATAATATTAGATGCATGATTAAATTAATTTTCATAACATATAACTTTACTAATGAAGATGTTAATATATTTTTTTCTATAAAGTTAGTCAAACTTTACAAAGTTTGACTTTGACCAAATCTTATATGCGGACTAAAAAACAAAGAAAGTACTAGTTTATCAATAGCTGGGCCATCTTACATCCTCACAAAGCGTCTTGGATCTCGTGTTGCAGCCGGCTACTAATCAAGAGTCTGCTTCTCTTCTCTCTCCTCCAACTAAGTGAAGATATATTATTCTATTACTTATAGCCTGCTTATGTCACCCTATTGTACTTGCTTTTAGCATCGACACATTTTCGTCGATGGCAAAGTAAATGCAGCTTTAGCTACCAATCTGTTGTCCGGAAGAACTCGCTAGCAACCACTATCCACTATCCATTGTGGTGATCAACAAATTTTCCGCGACGGGAACCAAATAAAGGGTGCCTAATTAACAATCTGTTGTTCAGAAAAAATAGCTTGAATCGTCATGGTACCGCTAATTAGCGCTTGGCTAGCTAGCCCGATCACGTTCGCCCCGCTGCAGCAGCTAGCGCACACATGGTCCAACAGAGCGGTACCACTCTGATGGATCGTCTTCGGGTGCGCGATCGGTCTGTTCGGCGAACAGTCGGCTGGATCTTTCGAGCTGAATCAATGACAACGGAGCGCAGGACACCGCAGCATGCAGTCCAATGCGTTCACTCGCTCGTGCGACGAAAAATTGCGCAAAATCTGGCCAGAAACGTACGCCCATCGAGCGACGAGCGGTCGGTGCCGACCTCTTTCGCTGCCCGTGCACTGCGCGACGCCGATGTCGGCTTCGCGCCCGGTGGGATGTTTCCCGGCATGAGCACAACGTCGGAATTACTGGCACGGCCAACGGGGTAGAATTAAACGGGCCACAGTTAGACAGGTCGAAATGCATGGCGAAACGAACGTGCGTGTCGATAGGAAACAAAACCCAGAGAAAGTTGCGGCCACGGTGGTGATGAGGACGGACGGCGTCGTCTCCCGTCTCCGGCAAAGACGACGTGGTGGAACGGTACTCTCCCAACTTTACAACGTGCGTCACCGTTGACCCCGCCGTGCACTGTCACCGGAAAAGTACAGAGTGCAAGGCCCAACAAACGTGTACCTCCACGACGACCATGCCAAATTGTCAACTGTATGCTTCAGTCGCCGTGCAAAGCAAGTAGGAGTATTCGAGAAATGATGGTTGGAGCTATTATTTCTCAAGCCAAGAGGATAGATTGTGCACACTAACGTAACGTGGGTGATGGTAGCCTTATCCTGACAGTAGCTTGACAACTTGCTCTTACAACTTGGCATTTAAGAGTCCCTAATTGTTAATTAGCTGCGTGCAAGACCGCCTGAATGCTGGGTGCCTGTCGAGATTTGCTGGGTAATATGCCAAACGCTGCCTTCACGTTCTGGACAAGCCCCGCCGTGAAATCACTATTGAGCTACAACCAGATGCATCCGTCCGCGGACAGGGTGAATCAGTCCATGGACATGGATGCGGTAGGCCAACATCTAACGGTAGCCGCATACATTTCAAATTAATTTTTCAACAAACCGGATGAAATGCATGCAAACACGACCGGATTTCGTAAAAACACGACGGGTTTCATACAAACACGGACGGATTTCGTACAAACATGACGAGTTTCATACAAACACGGCGAATTTAACTACATTTCGAACATTTAGAAAAAAAAAAGACCCGCCCTAAACCTATCATATGGCAGCGGAGTCTGGCGTCCAAGCCCGTGTCGTCCGCCTTCCGCTGTCTTCATGAGCACCGGCGATAAGACCGATGAAGTGAAGGTGCGGTCTCCGGGGGGAAAGAGTAGAACACGAGAGACGGACCAACCCACATGGGACACCAGGCCCCGCCGCCTCCCGTGGCCTATTCATCCTCGGAGGAGTCCGCGCCTTGTCCGTCGCCGGTGGACGTGAGGTCCACGAGGGAAATGGCGGTGCCTTGGCTATCGTCGTCCCACCGGGTCAACTGATGGTTCGTCGGCGACGCGTAGGAGGCGCAGCTAGCTATGTTTTCCTCCGCGATCGCCTGTACCTGCGCCTCCGTGGCTACCGCTTCCAGACGAGTGGCGGCTTGAGCGCGGACGACATCGTAGATGGCACGCTGCTCCGCGATAAAATTTGGGTTCGCCGCGACCATGGCCGCCACGGCCTCCTCGCTCGCGCGCTTGCCGTAGATCTGGCTATCCGCCAGTCGATGCTGCTCCAGGAGGAACATGTTATACCGTTGTTCCTCCTGCGCCTGCTGAAACACCGACAAAGGCGCCGGCGCAGGCTACGCCACCGCCATGGCGGCGTTGAACTACATCTGCGCCTGCTCCATGGTGAAGTTGGCGTGCACAGGAGGCGCGGGAGCTGAGGCGGAGTCATCGGAGCCCGTCTTCATCGTGGTGTCGTCCTCGTCGTCGGAGACCTCGAGCAAGCTGGCCAGCAAGCCAGCCTCAATCCGCCTGGCATGGCGCCTATGCTAGGCGGTGGCAAGGGCGGCCATCGTGTGCTTCATCTCCAATGCAGAAGGTCCCACACTGCTTTCCCGCTGGCGGTCATGGAAGATACACTGCAAGGGAGGAGGATGTGGAGGGGCTGGTGTTGTGGTGTGCAGTTAGCCATGTGTGGCCGCATTTATATAGTGGATTCCGGTGAGGCCAGGCGTCCGGGTGCGTCAATGCGCAGCGCCGAAGTGGGTTTCTCGACCGGTGAGCCTGCTTAATGGTGGCAGACGAACGGACATAGGCATTGAATGGACGCGTTAGATAACCCTCTTGCCACGTCCAGTCACGCGTCTCCGGCATTGAATAGGCACGGACACCGGATAAGCGTCGCGGATGGCGCCCTTGGTCGGCGTGCCGCTTCAATGGCGGAGGCAGTGAGAGGTGGTGACCGCCCTGAGCCGTCTTCAATGTTGAGTGGTGCACTCTACAGTGGCATGAATGTGGGCAGCTGGCGTCGGGCGGGAGCGCGCGCTGCTGAGGGGTGGTGGTGGGCTAGGGCGGTCAGAAAATGGCTTGGGATTTGTCTGGACTCCCGCAAACCTCCTCCACGCATGTCTTCGATTTGTTGGAGAAATCACGTCCGGACTGCTTCGCAGAGCGATACAGATCGGTGTTGGATGACTTTCACGGTTCAAACGGTTGCGGGAGGTTTACGGATAAGACTTGAAAATGCCCTAAAGCTGCACTAAGAAACAACAGGTGTCCCTCCCTAGCTAGCTAAAAGAACACACTAAACTATCGAAATTATATCCCCTAAAAGTCAGTACTAAAAATTTGAGCATGTCCAACGACAGCTCTACAAACACAGTCATGCTAAAAAAACTGCTTTTTAAGTCACGTGGGGAAAAAAAGCACCTTCAACAGCGGTATTATAGGTAATGGTGCCTAAAAATTTAGGTCCTGCCCAAAAAATTGCTATAAGTGATGAAAATATGTACATGATCACATGCAACTAAAACATGCGGCCGAACCGCAACCGTTTGAACTAAAAGTTTTCTCCATCGACTCGCCTCCCACCACGACCGCCACCAGCCACTGATACACCATGGAAGGCATCTATGACGTGACCGCCGACGTCATTAGTCTCCCAGCTGCTCCTACCGCACCTGTAGTCGTCCCTCTCGTGGTTCCCTGCAATGGTCGCAACAAGTCGAAGGGCTTGTGTCGCCACGAACCACCGCTGCGGCTGGCGGGGATGCGCCCAAGAACTCCATCGTCGCCTCCAAGGTCCTCCACAGGCAAACAAGGTCGCCGGGAAGCGGTCATTGTGGGATCCGTCAAGCACTGCTATTGCTCGCGTGAAAAAGAAGGCAACGACCCCGACGCCTTCAATCCCTTCCACAGTGCCAGTGGCTCCTCCGACACCGCCTAGGGCCTCTTCCCCACCCCTCCTACCGCCGCACGAGGATGATACGGCATCACCCGCCACCACAACTAGCGGAGTCCCCACTGTGTTCGATGAAATGACTCATAGGTAAAAATTTCTTTTTTGTTTTTTCATTGATTTTCATGGCATTTTAGATTTTTATGAAATTGTGATGTGATGTGTTTATATTTTTCAAATTTGATATATGTAGTGCGGATGACAAAACTATTTTTTCCAATACACTTACGTTGCATCTCGAGATTTTGTATTTAAAAAATTACCCTTTCAAGGATATCAAACGAAAGAAGAGCACCTTCTTGACATGGAAGAGAATGGCTTTGTTGATGCATCTCAAGATTTTTCATCACAAGAGAAGTGCAAGCTACAGCACCAAAGAAGACAAGCTGTTGTGTCAAGCAGGGAAGAAAATCGGTCTTCATCTGGTCATTGGTGTTGAGCAACCAATGTCACTTACTGGGAGCATATCTATGAGTACTTCAAGGCACACAATACTAGTGGCTCTATCGATCATAAATTCGATGGCGAACTATATCATCGAAGTGTCAAAAGTGATCGGCATGCTTGCCATAAGTTGATCATATGAAGCCGAGAGGTAAAAATGCCAAAGATAAGGTGATTATTTGTTTGCATTCATCAATTATTTCTTCATCTCTTGTATGTATGGGTGGCTAACGTGATTTCTCACTTGTGGTATGTAGCTCCACATTACTAGTGGATTGTTCAAGGGCCGAGGATTCATGGATGGCATTGGAAGCTATGGTGGCAATGGAGAATGCAAGCACTAGTGATGCCGATGGAGGCAATGACATGTGAGGGCTCTATGCATTCATGTTTTATGCATTCTTGTTTGTGTTTCAAATACATGGTATTAGCCTTAAATTTTAACTTGAATTTAAAATATTGTGGATTTAAATTTGAATTTGAAATGTTGTTGATTATGTGTGTTGTGATGCGGCAAAGCTTTAATTACTCTGTCAAAATGTGTGTTGTGATGTTGTTGATTATTGTTGGTGCAGTCCTAGCGTAGTTAGGAATTGTTATTGGAAAGTATGCACCTAGTTTATTTCTGCATTAGCATACCGTTGGTGTTGTCCCGTGGCCGCCTCTTGCTGTCCCCTGGCGTAATGTGTTGCCTCGACATCATCCCTCTTTTCCTTGTAGTGCCGTATACTCCCTTCATTCCATAATATAGTGCATATAGATGTTTGAAAATTCAAATTTTGATCAAGCATTTTAAGAAAAAACATTTACATTTAGAATGTTAGGCATATATCATTAGATTCATTAGGACATCTTCAACGCCGACCCCCAAACCGGACACCGCATCTGTCTACGGACCGGGGTACCAGTCTACGGACACTGATGCTGGAGCCAACCATCCAACTGTAGCCGCAAATGCCCGGTTGTGCATACTTGTATAATTTTTAAACAAAGCAGATGATATTCATTCCTTCTTCGATAATTTTACAAAAAGTGGATGCTTTTCATCTAAACCGGAGACAAATTACATTTCTATATATTTCAACTAAACCATACTCTAAACCTAGTCTAAATGACCGCCGGCGTCGATTCCCCATGTCCAGCCGCCCATGAGCCCCAGAAAATGAAGCTCCGCCTCCGCAGCCAGCAAGCGGTTAATCGGGATCATGTCTATGATAGTGGGGCCATCTTCTATAAAAGAACGTTAATTAGTATTAAATTGGTGAAGGATTTTATAATTTCATTGCGGTCAATTGACCCAGTGCATACAAGGCAGCTCCGTCCCTAGGTTGGCCAAAGAGCCCACGGTTGGGACGCAAACAAACGCTTAACGATCCTACGCTGAAGGTGGCTTCGGGTGAATGCGGAGATCGCCTTCATCTTGATCGGGCGTCTTTACACATAGGTCTTGGTATTTGGCTGTCATCCTCCATCTTGATCTTCTTGCCTTGCACGCCGTGAAATCCTTCATTCTTTTTTCCCTAAGGAAACCTGGGGTAGACCGCCTGACAAAGTTGCCGCCCCTCGTACCATGCGTACATAGACAAATATGGTCCAAAATACCGCGCGGATGGAAATCTGGTGAAACCACCTTCCCTTCGCACAAAGCAGATACCAAATCTACCAAGCCATGAGCAGCATTCTGTTCCTGCAGATAGCAAACGAGTTCAAGAAATCTAGTGAGGTCTCTTATTTAACTTCGGAAGTTTGGTCTAGTTTACACCGGGCCACAACCTGATTAAGCCAACATTTCGGCCCAACTAACAAAGTCAAGCAAAATGACATTTTAGTGCAAACTGTCTAGAAAAGCGTTGTTTCCACTGAAGAGTATTAAAAAAATAGTCAAATATTTTCTTAATGGAGTGCCCGAGCCAAAACTGGTCGACAATTTAACAAATACTCACTCCGTTTCTAAATATAAGTATTTTTAAATATTTCAATACAAACTACATACAGATGTATTCACTCATTTTGCTCCGTATGTGGTGTCTTATTGAAATTTTTAAATAGATTTGTATATAGGAACGAAGAGTATATGTCAAGGTTTGAGGTTTTAGATCTTACTGCAGTGTCCAAATTACAACCAAGAAAACCATAAATACTCCCTCCGTTTATAAATATAAGTATCTTTAGATATTTCAATACAAACCACAACTAGTGTCAACAACGCTCTTATATTATAATATATAATAAGGAGTAGATATTTTCGCATTCAGAAGTTGCATGTGATTATAGATTCGGAGACGCGCAACTGGATAGTGCCAATCAAGTGGGAGGTACAGAGGAAAAAAGAATGTCAAATCAAGTGGAAGTACAAAACTTCATTTTCCAAGAACCAGTGCCGAACAAGACCTTAGCGTATGTCAACGGAGCATATTTTATCGGTTTTTAGTGGCACGAACCACTCGGAGAAAGTCCCTCTCGCGATAAAGCGCGGGCAAGCACCATGGAAGCATACTCACTCCAAAAATTAATATACCCACACCAAACCTATCGGCTATCGCCAACGCCAAGTATATATACATATACAACAAGCACCACACTTCAAGCATTTTAGGTTGACCGAATACGGTGGCATTATCGTGGAGCATATGCCATCTCCTCGATCGATTGGCCGGTCCATCTCCGGACGGACGGACGGACGTGGACAGGAGGCCGGCCGCGAGGCGCGTAGCATGCAGGCGTAATATGCTTAGCACACGCTTGCACAACACAAACTCTCGCCTAGTTCACACTCACACACGCACATGCTCAACGGATTACTACGTACCTTGTTGCTTGCTCCGGACAACGCTGGTCGATCGTCAATTATACTCCTTTCGTCCGAAAATACTTGTCATCAAAATAAATAAATAAACATGTATCTAGACGTATATTAGTTCTACATACATCCTTTTTTATCCATGTTGATGACAAATATTTTCGGACGGAGGGAATATATGGCATGTTCTTACCAGAAGCATCTACTCTGATCAGCTGTCTTGTTCTCGGGATGACCACCCATATTGCCGTGGTCGTCTGAAATAAGAGTTTCTTGGCCATTGTCATGTTAAATAAGATCAAGCCTTAGCCTTACATGTCCTATCCACTAATTTCTCCTAGCGCATGCATGCATGTGTATACTAGAATGGAGTGGAAGGATATTATTTCCTTGGCTGGCCAATTATTCACACAAAACAAGCTAGCCTGCCTTATCTTTCTCGCCTCGCCGGTCGATGCGCCCTAGCTTCCATCTGGAAGTTCCAAGGTTTGGTTTGTGTCATGTGAGCTAGGCGGCAGTCGGCACGGCACGCTTAGGTTGGATCTTGTGGAGGAATAGGTGTGGAAAATGGATGGCTAATGCCTAGTGGAGCTGTCGTATCCAAACATCTGTCCTAGCCTAGCTAGTGAGCCTGGACTAACGAAGGCGGCGGCACAACTATGTAGACCGGAGTTATATGAAGAAATAAACTAGCTTGCTAGTCATGTAGGGGTGTTTGTTTACATGGATTTAATGATGTAGGGGCTTAAAAAAGTCTTTTTTAGTCACATCTAAACCAAACAGGAGGGACTTATAGGGATTTAAAGTGGGCATTTAGGACTTATGAAAGAAGACCCTGAGGGGAAGTCTTTTTGGGACTTTTAGTTGTAACATAGAGGATGTTTGTTTACAGGGACTTATTAATGTAGGGACTTTAAAAAGTCCCTTTTAGTCCCATCTAAACCAAACATGAGGAACTTATAGGGATTTAAAATAGACATTTTAGACTTATGAAAGAAAACCCCGAGGAAGAGTCTTTTTGAAACTTTTCACTACTAGGAAAAGCCTATACACGAATCTTATCAGCAGCGTGCCTCAAAATAACTTCGCTGCTGCTAATCGGCAATAGCGGTCCATCAAACTCGCTGCTGATACAAATATAGCAGTAGCGCGTCCATCCAAAGAAGCGCTGCTGCTATAATTCTACGAGGCCGCCATGAGGCTAGTTATAGCAGCAACGCGTTAGTACGACGCAGCGCATCGCTATTTAGCATAGTAGCAGCGCCTTTCCGGACAAGCGCCATCGCTAAGTTTCCTAAAAATTTAGTCCCACCTCGTTCCGTTAAGAGAGTTTATACCACCTTAAATATGTTACTTCTCACACTTTGACAAGCACTTGATCTTCATTGAACTCTATGTGTAGAATTTAGGCTGCAATATGAGTCTTCACCTGTTCCTAAACCGGTGATGACTCATATTGTCGAATCAGATTGTACACAAAAGATCGTTGATGATCAATGTGTATTTTGCATGTCGACATATAGCAGTAGCGCTTTATCGTGAAAAGCGCTGCTGCTAGATAGATTAGCGAGAGCTGCTTCGTGAAGAGCGCCATGCTAAGCCATCCATCTCCCGATCTCCTCCTTCGGATCCACTCACACACACAGCCACAAATTCTATCTGCGCCGCGCCCGGCCGTCACCCTCTCCTCCCGCAAGCGTCTGCGCCTGCGCCCGTCGCCGCTCCTCTGCTCAGGACGCACTCACCTCCTCCTCCTTGCTGGACTCGACACGGCCTCCTCCTCCGTCCTCCTCTCCACTCGCGGCTGGCGGCCCCTCCTCGCTCCGCCTTCCTCCTCCGTCCTCCCTCAACTGGCCGCGCCGGCCGGCCCCTCCGCGCTCCGCCTTCCTCCTCCATCCTACTCTCTTCTCCCTCCTCGAGTCGCCCTCCTTCTCCCTCCTGCTCATATGCAACATTTTGATTTAGTTGATACAATTTAGTTGACTTGGTAGAACATTTTGATTTAGTTGATTTAGTAGGCTAGTTGATTTAGTTGCCTTAGAATATTTTGATTTAGTTGACTTAGTAGGTTAGTTTATTTAGTTGACTTAGAACATTTTGATTTAGTTGATTTAGTAGGCTAATTCATTTAGTTAATTTAGTTGACTTAGAACATTTTGATTTAGTTGATTTAGTTGACTTATAACATATTGCTTTAGTTGACTTAGTAGGCTAGTTGATTTAGTTGACTTAGAACATTTTGATTTAGTTGATTTAGTAGGCTAGTTGATTTAGTTGACTTAGAACATTTTGATTTAGTTGATTTAGTTGATTTAGTTGACTTAGAACATATTGCTTTAGTTGACTTAGTAGGCTAGTTGATTTAGTTGACTTAGAACATTTTGATTTAGTTGATTTAGTAGGCTAGTTGATTTAGTTGACTTAGAACATTTTGATTTAGTTGATTTAGTAATCTTTTGCTCATATTGCTTTAGGAAGAATGGCGCCACCACCACCACTATGTCAATCTGTGTAAGTCAAGATGCGCCAACAGCCTTGCAACCGGCAAGCTGTTCGGCATCTACTTCCGCCGAGTTTTCGTCATGCGGTAAGAAATTAGATGAAATGTAATAACTATTTTATTTTTAGTGTTGGCATTACTGCATTGTGTCATTTTGCTTACACAGATCGTCCCATGCAATGTGAGGTTGAAATTCAACAAGTCGACAGAGACCTTTGTGACATTTGAGGCTCTGGGGCCGTACACTATGGAGGTCGAGAAAGGACGCAATATGTCGCAGATTGGAGGAGATGGATGGGCCCGCTTGCCGCGCGCATGCATCTTACTGGTGGTGAGTTGATCAGCTTCAACTTCCGAGTAGAAAGACCCAAGCTAGCTGTCATTTATCTCAACCTGGTGGAAGATGATGAAGATGACGAAGATGATGAAGATGACGAAGATGATGAGGACCCACTTCATGAAGCCATCGTAGCTCAAAGAACAAGGCTGAGTGAGGAGGAGGTGTCCAACCTGTGGGACATAATTCCGCCACGTGCTGACTTTGTCGGGGTGCCATTCGTGACCCGCTTGACAAATACCATGGTTGATCGACATGATATGGTATGTTATACTTACAAATGCAAATTAATAGTGTGAATTACTTAGTGTACAGTCCAATGATATGGTATATGTTGTGTGGAATCTAGTTGATGATATATATGTTTTAGTGTAGAGTTCGATCACATGCTTATTAATTGATATGTTTTTCTTATTTAGAAATTGGCAAAGAGCATATCTGCGAGTTATGGTATCGAGCACGATGAAGAAGGCTCACTGGACTACGCCTTACTGCAAGGGCTCCATCACAACTCTGTACTTACAGCGTGGACACGGACGGTCGCACACACTTAAGCTCGGTTGGGTGGAAGAAATTCCTCGATGGCAAGAATCTTCGTGTTGGACAGGCCATCCTAATTACTATCAGAACACCAACCGCCTGAGCTTGAGGATGATGATTGTCTTCGATATCATCTAGAACTACATGTGTGTGGCTATATCATCTAGAACTACATATGTGTGTGTGGCTATATCATCTAGAACTACATATGATGATCGTCGTCGATATCATCTAAAACTACATATGATGATGGCCGTTGATATGACCATGCATGTACTGCTTGAGGATGCATGTTGGCTATGCATGAAATTGTTATCTTAGTACTTTTTCGTTTCCAAATTACTCGTCGTGGTTTGAACTAAAATCACGACAGTAATTTGAATGAAGGAGTACTACCGCATCTAGTAATGGTTTATGAATTTGATGAAAGATAGTACCTAGTTTCTAGCATCTAAAGGGAGAGTTGAAATGGAAAATGATGAAAGAGATAGCAGTAGCGTGGGATAAAGAAATCGCTACAGCTAGTTAATAGTAGCTGTTCCTAAAAAGCGCTGCTGATATCGCTCAACGAAGAGTAGCGCTGGTTGGGGCCGCTACTACTATGAGTTAGCTGTAGCGCCTTATTAGTAGCGCGGCCACCCGCGCTGCTGCTAGCCTGAAAACCCGCGCTGCTGCTAGCCTTTTCCCTAGTAGTGTTTAGTTGTAACATGGTCTTTTAGTCCATGTTTAGTTTCAGGAACCAAACAAGTAAGGACTTTTTAGGGACTAGCGACTTTTTAGTTGAGACTAAAAAAGGTTCTAGGACTTATGACCAAACAGGGTCATAGTCTTTTAGTCCATATTTAGTCCCAGTAACCAAACAGGTAGGGACTTTTTAGGGACTAGGGAATTTTTAGTTGGGACAAAAAAGTCCTAGGACTTGTGAACCAAACATGGTCGTAGTAGTAGTTAGTACAAATGCATGTCTAACTTGTCATATCTTGTTTTCGTCTCTGCGTGCGTTCATAGCAGCAAAACAATAGAGAAATAGCTACTTTCTTCGAGGGAAAAGAGTTGAATCTTGATGAGATCAATCATACTGACGGACAAGTAGTGCATTTAGATCAATCTTACAACTGTGTTTCTTGTTAGAAAAACGTTAATGATGTCAGGCAGGATAAACAAATGTTAAAACGACCCTTTTCAAGATGAGAGCAAGAAAAATGACTTTTGGGTGGAAAGCAACGTGACAGAGCCTTCAGGGGCATGGCTAGCTGTTTAATCCCACAAAGCAACGTGAATAAGCTCAATCCGGTGTTTATCCTTTGCAGCTGAAGGCAGCGCCACCTACTCAGCTTGTGATGCAGGTTAGGCTCACCAACACACAACACACATAAATTAATTACGGTCACCAAAAAGAAAAGACTGAGCAGTCAGCTATCGAAACCACCATTTCGATCGAGATCCTGCAACTGTACCAGTAAGAAGTGCGCCTAACCAGCACACTTGCCGGTTGATTAACCCTATCATCTAAACCCCGACAGGAAAGAGGAGACGGTTTCGATCCAGATCTGGTAGCATTCACAATCTAACATGGTTGTTCTCCTCTCATACGTGCTCAATGTAGACATGCTGAGTACATGCATTTGTTGTTATTTGGTAGCGATGTATGTGCCGAGACATGATAAGTTGAGACTCTGTTTGGCAGCTTGCACCTGTTTAGACATGTTTGTCGGCATTCTAGCAATCGGTATTTTCAAATAAGTGAACAAAACATTTCAAAAATGTGATCAATTATTTGAAACATGGCAAAAAAACATTTTTGAAAATTCTAAAGTTTTTTTAAAAAACATAAAACATAAAACATAAAACATAACAAATTTGAATTTTTGATATTTTTTTTTTGAAAATCAGAAATTATTTTGAAAAATCAATTTTAGAAAACGGATTTTTAAAAAATGCAACAAAATTTAAAATTCTGAACATTTTCTGAAAATCTTAACAAATTTAGAATCAAATCTGGTCATTTTTCAAAAAATTGAACAATTTTTGGTATTCTCAACATTTTCTGAAAACTAAATTATTTTGCAAATTCTGAACATTTTTTAAACAATTGCCGCTCGCTTCGCTCATGCATGCTGACCAGTGAACGACTGTTGGGGTGTTCTCTCTTCGTGCATGCTAAGAGGCTATGCGAGCTGAGGTCGTGCATGCTGAGGAGGCCCCGTGCAGGCTACTGAACACCCAAAAGTGGGTCGGGGAGGGAACTCTTGAGCTCATGCACCCTACTAAACACACCGACATCATGCAACTGCGGCGAGACATGGTCGTGCATGACTTTTTTTAGCGGCGTCTAGATTTTGCCCATGTGTCGCGAGGGGAGCGACGTAGGAAATGTATTAGAGCTTCTATGGTAGATTGCCAAATAGTTATATACATAGGGCATAGATTTTCATTTAGTTTCTCAAATAAATAGCTTTTCATACCACCAAAATTTTCCATCTAGACTATTTTTCCAGTGAGAAGAGCACTTGTCAGTAAAATTAAGGGGCCAATCCCCTCCTGCATTCATGGCATGAGGATCAGTGTGACGGCGGATGAGTCCTCCTCTGGCTATAAACTCATAGGTGCGCTAGTTTCTTGTCTCCTATGAGTTGTGATGGGTCATTCAGAATAAGTAGATGGTTAAGGGTGTCACGGAATTTGTTTCATCTAAGATAAGAATCTGTGGTTTGTGTTGTACTAGCGAACTTAGTGCGTGAAAACTCATCAGCTCATTCGCTAAACTTGTTATGGTTAGTGAACTGAATTCAGTTATTGGCCCTGCTCATTAAAAAACCAACCACTAGATTAACAAGATGTACTATCAAACATTCATTAAGCTCCCGAGCTATGGGCTTTTGGTCCAGCCCGGCTAGAGATGCTCATAGCCCATCATTAACCCACGGCTGCTGGTAGACTCATGCTCGTTGTCAGCATGCTGAATCATGGTGATAGAGGCAATGCCACCACATACGCATACACTTTTTCTTTTACACAATACTCATACACATATATACTTAATTTTGCTGTTCAATCACTATCTACCCCGAATTGCAGCCAATTATTATAACACCACACCCGAGCCAATCACTTCTCTTCCTAACGCCCGCGATCGAAATGATCGTTAACAATTAGGCTGGTCGTAATGGTAGCATCATAGCTAGTATCATGCATGCCAACTAGGCAATTTTGATGAGGTGTCATAGCATTAAATGAAGAAAGAAAGGATGGGGTATCATATCATGATACCGTATCATAATAAATGCTATGCTACTTTGTGTCATGCATGGCAATAAATAAAATACTACATGATACTAATATATAATACTATGCATTAGGGAGATAGTATCATACACTAGTATCTTATGCATGATACTAGTATATGATACTCCTCAATACAACCAGCCTTAACGAACACCCTCCCTCAGCCAGCCAGTGCCAATACACAGGATAAGGGTCGCCGTTGGTCGTCGCACCTTACTTGTAGTGCTCCGTACGGATCATGATTAATTGCTTGATGCCGTATGCATCGATTGATTGATCGGGGCCGGAAGGGTCCGAGGACGACGCACATGTCCTACACAGGTGTGGCACCTTCCTTCCGCGAAATCGATCCTAACCAACGACTAGAGCACCAGCCAGCTCCTAGTGCAAGGTCAAGCTGCAATTTTTAGTGCTTAAAGAAGGCTTATCTGCTGCTTAACCTCTTTCTTATCCTGTCGTACATTGGAGCTTTTACTACAACAAAGTCCCGGGAGAAATTTCCCTGCGTTTGTTTTGTCCCGTACATGCTCGGCAGTGTCGTGGTGCGGTGATTACTGATTACTGATTAGGCTTCCGTTTTCCTTTGGTTTATGATTCCACCTAATTCAACGTCAGCTCTTTCGGTGGTAGTACTACTCCGGCCCTTTACAGAGTCCTGTCGGTCTCTCTCTCTCTCTCTTTGTGTTTGCAGCAGTCTCCGGCCCTTGTCTAAGCTTAGCTGCTAGTAGATGACCGGTGACTGTGTGACCATACTAGCTAGCACGTGCTTAATTACTACTCCAAGTAGTCGTTTGTTTGTAGCCCCCGGGTGCTCTTGGTCGACATGGATAACGTCCAGTCCGTCTATTATCATCGTTGCTCGTTAAAAAGATTTTCAGTCAGCCTACGAAATTACAACTCTTATGCACGGCAGCAGAACATGACTTAATTCTCCATCATTTCCGCGGGACGACACCCACACCTAGTGGTCGTTTTTCGACAGCTAGAAGTGGTTTCAGTATTCGGCGTTGCACTGACGTGCCCGGATCATGCATGCAGAGTTGGGGGTCGCTCCCGCCCTGGTCTCCCATCGTGCGCACAAAATGGCTAGAAAGTAAGTAAACAAGCCTGATCAAACTCTGCTTTTGACAATTAAACGTGAGGGGGATAGGGATCAGAACAGCTGACTAGTGTGTGGCTACACTTGCACACGCGGCTTGTTCTTTCTGAAGAAAAATGGCAGGGACAGATTGGTCATTTTGGAATGCATCCAGCAAGGGAAGGCGTGCGTGCGTGCGTAGCTGCAATTTGTATATGGTTAGGCTAAGATAACCTGGTACATGAACATATGCCGGTAGTTGCCTTGTGTGCAAGATGTTGAAATTTATTGTTGAATAAGATTTGCAAGTAGCAGTACGGCGTATCATCAAGTGCATTCCTTCCGGCATTTTACGGGCTTGGCGCGTGACGCATTACAGAATTCAAAATGACATCGTGTTGGAGATAAGATCGTTGATCCGTTGCCAGAGAGCGGAGAAGCATGGCAGCCGATGCTTTCTTCAGCCAGCGTACCTAAGATGATTGTAGCGACAAGAAAGCAGACAGAGAGGTAGTAGTACATGGCGTGTTGGGGCACAAGGTTCCCCTGATATTCGGCTTCAAAATAAAGGCCAAACCTGCGTGAAGTGTGAAATGTGCCAATTGGCAAAGCAAAAATGGTGCCAAACTTTCCTCGAGCAAAGGGAGATCATGCGTGCTAGTGCTGCCATTCGATCGAACGAACGTATATATCGTACGTGATCTGAATTGGCATCGACCTAGTTTGCACGACCGTAAAGTAAAGGCACCTAACGATCTGTTGTTCACAAGAACGAATACCTAAAATTACTAGGAACTACTGCCTAGTTCCTACCCGGAGGCGATGGATGCGGTCAAACCCACACGATCACGGCAAAGATCGACCGATCTTGCCATGAAACCGGAGATCAACAAGAAAGCAAAAGCAGATATATCCACTACCCACTAGTACTACCGAACAGCAGAACTGGGGTGTGAATCATCATCGTCCAGCTGCACCACACCCCAGAGCCGATGAAT